>CM052547.1:2921909-3272275 GCA_028533065.1 Trachops cirrhosus
CAGTCTAAGGGTTTGGGTTCTTTGCCCTGACAGGTCTGCTGGCGCTTTTCTCCTGAGGACGACCCTGGCCTTAACCATCAGAGCAGTGGGCCGAGGCCAGAGGAGGCTACCCCGAGCCCCGCGTGTCGCCGGACCGCCTGCGCTCCTTCAGCCACTGCCGGCCGCCGTCCCCTGTGCCGCCCGCCCCAGGCCGGATACCGGCGCCCGGCTGGGGCCTCCTCGGGCCGCCGCTAACCATGCCCCGGCTCCGGGGGGCGCTGCGGGATCCTGCCGGTTGTGGCTCCTGCCTGGGGGCGGCGCTGGCCCTGCTGCTGCTGCTGCTCCCCGCGGGCTGCCCAGTGGGGGCTCAGAATGACACGGAGCCCATCGTGCTGGAGGGCAAGTGCCTGGTGGTGTGCGACTCCAGCCCGTCGGCGGACGGTGCGGTCACCTCCTCGCTGGGCATCTCCGTGCGCTCCGGAAGCGCCAAGGTGGCCTTCTCTGCCACACGGAGCACCAACCACGAGCCGTCGGAGATGAGCAACCGCACCATGACCATCTACTTCGACCAGGTCAGCCGGCAGGTCTGCGCACCGTGCCTCCCTCCCGGGGGAGGACAGGGGGCCGGGCGCCCCGGCTGGGGCTCCCAGCATCTCGCACCTAGTGGTCCAGGCTCTTCCTCTTCCCTTCTCTCTGCCCTGCCCCTCTCCCTTCTCCCTCCTGTTTCCAGTGAGCTCTCCTCCATTTCTCCTTCTCACATCGTAGCCTCTTTGAAACTGCCAGCTCAGGTGGCACTTGGGTGACTGAAAGTCCCAGAAAAGTGAAGAGATCAGAAATGTACTTCCCCAAAGGGCACTGCCCATTTCCCTTTTCCTTGTGGTGGGGCTGTCATTTGTTGGGGATGGGCTTCAGCGACCCAGGTGGCCAACACAGAGACTGAGCATTTCTAACTCCCCAGGCTCCAGAAAAGGCTCTTAGGAGGTCTCAGCCAATGCTCAGAAAAGATGCACTTATTGCTTATTTTGCAAGGGACTGAGGATATTTATCTCCAAGAAAAATAAGTAGGCAAGAATGTGGGGGCAATAACGGGGCTGATTATATAAATACAAAAGAGCCTGTGGTTATTTCAAGGCAATACGTGGTGAAAACAGTATGCACCATGTCATCTATGAACACGGTATCTACAACATATCAATATGCAGTGTGGTTCTAGGAACATGAAAAAAAGACCACTGACTTGAACTGTCCGCACCCACTTAACTTCTCCCAAAGCCGGAGGGTCGTCAGCATGATGCACCTTGGCTGACCCTTCTCTGGCTCCTGGCTGCGCAGGATGAGAGGCTGTGACCTTGCTTTGGTGTCTACCCCATCGGTTTCTGTGGCTGTTCAGGACAAATGGGAAACTGACTAGTGCTCTCCAAACTTGAATGGATCGGTCCCTTCCTTTTGACGAAACGCTTTTCTCCAGTGGGGCCGAGTGCACACGCTTGGACTTTCCCTCCCACTGGCTCTCACACCCGAGTGCCGATAACCCTGCACACACGTACGCCCGCCTCACGTTAGGCCAGTGTGTTCCCTTATCTTAGGAAGTGTGTACATACGTGAAATTTGGGGGGATTTTGGATGGTGGTGGGAGGGAGTCTGTCTTTAATCTGTTTCTGTTTACAAGACACAAAAATATTTAATTATGTTCAAATCAAGGGGATGGCAAGAACTAGGTAGCTGGAAAAATTCACCTTCCATTGTCCTACCCATAGTTTCACAGCCTTTGTATGTCCATCGTTTCATCCGGGTGTCAAGGCAACGGTGACACGGGGCAGGATAAGTAGTAGCGGTGTTCTCGTGCTGTGCGTGAGGAGCCTATGGCCGGGCGGGCTGAATGGGGTGTCCCCGGTTAGGGAGAGACGGGCTGCTTTTCTGAGCTGGCTGGGAGTCCTGGACTCTACAGCAGCGTCCTGAATGTGCCAGGTTCGTGAATTTAAAACTGAGGTGAACCGTAAAGAGTAGGAAGAAGCAGCTCCGAGGGCTTGAATGGAGAACACTTTATTCTCTTTGAAGCGTCATGAGGCCAACTGAGACACAGCCTTGGGGGGGCAGAGAACAGGGTGGCCTGCTGTCTTTAACCACGGAGCCCGTGTGTCTGTGCGAGCCCCACAGGCGGGGGACGAGGTGGCGCCCGGCTCGGAGCCGGCTGGCTCCCGAGTGCTGCCCGCAGTCCTGCTTGCGGCAGCGGTTGTCGGAGCTCCCGGCACTGCGTGTCATCCATCTACAACGAGTGCCTGCGAAACCACCGCAGGATGTGTTCAGATGGCATTTATTTTCTGAAAGGATGACAGGCTCTCTCATCTAGGGCTGAGTTGCTGTTGCTGGCTGTTGGTCTTAAACACTGAGAACACCAGGCAGGCCAGTCTAGTGTGTTCACCCGGGTCGTGCCTGTGTGTGGGAGTGGGAGTGGGAGTGGGAATAGGATCCAGGCAGAGTGGCCCGACCTCGTCTTCTGCATCTAAGTTGGTTACCATGGGGGACCCTCCCCGCTTCAGCTTCTGCTCATGATGCCATGCTCCCATCCTCTCTGATTCGAGGAAAACCATCTGCGGGGCCACGTGACCTCGGGTCCCGTGGCTGGATTGGTCGTTATTCTCGCATGTGATGGAATTTCTGGGGTTGAGCCAAAGGTGTCCAAGCTGCTGCGTGGACTCTCCTGCTGTTTATTCAGGCTCATTACATGACGTCATAGCTCATCCAAGGAGGCAAACGTCGCTCAGGGGAGAGAGAGGAGAGCAGGCACAGCCTGCGCTTATGGACTGCAGTCGTTCACTCAGCAGGCATTATTGAGCACCTACTGTATGCTGCCAGGGTGCATGCTGGGTCTGGGGGAATTCGGAGACCCAAACTTCACGCAGTCCCTTCTGTCCCGGAGCATGGGAAGCTAGGTCCCCAGCTCCAGGTGAAGAACGTGATTGCATTTCATTGGCCTCTTGCCCCACAGCCCGCCCCACGGCCATTCGGTCTGGCCCACTCATTTTCGTCACAGCTCCGTGTCAGTCCCACGCACCTCTGAACAGACTGGCTTTCCAGTTTGTTTACTGACATCTCTGTCTTCCTTTCTCTCTGCCCTGCTCCCCATGAACAAAATCGGCACCCCCTTTGCAACTCATAAATGAATATACTGTAAAAAGATCTTTATGCATCACCATCTGTTAGAATACCTTTGTGATCACTTGATCACTTCCCTGTAGGCGTTTTCACTGCAGCAGCCCCTCCCCCACAGCCCCCTGGGCAGGGCACAGAGGACCTGGGGCCACTTTTGTACCTGTCTGATCGCATGCCGGGGGCCAGGTGGGAGGGGGCTCGCTATGTCGGTGCTGTGTTCCCTCTTCTTTTTCAGGTGTTAGTAAATATTGGCAACCATTTCGATCTCGCCTCCAGTATATTTGTAGCGCCGAGAAAAGGGATTTATAGCTTCAGCTTCCACGTGGTAAAAGTGTACAACAGACAGACCATCCAGGTGGGTAGCTCTGGAAGCTGGACCTTTCAGCTTTGGGTTGCTCATTCCCCATTGCTGCAGACCCCGTCACCCCCTCTGTGAGTCCCGGGGGCTGGCTGGCACCTGGGGCCGGGACCCAGCTGGGTCCTCCGGTCGGACCTCAGGGATGCCTCCATGGAAAGGGTTGGGGAGGCGTGGGAGAGCCGAGGACAGGTGTGTGAGATCAGGTGGCCCCGCGTGGTCTGCTGAGCTTTCCTCTCTGCCTTGTAGGTCAGTTTAATGCAGAACGGCTACCCAGTGATCTCAGCGTTCGCAGGAGACCAGGACGTGACCAGAGAAGCGGCCAGCAATGGGGTGCTACTGCTGATGGAGAGAGAGGACAAGGTGCACCTCAAGCTGGAGCGGGGCAACCTCATGGGAGGCTGGAAGTACTCCACGTTCTCGGGCTTCTTGGTGTTCCCTCTATAAAGGCAGAGCCGGGGTGGCAGGGAAGTTGCCATCAGGACCCAGGAACCCACCCTCCCTCACCCCCCGAACTTGGCCAAACCAGGATGACTTGTTTCCAAATTCCATCAGACCGCCGAGGTAGAAGAATGACTTCCTTCCAGATCTCCAGTATTTTCCTTGACTATTGACCATTCCTCGGGAACCTGGCCTCTAATTAGTTTTAGATGACAAGGTCTTCAGGAGAAATGGCGTTATTGATCTGAGCAATTTGTACCTGTGATTGTAAAGTCGATCTGGGATTTTACTGTGGGGACCACTGGCGTTTCTTCGTTTGTTTGGACGCCCCATCGCTGCCCTGCTCAGACCTCAGGACGGGCTGACTGCAGGCTGCTGGTGGCGCTCAGAGCAGGAGCCCTGCAAGTCAGCCCCGCGGCCGGCCTGAAACGTGGTCTCTGTGTGTCTGTTCAGCCTTAAGAAAAAGGATGGCATCGCTTTTGTTCTGTGTGTTTCCTGGGGAGGATGGGGGAACTCGGGAGGGGGAGGGGGGCATTGTGAACCTGTCCAGAAGTGCTTTATCTGGAGAAGCAAATTTTGCACGATGGGACTGCGACTCTTGTTCTGTACTGTCTGTGTGTGTGTGTGTGTTTTCCTCGAAAAGCTTTACTTTTCTGTCCTCGCTCAGCTCTCCCTCCGCACCCCCGCTTTTGTTCTTCATGCTGGGGTGAGGGAGAGAACATGTATGTTGAATTCCTGGATGAGACCAAACCAAACCAAACAGAAGATACCTGTGTATTTTGTTTTGGATGAGGCCGAACCAAACAAAAGGTACCTGCATATCAAAGTAAAAATGACAAATGGACAATCACGCTGCTTCTTTCAAAGAGACCCTCTCAGAGGCACCTTTAGAACTAACAACCTGGATTTTTATGTTTTTTATTTACTTTCTGGAATATGGTGAGCACCTGATGTTCCTGGGTGTCCTGGGTCACATAAGCTGAAAACAGGGCTGTGTGACCTAGCCTCCTGAGTATGTGGTGCCCTGGCCGACGGACCTGGGTCTTCCCAGCAGCATGCTTAGTTGATTGGGATCCACTCTGCGTGAGCATACCTAGGATCAGATGCTTCAAAGACGACAGGACAGCCACTCTCCCTGGGATGCCCTTCTGATTGGGCCCAGGAAAGGGGCGTGGCCACTCCCGGTGCGCCCCTGGCTGGAAGCCTGGCTGCATCTCAGTGGTTACAGCTATTGGCCAGAGGCACCCTGGGAGCTGGTTCTCAAATCCTTCCTGTGTTGGCACCTTGAACAACGATATTATTAAAATCCAACTGAGAGTTGATGAGCACAGGATTCCTTTGCCAAGGACATGTCACTAATCCCAAAGCCGTCGAAGAAGAGACCTCAAACCGGATGTTCATTTGTCCTTTGTGTAACAATGTAACCAAAATATTGATGATAAAAACTCATAATTTAAGATTCAAAATAAATGGGTTCGATGTCTGGCTTGCTCTTCTCCCTTCACATCGTCTCCCAACTCTCAGATTGTGTGTAAGTATCCGTCAAGGGTCAAGGACTAGCAGGAAGTGAATCCCTCCCCTGCCTGTTTAGAAAGCACAGGCGCACACACACCTCTGCATGCAGGTCTCGACGGGTCTGGGTCCAGATGGAGGATGCACACCTCACACATTTCAATCTGTACATAATATTTTTCACACAGGACAATTCTGGGGGAGATACGTGCAAAAAAACAGCATTCAAAATGCTTTTGGGATAAGGCAATCTGCTTTTCACCATATATAGCCACTGACATGGTTCAAGTTCCAATTCGATATTTCAGCCAGAGACCAGGGATGAAAGGCAGCGGACGTGAAGATACGGGAGTCAACTAATGTCGGTTCCAGGGTGGAGCCGCACTGGGCCCCGTTTCCCAGACAGACGCGCAGTGCGGGTTATGTGAAAGAGAAACCATGGTTGGACTAGGGATCTGCGTTTCACTGATCTTCAGTGCAGAGAATAGTAGGATGCAGAAATTATTTTGAATTAAGATGCTGTTCCGTTTTACGAGGGGGCGGGGTATGAAGAGACATCCCCCGGAAGGCATCAGGGGCATTCGGGCTCCGCAATGCGCAGAGATACTTCTAAGCAAGAGCACCGTCGTGAATGCTGCTGACGCCAACAGCAGGAAGCCAGCTCGTGTTTTTTCTCGTCTCATCGCCTTTAGTTTGTTAGTCCTTTGCTCTCCTTCCCTTAACCTTCTGTTCGGGTTAAAATCAACAGCACACCTCGTTAGAGGACAGCATCGCACTTCAGAGACTGAAAGATATATGAGTACTTCGTATTTTTATTGCTTATAAATATGGTATACACGTTATTTCTTTGTATTTACAACTTTATTACATAAGGCTGTCATTTGGTTATACTGTCTAATAAATAAGTTATTAAATGGACCAATATAAAAATAAATATTTCAGGAGTTTATTTTATGTCAGGTAAAATGCTTCGTTCTGTTTATTTCACTCTTTTTTTTTCCTCTGGAGCTGGATATGAAGACTGTATCGTGCTTCTGCAGTTGTGACTCACCCCGGATCTGCCCGGGGCCCCTTTGGCTAAGCGTCTCGGAGGGAGATGAAGCTCCTGTGTGTGGTCTCCAAAAATACATAGGTCAGAACGAAACGTGAAATAGGTTTTCCTTTCATCAGAAAAAAAGAGGCATGTGGAACATGGGCAGCCCGATTCGAGCGGCTCCACCCCCCAGCCTCAGTTTCCCCTTCTCGCCAGTGGGGGACGGTGACCCCTGCCCAGCTCCAAGGCCACTGTGGGGGTCACACTGAGACCTGATGACAGGAAACGTCCATGGTAGGGAGGGTGTTTCTGGGAAGCCACTTTTTCCAACATGTGGTTTATGAAAAATATTTTAAAATGAACATCGGACAGAACATTTGTGTGTGAATTTTCCTGTTCTCGAACAGCCCAGGAACACTGTGGCACTACGTTAAAGTAGAAACTGATTTTTGAGAGTGATAAGATGACCATGTGAAAATCTACACATTTTCACATAAACTCACTTCTCAGCTATGTCACTTGACTATCTCTTGTGGCTCAAGCCCACCTTTCTGTGCCAGTATATAATATCAACATTTCCTAAAAATATATTGATACAACTATAACATTTTTAACGCAGGTAAATAATGAATTATCAATTTTTTGGCGTTATACTTACAAGTTGGTCAAGTTGAAAAATGTTAATCCTACTAATTGTAAATGATTTTTTAAAAAAATCATAATTTTTTAACTTAAAACATATTCTCATTTAAAACACAACCCTGATGATTCAACTCTAGGTTCTGAGAATCTGTTTACCTTCTGTAATTCCTGGGGGTTTTTAATTTTTTTTTGCATCGTGATGTTTTTCTTATGCATTCATGTACAATAAAATTATTTACTATAGTTGCTCAGAGCAAAGATGATAAAAACCAATTGAATATTGGCTAGAAAACCTAGGGCACCCTGTAGAGTACCTAGTTACTTGTTTGCCAAAAAAAAATTTAAGCTAAAGCTAGATATCAAGCATCAGAAGAGTTAACAAGATATGCAAAGCAAACTGAAACCTTAGCTGACTCCTTTAATTTGTTTTGTAATATTTCCTTGATATCAAGGGAACCGATACGAATTCACATATATAATGTTTGCCTGCAAATACATAAATTCATGCTTTTTATCATAGTGACATAAAATACATGGGTCGGCCGCATTCTTCTGGACTCTAGAAATAGGTAAGAATAAAATTTGATAAACCACTTTTGCAAGAAAACCGAAAGCGTGGGTTGCCGCCCCAGGGTGCCTCAGACTGCAGACTGAGCAGAGAGTGCTCTGTGAATTTACGTCGGCGTAAGAAGGCAATCTTTTAAAAGGAAATGAACATGACACAAGGTAATGCAGCTGTGAGTAACTAGTTCATGTTCACATTTTCCACCGCATAGAGGTATATAATAATCTATGCATAGGTGAGCATCAGTGAGATGCTCTGTTCCGTTATATTTAAGACAGTGTCAGCGAATGATGGCTCTCTGACGCGGAAAGCCAGAGGCAGGCCACACTGAACCGCTCTATAGGCTTCACTGTGTACTCTGTAAAAACGCCCGTAAAAATGTGGAACTGCCTTAACCACCGAACGACAATGGGTTTTTGCCCTTTGCCTTGCTTATGGAGGTGTGTAATTGGGACTCTGTGTCTGAAATTCACACTTTGCTACTAAAATGGGATATTACAAACATTCTTTCAATTTTAAGATCAAAGCCTACAAATTCTCACCAGACTCTTAAAATAGATTTTCTTGGCATTTAAGGAGCAAGCACACCAAATATAAGGAAATAAGCTAAAATACAATTTTCATTTTGGCCTTATCATTTTACAGCTTTTGGGCCCAGATTCTCTCTCTTTTTTTTTAATGACACTCTGAAGACATGAACTGGTGATGGCCACATTCATTAAACAAGTCTGTTTACCTATGTAGCCTAGCCTTTTAAAACATTATTTCTTGCAGATATATTTCACCAGAAAGAGTATCTGCCGCCTTTGCAGAGAGAGGGCTACCGTTGGTTCACATTTAGGTACTTTAAACATGGATCTATTACATAGCTGTCAGTGATGCCATCGATCAGATCCAGTCCTCACCCACCCCTTCCAAAAAGCAAAAAAAAAAAAAAAAAAAAAAAGTCTTGACAAAATCCTTTAAGGGAGATTCAACGAACATGAAGTTATTTTTAAAGTCTGTATAATAACGTTATACCAAAACATGCATTCTAAGCAAATGAGCACTCTCTATTCCCAAACCCAGTAGGGTAACTTGAAATGTAAGGGCAAAAGCCATGTGGTTTTACCTCCCACAGATAACAGGAGGTCTGTTTTATCTTCCTAAGTGGATTTTGCTGTGGATTTCCATCACTAGAATCACTTAAGGGTCTGCAGCCTCATAAATCATCACCTTCATCAGCTCGCCCACACACACTCGCTGGGTGGTGCAAATGAGCTCCCTGACAACCTCATTTGGAAAAGAAATCTTCATTCCTCTTCCAATGCCTAGGGCCGGACTCCCCAAGGCTAGAAAGCTGCCTTGCACGGGAGCTACCCTAAAGGAAAGGGCATTACTTCTTAATAAGCCAACCCTGCAACTTGAAGAGCCAGCCTCGCAGCTTGATTACATCTTGACTGGTATAATCACTTGTTCTTCAGGAAGGCTGATGCCTCCTGAATTCACTTCAGGTGGTAAGAAACACTGGCGGTGAATGTTGGCACTACATCGGCGTGTGAAAACTCCTGAGTATTTTGCTTAAGTCTGTTCGCCCTCACTTTCTTCATTTTACAATCAATCTCTTAGGCTTTCAGAACCCAGAATACAGACAACCCTTGGCTTTATGCTCTAAATGCACATTTGTTGCCATTCTGGGTGCGTTGTGGTTATGGAACTGACTTAAGGTAAGAATAGTGTCCAAAATATAACTAATTAGATGGAGCACTTTGGCAAATTCTCCTTCATACTAAAACCCCTCATAGGGGTCTTAAAGATTCCTACGACTTTAAAATTTGTATTTATCTTTGAATTGGTAACGCAGTTTTCCTATTTTTAAAATCATTTAACTTTTAGATCATAAATGTATAGTTTCGGAGACAAGATTGTCACTGAAAAGCAAATGTACAACTTCAAAGTGTGACGTTCCCTTGTTTTCATGTTCCCAAGCACCATGTCGGGATGTCATAGCACAGCCTGTGTACTGGAGTTGCAAACTGTCAGCAGAAAGAGCAATTATATTACTCATCAAAAATAATCTATTCCTTGGGATCGGGGTTGAGATGTTTTCTTTTCCTTTCCACAACATGTGCGGGTCACTGCCGAGGGGCCAGACGGTGTGCGCTTCTCGGGGGTGACAGAGAAATGCAGACGCCCTCAGTGCACACCGAGAGCTTACAGTCCCGGTCGAAAACAGCACTCAAATCTGTGCTGGAAGATCTGCAGCCCGCTGATGGCGAGGGAGTGGGCTGGGCTGGGTGTGGGAGCGACCTCAGAAACCGGAATGCATGTTTACTAGAGAGAATAAGGTAACTTACATCTTTTTCCCTCATGAAGAGGAGGATGTTATTTTGGCATGGGCATTGAATTCTGAACACGGGTAGATCACCCACTTTTAGTTGGGTTCTTACCCCTTCCTCACACCAGCCTGACTGCGATTGGGTAGCTGGCAGGCGCAGCCCAGAGCTCGGGAAAGAACCTGGGACGGATCAGAGTGGTACAGAGACAGATAGGGAAATTCCATTGCTTGCACTGTTTTACTGCGTGAAGGTTTCACCGTTCTAGCTAGCCCTTTCAGCAGCTTTATTTCTGCTTGCATTGTGTGGTGCATTGCTTGGGAAGACAGAAGGCATGCTAGAATTAGCCAAATCCTTAAAAGACAGCTACAAGCAAGATACAAATAAGACACGAGGTGAAGACCATCCTGAAAAGAACAGCATGCAGGTGGTGGGGGCATCCCTACCTCTTTGGCATATTTTGCACAGTATTAACTTGATGAACAAAGTTCTAACTTGAGAAACAAGTGTGTCTCCAGTTGTGCTACCGAAAACTGGCCTCGTGCCCAAGCGACACCATGGCCAAACCCCTTGGCTTGAGCCCACGGGCTCTGAGCTTCTCATCTCCATGATTCGGTCTATGCCTTATATTTTATTTCCTGTATTCAGTCTTAGGAATCTATTTCACCAGAAGGTAGAAATTACATCTGGTCTTCCTTGCAGACAGAGACTGGGAACCGTTGAGAATGATTAAGCCATCTGGTACTATAAATCCAACAAAAACTTATGATCAGTGGATACTGCCTAATCTGCTTTTCATCCATTGCTTCTGAATTTCCTTGGCACCAAGGAATGAGGAGAGGCTGAGTTCTTAAAGGAAATGCCCTCGTTTCCCGGTCCTTAGCAGGCCAAAGGCGTGTATGCACCAGACTGTGATAATTAGGGGAGACTTATTCTCCCCTAAGGCCTATTACTTTCGATACTTATTTTTTCTTTTTCTTTTTTTTAATGTCTTGAAATGTACTTTCCCAAACACTGAACGCCATGCAATTTTTACTTAGGATTCTTACCAATTCCTGAGGATGTTGATAAAAGAAATTATTTATTAAAATAAACTGCCCTTTTTATCTTCTTGGAGAACTGAAATGAACCTCAATTTATGTTGTTATATTTTCTTCCAAAATTGCAGAAACATTGATTTCAGAAGAAAACTCCCCAATAGATGGTGCTGCTGCTGTGATTTAAACCATTGAATAATTAGTATGCAAAAAAGCTCTGAGAGAGAGGCCTCTGGGAATTCCCTCACCTCATGTTACAGAAAGACCAAAGTGGGACTTTATTGTCACTGAGTACAGATGGACAGACTTGTATAATCTGAAAAGTTTGGGAAGATTTCTTTGTGTGTTGAGGTCAACCAGTTACTTCTCTTCTGCAAAGACCTTTCGAACGTGACCCCAAACAAAAGTGAGTGTCGGCAAAGGGTGAGCAGAGTGGTCTTCCGAGTTTTACGCCCCCCCCAGCTAATTTCATCCCCCATAATGTTTCAAGGGTCTATTAGTTAAAGCCAATACTATGAAGGTTTCATTTTTGTAATGAAAAATGGAGTCCTTCCTTTCTGTTTATGGGGGAAATTGCAGATGCCGAATCCTATTGGCAGAACGTTGTCCATGAGCACTGATACTGTATCAGTGCTTAACAAGGGCCAGGTGCTGTGCGGAGCGCCCCACAGTGAATTGTCTTTCCCCTTAATCATTCCCACAATACCACAGAGTAGACACGGCCATTCTGACCATGGGAGAGATGGCGAGAACACGGTTTAAAGCGATTAGATGACGGGGCCCAGGTGTCACAGCCCGTGGGAAGCAGAGACAGGATTCTAGTTTTGGACTTTCTAACTTCAGGACCCGAGCTCCGCAGTACGGCTTTGCAGTGCATCTTGGAGTCAGAGCTGAAGTGTGAAAGTCACTTTTCTGGAGTAAGAAACCTATATATACTGTGATTAGTCAGAAGTGTTTGTGCCACAGTTATTTCCGTAGAATGCATTGTTTAAAAAATGGACAATTTAGCTCCACGCTCTGTGAACATTAAAAAAACCTGCTTTATTGTAATTTACGAGCAATATCACAACAGCTGTTATACATTTACTGACCCTTTAAGAGCACAAACACCAGAGTTTGGGCTGTCTCTCTGTTTAGTTACCATTCTTGTGCAGAAAATAATCATGGGAACGTTTTTCCCCTTTTTTTCTCTTGCCAGAACTCTTTGCAAAGATGAGCTCAACATACTCAAATACATAAACACAAATAGCTCATTTTCCCAACAACAATGTATATTTTATAAAGGACACAGGTCACTGTCTCTTTAGAATTGTAGAGTAAGCCCCGAGAAGTCAAATGCAAGAAGGAAATAAGCCAAATAAGCTTAACCTCTGGCTGGAGAAATATCTTAGAACCTGGGGTCAGGATGACCTTTTGCCTAGAAGGCATAATTAGCAAAATTAAAACAAATTAAAATTAAAGGAAAAATATTAGAGATGATATGTGTCCTTCAGTTAGATTAAAATTTTTACTATATTCTAATCAGAGGAAAACATAGCTTTTGAAGTTAGATAACATATTATCTCTTCGAGATGAAACGCTCAGGAACATTAGGCACCGTTACATTGTCCCACCAAGTGCCAGAGCATTGATAAGCGTCCTTCCGTTTCAGGAAGGGACATAACTAAGTCTGGGGTGACTCAGCGTGAACTTAGCCGATAGGAAACGGAAGGGCAGGAAAAGAAGGAAGGGTTGACGGACCCGTTGGCGTCAGTGGCTTCCCATCCAATGAAGAGAATCGCTGTGCACGTTCAGGAGCAGAAAGGAAATTCTGATGTCTTCCGAGCCATGTTGGCGCGGATATAAGCAGGAAGATCCGCCAAGCAGCTTCTGGAGGGAAGCAAGGGAAAGTGGATCTGCAGACACTCTCTCGAGAAGGAACCAAGGGAACCGCGTGCAAATTATTTGCTGAGTGTGAGGTGCCATCGGTGTCTCACCTACAACGATACTGCGATGAGATGAAAATAACCAGGGGTGAGAGGCAGTTCTGCTACTGCTTGGCCAGGAACAAGGTAATGAACTTTTAAATTACCCTTTGTGACTGTCTGACTCAGATGTGTATTAATGCTGTGTTTTTGGGTGTTCGTTATCATCACTGTTTTGTCATTCTGGAAAAGTCCTCAAACTCCAGGTGTGGCACTGAGGACCGCTCTCGTGTCGAGGAACAGGGCTTGTTATACAAAGAGCCTGAGAGGGCTCCGGCTCCCTATGCTGGCTTCTAGGTTTTTGTAACTTCTCAGCAGGCCGATACCCGCTGGCTCCAAACCTGCAGGCTCCAAAGTCACAGTTTTACACATTTAACTATTTTGAACTAGTCCAGGCCGGCAGATGGTCGGCCAGTGAGTGCCTTCCTGCCCTGCCTATCCTGTAAACCTACACGCAGCATCTGCTCACCATCGATGACATAATCTGGTGGTTATAGGACCCAAGAAGCTGCTGTCTGTCCCTCAGAGCTCAGGCCAGAGACTCCCCACATGCTGGTCTCAGATTTCCCTCTTCCAGAAATTCCCTCACCCCCTCCCACTAGGATGGTGGCCCCCTCGCAGTAAACCTCTCTTCCCAGTCACATGCTGTGAGGGGTGACCCAGCTCATGCCCCCTAATCAAGTCCCACCTTGCCCCTGCCAGCTCTTGTATGTCATTGTCTCTCTTGGTCGCATCTTATCCCTTGAGCCACTGAGGGGACTAACTCGGGCAGGATGACTCTCTGTGCTTCCGGGGTTTGGCCAGGTGGCTGCCAACTGTCCCAGTCAGGACAGAGGGCCACATTTTTTTTTCCTTGAATGTAATGAGAAAAGTTTCTTGGAGCAACTGGTATACTAAGACCAACAAATGTTTCCCTCCAGACCACTGATGAAAGTGCATTCCCCTTTGGTCATAACTATTGTGGGTAAGTGGATGCTGGTGGGGACAGTGTGCAGGAAACTCTGGCCAGGGTGACAGAGGCACAGGGCAGCACCCTGTCCTGTCTCCCTCCATCAGAATGAGTCATCATTTTTTCTAGAAGCATCTAAGCCATTTACCTAATAGTAACCTTTGTGGGTAAAAAAAGAAAAAGGAAAAAGAAAAGGGTGGAGGAGTGTGCAAAGCATTTCCATGGGCTCCAAAGACGTTTACTGACATTCCCACAGCTCGTTCGACACGGGGGCCTGGCACTTTGTTTTGGGGTTGATGGTTAGCCTCGTCGTGTCAGAAAGCAAATCCTTGCCAATACTTACCCTGTTAATAATGTCAATGAACAGAACACAAAGAGTTGATGTATGTTAAAGGGCAAACAGGCAGGTTTGTGGCCAGTTACGTATTCATTCAAACACGTGACATCTGTGTGCATTAGACGACTTCTCATTGAACTTGTCTTTGGGCAGGACCTGAACGCCCGGGCTATTTTCTCCAACCCGCTCAGCAGCTGAGGATAATTTTAGCATGTGATGATTCTAAAATACCTTCTCCCTTATCTTACTCATCTTGCTGTGTAAGAAAACTGCCCTGATTTTCTCAAATGCGTTCAACACTTAGGTAGGTAGGCCTGGGCAGCCCAGGTGCAGATGACTCCCCTAATTAGATGGCACTCCTCAGGGCCCTGGGCTATGTTTTTCCGTCAAGAAACCTTCCTTTGTCTGCACCTGGCTTTACTTTTTTTTCCAGATTTGCAAGATACCGGAGCAGACAATACTCTAACAACAAAAGCTGCAATTTATTATGTGTGAGTGAGTTGCCTGACACTGTACCCGCTCCGCCTGTATTATCTTTAATGATGAGGTAGCACTGGATGGACAAAAATATGCTTTTACCTATTAAGAGTCTGGAATTGATAAGAGCTAAGGATGAAACATATGACATCAAAGTATGCATCTTGGAAGTCACTGATCTGGGTGACCTATCACGGACAATTTGTATTATTACGGAGTACATAAGGACATGTGGGAACCCCGAAAATGTAAGTCACCTACATAACAGCAGATACTCAAATTAGCATAGCATGCCCTCAGATCTGTTCTCATTTATATGGATGGCACAGGAAAACATGTGCTACTTAACCTGTACGCCACACATTTTTCTTTTTTCTCTAAAAAATTAAATATTTGCTATAAATGAGCAAATGAAAAAGGAAGTTGTCATTTCACTTTATAGTTATATACTTAGTTTGTGATTTGACAACAGTACATTAAAAATGTTTTCTAACATTAAAAAAAATCTGTGAACTGACCACTTTTCTGGGTAAAAGTGGATTGTCTCTATGATTTAGCTGTTTGATCTTGCTGTTTCTCCACGACGTGCTTTCAGTAAGCGCTATCACTCCTTCATTCCCCCTTGTATAACTAGATCCGTTAGGCAGAGCTAGCTAATACCGAGGGATATGGTGGGGAAGTAGAGGGCCTTGGTTTGCTCGGCACTCCTTCCAGATGCTGGAAGGATCACACCTGTAGCCCTTTCCTTGAATTCCTCTGACCCTAAAACTGAAAGGAAACGAAAACTTTTCTCCTGGATAACCTAAATGGTTACAGCTTGGGTTAGGAGCCAGGACATGTGAGACCAGAACACTTTCCCCCTCGGTATCTATGGTGACAACTGAAACCTAGAACTTCAGGGACAGCGTGGGGTCCAAAGAGGGGAACGTTGCTGACAGAGCGCCTGGGCGAGGCCGCAGGGTGCTCTGCCAATTCAGAAAGTGGAGCAAGGCCCTGGGGCTGCCCTTCAGGGAAAGGCTGGCTGAACAAGCAAGGATGGCTCCTGAGAAGATTCTAGACACCTGGAGGCTGCCTGCCCCAAGAACGTGTAACGCGTCAGTGTGTTCAGGTGGCCGCAGCCTAGAACTTGGGCAGATGTAGGACGGGGCCCTGGGGTTTTGCTCCACAGCCCTCGTGGCTGCCCAGGGCCCCGAGGCTCCTGGAAGGGTATGTATTTGTGGCCACATGGGTCAGTCGGCTCCCCGCCCTGGCCTTGAACGATCCTGTCCGTGCACAGCCTTGGCCAGAGCATGGGCCCCTGCAGCCTGCGAAGGGTAAGGCGCTCCTGCTGTGCGGCCCTGCCAGGCACATCCAGGAGACGTTGAGGAGGCTCGATAGGGAAAAGCTGGGACCACGGGCCTCTAGCGCCGGGTGCAACCAGCTGTTTCTTATTCCAGGACCCCGTTGCCAGTCCTGTAAACAAAGAGAAAAACGTTAAGCTGAGCCCTGACTGGTGTGGCTCAGCGGCTGAGTACTGACCTGAGAATCAAAGGGTCACTGGCTGGATTCCCAGTCAGGGCACATGCCTGGGTTTCCGGCCAGGTCCCCAGTAGGGGGCGCATGAGAGGCAACCACACATTGATGTTTCTCTCCCTCCCTCTCTCCCTCCCTTCCCTTCTCTAAAAAATAAAAAGTTAAGATGAGGTCCTAGAACACAGGTGGCAAACACAAGGCCTGTGGTTCAAACCCGGCCCTCCACCTTGTTTTATCTGGCATAGCATCTTGTTTCTACCCGGTGGCAGCACCGAGCTCCTTGCCCCTAGTTAAAGAGTAGTTACATTTATACAGCCCTAAAATTGCATTCAGCCCTTTGAAGGCAACCACGAGGCTGATGTGGCCCCCGGTGAACATGAGTTTGACACTCTTGCCCTAGGACTTGAAGACAGACCTCTCTTGGTCTTAAAAGCCGATCTCCAGGGGAGGGCTGGGGGCGTGGGCTGGGATGGGGGTAAAAGGCAGAAAACTGTACTTGGACAACAATTAAAACATAATAAAATTTTTTGAAAAAAGCTGATCCTGGAGATACTTCACTTACATAACGAAGGGCTGGGGTTTTGCTTCAACCCCTGACATTTCCAAGGGCACCCTTTGGAGGGGCAGAAGGACAGCTGCCTCCAAACCCTGGGAGAGCAGGGAAACTCCTTTTTCCTGCCCCTCCCCTGTGGAGCGCACTGGGTAGGTAGTTAACCTGGCTCCAGAGTACAGCCCCCGGGGCCGGAGTGGGGGGATGCGCTGTTATCAATGGAGCTGCTTCCGGCCCTGAACACCTCGTCTATGAATTTAGCGTATCCATTTTATACATGAGTGTATTGAATAACGTTGAATAAAGTCAGAATTTCAAAACTTCTATGCACAAGATAGTATGTTATCATGTTCCCCCAGGTGTTAAATATTTCCTAATATCATAGATTTTTTCTATATTAACCTCTCTTGAAAATGTAATGGTGCATGTGTTTAAGAAGTACATTCTGATAATAAAATCAAATTGAATAATTTCATTTTTAATTCTTTTACATCATATCTGAGTATGCATAGCAATTTTAATGACTTATTTCACTCAATTCTAAATCAAAGCATTAATTTTTACTTAAAGCAATACATTATAAATCTAGTCATGATGTCTATCCTGAGGCACTACAAAAAATGCGGAGGGCCTTCACCAAAAACAGGATCTCATCCAGCACTATTCTAATAGTATAGGTATTTCAATGGGTTGTCTCTTAAAATTTCTTACCCATATTTTATACAAGTAGAGCTTTTTGATCAGAATAATTTGTTTGCCTAAAAGCTGTGATCCTCCTGTTTTATTGAATTTATTCATTGTATTCAAATATTAAAATGTAAACTACTAGTTTACTGAGCTTTTTGCTTTAAACCAGTAATTTAGTTATTTAACAAACTACTTTTGCCACAAGAGCTAGCATTAAACAGTAATCAGCTTTAATTTTCTTTTTTATGTGTAAAGATTCAGTGAAGTTGCATTTGAGAATACACTATTATATTTGGTATAATGTAGATAGACTAAAATGCATTTAATTTTAGCTACCACTTTGTCAATTATTAGACTTAATATTTCACACATACTATGCCATGGAAAGTTAATGAATAGAAGAGGAAAGTGAGAAAAGAGGAAGTAACTGATTACTAAGCTCGAGGTTATATTAGGAAAAGGCCTATTTTAGTAGATTTTACAAAGGAGTGGGAAGTAACAGGAAAGAAATGGATAACAAAATTACCCCGGAAGGCAGGATCTTGGAAGAAGATTACACACTGTTAGAGTGCAGTTTCCTCCGTCCCCGTCAGCATTTGGTGATGCGTAGTTTAGGACTTCCGTGGGCGAGGAGTGGACGGGAGCTTTTTGGCGTCATCTCCCTCTGCCCAGGGCGCTCCCTGCAGCCTGAGGGGAGGGCAGATTCGGCAGGACTCACACGCAGGAGATGATTCTCGTTCCACGTCTACAAAGAGGAAGCATACGTGCCATGGAATTTACTCAGTAAGAAAGGATAGCGCCTGGTTGGTTGCTGAAGGGCCAGAACTAGGCCTTGGAGGCATAGTCTTGACTCTAAGATGCACAGAGAGATTGAGTAAAAACCCCATCCAGGGTAGGATGGAGTGGAGGAGCCGGCGGGTCCCAAAGGGAGGCCGTTTTGAATGACCTGGAGGAGTTCACCGAAACTGTATCAAAACGGGGCTCTTCTGCCCTTGTCCCCCCAGGTAAACACCTCACTATTTTAGGAGAGAAAGGAAAAAAGAGAGAAATATTGCTAAGCTGGAAACAATAGCATTAAAATATTGTAATTGTCTTGATCTTACCATACTGTTTCATTTCTTCCCCTTAGGAAAAGACCATGAGCTTTTCCAGTAAAGTCTGAGCTTAATGCTCAAATACCGCCCAGGAAAGAGGCAAAGCACAACCCCAGGCCAACAGCACTAACCGCAGCCCTGCCAAGCCGGGAAGGAGCTGGAGTGAGTGGCACAGGACCTCAGTTCCTTTGCCCCTTACCCACGCACCCCACCGGCAGGGGGCTGCAGAGAGCTGGGCTCACGCTGTCCTTTCCAAGAAAGGCATCTTTTGTTTGTCTTTGCATAATCTGCTAATATTTGTTAGGAGGGAATTCATCCCTTCTTTTTAAAAATTTGAGGAGAAAGCAAAAGATGTATGAAACTCTGCACTACAAAGAAAAAAATAAAAAGAATGAACATACATTCATGTATCATAATTTTTTTAAAAAAAATCTCATGTGTTTATTGGTTTGAGAGAGAGAGGGAGAGACTGAGGGAGCGAGAGAAACACCGATGTCAGAGAAAACTGTCAATGGACAGCCTCCCAAACACGGCCCATTGGGGAATGGGACTCGAGACCCAGGCATGAGCCCTGACCGAAAGAGAACCCACAACCTGGTGGATGATGCACCCACCAGCTGGGCCACCTGAGCTGGGACGCTCCTATGTCATTTAGACAGTACACACGTCAAAACAACACGGGCTGTCACAGCCGGCAATGACCTGCGCGTATTTCAGGCGGAACGGCTGAGTGCCTGATGCAGCTTTCACACTGTTCGCAGGCTGCCTCCTAGAAGGAGTAGCGGGCAGTCAGCATTGCAGAAGTTCAGACCAGAAGAATCATACTGCCCCAAATGCCGAGGTGTGAGATGAAGTGGTTCGCTCCAAATGAACTGGGAAAATTCTGTTTGATATCTTTGTTACGGGGAACACTAGGCAGAGAGGTAAAAGCCGGTTATATGGTAAAGCGGTACAATTTAGACTCTGAGGAAAGGTGGCCAAATGAATCAGGAAAAAAAATCAAATCTTTGAATTTGCACACAGGGTGGGGCAAAAGTAGGTTTACAGGTCTGAGGACTCAAAACACAGTTTATTCATATATTTTACTCATTATTGTATTACTTTCCATAGGAACAACTGTAAACCTACCTTTGCCCCAGTCTGTATATTATGTTCAAATTTGGGGGAGCTTGTTTTCTTTTTCTGTTTTTATTTTCAGCACCTTTGAGAAATTTTATTCAGCAGCTTTTTAAAAGATAATGATGCACGCCTGAAAGATTGCTTTCGCTTTGTTTCTAGCTCTGCAAGTCCGTGATTGGATTAGTGACTCAAGATGACTTTTATGTAACAGTATTTATTGCCATAGTTATAAACAAGTCTAGAACAAGTTTGTCTTTTAATATGACTAGAGATTTGAAAACTTCCATAAAACCTAATTTAGGACGTGATATAACCACACACAAGAAATGAGGCTTACATAAGGCTTTTTAAAGAAAATTGTCTCATATCTTGAAGGTATAGTGTCCTCATTCTGAAGCTGGGAGAGATTGATATTGGTAAAGAATTACATGATCATCATACTTTAAATTATATCTTTCATACCAATTTATAAAAAAATTACCAGTTGTCAGCTAATAAGAAGATACCAAGGGCCTCTAAACCATTAAAGAGTATTCTTTGTTGAAATGTTTCACAAAATATCCCCACCCCAAACCTAACAAGTGTGAGCATTAAAATGCTAACTTTAGATGCTGTCTTGGAGCTTTGAGTTTGTTTCTGGAACTTACTCACTAGTGTAAATTGTCCGTTCATCACTCACTTGGAGAACAGAAGAGCTTTCTTGGTACGTACTCTGGAAATCTGGGAAAACTGGGACGAACCTCTCCCAGAAGACTCTGAGTAACGAACACGAGTGTTTACTCCATCTGTAGTTTCAGGCTACATAAATTTGTGGGTGATATGTAAAAATGTTTAATCGCTTTTCTCATTCTGTACATTCCTGATGCTTTCCCTACTTAACGTTATGTTAAATAAGACGTCGTGACCTGTGTGCGCGGACAGCATGGCACTGGAGTCACGTTTCTAAGTTCAAGTGTTTGCCCCCAAGGGGATAATTGTTTTCATCTCTCTGAGCTTTTTTGTTTTAATGAAGCATGTTAAAACAATAGTCACTGCATAGGACGCAATGACCAAATAGAGGTGTATAGACTCAGAAACTCACTAAAAAATGTGGCTTCATAACATGAACATCGACAATTCCGAGTTGTTAGTTGTATGGACAAGCTAGGCGAGCAGGTTCGTTACTTGCACTTTGCAATGTGTCCAGCTCCATCCTTTTTCCACCTCGAACGCGTACTCAGAGGTTAGGTAACACTGCTCTCTTTCCTGGAAACCTTGAAATCCCCCATCTGAACGCCCACTTCCTGTTTCTTTCTACATCTTGCATTTCCTCTGCCTTTTGTTCTCCTCAGGATCTGAAGTTTCTCCGTTAAAACTGATTCTGAGCTCATTCCACTTTTGAGCTTCTTTCTGCTTTCCCATGTGATCATGTCTTTCCTTAATGGCTTCGTCTCCAATTTTATCCTGCCAGTTACCAGCCCTGGGTCACTGAACTCACCACTTGCTCTGTTCTGTGTTGCTCATTATCTTTTTTGTTTTTATTTTTTTAATATATTTTATTGATTATGCTATTACCTGTGTACCTTTTTTTCTTCCCCTTAGTCCCCTCTACCCTGTACCCCACCTCCCACCATCATTCCCCCACCTTAGTTCATTATGGGTCAAATATATAATAAGTTCTTTGCTTTCTCCTTTTCCCATACTATTCTTGCCCTCTACCTGTCTATTTTGTACCTACCATTTATGCTACTTATTCCCTGTACCTTTTCCCCCATTTTCTCCCACTGATAACCCTCCATGTGATCTCTATTTCTGTGAATCTGTTCCTGTTCTACTTGTTTGCTTAGTTTGTTTTTGTTTTTGTTTTTTTCAGGTTAGGTTGTTGATAGTTGTGAGTTTGTTGTCATTTTACTGTTTGTATTTTTGATCTTCTTTCTCTTAGATAAGTCCCTTTAACATTTCATGTAATAAGGGTTTGGTGATAATGAACTCCTTTAACTTGACCTTATCTGGGAAGTACTTTACCTGCCCTTCCATTCTAAATGATAACTTTGCTGGATAGAATAATTTTGGATGTAGGTCCTTGCCTTTCTTGTCTTCAAATGCTTGTTTTCAGCCCCTTCTTGCCTGCAAGGTTTCTTTTGAGAAATCAGCTGACAGTCTTTGGGAACTCCTTTGTAGGTAACCATCTCCTTTTCTCTTGCTGCTTTTAAGATTCTCTCCTTATCTTTAATCTTAGGTAATGTAATTATGATGTGCCTTGGTGTGTGCTTCCTTGGGTCCAAATTTTTGGGTACTCTCTGAACTTCCTGGGCTTCCTAAAAGTCTATTTCCTTTGCCAGATTAGGGAAGTTCTTCTTCACTATGTTTTCAAATAAGTTTTCAATTTCTTGCTTTTCCTCTTCTCCTTCTAGCACTCCTGTGATTCAGATGTTGGAATGTTTAAAGTTATTCCGGAGGTTCCTAAACCTCTCCTCATTTTTTTGAATTATTGACTCTTTATTCTGGTCCAAATCTTTGAGTCCTGGTTTCCTTCCCTTCACTGTTGGCTCCCTGTAGTTTTTCCTTTATTTTGCTTTTTATAACCTTCACCTTTTCCTCTATTTTGTGTCCATACCCAACCATTTCTGTGAGCATCCTGATTACCAGTGTTTTGAAGTGTGCATCTGATAGGTTGGCTATCTCTTCGTTGCTCAGTTGTATTTTTTATGGAGCTGTGATCTGTTCTTTCATTTGGGCCGTATTTCTTGGTCTGTTGCATAGTAAGGGGTGGAGACTTAGGTATTCATCAGGGTGGGGCAACCCATGTCCCTGTGTGTGGTGCTGTATGTGGGGTTGGGGTGTGAGTGGGAACAATGCTGCTTGCTTGGCTCTCTACCAGCTTTTAGTCACTTCCTCTGCTATCCACAGTCAAATAGGGTCCTTCTGGTGCTGAATCCTGGGTGTGTGGGTTTGTGTATGTTCTAGGACCCTTTGGTTTTCTCCAAGGAACTCTCCTGTGAGGCTGGAAGTTTCTCCCACTGCTTCAACACCCACAGGTGTTTTCAGTCAGAGGTTTTGGGGCTTTATTTCCACACACTGGGACCCTGGGTTGCGTGGTCTGTCTCGCTCCCCAGTTGTTCCTCCCGGTTTATTCACATGTGACTGTAGACTGGCTCAGACAGCTGCTGCCTTGCCCCCCCATCCTGCAGTTGCCCCCTTGCCACAAGTCCTCTCTGCCCTGGCTGCCCATTTCTGCCTCTCCTACCAGTCTGGATGTTTCTTCTTTAACTCCTTGGTTGTTGGACTTCCATACAGTTCACTTTTCTGGCAGTTCTGGTTACTTTTTGTTTTTAAGTTTGTTATTGTTCTTCTTTTGGTTGTGCGAGGAGGCACAGTGTATCTATCTATGCCTCCATCTTGGTGGGAAGTGCTGTGTTGTCATTACTGAATCCAGGAAGAGTCACCACCAACCCTTGGCTGGTGAACTCCAACTTTTGTAGTTCTTGCAAATACACATAAAATACGGAGTTGACTTCATCTTCACAATAGCTCATAGGAATCACATGATATCCTTTTTTTCCTCAATTGACAGATACATCTCTGAGAATTTTAAGAACCTTGAATAAATTCACATAGTCAGTACCTCAACCTAAAAAGTTTGTACATAGCAAAGGGAACCATTGACAAAGTGCAGAGACAACCTACTGAATAAAAGAAGATACTTACCAATGATATACCCAATAAGGGTTAACATGCAAAATTTATAGAACTATTGATGTTAAGAACTCAGACAACTCAACACCAAAACAAACAACAATAACAACCCCCCCAACAATTTATCCAATTAAAGATGGGCAGAGGAACTGCATAGATACTTCCCTAAAGAGGACAGATGGCCAATATACATAGGAAATGATGCTCAATGTCACTAATCGTCAGAGAAATGCAAATTAAAACCACAGTGAGATGTCACCTCGCACCTGTCAGAATGGCTATTATCAATAAATCAACAACAAGTGTTGGTGAGGATGTGAAGAAAAGAAAACCCTCATGCACTGCTGGTGGGAATGCAGATTGGTGCAGCCACTATGGAAAACAATATGGAAGTTCCTCAAAAAACTAAAAATAGAACTACCTTATGACCCAGCAATTCCACCTCTTGGTATATATCCAAAGAAACCCCAAATACTCATTTGAAAAGATACATGCACTCCTATGTGCATTGCAGCATTATTTACCATAGGCAAGATATGAAAGCAGCCAAGTGTCCACTGACAGATGAGAGGATAAAGAAGTTGTGCTACATCCACACAGTGGAATGTTACTCAGACATAAACAAAATAGAGTCTTACCATTTGCAACACCGTGGATAGAGCCAGAACATACTACGCTAAGTGAAATAAGTCAGACAGAGAAAGACAAATACCATATGATTTCACTTATATGTAGAATTTAATGAACAAAATAAACTAACAAACAAAATAGAAACAGACTCATAGATGCAGAGAACAAACTATTGTTTGCCAGAGGTGGGGTGGGAGGCTGGGTGAAAAAGGTGAAGAGATTAAGAAGTACAGACTGGTGTTACAAAATAATCACAGGGCTATAAAGGACAGGACATCAATACAGTCAATAATATTATAATAACTCTACATAGTGTCCGGTAGGTACTTTAATTATTGGTGGGGAGGGATCAATTTGTAAGTCATACAATTGTCTAACCACATGCTGTTCACTTGAAACTAATATAAAGTAATATTCAATGCCAATTGCAATTAAAAAATAAAATTAAAAATAATAATAATTTTTAGAAATTCACATAGTCGATAAGCAATGAGTTGAGAATTGAAGCACAAGCCTTCTTACTGTGTTCCGATGGTCTGGGACTTTATATTGCTGCTGTTGTGAAATCAGAGGGGGTTCGTGTGACTTCATCTTTAACAAACCTCAGCTTGTGTACTCTCTATGTTATTTTTAAAATTACTGTTCTAAACCTCGAAATCCTAAAACGAACAATCCAATACCACTTCCACCCCTTAGTAGATCTGATTTCTCTATTTTTTTCTTAGATCAAGCAGATTTAAGTGAATGAATTACCTGTCTCTTCATTGAAACCCTCTCTGCACCTCTCTTCTCTGTCAGCCATTGATCTCACAGACATCTCAATGGTTCTGCAACACGTTTCTGCACCCGTTTCTGACACCAGTTTCTCTGGGAGTCTTCTCACTGCTTCGATGAAAACTCAGTCCTCGATTCATTCATTCACTATTCTTCTCTCAGTTTCAGACTCACTCTTTTGTAGATTCGACCTCCCAGCGTGTCCCTTGTCCTTAGAAGCGATCTTTCAAGCCACTGTGTCACTAAAATCTATTCCTTTCCTCGGACCCCAAATTGTTACAGCATGAAGTCAGCATCTTCCCCGTTGCTGCGCATCACTCTACCTACACGTACTGGGAAGTGACACCCCTTCCTTCCACCTGGTGGAGAAGATTGGGTGGGCTTTGTGTTACTTGGAGGATTGAGCACAGTGCCCGAGACAAAGTAAATAATGAATAAAATTTCTTGAAGTAAATTTCTAATTTTGAGCTGACAATTATTTTGACATTGAGTTTCAAAGCATACTTTTGAACACTTGTACAAAATATTTTAAACCTGTGATAATGACATATTTTGTAACTAAATGTATTTAAACTTTATGGGAACATTTTACATACCCGCAGGACAACCTAATATTCTTCAGTGCTGTGATAGAGATTCCAGAGCGGTCAGTAATTGTTTTCTGTATCTTCCCAGTATTATTTTGGTTAACACACATATGCACACACAAAAAAACTGGAGTGGAGGCTAAAATTCTCTAGACGAATGTATAACTTTAGTTGGGATACTTCTCTTAACACAAGGAGGCACGCAATATCCTTCTGGGATCTGAGATAAACCAGCGTATCCATGGGCTTCACCTGCAGGATGGGTCATTCGCTGGATTATAAACGCTTCTTCAGGCCAGACGCCGGGTCAAGGTCACTGACCCTGTTCCGAAATAGTCATAATCATCAATGATTCATGTCCCCCACTATTTGGAAAGCCTGTTTACCACAGGGGTCAAGGGCACGAACTCTGTAGTGACCTGAGTTCAAATCCCAGCTTGGCCACTGCGCAGCGCTGTGACTTTCGGTAAATTTTGTGACCTGTCTGTGCGGGAGATGGTGATAGTGCCTCCCTTGTAAAGTGGCTGCGCGAACCATGGACTGTAAGGTGGTTACATGAACCATGGACTGTAATAAGTTTCAGGTTTGCTCTTTTCATTTAGAAAGAGTTACATTGAATACATACCAAGGCCATGCATTAATTTGCTAAAGCACAGCTTTAATGAGAAAATGGTATATTTAAAGAGCGATATTCCCAGGTTAAAATAAGGGAAAATAATTATTTTCTAAAAGCCATTTGTAATGTAAAATTCATGACTATATATTTTAAAGAGGCCACAACATACACCACAAAGACATGTGTAGTAAAATGACAGCAAACTCACAATTATTAACAACTACACCTGAAAGAAAAACAAGAAGAAACTAAGCAAACTACTAGAACAGGAACAGAACCACAGAAATGGAGATCACATGGACGGTTAGCAACAGGGGAGTGGGAGGAGGAGAGAGGGGGGAAAAGGTATGGAGAATAAGGTAGCATAGATGGTAGGTAGAAAATAGACAGGGGGAGGGCAAGAATAGTAGGGGAAATGTAGAAGCTAAAGAACATATGACACATGGACTGAAGTAAAGGGGGGGAATGTGGGTGGGAGGGGGTGTGCAGGGTGGAGGGGAATGAAGGGGGGATAATAGGACAACTGTAATAGCATAATTAATAAAATACATTAAAAAATGAATCCTGAACTATTTTAAAATATTTTCTGATTATAAATTGTACATTTTTATAGAAAATTCATAAATATAAATTCTTAAAAGAAATATATTGTCCCCTATAATCTCTATGCACAGCTTTGTTAAATTTTTAGTAAATGTCTTTTCCAGTGTATTTCCATAAGGATGAAAATAACCTGATAAAATAATTATAATAAAGGACTAATAACGCCGCATCACCAATTATTAGACACTACCTATGTCCCGCTCATGATGCTGTACTTTGTATATGTGCTCAGCTCATGTTGGTATTCTAGCAACCCGATTAGCTTGCCAGTATTCTGTGTATTTTATAAATAAACACATGCTCAGGAAGCTTAGATAACTCGGTCAGTCTCTCCCATTCGATATGCGATCGAACTGGGATCAAGCTAAGAATGAACTGCCTCTAAACTCCTTGTGTACTGAAGGAAGTGTTTTACAAAGCTGAAATAATACAGATTTCCTCCAAAAGTATAAAACTTGGCAAACCTAAACTGTATAAGGATTATTGGAGGCCGTCTATAGCATTAAATGTACCACATTCTTCCACTCTTGTTGATTTTAGTAATGTAGGAAAATATGTTATATTGGTTGGCCAGAAAGTTTGCTTAGCTTTTCCCTTACGACGGCTCTAGTAGCGCTTAGTTGTCTTTGAGGTCATTCAAAACAGTTTTGATAGGTTGTATTGTGACAGCTGTCATATCAGCGTGCATTTTTGAAAAACATCAAAATTGGTGAATTTTTATGTAGCCATTTTAATACTGAAGATAAAAGAAAGTACACATTTTCAGCATATTATGCTGTATTATTTCAAAAAAAGCAAAAACGAACTGAAACACACAAAAAGATTGTGCAGTGTGTGGAGAAGGTGCTGTGACTGACCGAATGTGTCAGAAGTGTCTTGTGAAATTTCTTAGTACTATTGACATTTTGCCCAAATAATTCTTTGCTGTCGGGCTGTCATGCATTGGAAGATGTTTAGCAGCACCCCTGGCCTCTACCCACTAGAAGACAATAGCTGAATATAGCTGACATACTCAAAATATCCAAATTAATAAAGTTACTCATGAAAATGAAAAATGTATCATTTATTTCACAGAAAAAATTAAATGGAATTTTGGCCAACCCAATTCTAAATAAGCCCCTCCGGAAATGGCAGAGTCTGTACTGCGCTTTCCAAGAATTCTGAGAAGAGTGGATATTGTTTTAATGTTCACAATACATGCAATGTTTAAAATAATTCATTTTTCTTATGAAAGAGTTCATAATAGGATTATATGAAGGCTAGCAGGACATTAGGAGAACTCAGCCTGTCTGTCCTCAAGTTTATCATCATCCCTATATACTCACATCTATACAATTCCATGTTTCAGTGTGGGATTTTCTTTCCTTTTCTTTTTTCTTTTTATTTTTGGCTCTTTCACTGCTTTGTTCTAGCTAGGAAAAGAATTTCCCACCCTTTAAATCTGTGATTTTGCCAACAATGTTTCTGCACGTCACAAAGTGTCACCGGAGAGAGAGATGCCTCAGAACAGTTTAGAAACCTAATACCATGACACGAGCACTGGGTCGCCCCAGGATAAGGAGGGAGACCAGAGGAGTGGCTGGTATCATTGTTTTGGAAACGGACTACGAATAAAGGAGATACGAAGAAAAGGTAGGTAGTGCTGATTGACAGACCATTTCTTAAGCTATTAGAACAGCATTCTATTTTGGGAAAAGAAATTCATAACCCCAGAGTGTTGATGTTTATAAATTATTCCCTTTATTTCTTATGAGATCTTATGAATCTGGGATACTGCTTCCATGACTACCGTTTTTATACATATTCGATTACTTTATATTGTAATCTACGACTCAGATGTGCACAGCTCAACCGCACAGCCGGGTTAGAACCCAGCAGGTTCATAGTTTTGCTTGGCCCTGGGCACAAGTAATAAAATCCTAGCTTTAAGGACCACTGGGGTTGATAGAATGAAGTCATCTGCATTTTTACATTAAAACATTCCTCTGTGTAATAAATACAACTGACAGTAGTGCATGACTTTTGTTATGAAAAATATGTTGATAACAATATAGTCCTAAATACTGAAGAAACTGCCGATTAAAATTTTATGTGCTTCGTTACCACCGAAATGCGCAACAGATGTCCATATGAACAGTTTACCGCCTGGTATTCCTAACAAAAGCCTTAGTTAAGATCATTTTTTAAAAAATACCCATGAACACCCTGAACGAACCTGTCATTTATTTTCATAGTTGTTTCCTGTTCATTATGCTGACATGTTCTTTGAGGGAATGCGGGCGTTTGAAGGGTTGAAAGCTGGAGGAAGTTTCCGTGGCGATGGCGCAGGCCTCTGGGTTTCAGAGTCAGCCGCACGGGCTGAGTGTCGGCGCCCTGGTCTGGGGCAGCGTCCCGAGGAGTCGCCGACACACGCTGACTTCAGCCTCTCAGCGCCTATCATCTGCTGTCAGGGGACCGGTGTCGGATGTGCCTGGGTCTCTTGGGGGCTTCCTGGCACGAGGCCCTGTTTGGGCTAACACTGGGCAAGTCCCCGGAACTCTGGGCTGGAGGCAGGCAGGGGGTCACCGCAGGGCCGGTGGGCGCTACCGCTTCGCCTGGCCAGAGAGAGAGCGTCTTAGGTCCGTCCTCCACCCTGTTCCACGGTGTGGAGTTTCTACCCATTTACTTCTTACGTCGTGAAGGGTGGAGACCACGTGGAGTTATCATGGTTCCAGCATCCGACCTTACCTTTTGTCAGCCAAGAAAACGTTTAACACCCATGCCAGATAAAATGTACTGCGTGCATAATTTGTTACTATTTTGCATCCAAAAGGAGGCCTTTAAATAGCCACAGAGACATGGAAATAATTTGTGGTTATCACATTCTTTAGTTGTGGACTACATATCACTGTGAATAGAAGGAAGCTATTTGCCCTCATTATTATTATTATTATTATTATTATTATACAGTGTCTACTATTTACGTTTTCTGTATATTGCATTTGTTCCATCAAAAGCACTATCAACATTACTACCCACCAATCTTTTTTTTTTTAAATGACTGAGAGTTGTAGCATCTGACTTGAGGACATTACAATAAATATTTGTATTTTTGATGGTGGTGATGTGGTGATCCTGATAAATTAAAGTTATATTTTAGAAGGAGGATATCATGAGGTAACAATGGAAATCACAATTGATGTCTGCAGAATTTTTGGGTCATTGTGTCAAAAAAAGTAACATTTTTTTATTAATGTAAAATTTTGAAAAATAAGAAACAACAGAAGTGAATTACTAAACAGATAGCAGGGTTTAACTCATAATTAGAAGAAATAAATCCTCATAATTCTTCTTCTATTTTTAAATTTCATTGAAGTGAAGGTATGTACAATAAGTACCCTAGGGCTATTTCTCTATGATTAAAAAATATAAGTCAAATCTATGTGTCTCTTATCTAAAAAACAGGAAACACAATTTATCCAAGGCAATCATATTAATTATTTATGTGCCATAAAAAATCACTGACATAGAAAACAGGACTTGAGAGTAAAAATTTTTCTTATATTAGGTAATAACACAACTCTAAGTATGTAATTCAAATGCAGTAAAAAGTTTGATCAGTTTTTATTTAATCCTTCATGAAAGAATAAAATTAACCTGCTAAACTATCCCCTGTGTTTTTAATGATAATCTCAAATGGAAAGACCCAAGGCGACGGCCAGAACTCACCACACTGTGGCCAAAAATAACATCTCTGATCCTACGTCTCATTGCACAGCCTCCTCCATTAACTCAATAAACCGGGCGACTTCCTCCAGCCCAAGGCTCTTTATTCCAGTGGGGTCAGTTGGCCTCTCCTAATCTCTGTTTAAAGCGTTTCTGCTGGTGGCTGGAACAATGAGTCTGCCTCCGGTCTTACGTGGTGTCATCCTGTAACGTGCTACGTGGTCTTGTCGCTCAGAGCTGAGCATCGGGGCTGCGGCAGGAGCGGTACCCAGCTGCCCAGGAGAACAGTGCAGGAGCCCGAGACTGTCAGTATGCCCTGCTGTCTACATTAGACAGTCTCACGATTCAGACAGGATGGGGATCACCGTACTTATGTGAGAGGAGTCTGCATGGGGGGAGAGACTGATCTTAAAACCAAGTCAAATGCTCTTATGCTGTAACCCAAAACCTTGGAGGCACAGAGGCGGCTGTCTTTGGGATGGAAAAGCGGCACCTGTCCACTGCGCCTGGAATTTATTTTTGTGTCAACGGGTGGCGGGTCCATGACGGATGCATGTCCCAGGCTCCCTGAGCGATGGCTGACTTGCCGTCTCCCTGGCTGGGCCATAGGGCCCGGTGGTTTGGCCCAAATCAGCTTAGACGCTGCGGGGAAGATTCCTGCGGGTGGGACTAACATAGTCCATGGGTTTTCAGGGAATTGGATACTGCAGTTACGTGGGTGGGCCTCTTTTAATCAGCAGAAGACCTCTAGAGCAAAGACAGGGGTTTTCCGAAGAAGAGGAAGCAATTTTGCCTAAAGACAAGAGCCTAGAAGCCCTGTCTGAGTTTCTGGTCTACTGGCCTGCCCCGCAGATTGGGGCTCAGGCCTGCAACACCCCCTCTTACCTGAATGTGAGCCTCCCGGCCTCCAGCCTCCCAGTGAGCGGATCTGTTCTCTCTCCTGCACTCCCTCTCTCTCCCCAAAGACACCAGTCATAACGACTCAGGCCACACACGTTCACTCACTTAACCTTCATCACCCTTTAAAGGCCCTTCCCCCAAATGCAGCACATTCTGAGGGAATCAGGGCTTCAACATGTGAATTTCGAGGGAACACAATTCAACCCACAATGCCCATTTTTCAGATAACAATACTGAGGCACAGAGTTGTCTAATAATGTTCCATGCCGCTGAGTAATTGTAAGTAGATTAGAAACCCAGGGAAGTGGCGGTCAGCATACCCACTCTTAACTATTTACGAATAAAATGATTGAAAACAGTACCTTTTGATCAGGGAATTTAAACGGTGCTGATGTTTGGAAATCCATGGAAACTAATTCCAAGTAAGCAGTTTTTCAAAGTGAAATGTCATGTCCTCTGGGTAGGGTAGTTCCGAAGGTTTTATCTGATGCACAGCATTCCCTTAGATCAGCCCCTGTGAGTCGGTCCTCTGCGCCAGGGGACTTAAAGACCCCATGCCCACAGTGTGATTTAGCTTCCAGGGACGACGTCCCTTAAGCGGAGCGCCCCTCTGCGGTAGTGCCCTTCCCTCCTGACCGCTTTGGTTTCTTAGAGTCTCTGGCGTCCAGAGTGTTTGGATGGTCTCTGAGCAGTGAGGTATGGGTAGAAATGGCGTAACCGGCCCCATCCCGGCCTGGTCCTTAATATCACCTCACTCAGGGGACCTCCTGCAGGGGTCGCCACAGTGCCCTTCAGGATTCCGACGTGAGGAAGCACCTCCTGGCAGGCATGGGACACACTTGAGCCAACACGCAGCCTGTGTTTCACGAGGCCCCCGGGACGTGCCGTTTACATGTTAGAACGAAACACTGTGGCTCCCAGGTTCTGAGCCCCCGACCAGCCGTAGGGACGTCACCAGGTTCTGGTTAACGTACAAATTCTCGGTATCTGCCCTGAACCTAAGCAACTGCAGCTGGTACCTACGCCCTCTCCTTTCTCTCCACGTCCCATGCTGGCTTCTGGAAGCAATCTTTGGTTAAAAAGAAAACTTTACTTGCTCGCCCTGGCTGGTGTGTCTTGGAGGATTGAGCCCCGGCCTGTGAACCGAAGGGTCCCTGGCTCCATTCCCAGTCAGGGTGCATCCCTGGGTTGTGGACCAGGTGCCCGGTAGGGGGCGAGTGAGAGGCAACCACACATTGATGTTTCTCTCCCTCTCTTTCTCCCTCCATTCCCCTCTGTCTAAAACAAGTTTAAAAGAAAAAAACTTCACTTGTTCAGCAGGGAGGAAATGATTTAAAAATTGACAAAACACTGGGGTATTAATTACATGTTACAAAGACAATTGATGCCACACCTATTCTGAGTATGTCCTAATTACTTACCAAGTGGATGATTAACTTCACATCCCAGAGATCGCTCTAGCATCATTTTTCTCTTATTAATTACAGATTTGGTACATTTTTCATTAACCTTTAGAAACAGACTATCAGTATGGTTCAATCATAACTCAAGGGTTTACACCAAGGGTTTGATATCAGTGTGTTTTTTTTCTCACCTGAGGATAAGTTCATTAGATTTTAGAGAGAGAGGAAGGAAGAGAGAGAGAGAAACATCGACATGAGAGAGAAGCATCCACCGGGTGCCTTCCACTGCACCCCAACCGAGGATCCAACCCACAACCCAGGAATGGGCCCTTGCCGGGGATCAAACCCGCAAACTTCCGGTGCATGGGACAATGCTCCCACCAACTGGGCCAGCGCACCAGGGCTCAATGCGTTTTAATAGATTATTTTGCTGAGAAGGAGTCTGTCAGGTTCAGGTTGGGGTTGTTTTTATGCAGTCTCACAACCAAGGGATGGCGACTGGTTCATGATTTACATAAACATCCTCCGATGTGTCAGTTTTGTGTTCTGGTGCCAAGGGACAATGCAGACTGTACTTCAGGTGCCAGGACCTGCTCCAGAGTACGAGAGGTTTGGAGACACTGGTTTGCTTCGGAGACGAGCTTCTCGGTCTGGGCTGAATATGGGATGTGGGGAGTGTTCAACAACTGTGCCTTCCAGACGGATCCCTCTCCCAAAGCTCTAATTTGGGGCCAGGCCTGGGCTTGGGGGTGTTGAAAAGCTCTGCGGATTTGGACGTGAAGCCGAGGCTGAGAATCAATCCAGCAGAAAGATTAGAGAGGAGTCCAATGCAGACCTTGACGTGGGGCTGCGCCCAAATGACTCAGCCCTCAACTTTCAATAACTGTCCCAGGAAGACATCTAAAAATCAATAATAAAAAAAACAACTTGCCAATACAAAGCCAAATCTTTAATTAAATAAATAGCAGGGGGTTTTAATGCAGGAGAAGAAAACCACAGAATTTTGTTTCCCTTTAGATTCTTGGGACGAATGTAAAAGACTGGTTAACTTGGGGGGAAAGCACACCATGTAAGGCTAGGCTCATTCCTGCGCCCCCTCTTTGTTGTTATGTGTGACTTTGGGTTTTCAGGTTGAGCTCTCTGGAGGGAGATGAGTTAGCTTCAGTTTATTGCGGCTAACACACGTCCTAAGGAGAGCCCCCAAATCCAAGTCCTTTTTCAGTGGAAGAGAACTCTTCCCTACGCACTTATCTCCCTAACTCTTTCTAGCCCCTCTTTTTTTAATTGGGAAGAAGAATAAGGTGCCAATTGAAGGCATGCTGGCTTCAGCACGTCACCTCGGGTTGGCTCAGTCCCCAAAAGAGCCTGGTGCTGTGGCATTCGTTTCTGCACACGAATGACCTTATGTTCCTCAGCAGGTATGGGGAGAACAGAGTGTTTCCTGGGAAGACGAATACTATGGGCAAATTCCTAAGAGCCCTCCAGGTGTTGCCTCGTGAGTGTCCTCTTAACCTGGGAGTTCAAGACTCGGTCCCTGCAGGGAGCAGTAGGTTGGGTTCACCCCGATTTCTTCGCAAAGGGATCGTCCACTCTTCTCTCTTGTGAGCCGTGAGCTCCGGCCAAAAGTCTGTAATCAATGAGCTTGGACTAGGTCCTCCATCTTTCTCTTCCCTCTGCTTATTTTCACGGTATTTTCTTCATCTGGAAATCCCACTCGAGGCCACCTTTCTTCCTGTGGGAGCCGTTCTTGTCCTTCTGGTCCAGAGTAGTCTTTTTCCCCATCATCCCTTAAGTGTGCTTTCTCTCTAGCTTTGCAGTTGTGATCTTATTCTTCTCTCTGGCATTTGACAGATGGCTGACATTTGACCCTTTTTTGACCTATAAAATTCAATGTTATAATGTTAACCCTAACACATACAGATAATATGCACATTTATATATATAGTGGCAAATACCAAGAAAGTTATATAATAGGAAAATACCTGAAAAATAAGTTACTTCAGATTTGAAAAATAGTCTTTGGTGTACTTCAGACATTTCAAATATGTTTTCCTGGCCATCTCTCCCTTTTGGTTAATTTTAACTTTAACGTAAGGTCTTTGAAGAGATTTCCCTTTACTCTGGAAGCTCCCAGAAACATCCCCAGTTTCATCCTGAAGGACAGAGACGTAAGATTCTGGGAAACGCGGGGATCAGGTACGAACCCCTCTGCCATTTGCATGCCTCAAAGAGCCCACACTAATTCTTTCATAAAATTCTGGTATTTGCTCTTTGCGCACGAGCGTTTCCCAACAAGGCACATTAAAAACCCCGGCTCCAGCTCTGAGCTAACCCCCCTCGGAGAGGGCCGCGGGAGCCAGGCCACCCACGCCGCAGAGCGCCCTCTTGGCCCAGCCGCTCACTCCCATCCTTTGGAGAAAAGGCACTCAGATTGCAGCGTGTGTTTGTACGACCACACGAAATGCCACGCACTGCTATTCTGAGCACCCTTGTTCTACGGAGATTTGAGTTCTAATGGTGTCGGCTGGGTTTCCCTTAAATTCTTTAAAATTGGGGGGTTGAATGTGACATCCAAGGCTGGGGGCGGGCCCTGACTGCACCATCGGGTCTGTATCTTGGTTTCTGCGCCTCAGAGCCTGGGCTCTGCACAGTGTGAGTCACTGAATGTCTATTGGCCGAGATGTTGTCCCATAACCAAATGTATGGTAAGACTTACAAAAGCCAACACTTTACATGATACAATTATAATTAGCCTTTTGATGTATTCAAATCAGTCTTTTTTGTGCAGTCGAAACCATTTTATAGATATCACAGAATACTTTGCCATGAGTGTTTCCCTGAGCCTCGGGAACCCCCAGGTCCCTGACTCTCAAGCATGTTCTTTCTTAACAGCCGCACGACATCGCCGCTCTTACGGATTCTGTGCCAGTCTGGTTCACTGCGCTTCTCCTCTTTCATGGGTAATGTGCTGACAAACTTAACTCGTGTGCAGCTGTTTTAATTTCTCAGAAAAACAGACCACAGTCCTGTAAGGTGAATTATCGGGTCAAACGACGTGGGCATAACACTAATTTGTGTACAAAGTGTGCTTAGCCACAGTGAAACTTCCAAAAAATGGAGTTCCTTAAAGCCACATTCTGTAACCACAATGAACAAAAATAAAAAACTAACAATAACAGCAACAACTAGAATTTTCTTAACCATTTTTGAATTAAAGATAAAATATAAAGAGATTGGAAACTAGATGACAAATAAGAACACATTGTGTAATGCCTATAAAATGTGGTTTCAACTATTTGATAATTTAGAAAATGATTTTATTACAGAAAATATTTAAAATAAACAAAAGGTTTAATTTAAATGTTGGAAAAATGAAAGTACTGTTAAACTAATAAAGGAGGTAATTGGTAACAATTACAATGAAAACCAGTACATTAAAATGAAAAATAGATTTGATGAGTAGAACTAAGGGCTGGATCTTTGGAAATAAATAACATGGGGCTTGGTGATGACTTTTAGAGACAAAGGCATGATTCATGAGAGAAATAATCAAAAAGCTGGCTATCATTAAAATAAAGTTTTGAAAGTTTTGCATTGCAAGAGACACTGTAAACCCAGTGAAATACAAGCCAAACACTGGGAGAAAATATTTGCAAAGGACATATCCAACAAAGGGCTATTTTCCCAAAATATACAATGAACTCTTAAAACTCACTGATAAGAAGACAAAACGTTTGATTAAAAAACAGGAGGAAGACCTTCACAGACACCTCCACAAAGAAGCTATACAGATGGCAAATAAGCATATGAAAAGATGCTCCGCATCACCTGCCAGCCGGGAAATGCAAATGAAATCAACAGTGAGATACCGCTGCACACCTGTTAGAGCGGTCCACGTCTGGAACTCTGACCACATCGCACAGTGCTGAGGGTGCCGAGCCACAGAATCTCACCTTCATTGCTGGTAGGAACGCAAAACGGTACAGTGTGTCCTCGACTTCTTACAAAACTAACCATTCTGCCTAGCACTCCCGCTCCTGGGTACGCAACCAAAGGATCCAAAAACTTATGCTCATGCAGATACCCGCACACAGATGTTTCCAGCTGCTTTATTCATAACTATCAGAACTAGGAAGCAACCAAGATACCCTTCAGTCCTTTGGTTGCGAACGGATAAATAAATGGTGGTACATCTGCGCAGAGGAATATTATTCAGGGCTAAATAGAAAAGAACTGTTCAGCCATGGAAAGACCCGGAGGCATCTTAAATGCATATGACTAACTGATTGAGGCCGAGCTGAGAAGGCCACATACTGCATGACCCCAGTTAATGACATGGGGGAAAAGGCAAAGATAGCAGGGCAGCGAAAAGGTCGGTGCTTACCAAGGAGTCAGGAATGGGGGTGAGAGACGAGTAAGTGAACACACAGAGGGTTTGGGGGTACTGAAACTATTCCGTATTATACGTTTGTCTGAAATGATAGAATATCCAAGAATGACGTAAACAAAATCAAGAACTTTGTCTTAAATTTTACTCAACAATAATGTGAACTGGTCGTTCGTTTTAGTCCTCAGCTGTCTGGATAGGCCTGTTTTATTTTTTGTGTATGTCATTTGGTGTTGTCTGAGAAACCTCTCCCTCACACTTGCAGCAGAAGTTCTTGGAGTTGCCATCAAGGGCATTTTCGAAAAACAGCACATCGTTATATTTTGTTTCATGCAGGCAAATGTTAGATGTACCAAAACACAGTAATTAAAATTTTAATGAAAGTGTCCTAACTTCTCACTGTTTCTGAGGTTGGCTCAGGCCAAATATCAATGGTTTGCATAGTCTTGAAGTTCCTAATCGTTGTTCTTGCTATTTCAGGTTTCGTGCCTTTCTTGATCCTGTAAATTCAGGTAAGTTACATTTCTGCCATTCTTGAACCGGTGACTTTTCATTCTAAGAGCTCAACACATGCCGATGATTCGTATTTGTGGGCACAGAGTGGGAGAAAGTATAGATTTACTTACACAAGCTGTTAAAAACTATTTCTAGTATCCCATTACATGGTTTCTACTGAAGTTTCACAGTGAAGCAAACATAATGGTTGATCTGAGAAAGCAACACTTTCTATCCTCTTCCAGGCTGAGATTTGACTTTATCCCGGCTTCGCCCCTGGGTCCACGTTACCAAGCTGGCCGGGCTGGGTTACTTGTGGTCCCCACTACCTCGAAGGGCCTGACCTTTGTGGCCCAAAGCCTGTGGAGCGCTTCGTGCAGAGGACAGGCTGAACTCCTCTGGGACACTCGGGTCTCTCAGCAGTCCCTCTTTGTCACACAGGCTGGTCCTCATCCCCAGAGGAGTCCCGGCAGTGAACTGATAATGCTGGGGCTCTATCGAAGCAAGAGTTTCCTAGACCGACCTCACCTCCTCCTTTGGTCTGAATCAGGAAGGAGCAAGAATTAGAAAAGTTACGACAGCACTGGCCACAGAGTTTGCTCATTTTCCACGGTAATTTGTAATGCTAGATAATATATTTATCCCATAGTAACTCAAGTTAATTCATAAGTTTGGGGCTACTTAGTGATTTCTATAAATTAATTAGCAATCTGGAAATACTTTTATCATGTTTGAAGTGTAGCAAAAATAACTTTCTTGTTGATAAACATTTAGCTCTTATCATAGGTTATATGGGTTCCATGCTTCCAAGCATTTTGAGGAGATCTTGGGTAATATAATTCATTCCTTTTCCAAACATAACGGTATACTCCTTGCAGTATATGATGGAACCACCCCATTTAGTATCACATTCAATAGCTGCAGTATTGAAGTACTAACACATGAAGACTAAGTCTACACAAAGGTCTGTCCATTTTGATTTAATAGAAGGTAAACTGGGAGTAAACAAGGGCAACGTCATTCAAAGAACAATTTAACTTTTTATATTCTTTCCTTTTTATTTAATTGATGGAACCGATTGCTTTAACTCCAGACTATATTTTATGGACTCCATCAGGTATCAAAATCACGGTAAACATGTCACTAACTTACTCTTAATGTACCCACATAGGTAGTTACAACAATGAAATTAATCTTTCCATTGCTGCCTTCCTTGTGGCAATTTCCAGAGCGTCACCACCGAAGGGACTTTGCTTGTGGGGCGCTCTCCTCGGCAGTCAACGCCATGTGATTTGATTTGTCTCCTCGGAATGCTGTCAGTCATTTTACCAAGTAATTAGTCCACCATGTAATGTTATATATTCTAAAAACCAGCTACGGGATTTCAGGTTTAGGATTTAAGTGAAAAATTATAACACTGAGAGTGAGAGGATGAAGAACACATTCAGAGCCCTAATTTAAATTCTCTTATGAGGTTTTATTCTTTAAGCCTAGACTCAATTTTGCATTTATTACAAAAGAAAATATGTGTTGTTTTTTATGAACAATATTTAACTCCTGTGAAAGCCATTTGTAAAATCTAATAAACTCTGGTATAGTATTTGTAAATCACCATAAACTTGACATTACTCCAAAAGATTGATATGATTTTGCATAACTTAAGGAATATTTAAATCAATCCCTGCACATTATTTTGCATATAACTTGTACATTTTCCATAGACATGCGGTGTTCAAATTATTAATCAACTTTTAAAAAACTCATCTTTCCAGAAGGTAGAAATATGAATTGCCTATTTACTACAAAAGTATTTATCAGTATACTGCTTAAAGGAAAATCATCTTAATTCATGCTTTTATCTTTTACTTATAAATAATTAAACAAATAATATTTGTGGTCTTATCAATCATTTTATAATAGAAGGCTGATATTTACTGTCAGCTCAGAAATTTGTTTCCTTAAGACTATATAATAATATTTTTAATGTTACCAGATTATCATAAATGACACTTTACAAGGCATTCTTATGATATATTAAATTAATCCAAATATAACAGACCTCTAGGTGATACCTTAGTGTGCCAAGACACAGGAATTCTCAACCTAATGTTGATGTCCTTTAACTAGTTTTAACTCCCAGTTAGGGCTTTGTCTGATCTCAAAGAACCAGGAAGATTTCCTTAACTAAACACACAAACAAACAGACATAGACTAAACAACAAAAAATGTTACCATAAGCAAGTCAGCTATTTGGTCCTCACATCATGTTGGTAACGTGTGCTACTAAAGTGAGCCCACCACACTCAGTCCTTCAAACGACCCCATTTTCTTTCTTCTCCTTCCCCCAAATCAGAGGGAAAGTGTGAAAGCAACCCAGCCCAGAACCAGGGCAGAGCAACGATACTATACCCAGAGGGTCACAGCTGGCACTGGGAGAGGGACACAAGTCTGGAGGACAGTTCGGGTAGGCAGAGGGCAAGGCAAGGAGCAGAGGTACCATCAAGTTCCACCTAGGGCTCGTTTTGGGTGCCTGCTGGCCAATGGCATGCCAGTGGACAGACCTGGGGGCGGGGCGAATTTCCCACAGAACCCAACACCACCAACGGTGCAGACTTCTGACTGAAATGGCTGAACGACTTCCGGTCTTGACCCGTGTGAAAGAGCCCTGCTATCCACCCACCTGGGGCCTGTCGTGACCGGTCTGCTAGCCAGCCCTGGGCAGTGTCCCCCAAAGATGCCCCCGGGTCTGTGCAGGGCTTCTTCCTCCCTCTGGGTGTATGAAGTTGCCCACAGGAAGCGGATGTGAGCAGGACTGTGAGCTAAGAACTGGTCCAGGGTGTACTTGCGCTGGTAACTTACACATAGCCTCAGCTCAGGACTGAGACACGTAACCAAGGAGTCTGCAGAGAGGCAGGTGTGGGGTTTCCTGTTATGCACCTATGAGACCACTGGCAATTGGGTGTCTGCCCACTCAGACCTTCTCCCCATCAATCCATAAGTACAATGACATCCGAAAACCACCAAAAGCACTTCGCAGAACCAGAGTCTATGCATAGCCTTGGTCTCCAGCTTCTGTAAATCTGACCAGCAGACACCAGAGATGTAATGTGGGAACCAGAGTTCTGGAAAGCCCAACTGTAAAAAACAAGGGGTTTATAAGAAATCATCAGTGTTCCCAGAGTCTCGGGCTGCCTTTTCCCGTCTCTACCTTTGACGATCTCTGCAGCTTCAGGCTTACCTAGAACACTCCTGCCTTGGTGAAACTGGGAATGGGTATTCTCATTCTCCTGCTAACCATGTTTGGCAGGCAAGATGGCGTAGTACTCAAAACAGAGGTCTCTCCAACCAGGATGCTGTGTTGTAGCCTAGCCTCACTTGCTATTTGTCTTTAGCTGCTTGATGAATCTGTGTCTCAATGAACTCATCTTTAAAACTGATATCAGATTATATACCTATCTACTAAATTGTGAGGATGAAATGAGGTAATATTCTTAAGTTTTAGAAAAGCACCTGACATGTAGTAAGAACTAAAAACCAGAAAATTAAAAAAAAAATAAGGTATCTGTATCCTCTCCCAATACTGGGTCCTTTTTGGTTGTGCATGACGACAATGGCTTAAATAGCTCTCCTCTGGTGGGCAGAAGATGCCCTGTGGGGTGTACATGGGAAGCTGACACTCTTAGTCCCCTGATGCTAGACAGATGTGAGCTGTGGCACCTAGGGAATATTCTGAAAATGCCACAGGCGTACAAGTTCTGTGTAACCCACAGTGGGCCAGTATGACGTTTATGACGAGGCTCTTCCTTGAACTATTTCAGTCCTTTTGAGGAAGACGGGGAGTCACCCACCTTCCACCAGCCCTTTAAAATAACCTCTTGGAATAGGGAGAAACTGTAATTAAATTAGAATTTTGCCCTCGCTGGTGTGGCTCAGTGGATTGAGTGCTGGCCTGCAAATCAAAGGGTCGCTGGTTCGATCCTAGTCTAGGGCACATGCCTGGGTTGCCCGCCATGTCCCCAGTATGAGAAGCGCATGAGAGGCAACCACACATTAATGGTTTTCTCCCTCTCTTTCTTCCTCCCTTCCCCTCTCTCTAAAAATAAACAAAATCTTAAAAAATAAATAAATTGAATTTTATATAAATATTTTTGCCAGTTTCCATAGTCATTAATTAAACTAAGCTTGAAGGAAAAGAGAAGACACCAGGAGTAAGACACTTGGAGCAAGGGCGGGCGGGAGGCGATGCCTTAGATGCAGGAAATTCGGTCGGCTGTCATTAGCAACGGTGGGGAGCAACAGTCTGGACGTGGCAATGACAGACCAAACGGCCCAGTGGTCTGAAAGCTGTTTCAGGAGGAAAGAAAAACATAACAAACAACTCCTGTGTAAGACTATTGATGGAGAAATGTATTCTCAAGAGAGATGTAGATTTTGGTTCAGTAAGAAAATGAAAGGAATTTCATATAAGCAGACTCACACAATATTTGGTCTTTTGTGACATCACTTAGCATAATGTTTGCTAGGTTCATCTCTACTCTGTGTACCAGTGCTCATGTTTATCTATTCATCAGCTGAGGGACTTCGGGTTGTTTCTACTTTGTGCTACCAAGAAAAAAAACTACCACCATCAACATTTGTGTCCAGGCTATTGTGTAGACATGGGTGTTTGGGTCTTATTTCATTTTATTTGTACGAATATACACTTAGAATTGAAATTGCTAAGTCATCATGGTAACTATGTTCATCATTTTAAGGAATTCTAAACTATTTTGCAGCCACTGTGCCATTTTATATTCTTACCTGCAATCTTTGACAGATACAATTGCTCAAAATCTTGACCAACACCTGTTATTGTCTGTCTTTTAGGGTCTTCAGATCTGTCCTGTCTCTGCAGTAGTTTGTTGCCGCCTGATGGCATTTGTAGTCTCTGGCTTGAATAAGGACAGGTCCCGTCAGCGTCTGCACTGGCAGGACAGCGGCAGCAATCCGCAGATGGGCTGAGGTGGCCACACCATGTGTGACTGAGGGACCTGGGCTGGGAGAGCAAAGGCACTCAGGGACTCCTTTCCCTTCCTGAGAAGGGATGGCCTGTGATGTCCCTGGTCACATAGCTCTTTCTGTCCTCTCTCTCTTAACCACCCCCACCAAGATAAGAACCTTAACCAAGTCTAGCTTGAGAATCGAGGAGCCAAAAGCTAATCATGTTTGATCCAAATGGGCGTTATTTCTTCCCATATATTGTTGTGTTCCTCCGCTAGAAAGTGACCTCTATGAGGACACAGATCTGGTCTGTTTCACTCGTGATTGTTGCCTGCCCCTAGATTAGTGCCCACCCCAGTGTAGGCTTTCAGTAAAACACGTAGTGAGTGACTGAGTGGTGGACATTTTCTACACAACATACAACTCCAGGTGAGAGAAATAATACTGTCAGAAATTTGCTGAGGAACAGAAGGTGGAATCTGAGAATTTTAACTGCAAAGCAAAAATTCTATATTTACTCAGTGACTCAGGAACTACAAACATGTCTTCCAATGGTATGATTACAGAGACCTCTCATCCCCTCTTTCAAAGATGCTTTGCAGGTCCCTGCTGACATGCGTACTGGTGTCATCATTGGAATGAACGTTTCATAACTGAAATTTCTGAACAGAAAAATCTGTTAGAGTTCTAGTTGCAGTTGGCAGATGAGTCATTTAGAGGATTCATTAGCACTGAATGAAACTCACCAACTTGAGACTTTTCTAAATATAATCATCAGGAGTCTTTACATTAGAAGAGCTTGTCAGTGTAAAAATGTGACAACATAAAACAGTATCAAAATATCAGAAGAATAAATACTTTGAGAATGGATGAGTTTTGACATTTTCCTAAAGTCATGTTCCCTTGCCTTTGCCACTGTGAGCAACTCACCCAAGGTGAACTTGACCCCGAGGATGCAGAGTTCGTCAGGAAGGCAGTCAGTAAAGTGCAGCCACAGTTGATTGGTCCTTGGTTTTCGGTTTTGTTTTCCTGCCCCAGCAGAATCAGTTATGCTCTTGTCATTTTAGCATCTAATCGCTCTCCTGGAAATCAATATTGGCTGACTGTATTAATAAGGTGAGCTATTGATAGATATGCAATGGACCTACAATGGCTGTCACTTTTCATTGCAACCTCAAATTCCTGTACTTTATTAGTGCTATTATTTCCTAGCTATTGATTTAGTCTTCGATGACTCTGTTTTTTGGCAGAATCACTATAAATTATTTTGATTTTGAGTACTACTAGACATTCAATACTACTGAGAACATATAACATAGAGCCATGTTGGATCTGAGCAAACGTGGAAGATTCCAAAATGCTTCCATTAGTTAAAAGGGGATGGAGGGCTGCTGAAGGTTTTACTGTTATATCCACAGTAACTACTGCTGGGAGGAATGAATGATAGTCCCACAGGGGACAGTTCCTGAAAGCCTATCACATCCCAGGCATCTACTAGTGTCAACTCAACTCAACTCCTCATGTCAACTTCACGCCTTGTGACCTTGGGAGTTCTAGAAGGTGTGACACTTGAAGAAACTTGCCCTAATTCATAGACAGCAGGTGGTGGAGTTGGAATTAAAGTCAAGTCTGCTTCCAAAGCACTTGACCCTAACCCAGATACTCTCTAGGACACACCGCAAGCCTCAGATCCAATCCTAGGTCCCTCAGTAACGTCTATACTTCATCATCATCACCGTCATCATCATCGTCATCGGCAGAACTTCTATTCGAGTACACATTCTATTTCAGAGTTCTACACATGCTGCTTTCCATACACTGTCTATTTTCACAAGGCTGTGCATATGCTAGCTATTTTAATTTTCTGCACAGTTCCAGAGGGAAACTTTCACTCAATAAAATAAAGCCATGTTTTAGATGATGCCAGTATTGCACCTTGTGGCACCCCATCCCCAGCAATCATGTGGTATAGTAAGTATGCTTCTCCCCACTCTCAAGCAAGGCCAACCAAGGCACGAATTGTTTAAGTAATTACTGGAGAGTCACATACTAGCAAGTGGTGAGCCTGAATTTTGGGCTATGCATTTTTAACTTGCATGTCTTTTGGAGACAAGTGTTTTGTATTAGTTTTCCTTTGCTGTTGTGAGGAATCAGCACAAATCTAGTGGCCCAACACAAGACAAACCTATTGTCTCCCATTTCTGGAGTCTAACTGCTGGGAGGGCTGGCTGCGCTACTGCTTCAGGGGAGAATCTAGGTCACTGTTTCTTCCAGCGCTCAGCACCTGACCAGGTTCCTGGTCTCGTGACCCCACGGCATTCTGACCTCTGCTTCTGTCCCCTCTGATCCTCCTGCCTCCCTTTTCACTTGTGAGGACCCCTGTGCTCGGTGGGTCCACCCTGGCAATCCAGGCTGATTTCTCCATTTTGAGGTCACCGAATTAGCAACCATGGTTTTATCTGCAACCTTAGTTCTTCTTTTAAAACATAACATTTTCACAAATTATGGGGGTTAGGATACAGAAATCTTCAATAGGGAGCATTATTCTGCTTTTTGTAGTTTCCTAGTTACATTGAGAGGCACATCATTTCATGATCAACTTACAAATTAACAGAGCCAGACTGCCTGGAGTGGAAGCAGCTTTACCTTTTACTAGCTGCTTGTCCCTGGTCATATTAGTAAAGCTCTCTGTGCCTCAGTTCCCCGACCTGGAAAGCTGGGAAAATAACAGCATCTTTCTCTTAGATTGATGAGGAATAGAATAATTTAGGATTTATAAAACATTTAAAAGAATACCTGGTACCTAGAAGTGTAATATAATTCTTAGTTACAAAATAAGAATAATTGCTCTATTGATGGGATATAAATGAAAGGCATCAATATTCCATCAGCCACATAAATATTTGATTGCCTTGGTCTAAGACCAACCCATCGAAGATTTAGGTATTGATGAAACTGTGTATGACTCTTCAATTCCCAATTTTAATCTAACAATAAAAAAAGCTCTGCCTACCTGCACGTAAGAACTACTGCATTTTCGATTTAGAATGATGTACCTACCGGTTGTCAGGAATGGGCGAAGTAGCAAGATTTTCTGCCTGCGGCTAAGCTTCTGTCTCAGAGACCAGGAGCCGCCCCGAGACAGAGCAGCACCAGGGATGACTCCTGTGGCTTCCTCTCCACTAATAACAAGCCAGGGCCCTTTCCACCTCCTCGGAACTGGCACGTGTCCCTGTTCACGTGGAGGAAGTGTATGTGGGACCCCCGTGTCATTGTCCTCCTTGGCCCAACACACACACCTCTCTCTGGGTGCTGGAGGGAGGAAACCAGGACACCTGGAGAGGAAATCAGAGTTCCTGAGGAGATGTCCCCACGTTCCCAGAACGTGAAGCAGGGAAACAGCCTGTCCTCCAGGAAAATGACCTGTGAGACTCACAGTGGACCTGGGCGTCCTGCCATCGACCCTCCCTTTTCAGGCAGCCCAGGGACCGAATCTGTAAGCCCTGCAGTGCTCCTAATAATTCAAATTAGCACACAGATTTAAAATTATAAGGCACCTGCTCCCTCCTCAGATCTACTCTCTCGGTATCTGCTGGGAGCTGCAACAATGGTGGGGTCATTTGGTTTGTTTTGTTTAAACAGATATACATAGCATGACGAAGAAAAAAAGACGTTAGCATAAGCCTGGGTCAGGAAGCTAACTGTCACATTATAACAGGGTGACCTTGAACAGGACACCTGAGATCCAATATGTCTACAGAAGAAAACGCTACCCAACATGCAGATTTATTGTACGTGTAGAGTTCACCTCAGGACAATGCCTATAGCAGAGAATGGCTACACATTCACAAAACATGCTGTCCACTCTTACAAAAGTGGAAAAGAAACTCTCAAGCTGAAGGTAGCCACTGACCCATCTTTAACAATTACAACTGGCCTAAGTGTGTGTGTGTGTGTGTGTGTGTGTGTGTTTGCATAATTCTGTACATATTATGCATCAAATTGTGAAATTTGGGTTATCAATCTAATGAATATAAGCTAATGAATATAAAGTTTCTAATAGATAGGTTCTGAAGATTCTTTGAAGTAACACACAATCTATACAAGAAGTGTGAGGCATTTTGTCTTGATTTTTGTGATTCCATAACTCTGCTTCTGTAGTAAACACTTAAAGTGCTATGCAAGATTCTGTACATATATGAGTTTTCTGAGAAAGCATCTTTAGCGTTCATCAAATTCTTAAGGATGTCTTTGACACGCTTACCCACTGCTGAGAACACTGGCCTAGAGCCTTTTGCATTTGCAAATAGAATGATATCTTAAATAGGTGTGGGAGAACATTCAGACCCAAATCTGGCTGTGAGTCAAAATTAACCTTAGAATAAAATTCCAGAATCACAAAACATCCGAGTTAAAAGGATGCATCGAGGCAGCGAATGTCTTTGATGTACAGAGAGTGAATGGAAGTTCAGAGAACAGCGACAGATCTGAGTGGTCCCCTCCTACTGAGCACAGCCACCGTCAAAATTCAGGTGGACAGTGTCTGGGCCCCAGAGCTTCCCTCTGTCACTTACCTCTTGTGTGTGTGTGTCTCCAAAAAGGGACTGAGGTACCTGTGCAAAATGGCTGTGGTCTTGAAAAACCATGTGAACATGGTCTTAAAACAGGACCTAAGCGAAGAGCTACTATCACCCAGCAAGCATAGGGAAAGTCGGGAGTATCTAGCAGATTAACACTTGACAATTCAAAGTGCCAACGAGCGCTAATTTCATTGACTGTAGTATGTAAATGACGCAGGTATTGGCAGGCTACGACTTAATACCATCTGGCCGGAGAAATTTGTGATTCATTTACACAATTAGACTTTTCAAAGTTTTATTTTGTTTTTGGTTAGAGGATGAACTTGACTGTTCATTTGAAGGACAGTAACTTGAGGTTTTTCAAGTGGACTCATCACACTTTTATATACAGCAACTAGGTTTTTTTCTCTGGGACCTCATGTGAATATCATCATTTTTAATGAGCATTAACATTTGCAACAGGGACAAATTATGCAAATATGAATTTGTCATTTTCTAGTTTTCCTTTTCCATATCATGTTGTCATTCACCCCTCCGCCCTGGCTAAGCCATGGGATTCAAGGTCATAGAGAATGAGGGAATTATTCTATTCTGAGCAGAGATGCTGCTTGTGGACCCTGATTCTTGATGCTTACTAGTCTTTTCAATAAGAGAATAATTCTGAAAGCCAGACGCTTTGGGCAAAAAGGACTTGCTTAAAAATGAAGCTGTCCTTTCAGTGGTAGATATGAAGGTTTAGATTACAGAATGTGAACATTGGTGCTCTTAGCCCTAAAAACTCAGGACATGAAAAGTCACACATTTCAAGCTGACAGTGACGTGCGGGGAAATGAAGAAGGAGAAGGGGCAAGTGAAGGAGCCCTCCTAGGGGCTCCCATACCTTCTTACCCAGGTGGCGTATTGGAAGGGAGCACTTGCCTGAGAGGCCTAGACAGTTCTGCAAAATAAAATATCTAAACATAAATATATATTCTCAAAACTTCAAACTGTTGGATAAAAGATTACTGGTTTACACTAAATATAAATAGCCCAAGGTAGGTACAGATAGACAGTATATAGATTTGCTATTCACTATAAAGAGATAAAAAATAACAAGAATAATTAAATTTTAGAAAGAAAAATAAAGCTCATTTTATATACCTGGAGTAGGGCTAATAAATATTAAAAAATACAAGATAGCTGTCACTTATTGAGAACTTATTGGGGAACACACTGTACTAGGTATCTTATATACCGGTACATTATTTTATTTGATTTCCACAATAACTTAGACTAATATTATCATGTATTAAAACAAAGTTGACTTCAGATAATTTTTAAAAATTCCCAAGACTGATTATGTAGAAGGTGTCCTCAGTAACTAAGTGGCCTTCGCCACTAGGGGAAGTGGGCTTCCCCTTGTGGCATCACGAGTCCTTGACTTTGACCTCATGGCTCCAGGTGAACAGACAGTGTCTGTATATGAGCCAGCAGGGCTGGGCGACTTTCTTTCTTGTTTTTCTGCCTGTCACTTAATGCTTCTGTCTTCAATCACCTGCTTGGGGAATGCTTCACTTAGGTTTGAAAGATACATTTTTTTAAAAATAATACTTATACCGGATAATAAATTTCTGTTATTGCAGTTTTTCTGAGTGATTCGTTAAAAAAGAATTGGACACAATGGTGGAAATTTCAGGCATTCTGTCTGCCTAGGAAGAAATGTTGGTACAAAGGGGAATTTCTGGCCTTCCTAAAAACATGCCAACCCAATCTTGTCTGCCTGACTACTTGTGTTTTAACCCAAGACTAGTTCATATTGCACAGAGTTGGGGGTACAAAGGATCCCCAACTATACAAAGGATGAGACAACCTTATTGCTAGGAAATTGCTTAAACAAGAGCTCTATCAAGTGGTCACTGCAAATTATCTACTTATTGAGGTATGCTCAATTATTTTTAGAACAGAACATTCCTCCACAATCTCTTATCATTTAATCCATCATGAAGCAATTCTGAAGATCATCATTTGGTCCATTTGGCTGGAGCACATGTGTGTGACCAGGCTTGTTCCCATTAAGGGGTCATCAAGGGTTGCCCGGGGAAGAAAACTTTTATGAGGTACAATTCCAAATCAAGAACAAAGGGGAGTATCCTACATTAACAACAAGTTCTAAATTTTGATCTCAGGTTAAATGAGAAAACTATATGTGTAAGAATGATCTGTAAAATATAAATTTACAAGCACATATGGAGATGCACATGTTTCAGTAGCTTCCTCTTTACCCGGCTGGCAAAGGGAAAAGCTCTGCCCTAGGATTCTAGGATGGCCAAACACAGGACAATGACCTTGGACAGATGAGACTGACAACAGTTCATTAGTCATGTATGTGCACAGCCAGGAGAGGGCACGCTATAGAGCAGGGCGGGTCGCACTGTATCACAAGAGGGATGCATTCACGAACAGGGCGCACAAGCTGGGGCCACAGGAGGCAGGCTTTGTAGGATCAGATGGTGAGACGCCCTCTGAGGATGTGACTGGCTTGTCTGATCAATTATGTGGGCTGTCAGGGCACTGAGCCCATTACTAACTAAGGATAGGTAGGCGCTGTGATTGGTCTTCAGGACAGGATTGCCTGGGGACCTTACCTGTGAGACTAGAGAGGGCCACGGAAGTTGTGGTCAGGCTACTGAAGGGCCTCCCATTTCCCCAAGTGCCAGAGCATGCGTGATATCAGGCCTTGATGTCATGCCTTATAGCCCCGCATGGCAGAGGCGTATGCAGGCACACACATACGCTGCCTTATCTCCGAGTCTTGCTGACTTTCTCCTCTTTCCAACTATGTCTACCAAAAACCACACCAAATTTATGTCTGCCAAAAACCACACCAAATTTTGTTAAGCTTGGTTGCACAATAGTACATTGCCATGTCTATTGCTCAACCATAGAAAGCACTTATTCCCATAATATTCTAATTTTATACATTTTGTTACACATTAAGCATTTAGTTATGAATTCTCCAAAGAGAGCATAAAGTGCCATAACAATAATTTGATTTAAAAATTTCATTATTTGACATAATTTTGCAGTAAAATTTTGATCTGAAGGAATGTCTCAAGAGGGTTATAACTAGACCATATGATTTGTATGTAACATTCTTTTATGCTCAGAAAACTTTTCTGGAGAATGTGTCCGAATGCGGATCATACATTTAGTCTCTGGTCTCCAGCCAAGGTCATGAACCTTTTTCTCCAGCAGAGGGGCTTGGCCCCAGGGCCTGTGCAAAGTCAAGTCCAGCTTTACAAAGCAAGAAGCTTTCAACAGGAACATGGAGCTTTGAAGAAGACACGCAGTAGGGTCAGCCTCTTGGTTCCATCTAAAGAAAGCACCAAGTCAGGGGCATGCGGGCCGGACCTCTGCCTTAGAGAACCCAAAGCAGCTCCTACTCGCTGAACTCAGCAAATTCAGGGTTAAAGAAACGCGTCTGAACTAGCGTGAAACCACTCTGAATCCCCGCGCAGGGGGGTGTTGGGAAGAGGAAGGTTAGAGGCAGCGCCCAGAGGGATTGTCTGCTCCGGCTGTGAGGAAGCCTAAAATATTCCACCCCTCTCCAGCCCACAGGAAGCTGTAGGAGAAATACCTTATCATCATTCTAGAGAAGATGAAGTTTTTTTGTTTGTTAAAAAAAAAGAGAGAGCCTAGTTATTTTCTTTAGCTGCAGGCCTGCCATGGAGACCTGGACCCTGGTAATGACATCCAAGTGACTGAACAAAACTGCAGCCCTAATTAATGACCATCCTATTTAATTCGCCCTACAGCTCTGAGGTGGAAACCTGATTAAAAAGAGCTCCCCGAAGGCTACAGGGTTGGTTCACTGTTGGACCAGGAAAGTACATTTCAAAAGCACAACCCCGGCTGGAAATTTGTGGAAACTTTTCCGGCTGCTCATGATTGAAGTATGGAAATTGAGCACGTAGGGGACAAAGCGCTCTCTGACTACTGAGTGCAGCAGCATTGCAATGAGAGCACCCATGGGCTCCTGCAGACCCGAGACGTCCTGAAGCCAGCTGACCTGCCAACCTCTGAGCACCTCTGAGGGTTTGTGTGCGTGATCCCTACCTGCCCCAGGTCTCCCAAAGTCGCTGCCAACATCAGCCTTTCAGAACAATGGCCTTTAGAACTCATCTTATTCTAAGAAACCCGCAGGTAGCTGATGAGTGCGAAGTGTCCTCAGAAACCCAGGCTCGTCTGTGGCTCCCCAGATGTGAGCTGCTCCTAACCAGCTTACCGACTGTGAAAGAAAGGGCAATGGAGCACGGGGAGAGTCCACGCAGGGAAACACGGGTTGAAATTAAGGCAGATGTTTTGATAGGCATTGGCGGCGGGAGGAGACTAAGACAGAGGCGTGATCGCATACCCGAGATGATGGGGAGCTGATGACTATATTAGTAAATACTGTCCCTCGACAGGCGGCTACACAAGTACTATTTCAGAGGAACAGCAGGGACTCAAGTCTGAGGAGTTTGGTTAAATTAAGAATGGGAGGCGAGGAAGTGGAGACAGTGAGTACGAACAGCACTTTAGGGGAACCTCACTCTATGCATTGGAGCTGAGGAAACCCGTCTGAAAGAGCTGGATAGCTGGAGGGGGACGTAGGATGGAGGGCACAACGTTAAAAAGGGAAGAACTCTCTTGCACAGTGTTTCCCTGCTGATGTAAATAACGAATTGAACCCTTTGAGGTTTGGGGGCATCTCTGCTTCCCCTTCCCGTTCCCATTTCAAGGCCATGCGTTAAATCATCCTGGGCTACAGCCTTCCACACCTTGAGTCCAGGTAGGTCTGGGTCATAAAAATAACTCATTTTATACATGCTTTCAAGAGGTCTATTCAAACACCCCACATGTTGGCATACTTCCAACCCCTATAGAATTATGGGAGACTGTTCAAGGTCAAGGCTCTCATGGCATTTTGTAGACGTCTTTATCAGCATGTATTATGCTTTGGTGCATTGACACGCTGATCTTCGGATGACAGAGGCCATGGTTAGCACCTTCTATATCTGAAGCACCCAGTGCAGGGTTGGGTGTGGGACACCCGTGAGCACTCAGTTCCTGGGGCAGCACCTCTGCAGGTTAGAAAAGCAGTGCTGCTGTGAACTGAACTGTAACCCCCCTCCCAATGCATGTGTTGAAGCCCTATCAGCCAAAGTGATGCTATTTGGAGACTGGTCATTAAGGTTAAATGAGGTCATAGGAGCAGGGCCCTGATCTGACGATTAATGTCCCTTCCAGAAGAGGGGAAGACACCAGGATCTGTGCAAACAGAGGGAAGGCATGTGAGGACGTGGCGGAAAGACTGCCGTCTGCAAGCCAGGGAGGGGAGCCTCAGGAGAAACCAGCCCACCCTGCCCACTGACACCTTGATCTTGGACTTCCAGCCTCCAGAACTGTGAGAAGAGGAATGTTAGTTATCTAAGTCACTGTCTGTGGCGGTTTGTTATGGCAGTCCTAGCACTACCAATACAACCACGACTGTCATTAGAGAGATCTGGTTTCGAGCCCCCGCTCTGCCAAGGACCAGTGTATGGAATGTAACCTCTCTGAGCTTTGACTTGCTGTTTTGCTCACTAGTAACGTGCCCTCTCTGGCACGGAGGTGGTGGAGGCGAAATTACAGTATAGAGTGCCAAGCCCGGTATGTGCTCCATCTACTGGGATTGCTGAGTTCATCAAAACTGTTGGGCCACTTGAATGAGAACAAGAATACAATCAAGACTTTAGAAGTAAATATTTTGTTTTCCCCCCTCTCTGGCAATGGTGTTTTTACTGTGTCAAATAAAGTTGTTTTTTTTCCTTGCTTGACAATGTTTGTCTCCAAGTTTGGTTTACCACATTTCAAAAGTCATGAAGTGGATTTACAAAGAGGCACCTGCTCCCACAACACACTCTTAGTGGTAATTTGGGAAGGAAAATGCTTGCCTAAGATGACAATGACCTTGATGCATGATGGCGGGTCTTCAATCCCGGACCACATATTGATTCGGGGATCACCGCCACGTCAGGGGCTGCTCGTGTTTTCAGATCGCAGCACGGCGAACTCCATCGTGGGATCGCTGACCTTATGCCAGATGCCTTGACCAGTGCATCACTCTTGCATTTTTCATTCAAGTCAAGTGATTTTTTAAAATGAAAAATAGTGGAAAAGTAACTTGTAATGATCTGTTATTTAAACCAAAGACCTTTTAATGTTTTCTATTTTGCTGTGATTTTGCTGCTCAAAGGGTAATATGGAATTATAGGCACGCAGTTTAATTGTTGTCAATTAATCCCCAGCAGGTCAATTTTCATATTTATAGGTGAGCATATATGCAAGCTGTTCTATATGCAAGCTGTCACTTAATTTACCTGATAAAAGGTGCTCAAAATTCTCCTTGCTGAGGCTGTTTGGAACATGTGATTCAAAATTAATTTAATAATTAAATACCCCTAGAAATTAAAAATACAATGCACTTTAACACAATGATATTCTAGTCAGATTTAGCCATAGGAGATTAGATAAACAATGATAAGCTTGGGTTTAGAAACACCATCGACGCTTAATCATTTTGTCCTCCGACCTGTGAGTGTACAGTATCAGATGATAGAGAAGTACATAATTTGAACTGCTAAAAAGTATTAAATGTGTTTGTGTGGGGGGATGTGAATGTCAGTCAGAGCTGGCAGTGCATTCGTGAATGTTGTTCCTCCCTCTGGATCTAGGATTTTCTCGATGGTATTCATGCACTGAGAAAATTATTGAACAACCATTTCTGACAATTTACGGTTAAGTAAAGAAGAAACACTAATAGCAAAAAGACTGGTGTTTCTGTAAGACTTGCTAATAAGCCAGGTTACCCTGGGATCTGTAGACGTAAAGAAAGACGTAGGGACTTGTCTATGCAGACAGTTTGATTCTCTGGCAACTGAGCTACCCGGCCAGGGCGACACAGAATTCTTTACAGTTATCAGAATACAGTCTCCACTGAACACAGTAAAAATGGAGAATATCTTACTTGATGCTTTATACTTACTTATTTTAAATTTTCTTCTAAAGGAAACCAATCCATTTGCAAACATGCATTGGTATCATAGAACACAGAAGAATACAACCAGGACATTATCTTTACCAAACAGTGAATGTTCAAGCTAACTTGACGTTAAGGGATTGCCCTCCCGCACATTTAGTTCAACCTTGGTGCTGTGGATCTGAGATTTTTCTCACTGTAATAAAGTGACATTGTGTGGATGGCACAGTAAATGATGGCATCTTTAGTAGTCACACATGATCATTATACTTTTTTATTTTTTTTTAATTTTTTATTTTAGTTTATTCATTACAGTTTCTATCCTTTATTCCCATTCCAGCCCACCCACCCACTCCTCCCCTCCTCCCTCCCCTTACCAACCCCCCTAGTTTTGCCCACGTGTCCTCTATATTTGTTCCTGTAAACCCTTCCCTTCTCCCCTGGAATTCCCTTCCCTCTCCCCTCTGGTCACTGACTACCTGTCCTCTATTTCAGTGTCTTTTGTTATATTTTACTTGTTTCTTTGTTTTGTTGTTTAGGTTCCTGTTAATGGCGAGATCATATGGTTATACTTTTTTAGATGTTACCACTAATCATGACAAAGAAAAAATAGCTCCATGTTAGAAAACTTGGAAAAAGTAAAATGTTAATTATATATTGTATTTCTAGATTAAGATTATGAGTATATAATGCATATTGGTTGGTAGGTTTAACACGGAACATAATCTTTAAAATAAGTAGTTTAACGCTCACATATTGTGTCCTCAACATTAATGTCCTGCTTCAAGTTTTTTTTGGGGAAAAAGAGCTGCATAAACCTTTTTTTGGATGTTGACAGCACTGAGAAATGGAAGAGCAAGGAGCTATGATTAAAGAGTTACGGCTTATGCTCCGACAGAAGCTAATAAAACCCTTTCAGCTGACCCTGGCCGATAGCAGGCCTTGCGTGTTTGTTTTGGAGCCAATTATTTCTCGCCGGGCTCTGCCAGCTTTTGTACAAACTCCTTTAGTCTTCTAGGTTTTCCTATAATATATTTTAAGACGAATAATACAGGCAGAGGCAAAAGTAGGTTTACAATTGTCATGCAAAGAGATCATACAGTAATTAATAAATAATATAAGACAAAACTCTGTTTTGCGTACTCACAATTGTAAACCTACTTTTGCCCAACCCTGTGTACAGTGCTGTTCAGTAAAGGATTTAACTTTGGCTGAGGAGTTTATTGGCAAGAGGGCAAAAAGGGAAATTGGGTGTCTGCCGTGGTCCTTATTATTTGTTAGGAGATACAAACGCACTTGTGGGGAGGGGGATCCTGTTTTCCTGGCACTCACTTATTAGCTCTTTCCTTTCCCCCTGTGTGTGCATACTTGCTTATACAGTTCCACTGTTCTGGCTTCAAGTGGGCTTAAACATATTATGTGAATCTGGGCATTGTATTACTTTCCTACTAGTAGTAAACGGCTATGCTAAATGGTAATGGCTGACAGAATATTGATTAGATTTTTTAAATTGAATTTATGGGGGTGTCACTGGTTAATAAAGCCGTACTGGTTTCAGGTGCACAAGTCTATACTATATCATCTGCACACTGCCTTGTGTGCTCAGCACCCCAAGTCAAGTCTCTTCCTGCCACCATTCACCCCCTTTACCTCCGTCCTCCTCCCCCTCCCCCTTGGCCTCTGACAGGCACCACACTGTCGCCTGTGTCTCTGTGTTAAGTTTTTCTTCTTACTCCCTCCTCCATCATTTTCACCCAGCCCCCAAACGCTCCCCTCTGACAGCTTTTTAAATGCTGAGTTCTAAGACACTTAAAAAAATGAGCAAATAATTCTTTATTTTTAACTTCGAGAATGAAATCTCCCCAGCAAGTCTATTGTCTCCAGGGCTTTTACACCAGTCAGGTTCCATCTTTCTAACGTTTTTACGCCGGACCCGAGCCACCACTTCTGCTTCCATGGACGAACTCTTTGCTTTACGTCCCAAAGAACTGTGTTGTTGACGTTTATAAGTCTCTTTCTTCAGGACTTAGAGTACATAGATTCCAAATTCTCTGTTAGGTCTCAAGTGATTCATGCCAATGTAGCCTGAGGTATTCTTTCACACCTTTTGTGAAATTTAACAGCAGATGTGTTAAGGGTTAAGTTGGGAATGTCATGAATTAAATGTGTTTACTTGTATTACTTTTATTTAAATTGCAGGTATTAGCCAAATAGCGGCTCCATTTGGTAGTGTTTGATTTCATTAGCTCGGTGCCATCTTTCTGTATTATTCTCAAAGGGCAGTTGGCACATAACGTTAGGCTGGGTGCCACTGTAAGGACTTATTCATAATGGTATTTTTCTGCATATAATACTTCCTTAGGAAATATTTATATCCTTATTCCCATCCAGAGAGAACATTGGTAAAACAAAAATTTTTAGGGATGAACAGTAAAATGAACAAACAAAGAATATGCACAATGTTGTGAAAATAAATTTTCAAGTGAAACTATAATGCCAATTATCTTCTTTGGATGAAATCTTTCTGCAGGAAATAAGAGGCATCGCCCACAAACCTCTGCTAATCTGCAAATTACAGGAACTGGTTCACTGGAGAGGCCTCCGTGTTAGGGAAACATGGTACAAATGTAAAATCTGTGACTCCTGTCTTCAGGAAATCTAAACTATAATAATTAATACAGCATTGACAGCTACATGAAAACAACATGTTTGACATAATAATGCAGATCGGCTCTAGAAACTTTCACAAGATCGGTGCGTGTTTAGTATCATTATTTCACAGACGCCACTTCCCCAATTTGAAACTACGGCCTCGAGAGCTGTGTTGGACGGAGCTGACTTTAGGGAAACGCAGGATGTAGCCCCAGACTCCGTCATCCGTGAGACCGGCCTCGGTGCAGAGGGTGCCATGCGCCAGGTCATCGGGACAGATGTGGGCGGGAGTGAGCGGTGGGCACTGAGGCCCGTAGGACCCGCGGGGACCCGCGTGGGGCTCAGGTCCAGCAGACTGGGCTGGGCAAGAAAGTCGGGACCCACAGCGGAGGAAGGACAACACGCAACAGAAAAGGAACGTGATATCCTGTGGAAAACAGGGAACTACTGCCTGTTGTACATTCAGTTTCCGAACGTGGGGGACGCTGGAGGTGTGGTTGTAGCATGAAGAACCCTAACAGAGTAGAGGGCGGTAGGGAGCTGATGTAGAAGGTCACTACAAAATACAGAAAGTTGCAATACCGTACTTGACATTCTTTGTTTTCTAGTCATGTCTGTCTTTGTTGTAGAAGTGCCATCATTTGTTTTACTCTTTTACATAGGAGAAAATTTGGTGCTCTCCTCATAAATGCCTGCGGAAAAATTCATCACGTGATCCTAAGTTGTTTTCTGCGGAACTGTGATGAAAAACACTCTATATAAAATGATGAGAACAGGGCAGGGACAGACTTTAACTCATGAACTTCATTAAACAACAGAAACTGAAATGCTCGTATATCAGTGATACCTGGCCGTGGGCACAAAGCTCACAGTTTCAAGACCTGCTGGGAATTGTACTAAAACATTGACCAAAATACCATTGCAGAGTCAGAAAGCTGTGCGACAGCATAAAGGACTGTCACGGATTACCATTTTTTTCGCTGTTACAGCCTCAGACATTTCTGTCCTACGGAAAGGCTGCAGACATGTAAGAGCAAAGGTACCTTTGCGATGGTAAGACCTTAGCTGGCCTTCCCGATGCGGAGAATGAAGAAACAGAAACTTTGTCTTCGCCTCTCAGGAGTATACCAGTATCATGTCATTTTTTTACCAGAGATAATACCAGTTTTACCAGAGATAATGTTAGTACGATCCCTGTCCCTTCGGTCAAAACTGTTACATTTGTTAGAACACACACATGGCCGAAAGGGTTCACCGAGCCAAACGCTGGCCAGAAAAGGACCACATCCTGGTGTGGAGGCCGCACCAGCAGCCGCCGCAGCAGAGATACGTGAAGAAGTCGTGCTCAGCCTGGAAGCTGATGGTATTCTTTCCTGGGAACAGTTTGGGGAAGAAAGATGTCGATTGTTTTCAAAGAATTAACCTTGGCTTAGATGAGGAGGGGTAGGAAAAGGTGAAGCAGAGAAAGTTCTGGAATAGGTGAATAGTCCGTGAGAAAGTAGTGCATGATGTTCCTGGGTGGGTTATGGGCAAAAGTCGAGAAAGTTCTTGTATCAGCAAGAAGCAGAGGCCCCCTGGTGGCCGGGTGGTCCCGGGCTATTCCCTGTGCGTAATCTCAGAAATGGCCATCTGGAAGTCATTCTACTTTCACCGCGCCTCCTCGGCTGGTTTTGCCCTGCGGTTGCTAACTCATTAACCTCCATTGTTGCTTCCTTCCCTGCTCAGCCTACTGCAATTCAGTTTAGGACATCTTGGAATTTTCTCCCCGTTACATTGTACAAATTCATTAAACTCTCCACTTACCGTTGGCTTTTAGATTTCAAAAAAAAATTTAGCTTGAATTATTCTGGTAGCCAACAATAACATCCATTTAGAAATAATGAAAACAGAATCGGTGCCTCTTTGGTAAGCATAAAGGCTTTCCTGATGCACTCTTTCTCACCATCGCTGGGGCAGCCTCGTGGGTCTGCGAAACCTTTTAGTTCTTGAAAAGTAGCAGCTACAAAACGACCCGCGCTAAGATGTACCCTGGGTGCCGAGGGCGCCTTGGAGGAAGGCATTCAGACAAGAGTCCCTGGCAGCCTGACAGCGTCCTTGCTCTGCTCACCCGCTCACAGAGCGCACCTGTGGCAGGCTGGCCTCCGGGGCGGGGGAGGTGTTTGGGAGCCGTCCAAGATTAAAGCCGCTGTTAGCTTTTTCTCTTTGAGAAAAGCCTTTTGATTTTTTCCCCTTACTATTACAGTCTGGACCCTCATCTCATTCCTTTTACTGCTTTTTCATCATTCTTTAGAAAAGTCTGCTGCAGGGCTCTGAAGAGAGCACCAACCCCAGCAGCTTAAATGTCCTTTCTCCTAACAGGATCAGTGTGACAACAACATTGCCTCGCTCTCCCCGGTTCTGGCACTTTCCCGCCAGCACCCTGAAGCCCGTGCCAAGCACTGACTGGTGTCCCCAACGTCTTCTCCGAGGCAATGAGACCTACGAAAAGGAACCAGCCTGCACTGTGCTCTCTGCAAGCCCTTCAGGCGCGAGAGGTCTCAGGAACGGAATAGCAGCTTAGTTTTTTTCTTCTTTTTTTTTGTGCAAAGTGTTTTAGCATTGACTGTTTGCTTTAAAAAATTAATGCATTCATCCAAAACTATTTTTCAGTTTTTCCCTGAGTGTATTCCAGGCAGTCTGCAGGTCAGTGGGCAGGATGACTGTCCTTACGACACATTCAGCTCGAAGTGCTGCCGCTCACACTGGAGACCTATCAGCATCTCCTGAAGGGTTTGTTACAGGACAGGCTGCTGCGTCCGACTCGCAGCATTTCCGACCCAGTGGGTCTGGAACTGGGCCCTGAATGTGGGCTTCAGGTCATGCCGATGCTCCGAGAACCACTGCACAGGTGATTGGATGTCCTACGGTAACTTAACATTTGAGTGCGTGGCCAAAAACAATGCAAATGTTTCTGTGCGGAAGGATGGGTGGGAATGAAGATGAGCACGTGAGTTCACATTAGAGCATGTTAGCTTTCTAGAGCCACTTGGGAAATGCACGGCCAGAGTGGAAACCCATCCCGTTCTCCAGGCCAACGGCCTTGGTGAGGGAGAAAAGGCAGCGAATGGTGCTAGCTTGGAGCTATATGGAAGGCTAAGAGGAAAAGTAATTGAATAATCTAGGGCAATTTACAGATATTATTGGTATTTAAGAATTTATCTAAGATCTACCAAATCTACACATACTTATTTTGACTCTGGGCTGACAAAGAAGGGAAGTGATGCAAGTAGGGATTCACACTTTGCTTTGGGCTAATCTTTTGTGGAACATATGATAGATATGTATCTTGCAGAATTCAATGACCTCTGTAGTTGCATATTTCTCTTAAACAAGGATTCATTGAGAGGTGTTAAGGTAAATGTTTAATACCTGGCACAGTTTGGCAGTGTAAAGGGGGCCCTCTTATAACATTTGCTCATAGCCAACTTTAAGCTACCAGTGTTTTAAATTGCAGCTGTCACAGATTTCTTGAAAATTCAAAACTTAGCTCTAATAAGCCAATATAAGCTGGCTTGAGATCAACTACTCTAAAATCAGGTTATTTGTGTTATTTATACCAGCATAGATTAAGATATTTGAAAGCATAGAAGTGTTTATTGTAATCTTGTTGTTACAGAAAAAAGGCAACAATATTTAAAGAATACCTCTTCAGTTATTAAAATTTTAATAATTAAAATGTCACATGCAAAGGCATATGTGAACTTTGTGATGGTTAGAATACTTTAAAATATTTTCCTCAAAGGCATGCAAAAATTATCTTAACTGAGTCTAATAATATTCCCATCATATAGTTTTAGAACTTTATTTTTTTAATGTATTCATTGAACTGCAGGGAAGAAAAATAATTTCACCTCTACTCTTCTAGGTTCTTGACTTAGGAGCCCCTGCAATAAAAGACAGATAAATGGGAGAAAAGCAAACAGAAGTTTAGCAACATGGCTACCTCCTTTCTACCTGAGAGAGACCCAGGGACACGAACCCTCTGAAAAGCTCCAGACCGCCACCTTAAATACCATCTCCGGCCGAAGACAAATGATGTTAAGTCGGGAGAGTCAGACAAATTACTGACTTAAACATAGTGATGGACATTAAAATGCACAGAAGCTTTAGAAACTCATAGAGAACAAAATACCTGTTTACAGCCGTAGTTCACAGTGGGCACAAGAAGTGGTCTGGCCGGGCAGAGCTGCTACTAGAGTTCCATCATTGCCGCTGGTCTAGGGCTAAGCTGTGGCCGCCTCCCTTTTCGTCTTGGGTCTCTGGGGATGTTCACGCTGAAGAAACGGCTCTTGGAAAATCAAAGTATTTGAAGCCAGCAGACGACATTGAACCCTTCTTATTTCCTTTACCCACAGAATGTAGACATTTAGCATTCCATTCCCACGTATCGTTGTATTTGAAACAAAACATAACGTGATTTGAAACAAAACTGAACAGTGCAGAAATGAAGGCTCTCGGTCCGTGTCTCTCCTCTTCACGTCCTGGACTGTATTTCATTCCCTTGGAGCGAAATGAAGGACGTTCATTCCACACCCGGGTTCTACCCTCATCTCTGCTTGCATCTATCTATCTGGGTCCAGGGGAATCGGGAAATCCACACCGATTTTGCTGAGGCTGCCATTAATTTCATGTATTTGTCTACCTAACCTCTTTCTCAACAGTGATTTACAGAACATTCACCAATTTGCATTCTTACAAATGTAGCAAAGCAGACCAACATCTTATAGGAAAATAGATTGGATCATTTAGAAATTTGCCATTTATCACAGGTTTATTATTTCTTATTTTAGCTTTGAAGCACTTTCAAACTTTAATAGTCTCCCTAAATTCAGGCACTTTTTCTAGAAAATAGGAAATTAATAGATCCAATTTTTAATTATGGAAAACATTATTTTTAATAGGAGGCCAAAATAAACTTTTACCATGTAGCTTAAATGTCATTTAAAATTTTTACTTATCAGCCCTGGCCAGGTAGCTCAGGTGGTTCGAGTGTCATCCTGATACACCAAGATCATGGGCTTGATCCTTGGTCAGGGCACCGATGAGCATCAGCCAATGAATGCGTAAATAAATGGGACAAAAATGTTGATGTTTCACTTTTTCTTTCTCCTTTCTTCCCTCTCTCTCATCAATGAAAAATAAAAAAATAAGTGAAATTTTAATTTTATAAGTTTTCTCTTCTTTAGACAGATACAGTACCGACTAGAGGTTTGTAAAAATAGCTACTTCATTGTTGTAAGGAAAATGTTGGCAAGTGAACAGAAACAAGGGGTAGTTCTTTATTCTTAGCTTTCACCTGGGGTCGCGAGATAATTTTATTTTTTAATATATAAAAGGAATATGCACTAAGTTCAACTTTATAGATTTATGTAAATTTACTTATTTTGATTAAATTTCCTTTTCCATCAGAGTAGATAACAAAAACAAGTACTTCATGTGCAACTTCATAGGGGCTATTCTACCTAAGTAATTATGTCCAAGTCCTCAAATATTTACGTGTTATTTTGAAATGAGGAGCAAAATTCCACTGTATCTGAAAAAGTTGACCAACCAACAGGCAAATACACATTCCCCATAGAACTCAAAGAACGAACTGCTTCTTTTATCTTTTCAGCCTGAAGTTCACAAAGGATTCTCATATCCTGAAATTTGCATTTTAAGAGAAATGCTTTTAAAATTCAATATATTTATACATTTATCATCATATAACTAGTTTTGTTTTCAAGTAATGGGGGACCACGGCTTATTTAAACAAAAGAAAACTGTACGAACATTCACACAATAATTGTCACCACCTACATTATAGCCATCTTTATTTATTTTTTACCTAGTAATTACTTTTACATAGCATTCAAACTAGCAGAAAATGTTTAAAATTGCTGTCATTTTTCAATTTAAATGTAATAACTTTCTGGTAAACACTATAGATTCAATGCTTCATTTAACTCTCATATGAATATATCTGTAGAGTTTATATTTAAAATATAAGCAGTCTGTAAATTATATAAACAAAAAAATTTCTAGTCCTAGTATTATCTTATATATATTTGCACTCTAATCAAGTAAATAATTGTGCTTTCTTTAATTCTGCCAAAAAATTTATTGTAAGCCTGAGATGGATAGTTCTGTGCTCTACTTTGCATTTCCACTTAATGACAGCCAATAGCTCCTTGATTTACACAGACATAAATGGTGAAAGACCAACATGAATTTCAACAATGAGTCTTCACATAACCTATGTGGATACAACTGTATAAAAGAAACGTCGCTAAAAATAGGAAATTGATTGACAATAATTATTAAATAATGGACATTAGCAATGATGCCAACTACGCTTTTTTCCTCTTATGATATTTCAAAATAAAACAGATGCCACAGCACTCTGATGAATGTTTGTTTATCTTTCTAAGAAGCTGAGGCTGGGCCAGAACATTTTTAAGGCCATTTTTAATACTATCCACCTATTAAAAGCCGTTCAAATAATTTTTCAGTTCTTGAGAAGGCTGCCCTTTAGCTTTTATTAAAATCTGTTTATTAAATTCTGCAAGCTTAAGGCTCAAATGTCTACTTGATATTGAAGTCTGCCTCCCTTTCTGTTTCGTGTGGGATCCGGACGATTTTGTGAGCAATGACCGGAGTCGCTGTTTGAAAACACTGGGGATGTGCATCCCGCTGACCACGCGCAGGTGTCCTCCCCGCCCCGTGTACGTGGCTCCTCCCATCATCCCTGGGTGGCGGCGGGTGGTGAGCCGGGCCGTTCCCCTGGCGGAGTCCCCTCGCAGGGCTGCCCTAAGCTCACAAGCAGGGCTTGTCCCACGCCTGCACCACAGTCAATGACTCATACTGTTTCCTGGTCCCCAGGTCCTTAGTCATTTCCCTTGTCGTTATTTCAGTCAACCCCCAACAAAAGTAAAACACCCATCAGGGATTAGGACTGCAATGGAAGTAGGAATGCCTGCTATTTTAAACCTAAAAGGACAACATTTAAAAATGTTTTTAAGTTTTTTTTTTTTTACCTTGAAATTGTTTTGAAGGTTTAAAGGGAGTGGCATGTGAGTTTAAGGAAACCTGTTGAAGCCATGCAACGGATAAAGCTGGTTGCTAAGCTCAGTTTAACAAAATCCTGAGAGTCCTGGGAAACACCTGCTTATCTCCGATGGCAGGAGAAGGGGCGGCGAAATTACTAGTTTCTATTTTGACAAAGGTGTACGGGGGCAGGAGTGACTGTCCTTCTTTGCAAATGTGAAGCCTGATGTGGACAACACGGGACACCTCGACTCAGTGACGTGCCGGTAAGTGCCGAGCCCTGGCCCTTGGAGGGGAGACAGGCCCCGACTGGTGGTGTTTGTGCATTTCCACGGTGTGAACACTTCTGCTGCCGCTGATGTCCAGCTTCCCCATGTCCGCGAGGATCACTAGACCGAGCTGTGCAGAGACGCACGGTACCGTTACACAGTGTTTCTAGTTTGTAGATCACAGACGTAAAAACCTTGGAGGGTTTAGTTAACGTTAAAATCTGGTAGAAATATTAAACAGTGATGATTTTCTTCATGTACTACCCTTGTTTTAGTATCACTTATTTAGGTGTACGTTTACCTAGTTTTTAATAATATTCTGTTTAATAACTGGTACACAGCATTCCTACAGTTTTAACCCCCTGCCCTCAAGGCTGGTTGAGAAGCTGCTCCTGAGAGGTGCTGAAGACACCAAAGTATCTAGGAGAGGTGAGGTTAGGAATGGGAGTATTTAGAAGGAGCAGACCCACTGACGTGCCTGGCGGCCTGTTCAGAGGAATTTCCATCTCGTCCTTGAAGATTGTATATGTGTGGGAAGCGGGGTGTAGAAATTGTACGCAATTTACAAATTTAACACCAACAGCCACAGCTCCTACAAGAACCCAGTTTTGGAACTCCCCAAAGCATATCTTCCAAAGATGCCCATTTTTTTCTTGCCGTGAACATTGAAGAAACTGTCCTTCTGGGCTTGTTTTTGTCGGTTTTATGTCCAACTGCTTTTTCCCCAGCTTTTGTGTTCTGGGCTGCGCTCCTAGCCCCGCCCATCCTGCCTGGCTGCGGCTATTACCTTTGATCCGGAGGTTCTGTGTGGAAAGGCAGTTATGAGTTTCTGTCCCCGTGGGTCACATGATGAAGTTGAAGCTGGCTGTCATCCGGAGCTGTGTAATAGCCGCCGATCGGGAGTACAAAGTGCTCTGGGTTATTGATGGAGTCTTAGCTGCCGAGCTGCTGGCTCGTTTGATGCCTCCTTTGCTAGGCTCCTAATATTAAGAAATATCTCTGGTAGTGTGTCATCCCGTGGAGTCGTTTGCAGTGGAGAGGATGACTTGGATTTCTAGTTGTTTATTCTGATAATTCTGATCAGATGCACCGTGTCTACATGAGGCAGTAAAAGCAAACAATTAAACAGAAAGGTGGGTCCATATTAAATCTACAGAAAATCCCAGCAGCCAAGACCTAGTTGTGCCAAAAGCATGATTCATCAGTCGATAATTAATCATCCAATGGGAAGGGTTTTTCTAGTCCAAGTATTCCTTGTCTCAAAAATGCACGGAGCCTCAAAAGTGAACAATTATTTCCTAAGTAGCTGAGGCAGAAATCCAGAGACAAGTCGTTAAAAGATTACATTGTTTTGTTTTGTTTTGCTGACAAGTAGATGGATACCTCCGCACACCTAAGTGGCGTAGTTACTATGCAAAAGTACTTTCTAGCTTGGCATACATTTTTAATTTGTTTTTTAATGCTACTCAGTGGCAAACCTAGTGTGAAAAAACTGCTTCAGACATTATAAAATGCTATTTTAAAGACTGGTGCTGACATCTGCCAGGAAACCCTGAAAAATCATTCCATTTAGGTCTTCCTTATGGTATATTTTTATTCATTCTTTAGATTTTCATCATGATATCTTACTTTAATATAAAATTAGAAATTACTGTGATAGCACAAAGAAAGAATCAGACCTAACAAAGGAAGCAAGATAAATCTGAGGTTAAGTGTTTGGCCAAGATTGACTATGGTTGATGTTCATATGAAAAATTTAGTGGCTTTGCATTTTTTTCTTCCTTTCTTTTCTTCATAGTATAACTAGCCAGCTATTGAGGAAACAAAAGGTTTGAAATATAATAGAAGAAGACATATTTTTCTTCTCAGAAAGCACAGCTCATGTGCTGGCCGGGTAGATCAGTTGGTTACAGTGTCATCCCGATACTCCAAGTTGTGGGTTTGATATCCGGTCGGGGCACATACATGTATCAACCAATGAGTGCATAAATAGTGGAAGAACAGATCTCTCTCTCTCCTCCCTTCCTCTCTCTCTAAAATCAATAAACTAAAAAAGGAGCTGGTTCATTAATATGTTACGTAATGCTTCATTTTTCTCCTCCCTTCTCTTCATCTTCTTTTTTAATCCAAAGAAATGATCAGTCTTACACCTGAAAATGCTTAGAAACAAAACTGAAGCTGTAAAAAAATATTTGACCTGCTAAAGTTACGTGTACTCACAGATTTCTTGGCATTGTGTGTGTGCACGCTTCTGCATTTATGTACCTTATTTCCCTGATATTTCTGGTTCTATAGGTTCATCCCTCAGTGCCATGAGATAATTTCTGAATCAGTGAGAGTTTGCTAAGAATGCATTTTAGTTGTGGCCCGAGTTGCAGGTGTGGGGGGTGGCTGCCGAGACACATTTCCCCGCTACATCGACTCTCCAGTGACTTCGGACCAACACCTGAGGTTGCTCTCCGGTGAGAGTGGTTTAAAAGTGCGCCAAATAAGGTTAGCTTAAAAATTAGGAAAAGTGAAAATATTACACTTTTCATAGTTTAAGTGTGATTACATCTTCACGGTCAAACATATTGGGGAGTCGGAAGGAAAGCGGTTCTCACGGCCATGGCTGGCGTGTTCTGAATTGAGTACACGTGGTGAGTTTGTAAACTAGGTGCAGGGAAGGTGGGAGTGTTTGATGAGAGGACTGTTGCTTCCTCATTTTTTACTACTTTATTTCATTACTGTCATGGCTTCCTGGTAGGCAGGAATTTTGCATCACTGGAGTGCACATGATACACTTCAATAATGTAGGTGTTTTGCTGGTAACAGCCCAGCAGGACGAGAAAATGACGTAAGAAGAAAGAGCGTCATAGCCTGTGTGTCGTGTGTATTCTCTCTGCTTCCAAAGCGCCTGCATGGCCTTGACGCAAGTGAACAAACATGACACAAAAACTCCCGCGGCAGAACAGTGAACAGAAATCAAGCCTATTAAATGAATACACTTTCTCCTACACTTTGACAGCTAAGACAAAATTAGTGACTTCAGCTCAGCACCTTATTGAACTAGATTTGTGTGAGAAATAATGGTAGGCATTTCAGGGGATGCAGAGACGAGTGATGTAGTCATTGTTATCACCTGAAATGGAGGGCAAGTTTATCTGCAGAGTAAAACTTCTCTAAAACCTTAATTTTGGTGCCTTTGTGTACAGAACACTGGGAATTTGCTAATCATCTCTACTGTAGTAGGGTAAAAAGGCAGGACCATTTTGAAATTTATTATTGGTTGCATAGTAGGTTCTCAATAACAGCTGTTGAATAAATTAGGTGAATAAGTATTTGCATGATTCATGTAAATATGCATGTATAAATGCTTATTATAACTGATGATATAATGTTGAATCAGTGGAAACTGATGACAATATTGAATTCTATGGAAACTGAGATAATAAATTCTATTCAAGTATTTTTAACATTAAAAATATAGAAATAAATCTTATAGAAATCAGAAGAAATAAATATATTAACTGTCCATCAACTTCTCTGAAATTTGAAAATGCTTAGGCAATTGGTAGGTATTCATTGAACACATATTCATGATTGAAGTATCTGTCTCTGTCAGTCGACTTTGGTTCAGATAAACCTGAGTCCTGTATCTCCCCCAAACTGTAGATCAGGACAGATGCTAGCAAAGCAGAAATAGTGCCTAGCGTCCCTGCAGGCACATACACTTTTCTTCAACAACAACTACAGGAAGCACTGAATTAACTCAAGAACTTGCGGAAGTCCCCGATTGGTATCTCACAGTTCAGTGCCTTACTAATGGAGTTCTTCATTTTGAAAGGACTCAGTCATTTCCTGTATGGGGCATACAGCACAAAGGTGTTTCACAGATGCCTAAAAATGTGATTTTGATCTGTATTTCAGCATGCTTGTATCCAGCTGCTCAGGCGGGTTCTCACATTGCTTTATCTCGTATGTGTTGACAGGCAAGAGCACAGAGCTAGGACTTGCTGATGAAGTGGCTGCTGCACCTCACTCTTCCCTCGATAGACAAACATGCCCTAGGACGTCAGCTAGACATGGGAAACAGTCCCTCGACTGTGGCTCAGTGGTGTGTCTTGTCAGAGTGGGGGAGGCAGGAAACCCGGCTTTTATGAGTGCCATTGACGGATTCGTTCACCCTCCCCATTGTCACTAGCTCACGCCATTTCCACTTCCTTTAGCAACTGTGATCTTTCAAGACTATATATGTAGGAGTGAATTGGACTTTCAAGTGAGTGTGTCCTAGCCAGTAGTGGCTTAATTGTTGAAGATGTTTATGCCACATTCACATGCATATGGGTTGCCTATTCTTGTTCAAGGTTTCTGACTGAGAACAAACAAAAAATACAGCACACTGTATAGTTTCGGAGACCAATGTGCCATTTAGTAATCAGACTCAGCGGGAGAAGTCACGCAAAGAGGAAATAACAGTGCTTTGAGAATGTGTCAGGGGAGAAGCCAGTAGGAAGCCGACACCTCAGCTGGACTCCAAACACACCTGGGAATCTCCTGGATGGATAAGCCAGTGGTAACTGAGATGAGGCAGGGAGCTGGGGAAGCAGAGACGCAGAGTTTCCTAAAGACATGGATGGCTGCAGTGCTAGGATATAAGTGGGAGACTCCGTGACATTCAGTGTGGCTAACCTGTAGGACCTGTGCTGAAGAGTGACAAGATATGTGTCTATAAAGGAAGAAAAAAAACCCCAGAACGTACATATATACGCATGCATGTCATGAGAATATTTGATCTTCCCTGTAATAGTTCTAACACGAGGGCAGGTAATCATGTTTGTAATTTAGTATTAACACCCTTTTATCACTTACAAAATATGAGTGAAGGGGAGAGACAGAGAGACTTTTAAGCTTCCCGCCAGCCCGGAAGTTCTCTGACTTAGAGGCGTTACAGTTGGCTCAGTCTCCAGTGGGAACAGCTGCACTGGGACCGTGCTGGTGCGGTGGGGACAGCTGTTCCACGCTGTGCTCTCACTCCTGTCCTGGGGAGCCGCTCAGGTCCACAGAATTTCAAAGGTGATGAGTGACAAGAGCCGAGTACAGAACATCAGGAGAGATCATTTGACCTCAACCCTATTCAGCATCTGGATTGGAAAATGCCCTTGAGCTGCAGGAAAGAGAAGACGCTTTTCCCAATTTGTCACCTTAAGTCAAGTGAACATGAAAGAAAAGAAAAAGGAAGCTGTGCAAATTCTGTGAGAAGTAGATTGCTTGGATTATTATTTTGTTCTCATTTCTTCGGTGGTGATATGAAAATTAAAATTAATGCTTAGCCCCAGCTGGTGTGGCTCAGTGGATTGAGCGCCAACCTACAAACCAAAGGGTGGCGGGTTGGATTCCCAGTCAGGGCACATGCCTGGGTTGTCGGCCAGGCCTCCAGTAGGGGGTGCACAAGAGGCAACCACACACTGATCTTTCTTTCCCTCTCTTTCTCTCTGTTTTCCCCTCTTTAAAAATAAATAAATAAAATCTTTAAATAATTAATGCTTAAACCATTGTCTTTGACAAACAAGCTTAATTTTTTTTTAGTATCTTAGAAAAATAATACTGGCAATAATGTGGTCAAAGTTTCATGTATATTTTATTTTTAACTTAGAAATTCTTTTGTCAACTGTCTACAATTTTGTCCTTAGATGTCTTATAGGTTAGCATTAAGAATGTGGTAAGCTTTGTGAATCATATTAATTGTTATATGCTATGCTACATTATCAAAGAAGACATATAATCAGAACATACATTACTTCATTACCACTGATTGTATCATTAGTATTTTGACATTTCAGTGTCAATAAGGTCATAAACATCGAATGGCGGGAGAAAAATAGGGTAACTGTTATTCGTAACTTTTAATTTATGATGTTTGTAAAGTGCTATTTCATAGAACTATAAATTCATAACTCCTACACATAGGTGGGACAGTGTTTTAAATACCTTGGGTCTACATTTTGTATATTCAAATTACATATTGCAAATTGACCTAGCTACTTAAGGTGTTTCAGAAGGAAGGAAAACAGGTTTGTCTTGAGTTTACAGGAATTAATGGAGTTACCTGAACAAATTATAGGTATTCCCAAGGTCTGTTTCCGGGTGGAGACTATAAATCATTCTTTACGTGATTTGATTTGTAGACTATTCTTGTCAAATAAGATATTCTTGACCATTTCATCATGAAATCATACAGAAATGTAAAGTAGAGTGCATAGAATAGGGCATATGCATGTGTATTTCATGCATCCAGATGCTTATAAATACGGATGTAAATTTAATTGAAAACTTTTTTATTATTTTATTTTATTTTTTTAAAGTGACTCTTTTTTAAAATATTTTATTTATTTATTTTTAGAGAGAGGGGAAAGGAGGGAGAAGGAGGGAAACATCAGTGTGTGGTTGCCTCTCACACGCCCCCTACCGGGGTCCTGGCCCGCAACCCAGGCATCTGCCCTGACTGGTAAACAACTGGTGACCCTTTGGTTCGCAGGCCAGCACTCAGTCGCTGAGCTACACCAGCCAGGGCTAACTGAAAACTTTTTAAATCAATGCTTTTAATTTGCATTTCTTATCAATTCCCTGTTAAATCATGTTTTCTTCTATTTCTTTCTTAGTGCATTTCTTATCATTCTTTTTCTCTGCTTCCTTTCCACTTTCTTTTCCCAGGCTTTCCCGACTGTAATATTGCAGACCATTAAAAAAGCAGGATGAGTACATTTACAGCTTTCTCAGTGTTGCCCGCTGGGGGCTATAAATGCACACACTAGATATAATTGAGGCACACATATTACCTTGCCTTCTGTTGTTCAGGAAGAGCATAAGCAGGCTGTTAATGTGCTCTCTGCTGAAACTCTTAACTTGGGGGATGAGAATTAGCTTGCAGTAGTAATTTGGTAAGCACCTGGGAAAATTGCAGGCTTCATTTCTTTCAACGTGGAATATGATTAAAAAGAGAATATATTATTATCATGGGCACCATTAAAAAATGTGTAGACAGCATTCTATGATGTTAAAATGGAAATTGGAAGTTGTACTCCAATGTTGAAGATGGTGCATGTTAATTACCGTCTACCACCGTGCGCTGCAAGTACAATTCAATTATTTGCTTTGTCAAGCAATATTTTGATTAACCTGAACTTTAATTTTGTGCATCTAGTGTTTTCCACATTGTGAGAAAACAGTAGAATGGGGCATCGTCCTGCCAGGAGCTCTCTGGAACCCCAGAGATCTAGGCACCACCTCGGGAGTCCACATTTAAATCCAGATAGCAAACATTTCTGACGTGTAGGGCCTTTCTTTTAAAATATCAGACAGGGGGCCTTTAAAAATCCGTTCTGCCCTGTAGAGTTCTGCAGGGTGCTTGCAGTAACTGCTGTGATGCCTGGCACATTTGTAGTGGGAGCGTCATGGCTCACGTTTGATCGGAAGCAGCTGGGGCCGAGAGAGAGGACCAGTGATACACCCATGACCCCTGGTTCTCAGCCTTGTCAAACTTCAGCCTGATGTTTACCTTTGCCCCAGACTCAAGTTCTGGGAGAAACTTCCTCCCTGGGTTTTAAATATTATTGCTCACTGGGATTTTAGAGGCAGGATCGGACTATACCTGGTTTTGTTTTGTTTTGTTTTTACAGTATTTTCCACCATTTAGGACAATATAAATAATATATTGCCGAAGTGCCGCTTATCTGCAATCCGGGACTCACATTTGGATAATCATTTTAATGGTTAGTGCATAAATTAATTACCTTTTCTTTGCTGATTGCTCAGTTTTATATAAAGTCAGTAGCTACCTCTGACAAAACAGTTGATTGCTTGGCTTCCGGTCCAAATTGTCTGCAAAGAAATGCTAATGATCTATCCTGTGTTTAGTCTGGTCAATTAATTCTGTTAAGAAAATGATGCAGCCAGTACTTTTAAACTTAACCGGGATAACCAAAATAATGCATCGCATAATTTCTCCAGTCATTCTTTCAACAAAACTGGCTTGAGCATCTACCAATTATCTCTAAAAGGGTGCTTGGTTAGAAAGATAAAATGATGTACATTATTTTTGTAAAGTCAGTAGTTTAGCCGTGTAAAGCGACATAGAATGGTCCATCATGTAAAAATAGTATTAATGATACGAGACGAGCCAGAACAAGACGCTAATTGACTGCGGAGGGGAGGCTCAGTCAGGCTGCCTGAGGGAGAGCAGAGCTGCGGGGAGGAAGTGGGTCACGCAGGGGAGTAAGGAGCTTGTGCAGAGAGAAGGGTGGAGGAACCGGTGGGGGGCAGGGGTGCAGCAGCTAGACAGCAAAATGGCTTGTCTCAGGTGGGGGGGCAGGGCTCTCATGAGAGAGATAGAAATCCAGTCTGGAGACTTCCACCAGATACCTGACACACACACACACACACACACACACACACACACGCGCGCGCGCGCACACTCCAGTAAGATGTGTCCTGGCTTTCTCCACCCGTCTGGCTCTAGCTATGTTATCCTTCATACACACCACGGAGCACGTGTGTGTGTGAGATGCGTGCGTGTGTAAGCATGTGCACGTGTGTGCTTAAAGTCATGGATGGTACTGAGTCTTTAAAAGTGAAGCCTGACAGAAGTGAATGAAACACAGTATTTTAATTCTGGATTTTTTAAAAACAGGATCCTTGGAATAGGATTTATTTAAGGGAAAGAAATGTAGAATCTATCATATCTTTCATGAGTGAGATCCAAATTGGCAAGGCTTTGAAGCAAAAGCTCAATATTTAAAACAAACAAACAGGTATGGATTCGCTTATTTGAAAATTGCCCAGTACATGAGTAAGCTCTTCTTTATCTGAGGCAACTTCAGTCCCAGTTCACTAATCTCACTGCTATAAAGGTATTTAGAAATAAAAAACCTAAACTACTAAAATTTTACTTATAATGCATGGATATCTTTCTATATTTTATTGATTTATTATATAATTTTCTGTATTAAAACAATATTTGTATCTACCAGTTTGGATTTATTAAAATGTATTTATCAGTCCAAGTAAAACTGAGACTGTCTGGTAAATGCTCTTCAGGTGTTGGACATTATAGATTTCTGAAAAATGCCAAAATGTTTTTCACTCATGTAGTGACTTGGCACTAATGTTTTGTAGGACAGAGGCTAATAATCAGAAGCTTATTGACATCATACTTTGAAGATTCTATGATGTTATGAATAACTATTATATACTCTGTTTCATTGAAAAGTAAAATAGTAGTTTTAATTAAGAGTCTTCGTTCTTAAAAAAGTAAGCTTTTAAATGTAGGGCCTATATCCTTATACTAGTCCATTTTCTGGCATATGTAATATATATGAGATATACAATGCCTTTTACTATATAATAGACATTCGAATTAAACTATACTGCAACTAGTATTCTTCTTTATGTGTATTTAGATAGTGAACCAGAGATAATCATCAGGAAGTGTTTTACCATGTACACGTGTGCATGGGTGTGTCAGATACTCTGACAATGCACCATACCCAAACACATTACTTTGAATACAATAATGAAGTCCCTGTTTTGGTGCGATAATGAAGTTGTATTTCTAACATTACTGGAAAGAAGCTGGAGCACCGTCCGCTCCATCACACTCTCCGCTCAATTAATCCTCAGTCTTTATGGATATGAATAACTTCACCTGCGCAACCGTCTGAATGCACCGTCTAAGCGCGTTCGCCCTCTTTCTCATTAACTTTGCTGCCTGTCTGGCTCATAATGACCCCAGGTTGGGAGAGGTAATTAAGTGATTTGGTTTTTAATAAAAGACTTTCCCTTTTAGCTCTTGCTAACCAGCTCCAGCTGAACAGCTCTCATGGGTTTATAAAATGCAAGAAATGACCTCACATCTGCAATGGAAATAAATTAAATCATTTCCCACAGTAGCTCCCTTTAACTTCATTAATCCGAAGTGTATAATGAACACCGTATTTACCGATTTGTTTACTTATTCACGTATGTATTCACAAATATTGCCTCTCAGAGAGCTCGGAGGGCGGGGCCACCTCAGCCAAAGACCGGTCAGGGGCGGGCGGGACAGGCCCCCCCAAACCCAGACCCCCGGAACCGCAGAGGGTGATCAAGCCTGGGACCCGATGAAGCTGCCCGGTTGGGTGTCAGACGTCCTTGGGCTGCAGGACCCCTTTGCTCCCGTGGGTCTTCTCCTCTGGAATGAAAGCATTGTCCTGTGCACGTGCCCTGGTTACATTTTGCGAGGAGACACCCTGTTTTCCAGCTCCCCAGGCCCACAGGTGGAGAACAGTGTCTCCTTCGGGTGGGTCCCAGCCACGGTCTCTCTGATGCCTGATTTCAATGGCTTAGAGATGGTAAGACTGGGAAAACTCTGAGGTGATGTTTAGATGTCTATTTTAGGCTTAGGATAAATTTTGGCTTGGGTTATGGGTTTGGGGACCGTGGGGATGGATGTCAAGTTTGAGGAGCCAGAGGCCACCCTCTCCTGGGCTGAATACTTCAAATTCACACCCACCAGGGCCCTCAGAACATGCCCTTCTTTGGAAATCGAGTCTTTGCAGAGGGAAACGATAAAGTCATTGTATGCTGGATGGGGTGCCCTAAATCCAGAGCGTAGCACACCAGGTGATGATGGAGAGACGTCCCTCAAGCCCAGGAAAGCCAAGGACGGCCAGCAAGCAGCCGGGGCCGGGAGCAGGGCCCGAGACAGCTTCCCCTCCCTGGAAGCCCTCAGAAGGAACCTTTCCCGCTGACATTGACTTCAGACTCTGGCCTCCTAGTCTGTGGTCGTATGCTACAGCAGCCCTGGAAAACAACTCCACTGGTTTCTTTAGGCCCAGAGCTCGGAGGACGGAGCCGGGGGTTGCTCCCGTGGGGGGAGGTGACGTACTCCAGAGCACTGCTGCCTCACATTCATTTTGTCTGGACAAGCATCCCCAGGGGCCTGCACCTGCTCCTAGCTCCTCATGCAAGCGCATGCCCAGGGATAGCCTGCACAGCCCCAGGCAAACGGAAACTCATAAGAGAGCTTCCCTAGCAGCCCTTGGGGTCAACAGTCTCTCCTGCCTCGAAGTACCTTCCCCCTGTGCACCCCTTAGATATGACCCCTGTGGGGCTTACCAAAACCCTGCTTTTTTTTGGTTCAAATCAGCCAATCTAGCACCAGCCTGGGAATGCCCTCTGCAAAGCATGTGCCCCAGGACCTCCCCCTATCTCTGCCTTCGTCCTGCCATAACCTGCCCATGTGGCCCCTTTAGGCAAGACTTCCCACCCTCCAGGACCTGTGAGTCATAAACTTCTCTATTTTGGTTTCTCCTGTGGTCCTTTAGTGAACCACGTCTGTCTGCCCATCTGCCCCTCTGTCTCTCTGTGGGTCCCGACTTCCCAGCACAATGGCTTCTGAAGTCCTAGGTTAGGATGGGCTCCCAGTCCCACCACGTCACGCCAGCATTCGGTTCTGCCTGATGCCTTGTGTCCTTGTTCCTGAATACGTGTCTCACCCTGGTCCGTCTGGGAACGCTTTCCTGGAGCAGCACTCCCTATCGGAGAAGCCCTCTCCAGTGGGCGTGGTGTGTATCAGTGTGGGTGCTGTCTGGCCTTTGCCTTTGTTTGGCTTGACAATAGAACCCAGGGATGAGGGAAAGTGTGCTTGTTATTTTCTCACCCTTTATGCTTTCCCAATGTGCGCAGTTTCTTTATTTTTATTTGTCCTCTTATTCCAGTGGGAAAAAACCCAAAGTGACATCAAGAGAAAATCCATTTACTAAAACTGTTCCTTTTGGTAAATTTGTCCTTGATTAGGAAAGTGAAGTGAATAGCATCAAACAATAACATGTGTACAGCCTTAATTGTATGTAATCCCTCTCTCTATTTCCTAATAAATATTGTAGTGGATATTTTTCCCCTTGAAATCCCTGATCACTCATGTGGCGTGCCTTTGCCCATGTTGTTGAGGACATACATATTAATCTGAGCACACACAGCAAGAGTATATTGCTGATTCTGTCTGATTTTTGCCCTTGAGATGGTTTGTTCTATTTTCAGTACTTTTACTGGTACTGACTGGAAGATTTTTTTTTTTTTACCCAAGGACATATACATATTATGAAGCCATGAGATTTTATTCCAGGGCCATATTTTTTTCCCAAAAATACAACAGCACAATCATTCACATTCCCTAGTATCAGTAAGATTGTGCCTACGTCAGTGAGTCAGGCAAGACGCCGGATGCGCAGGGCTAGGTTAGGTGTCCCTTTCTTTACCATAAAAAATGAAAGGACTACTTCTAATTGGATAATGTTTGATTTAATTTCCTGTTTCATGATGTCAAATTTAAAATATTCATTGTGCTTATGTGTTCCCTTATTCACAACTTCATGCCAACATGACTTCAGATCTGACCCTTTGATTTCAGATTCTTAACAAGAATGTGCGTGTCTTCTTTAAAGCCACATAGAAAAGATCGCGGTTGGTATTTCTCTTTGAAGTGGATGGGAAATTCTCTCTTAGATCTGGCCCATTTGGACAGATGCAAAGTGAGGCCTATTCCCAGTAAGTCTGCATTTATTTCTTCCATGCAGTTCTCAAATAGCGACTTGAGGTTTCAGCCCAGTATAATCAAGAAAGCCAAGACGATGTTCTCAGGTGGAATTTGCAGAGGATAAATCCCGCCACTACAGCTACGTATTCAATGCATGGCCCTCACGTGCTGGCTAATTATTTAAAGATGCTGTCCTTTGCCAGTGCGCTGCAGAGTTAGTGGCACTTATTAATGGAATTAAGATCAGTGGGAAGTACAGAGACACCTGGGTTCAAAGTGTAGGGCTCTTCACTTGTGTTTGTGTATTTGTTTCCATCATTGTAACTTGAAGGAAAGGTCAAGAAAATGAATGGCAAAGATGGTGGGACAGTCATTCCTCTTCTGCCCTTTGCCCACAGCTCAGGGGCCACCAGTGCTGAGGCTGTGGTGACATTTGGACACCACCACACAGCTCCGGGCTGATGTGTCAACCTGGCCGGGCCACCCATGGCACAGAGTGAATCTGTCCCTCCTTCAGCTGCGAGAGGAGATGATGGGTCTCCGTGGTGCAGAAGGACCGTTCTGCATATCCGAGGGCTCTCGATGCTCCTCCAGCATTTCCTGCTCCTGTGTGGCACCGAGGTGCTCCGTCAGCTCATGTGACTTCTGGGCAGTGTACGGAGTCCCTTTCCCTGGGGACTGACCCCGTTATGGCAACACAGAGGCCGTTCTTCTTTCTGCTGTAAGAAGATGTGCCGTCTCCGGATTTATTTTCTATTGATGGGTTGGCGACACGCTTAGTGGCTTAAAACAGCACAAACACATTTTGTTTGCCTTTTTCGTAATAAACACTAATTTGTGATTTTCAATTTGGAAGCTAAAGCCAATACCGTCTAGATTGAGAGTTACATGGTGGTAATATGGTAGCTGGTTCTGTCTAGTTCGTTACTAAAGAGGATCCCACTGTGCAGGACACGTGGAAAGCTTTGTGGGACATTTCAACAGAAAGGGCCAAGGCCATCGTTATTTTTGTGTGAAATAAGCCTGAGTTTTTGCAAATTCGTTTTCAAGTTACGTAAGATGACTGTATTTTAAAATCTTGCCTTTAGCACACCCACGTGAAATTAGTAAGAATAAAATCAAAGACCAGATTAGGAAAAGAAAATAAACATGGAATGATTTGTATCACAGACAGTACTTTTCAGCTTGCCTTATTAGAAGACGCATATAGAAGTGACATCATTGACAAGGCGAGGTGAGTTGTCTATCAATTTCCCCCTAAGCGACACTAAATCAGACAATTACCCACAGACAAGGGAGCCTCTGTGGGACTGGGTGTCCAGTAGAGCAGTCCCAGCAAACTATTGAAACAAAAAAGAGACCTGATATTGGAAACATTGAAGAGGGTAAGAGGAACAGCTCACTTCTCTAAGGTGACAGGGTGACACAGCTCAATGCCAGAGACTCGTCCTGGCCTGTGAGTTTTCCCACAGGGAACAGGGAGGGTGTGTGAATAAGTGGCTGTAAGATGCCTCCTAAGAGACCTGCTTCTTTCTCATTCCATCCAGGAAACTGAGGAGCCGGCATGCCTGGGGGTCAGTGACCAGCTGGGGGAAGAGTACCCGGGCCCTTGGAGTGCATCAGCAGGACAAGGATCCTGGAAACCACCCTTGCAGACCCTGTCAGGAAGCCGGCCAATGAGCTGCTGGGGACACCTTGCCTGTGGATCCCCCAACTGACCCAGGGACACGCCCAGTGCTCTGTGGACCTCACCCACATGCCTCCTCCCCACCCATGGCCACATCCCTGGGCACACTGCACAGTAGCAAGAGCGAGTTTTGCAGAATGCCAGTGAGCATGTGCAGAATGCTGCCCTGATGCCACAGAGCTGGGGAAAAGCACACAAACCGGGGCATTCAACACCCGCAGGGAAAGCCAACAAGAGCCCGTCTGCATCGGTAGCCTGGCTGCGCAGGGCAGGAGAAGGGAGGCCACAAAATCTTGAGAGCTCCCACCCAAGGAGGAACAAGACGTGTGGGGCAGATGCACCCATAGAAGGTCTGACGCAGCCTCAGAATCCCTAACAGGGCTGAGAGAGGGTAGTGCTCTCCTGACGGCAGTCGGTAAAGACTAGATCTGGTGACTGCTCCTTCACAGGCAAGGGCGGCATCGCGAGACTTCAGGAAACGTGGGAGATCAATAACACATGACGTCACCAAAGGCACATCATCGTTTTCCAGGAACCAACTCCCCCCAAATGGAGATCTGGTAGGAAAAAAATCCAGAATAGTTGTTTTCGGAAAACTCAGGGGGCTACAGAGAAAACCCAGAAAGATAATGTAATAAAACCAGAAAACCAAACACAAACAAAAGAAGTTTAACGGGGATGCTGAAATCATTTTTACAAGAAAACAGAAATCCCGGAGCTGAAGAATACAACTAATGAAATGAAAAAAAGAATGAAATGAGATCATCAGTAATGGACCAAATCAACCAGAAGAGAGACTCTGTGAGGTAGCAGACGGGTCACTTGAAGTTACAAATCAGGGTAAGAAAGGAAAAAAAGGAAAATTGCTGAAGAAAGCCTGTGCGAACACTGGGATACCACTGAAAGGAACAATCCAGGTATGCCAGGGGTCACGGAGGAGAGAAGAGGGAGAAAGGGGCAGGAAACTATTCAAAGATAAAGAGGCTGACCTCCCCAAGGATCAGGAGAGATCTGATATCCAGGTTCACAAAGCTCATAGGTCTCCAAACAGGGTGAACCCAGAAAGATCATCCGAGACACATTAGAATAAAACTGTCTAAAATTAAAGGCAGAGAAGAAGCAAATTCCTCACACACAGTGGGACCCCCAGAAATCCTTTGGCTGTGAGAGTGGGATCGGGCTCATAATGATTTGATGGACAAGATCTGTCTTGTAGTCATGCTTTCCCAGTGGGGTTATGGGTGCTTGCAATGAGTGTTAAGCATTCGCATAATCACATGGACCTCCCATCTCCAAAGTCAATCTGGGTATTGCCAGCGCCAATCTGTCCGTGGAAGGGACCAGGCTGGAAGCCGGCTGGTTGGCTGTTTGACTGTGTCCATCATGGGGACCCTGTGCTTCTTCCTCCCTGGAATAGACACTTATTCTGGAGTGGATGTAACATCTCTGTCCACCATGAGCATATTTTATTAGGCAATTAATTAGTCTGTAGCCTTTTAAAGGAAGCCTACACTGAACATAAGTTCTCTGTTGGCAAGGTCATATGCTTTGTGATCCACTCTACTGCTAGTGTCCACCCCAGTTCTTGGCCCATTAGTAAGAGATCAATAAATATTTGTTGAAACAATAGATACATAAAATGCATTAAGCTGTCCTAGAATAGAAGTAGGTGGGAAAGAGAAGAGGAATACAAAGTTAGGGACTCATAAAATGGATCCCAAAAGGAGACTAATACAAAAATCAATTCTTAAAACCTTTCACATTCGCTGTGAGTGGGCCGCAAAGCTGGCTTCCAGCTTTCTCGAAGCCTCGGTGGAGAAGGAAGTGGCGTTCACACACAGGTCATCGTGTCCGTAACGCCGGCTCTCCGTCCTTATTCCTCATTTGGAAACATCTGATCTCACAGCGTCCTCTAATAGAGGCCTATTTCCATCATAAGACGAGACAGCATTTCCTTTATGGCCCCTCATAAATTATACACCGTTTAGGGAAATTAAACATCTGTTTTTAGACCATCTCTCAATGTAGGCCTAGGGAATAAGTTCAGGGGGTACAGATGGACATGTGTCACTCTGTCCCAGGCATTACCTGTGATATTCTGGTGGGGATCCTTAAATGACCTCTGTGGCACATTTCAAGGAATAAGTGAAGCAGACATATTTTAAGCAATCTTCCATTGTTCTTGCTCCTTTGGCTGAGTTTACTGAAAGATAACAGGTATCAGTGAGCCTGAGATATCTACTACCTTTCAAGTTCTTGGGGTTTATCTCTCTGAGTTCCAAACTCAGTGTAGAAAATATGCATCATAATAATCATACTCGTTTTCTGAACTACTTATAAATGCCGGGTACCATGTGAATATTGTATATATATTATTTCATTGATTTCTTCACGACAGCTCTGCGAGGTTAAGTCCTATGCTTTCAATTCACGGATGGAAAAACTGATCTGATTCTTATACATGATTTGATGCTTATATATGTTATACTGACAGAGGTGATATGTCCAGAAAATGGAGGATTAGAATTAAATCCAGGGCCATTTGACTCCAAATCTATGCTCTTACTGTGCACTCAACATGATTTTTTTCCCTACAGGGCAATGGAACTGGTTACAAGTGTAATAACCTATAATAAAAATTAAGGTGCAAGAGTAAATAAGCCTGGCTAGAAGTCTCTTTAGAAAATAATCCTGATCATTCTCATTTACAGATAATGTATAGTTGAAGCCCTAAAATTTTATAATTAAATGTTGACTGCAATCTTGGTGTGGAAGCTAAAGTGCTTTTGGCTGAGCATTTTAAAATTAGATGTTTTCAAACAGTGCGAATGGTTATACACAATGGCACGTTAATCAACCCCAGCGCCTCACTGGTGACGTGATTCCGAGGTGCTCTGTATCATTGCTCGTTCAGCCTTTCAGAGATCACATGCACACACATATGCGCGCACACACACACACACACACACACACACACTACCGAGTGCCCTCGGACACCTAAAGTTTGACTTTGTTCTAAAGACCTTTGTGTTGATGTTCACAATGTGCTAATGCAGCGCTCCGCTGATGGGTGTCTATGCTTCATTTGACTTTATTCCTAGGCACTGTGCCTTTTTCATTGCTACTGTAAATTGGAGCTCCATGCTGTAATATTTTGTAACCGCTGTTCACACTTCTTGTAGATAAAGTTATTGATTTTATACGTATTAAATACATAACCAGGCATTGTGCTGAAGTCTCAGTTCCAAATAGTTTTTAAGAGATTTCCTTAGCTTTTCCAGAAATAAAACTGCTAATTTTCAATGTATGCTTTGCAATTTTAAAGAAATATTTACTTTAATCACATAGCCTATACATGAATATGATACTGTAGTAACACCTTAAATTTCAGAGATAGGTATAGGGCAAAAATCCCAATATTCTCGAGAAGATCAATTTCTTTTTCCTAGTATCTCCTACTATTTGCTTTGCTTTCAAAAACATGTATGTAACTTTGAAATAGACAATGTCCTGAAGTAAGAACAGTGTGTATATATTGTGCTTGGATTCCTTTTTTGGCTCTCCATATGCCTGTACCCAATTAAATTACATAAATACATAATTCAAACTGCTTCTTAGTATCGACATTTTGAGTGTGCCACTTTTAATTAAATTTATTAACTTGCCAGTTCCCATGGATGGAACTTTAGATTGTTTTAAACTTGACATTTATAAACAACCTCGAGTGATCCTCTCTTTTCAAGCCTACTTGACATATGTATGATTTTATTCTCCACTCTACCTCCCTGATTAAGGTGATATAAATATTCTTGGTTTGGGTGCTTATTTAAAATGTTGAGACCTATTGCCAAATTGTCTTCTAAAGTATCTAGCTGCATATAAAAAAGCAGAGAGGATGCGTTTTACTTCTCTGTGAATGCTTCGCTTTGGAAAACGAGCCTCGTCTCCACCTGGCTTGGGCAATATTACTGCTGATGCGCAGGTAGGTAGGGGATTCAAATGGAGCAAATCAAATTAGATCCACCCATGGAAGCAACATGACATAATATAGAACTCAGATAGTGACAGAGAGACACAGATTTCTGATCATATCGTCTGAATCCCTGCCCAGGCCATTGCTGATCCTGCCCTTGAGCTTCCTGATGCCATACGCCAATACGGCGAGTTTCGCTTAACCTGGGTTCAGACTCTGCACTCGGCACCCACGGAACCCACACTGGTGTAACCACCGGCACGTGACAAAGAGGAGTGAACGTCACCGAGATGGGAAGCGTTCCGCGTGAAAGCAGGTGTCAGGACCTATCAGCTCCCGGTCCTCAACCAGGAGGCGAGCAGTCTTGTCAAGCAGCAGCAGAAATGCTCGCTGCCCCAGCTGTCACTTGCAGTAACTTGGGACTCACAGTTTTGCACGCCAGGTTTCAGGCTTTAGGAAATTTAGTAAAAACATGCCAATACGTTGAAGTATGTTGCCTTCTTGCTACATTCAATAAGGTCTTACAGGAGTAACACTAGGCTCATGCCTGAAGCAAAGGGCAAAAATTGCAACTATGGTAAAAAGAAGCCTTTTCAGCCTGGTGTGAAATCCAGGGTGGCTGGGGTTTATGTAATGATGGACTTGGGTTTGGAGAAACAATGACACCCTTCCATCCCCTGACCCCTCCCCTTCTCAGTCAAATGAGCGCCTGCACCTCGGAAGGCAGTTAGAGAAAGTATTGGACCAGGGAGAAGCTGGGGACTTATTTGACCTCAGCTCATCCCCACACCCCTTCTCTGCCATTGTGCAGAGAAGCCCACTGAGAAGCCTTATTGTGGTAAATGAATGCCCCTGTGTTTTAGAAGACAATCACTCACCCTCACCCCCACCCCCACCCCCAGCCAGGGAAGGTGCAGAAGACAAGGGCTGTGCAGATAAACAGAAATCTAGAATCTCTTGCTAGATGGCAGAAGACGCCATTCCGGCATCTGGACTGGGAGCTGCCAGAGTTTTCTGTGAAGAGCCAGAGGGCACACCTTTTAGGCTCTGGGGCCGTGGGTCCTGCCACCTCTAATGCCACTCCACGCCCACCGTGGGAAAGCCGCCAGGCAGTAGGTAAATGGACGAGCGTGACTGTGGTCCGATAAAACTGTATTTATGGACACTGACATTTGAACTTCATATCATTTTCCCATGTAATGAATTTTTATCTTTCTTTTAAGTTATAAAAATGTATCTTAACATAAAGAACTATGTGCTGATAATAGGCCATATAAAAAACAGGCCGTGGGAGAGACTTGGCCCAAGGGCCGTGGTGTGCCAAGCCTGCTTTGGACAGTCACTCAAAGGGACGGCAGGATCCCAGCCACCCAGCAAGAGACGCCGTGTGGAAGTCCCGGACCCTGCAGACCTGGAGCCCTGGCAGTTGCGGACGGGAGAGGACACAGACAGGCAGGCAGACACTCACTGAAGATGCAGAACCAGGGACAAATAGGGTCATGACAGAAACTGCTTGGTCAAACTTCTTATCCCTTCCCAGAAAATCCTGGCTACACGATGTGCTATTTCCTGCAGTTTTTTTTCCTTTTTTTCCCCTACCTATGACATGAACCTGGGTCTTTTGAAGTAGTCTTATTCCTTCTTTAGCCACAGAGTTTTAGTTCACAAGAAGCCAATTTTGGAGTAGAGAGAATTGCCCCTCTCCTAGTAATCTGACCTCGGGGATTGAATAAAGTAGCTATTGAGTAAAGTAACTCCATGTTCCGGGGCTACTGTTCGCACATGGAGGCTGTGTGAATGCTGACCAATCAGGATGGCTTGCTCCTTCGTGTGCCAGTATTTCCTCTCTGGGGTTCCTCCCCACTCCCTGTGAGCAAACGGGGCTGGCTAGACAAAGTTCATACCCCTCTGGACACAAATGACAGCAACGCTTCTGTATTTGAACTGCTTTCACTTGTCTAGTTGTAGTGGCTGCTGTTTCCGTGAGTGTGTTTCAGAAGTTGTCACTGACCAGCAGCGGATGGGACACAGGGCTGTCAGTGGGCGGCGGGGAGCTTTATTTTTATACACGAGGTATGGAACTGATGTCTGCCGTCGGCACTATGAAATGACATTGAATAAGTAATGACAGGCTTGGCTCTGAGACAATCTCCCTTCCTTCAAACTAATATGTGTTCTTCACATGCATAAGGACAAAGAACAGGACGCCTTGTTCTAACAGATTGAAAATCCATGCAGGGGTTTAAAATCGGGCACCTTATCCAGTACAAAACAGCTCTGACTCTGAACCGGATTCGCTTCCGTGCTTCTTTCTGCCATCCGCTTGCAGTGCACACTTCTTACCCCTGTGTTTTCCGTTTAGACCAGTCTGGGGTAAAGAAAGCCGCAGTGTTCTAGGTGACTCCTTCCTTTTTTCTTTGAACAAGTCCATGGACGGTGTTACGGTTGACTGCAACAGAGAGGCTGGAAGTAGAGCCTGTGCAGAGGACGGACTTAGTCCCATGCGGTCCGTGCTGAATGCAAGCCATCTTTGAGACAGCTAGTTGGAATCATCAACTAGATGTTTGCTATAAAAATCTAGATTTTATAGAAGAGACCTGACCTTCAGATATAAATGAGGAGTTGGAAGAAATAAAACTATAAGTCTCATTCGCTCACAATCTTCTGATTTCTATGTATATATCATGGTCATAAGATTCGGGAGAAGAAAAGTCCATGGAAGATATACATTCCTTACTTCCTACTGAAAAGAGGAAGCAAAATCTCAGTGCATGCAGCCACACACAGCCCTGAGGGCTGAGCGTGGTGACTTTAGGGGTCACGCCACACTCACTGCCCTCACCCGCAGAGTGTGTTGTGTCTGAGGGCCACTCACGGCCCCGTCAAACCTGCGTTGGCACCTTTCCGCACTCGGTGCGTTCCAGGTGTCTAAGTGCTTTGGACACTGTTAACCAACTCAATCCTCACAGCAGCCTGTGAGATATTATTCTATTATTGGCATTTTATACAAGAAAGACTGACGTCCCAGACAGGACCTGGCCTCAGCCCAGTAAGTTCGTGTCAGGGCTGGAGCCGAGTCTGCAGGCGCACCTGGGCCTGGCTCCTGAACCTGTTTTATGGATGGTGCAAAATAATGACTAAATGTATTCTTCCCTAACACTGAATGGAATCAGGAAAGCAAAAACAAAAGTGTGTTATAGATTTTTGTAGCTTTTTAAGAGTTCATCTCTCCATATATATATGGAGACAGAAAGAGAGAGAGAGAGAGAGAATGCATTATAGGAACCCCCCCAGGGTTGGGAATGGTGAGCTAGCCTCTTAGTGCTGTACCCCCGAGAGAAGGACTCAGAGCCTGGGCCTGGAAGGGGTCTGTCAGGGAGCTCTGTCAGAGTGTCTGGTGGGTCACACAGGAAGAACCAGTACTGGGGGACAAGGAGAAGGGGGACGGGGGCAGGGAGGGAAGAAAGGAACCTTGGGCTCCAACCCCTGGGCCCTCCTGCCTTCAGAAACGTGGTTGCCGTAGGAAAGGCTGAGCGTGCTTAGGTTTCCTGTAAAGCCTAGTGAAGACAGAGGCACAAAGTCAGGACTTTGTCCAGGTGAAATAGCTGAATGGGATTTCAAAATGTGGAGTCAGAGATGCAAGAACTCCATGAAATTTGTAAGGAACCTCCTATAACAATCTGGCGATTAGACAATAAAAGTATTTCCACATCTCTGAGGGGCCAGAGATCCTTGATGAATGTCTGCATCAGGTAGTGATAACGCGACAGCCACACACTGATTTAAAACTGGGCCAAGTTACACAAAAATCTAATGCCCAGGCTGGAACCGGAATGTCATGTTTCTGAAAATTAATACGAACTTCTTTATAGTGTTACGTCCTGTTGCTCATTAGGCACTAGGTCACTTACTATTCAATACACACATTTAAAATAATAATTTATTCTGTAACTGAAATAATTTGGTAGCTAACCTCCTCTAAAAAAGGTTGCCATGAAATTAAATAAATGTACTCCTGAATATCTTCTTGAATTACTTGATAAAAAGTTATAAAAGCGCTAAATTTGCTTCTGATTCCTTCAAGATAGATTTTAAAATCTAACAGGATGGATATATCCAACTCGAATAGTTTGCTTGCATTTATTATCAAAGCCAGATAAATATTAAGTGTTCAAGGAAGTTAAAGCATTTAAAAAAATTATTTCACTTGGAATGTGGAGAATGGGAGAGATGCCAGAATTGAGAAATTGCACAATTGTTTCTGTGTTGGCACATTCGGTCCTAGGAGAAGCGTGGAGCATGTGGACTGATTTTCTATCACACACACACACACACACACACACAGGTCAGGATTGCTGGAGGCTCTGGAAGAAGAGCCTGGGCGTGTGCTGTGCTCACCTGCAGCTTTGGGAGAGCTGGTCCTGAGCGCCCAGGCCAGGCTGCCGAGAGGCAGCGAGGACGGGAAGGCTGCCCCAGGTTCACTCCGGTTACCATCCTTCTTGGGCTTCTCCTGAAATTACTCAGAGCACAGATGCCCGCCTGGCTACGACAGTGATTCCCCTACCCCAGGCTATGCGTGTTCCCCAAGAGTCGGTGATCCAACACTCCTCTGAAACTGTAAACAAGCTACCTAAGCAGATGCTCTTCTCAGCGCAAAGCAGTCAAGTCACTGTTTTGCTCCCCAAGTCTAGAAAAGAAAAACCTTGCCATTCACAACCTGTACATTCTTAGTTGAACTTAATATTTATTATTGAAAGATATTCTCTGTGAACTGATTTGCTTATAAACTATTATAAAATATTTAAATCTCATGAACACTATTAAAGTAATCCATGGTATTTCATTGATATCCTGGGTTTACAGTATATACAGTTTTAAGATGATTGTTACAATACTTAGTATTAAATATAAAGTGCTTAAATAAATAGAAAAGCTCCTCCTTTAATTCTTTCAATGTGTTGTGGGTTTGCAAATTTGAAATTATTGATTATCATAATTCTAGTTTATCTGTTACCTGTCTATCTACTTATCCACCTTCTATCTATTTACTGTAAGTCCACGCAGCTATCGGTTATCTGCATAACCTCTCATTTTCTTCCAGGACCCGTGTGCTCTGCTGCACGCTCATACGTTGCTCTGTCTCCAAGTGCTAATCAGCCTGGTTTTATAACACCTTTTCAACACAAATGAGGGCTTTCTTTTCGTTGTTGTTTGTTTTGACAAGTAACATAAGCTTCCTCAGTCTCAATTTCTCACCCGTAAATTGTCAAACACAAAGAAATGTGGAAAGACGCTGCCATGTAGATAAAAGGAAATCGTCAACATGGGGCCTTATATGTCCTCTGTGTGTGTCTCTCTGTCACACACACTCACATGCACACACACGCACACTTGAAAGTACAATGCAGAAATCGTGCTGCTACACACTGAGCACACTGGCAATGATCTTGGGGAGAATGAGGGCAATCGCCACCTTTTGCAGCAGTTTCTCGAGGCAATTATTACCACTGGCTTGCGTAATGCAGGGCTTCCCCGTCCCTTCCACGCTAATGAGAGAGCAGTTTTCCTGAAAGAAAACCTTTACTTTTCCCCATGGTACCCCTTATTCTGGGTAATGCTATGGATTTCTGGAGTTTTAATTATTGAAAACAGCAACCAAATGCAGAACATTTATCATGCTTAAAAATAGTAATTTTAGTGCCATTTAGTATGTAGTCTACACTCAAATTTGTGCAATTGTTATAGGAATATTTTTATGCTTTTAAAAATTCAAATTACTATCCAATCTATTTTGAACTTCAGTGACTGATTTTTCTGTCTCACTGATTTGTTTTAGTCTAGAAGTGGCCCATGACTTATTTTTGACATTGGCTTTTTAAAGAGCCTCATAGACAGGGTTTTTTTTTTGTAAATTATTTCTCATTCTGATTTTGATTTCTCATGATGTTTAATTCATTCTTTATTCCTGCATTTTCCAGAAACTGGAAAGGAGTCTGGAGTCTTGATTATACTTCCATTAAGATATTGGGGACTTTATAGGTGATGCTGTATACGGCCCGCTGTGCCCCATCAGTGGGCCACCCCCCCGCCCCAGGACTCCCACTGTTGGTGACGCTCAGTGCGATCACCTGGCGAAGGTGGGGAAGGGCCGATCTCTGCAGGGATTCTCCGTACGAGTGCCGTGTACCTGCGTTCTCAGTTGCTCTTGCCCGCTGTGGCTCAGACGCCCTTCACCGCCTTTCAACAGGGGCTGCTCCTGTTTTATTTGGCTTGTCTCTTGTTCCTGTTGGGACCTTACGTTTGCTTCAAGTCACCTTGTGTCACTGAGATCAGCGATCTCCTCTCTTGTCATGTGTCCCTTTCACTGTGACGCCTTCCCTGATTCCTGGCGTCACCAGGAGGTATCCCAGGCTGCTCTCTGCTCTTCTTTCCCGACTCAGACATTTCCCTTGGAATTCCTCTTCCTTTTCCCGGAGAACGGTGTATCGAAGCCACAGGCCAGCGTTCTCACTACAAATAGGCTGCTCTGGCTTCTGGTCCACTTCGTGAAGACCTTGGATGATTTCTTCTCATGTATCTCCCACTACGCTCTGCTCCCCACTGCCGTCACCTTGGCCATCTCTGTGTTGCTCAGCATTTTGTCAGCCAGCACCTTGTTTTGGTCAACCCTTCCCCACACAGCTCCGGGGTGCCTCTTCAGTGGGAGACCCCCGTTACAGTTGCTCCCTGAGAAAGACAAACACGTGCGGTGTGGCCGTCAAAGCCCACACTTTCCAGCCCCTGTCCGCGTGCCAACTCTTCCTTGCATCATCGCCTCCTCCCGCTCTGGGCTCTGGCCTGATGTTTATTCATGCCTTCTGAGGCACTATGATGTCCTTCTCCCAGAAAGTTTAAATGTGTTCTTCTGTTTGGCTGGAATGCACATCTCTCTCCCCCTCCCAACTCCTTCTTCCTTGATATAGGGCATAGAACCAACAAGAGCAGATACAGGAGTCCCCACTTATCCACAGGGTTGCTGTCCATGGTTTCTGTCACCCCAACTGTATACATGGTCATGGCTCCATGCCAGGTCTCCGAAGAGGATGACCCCCTATCTGAGGAGCGCACTGTCAGAAGGTCCATGGCAGCCCAAGGCTAGGTCACATTGCCAGTCACACACTGTGCTTCTTCTCATCTCCCAGGACCTGGTCTTCTCATGTCGTCCCGAGAAGAAAGGTGAGTGCAGGACAATGAGTACATGAACAAATAAGATGTTCCTGTCTCAATCTGTGAAGGCACGTGACGTGAATCCTACAATCATTAGTCGCCAGAGAGCCAGAGGGAGAGACTCACCCCTAATGGGCAGTTGAACCATCTACCACCCACTTTCTGGGAAATAAGAATTCAGAGAATACATAGTGGATAACGCATGTCAGGAAATGACAAAGTAAGAAACTGAGAACAGACAGCAAAACAAGAAACGTTTGTTAGACATATACATTGGGACTATTTAACTAGGAATAAAACATACTGAATACTCTGAGCCTCAAGCGTGACAATCATTTGCACTTTTTCTATCACCCATCCATTGCAAGGGCTTCCCCAAAACCCCGAGATGAATTCAGTGAAGAGCCAACTTATTCTAAAAACTGAAAACACGTTTTAAAAAAGCTGTGTCAGGAAGTTTTTTCCATTTAAATAGTTAATTCACTAATATCTCAGTCCCTATAGAAAGCCGAGAGGGAGTTAGGGTGACCCCCTGGGGACCCCTTAGTTCCGGGATGGGTATGGTGTGTGTATGATGGTTAAGGATTCACCTGTATGTCATAAAAGACAACCTAAAGGTGGATTAACAAAGAAGTAAAAATTAGGGGGTAGATTTATGAGCGAGCTAAAAAGATTTATGATAATTACCTTAAAGAGAAGCCAATCAGCAGATATAATGGAGCAGATAGTCTTGAAGGTAAAATATACTATAAAGGATGCTATGGAAGGCAATGCTTTTAAAAGCATCATCATTTCTTTTTCTTTTGTCAATTGGATCTTTGATGAGTAATTACTACTCTTGTGGGAAAAAATGTAAACCATTTACAATAGTCAGTAAATATATTTAATTTACCACATTTTAACTTTGTGGTTGTTTTTGTTGTTTGGCTTTCTAATTCTCTTAGATGTGAAAAATAGACCTAATTGACTTTGGCACATGGAAAATATGCTTCAGCATATAAATATCAGAATGTAATAGAAAAGAATTCTCTTGCCTCCTCCTACTAATCCTGTCTCATAAAGAAATTATAAAGCAATGGATTTAAAATGGGTCAGATGGAAGCCATTTAAACTGTGATATATATAATCAATTCAAGTAAGTGAGTGCTACCGGCTTATTGAGACAAATCCTTTATCAAGATATAATGCACTAATAAGAACAGAATGTGCAGTTACTGCCTTGAAGACGATGTCATTTTACTTTATGGCGTTACCATCATCAGCCCCTCCCCCCGGGCCCATGGGGCCCACACCACTGCCGCACAGAACGCTCGGGAGGGAGAGAGCATCTCTCCTAAGGGCGGACACAACTCCCAAGGATTTACAGGCTAGCGAGATGCATATCAGTTCCTTGAAATAAGAAATAGCTTCTGTATATGAATGAGTCTTCTACATTTAATAAGGCAACTGCACATTTGTCCTTATAATATGAGACAAGGGTTTTGGTGGGGGGCTCTCTGGTCTGATGATATGTTTGTTTTTTAATTTTTTTTCAAACATAAATAATAATCTACAATTAGGACACATGGTCTGTTATATGATTTAATACGTCATGAAATGGAACTGCATTGAAGATCTTAAGTAAAATAATGCACAGAAAAGTATTCTACAATAGTTTTCTTTGGCTGAGAACAACTCATGACAAGGTAAGATTTGAGTATTCTTTTTATAAGCATACATGAAATAAATTCTTATTAATTTATTTGAAAAGAGAGTGTGTTCTGGACACATAAATTATATGCCAACTTCTGGCAATGACCATCAAAACAGTATGAATTATTGTAACATCTTTTCTGTGATGAAAAATAGAACCCCCACTTGCAGTCCCTGAGTGTACTTGTGTTGCTAGAAGTGAAGCGCGCTAAGGGTGGCCTTTTGCTCCTCGTTTCAATTCAGAGGTTCAATTTTATTTCAACCTGTGATGCGTGGTGCACGAACTCAAAATATTTACTGAGTGTTATAATAACAGGCACTCTTCAGATCTTGGGATACATCGGTGAAACAAACGCACAGAGGTTCCTATTCTTTAAAGTGGTACTTGAGCAGAGACACAGATGCTTTAACACATGCCTAATACATCTGTTATATAGGGTGTTGGTTCACAATATCAGTTAGGGAACGGTGATTAAGTACAGAACAGGGTGCGTAGGACCAGGAACACAGGAAAGGTGAAGGCGGCTGTATTATCTAACTTGCCCAGGGTGAGCTCAGTCAGAAAACGACATTTGACCAAGAAATCGAAGGTGAGGATCTCTAGGGAAAAGGTGTTGTGGGCAGAGGAACATGCGAGGGCAGCCCACCTAAAAGGGGAGGGCAGACTGTGCTTGAGGAATGGCAGTGCGGGTGGGTCCAAAGGGAATGAGGGAGTTGTGAGAAGGACATGAGATCAGACTGGTTCTGGACGCTGGACGCTGTAGGACTTCACGGGACACGGGGAGGATCTGGGCTATACGTGGAATTCAAAATGGAGCCCTAGGAGAGTTTGGAGCAGGGTCTGAGCTATGCTGTGAAAGGTTCCCTTGCTTCTCTGGGTGGACTTGACTGTAGGAGTGAGAGGGGTAGCAGTGAGGAGGTGATTGTAGTAACCTAGCAACTACAAGATGGGGTGTTGCCGTGCATTCAGGGAGTAGGATGAGGATGTAGGACATGGCTGATAAGGCCCTTGACCTAGAAGGTGCCTGTATCAGAGGCTGTGGAGAGACACAGGAAGGTACAGAGAAGAGGCATCCCATGAGTAGCGGCGATGATGTGCTTCCCAGTCCCGTGCATTTTCTGAGCCAGAGCCTCCCTCCTTGCCCTTCCTTCAGAGTTACTCAATACCCCAAAATAACACAACATGGATAAAAGAGCTAATGAAGATGCCACATGGCAGAGGAGAAGACCCTTAGAAGTCAAGGGTTTAGGAGAACACACTGGAATCACTGTTTCCTCTCCCAGTGCACCTCCCCCTTCCCTCACTCCGCTTCCTACCTGAAGGGGCCTTGAAGGGCTGTATCTACAGGCTCCCTGGGGCTCAGGCTCTGGCTGCGCTGCACACGAGGTCGAGGCACTAGCAGAAGGCTGGACCGCAGACCCGTGAGGCTGTTCCCACTTTCCTTCCCGCTGCCTACAGGTTCAAGGTGACCATATTTCCCTGCCGAGGGCACAGTTCCTGTCTGGGGAGCCTCTCCTTTACCCACAGTTGCTTCCTTCTCTGGCCCTATGGATGCTGATTAGTTTCCTAAGACGCAAACAGTGGCTTAAAACAATAGAACTTTATTTTCCCATTGTTCTACGGGAAGTCAGAAATCCAGTGTCAGCAATAGTTACTCCTTCTAGAGGGCTCTGCGGAGAGTGTGTTACATGCCTTTCTCTTGGCTTCTACTGTGGCCATCTATAGACTCATGAAGTTCATAGACTCATCACTCTGATTTTGCCTCTGTCATCACCTGTGGTCTGCCTTGGGTGTCTGTTTCAGTGTCCCCTCTTCTGTTCTTAAAAGGACATGAGTCACACTAGATTTAGAACCCACCTACTCCAGTATGACATCATCTTAATGAGTTACATCTGCAATGGCCTGATTTCCAGAAAAGGTCTGATTCTGAGCTTCTGGGAAGGGGATGGTCTTGGGAGGGGGACCCAACCTAACTCAGTCCAGGTAGTAACAATTTTTTGGCTCGTGCCAGACTTGGGATAAAATGATTCACCCTGCTCACAACTTCTTAAATACTCCCATAATTACCCTTTCCTATTTTGCCCCTTTGAATGTTATCTTTTTTTGTTGAGACTCTGACTGATAAAGAACCAGGGAAAAGCACTTGAAGAATTCAGGGACTCACAGTGGAGATCCTGTTCTTGAGGGTGGAGACGCCATATTGACCCAGAACAAGACAGCTAAGAAAGAAAGAGAATGAAACTCTCAGGATCTTAAATCCCTAGCTCATGTTATAGACCCAAACCAAGGGCTTTTCTGTAAGCACTGAAATAATTTCCTATCTCTTCCAACCCTGTGGCAAAGACACTTAAAAAAAAAACAAATTCAAATGTTGATTTTGCAGGTGGCCGAGATACAGTATCAGTGAACTTCACCGTCTGGCAAGGTCTCTTGTAAAAATTTAGTGCATTGATGATGAGCGAGCCAGAGTCTGGAGATTGAAAATGATGAAATATAGGAGGATGAGAGGACTCGGAGAAATGAAACTCGGTACACTACCAGGTCTGCTATGCCAGGACTTCCATCACCGAGAGGGGATATAATTACAGAAAGGGCTGAATTTATTAGTTCGAGATCTCTTCCCAGAGATTCTAGATTCTGTGAGATAAATGGAGTCATTAGGAGAGTACTAATTATTTCCATGCCACTCAAAATTCTTGTTATAGTGAACAGAACCCAAGGACTTTGGAACTGGAATACTAGAATGGATTTATTATGCACAGTCAAACCTTCACCTCCTAAGATGATTCCTTTCCTACATCTTTTACAAACACACCAATGCAGAATTTCTTAGCAAATCACTGCCGTGGCTGATCTCTACAGACGGGTGATGCTCTCTGCATTCACAGGGGCTCCCTGAATTCACTGGGTGTGGGTGAGCCCTGGGCGGGAGCACCAGACTCAAGGCACATGCATTTTTATATTTGACAATACTGCTTGAACGGTAAGCAGAGTGATTTGACTCACAAGGCTTTCAGGTAATAGTTAGTTGCTGATGGGCTTACTGGAATAATAATTGTTGGGAAGCCCATTGAAGTGCTATTATGCTTACATAACTGCCCCTAGAATCTGGGGTAGTTCTGTACGATATTATAAAGATGGATACATGTTGTTATACATTGGTCAAAAGCCACAGACTGTGGGTGAACCCTAATGTCAACTGTGGACTTGTGGCAATAATGGACCATGTGGTCCATCAATTGTAACAAATGTTCCACGTGGTGTGGGATGTTGATGGTGGGGGGCACTGTGCCTGTGTGGGGGCAGGTGATTTATGGGAGCTCTGTGCTCTCTGTTCAACTTTGCTGTGAACCTATAACTGTTCTGAAAAAGAAAGTTTAAAAGAAAAGAAAGAGAGGGAGGGAGAACAGAGGAAGGAAGGAAGGAAGGAAGGAAGGAAGGAAGGAAGGAAGGAAGGAAGGAAAGAAGGAAGGAAGGGAGGGAGGGAGGGAGGGAGGAGCTATTTCCTACAGTGGTGGAGCTTCTCAACAGGGTGCTGTGTGGTCCTACTGCATGCCATGCCCATCTTGCCACCTTGCCAAATGTGGCTCCTGACACCAAGATCACACTGTGTGTCTCTGGTGATGGTGGAGCTCTCCAAAGCTGCCTGAGATTAAGGTTAGAAATTCTCCCTCCTGGAGAGTAGTAAGTGCATTATTACTCATGTTTTACAGGATTTAATTACATACTTCTATTTCTTTCTCTAAGACTGAGATAAGCTTCTTCAGGAAGATGTGCATTCTACTCCCCTGGATGGTTTGATGAGCTCATGACCTCAATGTTTCTATTGCCACTGTTTCTGGAAGTTTCTGACTTTATGTAAGTGCTTGTCCTCCCCTAGAGAGGCCAGTGGCTGACATCACACTTGGCTCCATGCTGGGTACATTACTGAACAGCATCCTGTTTCCCGGGTCACAGTGATGAACTGAAGGCGCTGTGGTCCTGAGCCAGTGGGCTGCTGGCGCTGTGCAAGGGCTGTGGTTCTTTCCCCGGAGCCTGAGCCCGGAAGGGTGCGATGCAGTGTCGGTACAGTGATCCTGTCACCAGATGGAATCAGAAATATTTACCAACGCCACCCCGGGTACTCTCATATGTGGGAGCCAGCAAGTTAATTTTGTCCCAGCCACTGACTTATTTCTCACAGCAGCTCACCACCGATAACTTCTAAGATCACGTCTCCTTTTATGTATTTTGTTAATACAAGTATCTATATAGTACATTTTCTTTGGAACAAAATAACTTGAAGTTTATACATGTATATTTATTTCTAAAGATAGCGGTAAATAACTTCTGTTTTATGTTGAAATGAGTCAGGAAATTTTAAAAATTATAAATATAAAAACTCTAGTCATCAAAAATTTTAAAATAAAGTATATTTAAATGTGAACCTCCAAAATTAAGTTTTTCTAATTTTTGATGGCTTAGAATAGCAACTTTAAACTTTTCTCATCTCAAGGCACACATAAACTAATTACCAAAATTCTGTGGCACAGCAAAAAATACATTTTTTGCCAATTTGACAAAAAATAGGTGTGATTTTGATTCACTCACACCAGACAGCTATTGTTATGTTGGCTGTTGTCACTTTTTTTGGCAATGGAAAGGAAGAGAGGTCAGGGCCCCTGACTACATAGCTCGGTCTTGCCTGTTTTGGAGATTCTTACAGCACACCAGTGAAAAAGCACTGGCTTAGAACTGGCCTGGTGTGATGTCAGTGGGCTCTGCACATAGCAGCTACTTCTGTGATCAGTTATGAGTTAGGGATTTTTGCCAAACTAACCATCTGGAAATCAATGTGATATTTTTCGCAAAATACATCCAACTTTTCAATTTAACCAAGTGATTTTTTAAAAATATTCTACCATTTAAAGCTACTAAGAAATTTCAGAATGAAATATTACACAGCCTTTATCTTAGAAATAGTTTTTTATTGCTTTAAAAATATAGCTAACACAGCTACAATTTATAGTCTATAGAGTTTTGGTTTTAAGAAATGGGGTTTTTGACTATCTTCACAAGAACTATTTACTAATCAAACGTACTTTTGAAAATGGGGAGGCATTTTGATAGCTTATCTTAGTTTTATATTTTATTTCTCCCCTGAGAACCAACTTATTGTTCACAAAATCCTTTAAAAAATTTATTTTGTTTACCTTCAGGTTTGTTTAAACCTTGTAAATTTTGAGTACCAACTGTTCTTTTTAATTAAAAATATGACTTTAATATTAAGGAAAGGTTCTCTTTGTCTAAGAATTTGCTTCCCTCAGCAACTTCTTTTAGAAAAACTCTGGCATCTTAGCATCCCCTGTCCAATGTAAAGTTTATTTATATATAATTGGTAAAATATAACTTTGTAATTCCAGTGAAAACCTGAAAGTCTTAAAATGAAGATTTTAAAGGGGTTCTCTTTTTTTAAGATTTTATTTATTTACTTTTAGAGAGAAGGGAAGTGAGGGAGAAAGAGAGGGAGAGAGACGCTGGCCCGCAACCCAGGCATGTGCCCTGGCTGGGAACTGAACCTGCGACCCTTCGGTTCGCAGGCTAGTGCTCAATCCACTGAGCCACACCAGCCAGGGCTAAAGGGGTTCTTAACAATCATATCAGATTTCCTGAAATGTATGAGTGAGGTAGAAACCTCAAAGAATAATAGAATTTTAATTTCTTCGAAGTAAGTTACATGATATTTTCTTTATCTTTAGTGTAATTGTGTTTACCTTGGCTCTCAGACTGTTTAGACAAAACTTTTGTTTAAAAGGCACGTACACATCTACTAGGGTGGTTATTATAAAGATGTTTACAATGCGTTGGGGAGGACAGAGAAATGAGAATCCTTGTGGGTGGCCGGTAGGAATGGGAAATGGCGAGGCCACAATGGAAAACAACGTGGCAGTTCCTTAAAAATTAAACGCAGATTGCCATACAATCCAGAAATTCAACTCCTAAGTGCGTACCCCAAACATGTGAAAATAGGAAGTAAACTAGCCCTTTGTGTCTGCACGTCCACGGCAGCATTCTTCGTGACGGGGAGCATAGAAGCAACCCACCTGTCTACTGGCAGACGAATACATAAACGAAATGCGGCCTGGAAGTGCGCGGTTATTCCGCTTTCAAAAGGCGGGAAATCGACACATGCCACCACAAAGAAGAATATCGAGGACATGATGCTCGGTGCAGTAAGCTGGTCACAAAAAAACCCGAAGCTCTGTAATTCTGCTTACATGAGGTTCTTGGAGTAGTCAGATTCACAGAGACGAACAGTAGAGTAGGGGTTGCCGGGCCGAGGGGAGAGGGGAGACTGGGGGCTAGTGTTGGACGGGGACAGAGCTTCCGCTGGGGAGTGGGGTAAGTCCCAGTGGTGGATAGCGGTGACGGTTGCACAACAGTGGGGATGTATTTGTTGTCGCTAAATTGTACTCTTAAGAATGGTCAAAAAGATAACTTTGATTGTGTGTGTATTTTACAACAATACAATTTTTAAAGGTAATTTTATTCTATCCTGAAAATATCTGCATGCAGACATAATATCCCTATGTAGCTCACTAAATCTATATTGTGTAAACTTAGAAATGCTCTTCTAATGGCTCAAGGAATAATAAGATTAGGTGTTCAGGCTGTCACTGTCGGTAGCTCTTTGATTTTTAATGGACTGCGATGCATTCATAATTAGTATTTCAGAGTCTCGCATTCTTGCTTCTGCAGGCCACAGATGGGAGGAGAAGGTGGGGCAGCTCCCAGCTGTCTGGATGCCCAATGTAACGAGAAGCAGACCTCGGAATGCAGAAAGGAATTATTGGGACAATTCTAAATTACTACATTTCTGAGAGAAGCACGGTGTGGGAAATAGGTATCCAAGGACTGAAACTTCTAGAATACTATCAAAAAAGGTAAATGCCATGTCCTTCCTTAATTACTCATACCAGCACACAATGTCAAGACAAAGCATGAAGATCAGGGTAATACGTTGTCCACATTTCTGGGTCTCAGGATTGGGATGTGCATGAATATGCAAGGATTACATCTCTGGCCACCTGAAGAAAACCACTCAACCTTCATTTACCTTGAGTACATAAGCAGTCAGGCATCATAAACAGTGTAATCGCAACAAATGAGCATTGCCTAGGTTTTTAAAAACATTTCTATAATATTCAAATTTTTAACGAAACAATTGATTATCTGTATATACTTTATCCACAACAAATGCCTTTAAAGTTATATTAACAAGTCTCCAAAGTCGTACTTCAGTGAATATTTTTCTCTCCACTACAAATGCTTTTAGTTGAGACCATTATCATTCTTTATCTGGCACAGAAAGAGGCAATTTTTTCTTTAAATTCCTGATAAATCTCCAACTCTCACCCCTGTCCTCATTGCCACTCAAGTTGCCATTTTATGAAGAAAGATCTTAACCAGTCTTAGGAAAAACTGTAATAGTTTTCTATAATTACTGGGCAAAATCAAAACACTTTGACTTATTGAGAATATGCCCACTTTATGGTCTCACTTACTGACACTTCCTTAATTTCACCCTAGTTTCTGGACGTATTAAGCTGATTGATCTTTTCTGAGCTTATCATGTATTGTACAATAGATCATTATGATTTTTTACTTACTGCTTCTTCATCCTTTATTTCTTCTCTGCTTAGTAACTCTATTGAAGTATTTGCTCCTGCTGTGAAGTCACAAAGACTCTTTTCCCTTTTAATACAAGCACATTGTTTTACACTTAATTTTGGGATACCTATTAATATTCATCACAATATAATCTATTCACAGGAATACGTTTTGCATGCATTAAACCATGATCCTTGATGCTACAAGTCCCTGTGTCTTTGTATCCCATTGTCTCACATGATATTCAAATTATGGAAAGCAGTAATAAGTATTTTCTAATGCGTGACTGCATGCCTAATGAAGTTACAGAGTTGACTCATTGATGATGGACTGGTATTACTGAGATTGCTCAGTAGAAATAACCTAACCATCACTCAGTAGACTTAACCCATAAGATGTTCGGTGAAATTCCAGAAAACCAACTTAAGAAAGTGTAATAAGTACCATGTTATTTGATTGCTGTTCTTCCTAGCCTCTCAAGAACAAGTTTAAACCTAGTCATTAATCCATTCTTTTAACAAATATTTACTCATCCATTGCTGTGTTTACGTACATTTGATGACAACAAGATAGGACTGCCCTTGAACAACACAGAGGTCACTTGTTCCCACATGGAGGTTATAGTCTTTGACTAAGCACAACAAAGTCCTGGAATGATGCAAGAGGTCATTGCTAGGATGAAGGAGACAGGAACTGAAAAAACAAGACAGGAACTGGAAAATAAGATGGCAGTAAGAAAATGAGATGTTTGAAATTAAAGTGTTGGAAGTACACGATTATTGGTAAGAGCTAGAGTTTTGCCTGCATAAGGAGATGCCAGAGACCAGAAAGTAAGCAGGTAAAATAATTAAGGGGCCAGAACATTCAATCAATAATCTACATTCAGGCTGAAATGACTATAAAGTAGTGCTGGAGAAGCAAACAGTAAACATAATCGAGGCCAACATGATTGATTTGGTGGCAAAATAATGATTATGCTCTGGAAGAGCCATATTCACTTCCATTCTCTGAATAACAGACATAATCATGAGATCATACCCATTCTACTAATATAATGACTACCATATGTGAGGGTTCTCGTTTTCTTGAGTGTAGACTTTCTGTATAATTCTGAAATTAATCCAATTAAAATAGTATTTGAAGGAAGAACTCTAGTAACTTAAGTAAAGGAAAACTAATGTTTAATTCAGAGATTAATACTTTTGATCAGGATTTTGCTATCCACTATGTCTGAAAAATGGATGGAGATCATCCTTGTTTCCACCATTAACCTGTCTCTTCTAGCAAAATATAAATGTTAACACATTATCACACAAAGTGCCTGAGCAGAAATAAGATATGCACATTTGGGACTCACAGTTCTCAGGTGATAATGAACGGTCATGACTTTGGAATGTTCACATTTATTGCCAGTGCTCATCATGTCTTGGCATTTCTCTTGCTTCTGCTCTCCGCACCAATTGCTGCTGCTCTCTCTGTTTCTCTGCTCTTTATCATTTAAACATTTCAACTATCTATTTTGCTCATCATTCACATTTTTTTCACATTCTTTCATGTCTACACACTGTCGTCACTTTTTGGAAACTACTCTTGTTGTCTGTGTAGCTAATCTGTCCTTTATCATACTAAAAGCTTTATCATACTAAAGTGCAACATTTGTCAGTATATTTGGATAATGTCTTGTCTGTATATTGTCTCCCAGAGCTAGTACAGTGCCTGACACATAGTCATGTATCAAAGACTAAATTAATGCACGTGTGAATGAATAACACTAGTTTTTGCTGGAGTAATTTTTTATACTACTAAAGTAATACCATTCAACCATTTGAATAGCAGTTAGCAAGGCTTTTGGTATTTATAATGAAAACACTAAGAACAGGAGGAAAAAGAGCGAGTAATAAAACACGAGTGTGTGGGAAGGACTTCATTTGTCACAGGAAACAGAATACTCATTCAAACTGGAAACCGCAGCACGGCTGCATCACACCCCTTGATTATCTTCCATCTCCTTAAAAGCTGTTGAAAAATAACTTAGTATTTAGTTGCTACCAGATGATAAAAAGTTCATTTTTTTTGCTAATAGCACAATCAGATTATATTTTATTATTCAATTTTATTGGTCTTGATAGGAGGACAGTAGATTAATTACAAGTCTATTTTACCATCTCAAAAATAGAGAAAATTGTATTTGCTGAGGTGGGACTTACTACGACCAAATAGGTTTTGCTGCATTTCAATAAAATTATTTCTGGGACCGAAAAGCAGTGAGGGAGCAATCACAGCAATTCCCCTTGAATATTGTATTCTACTTGGAAATTCCTATAGAAAATATAATTATGGTTTTCTTAACATATGCAAGGGAACTAAAATATGATTATATTTATAGTAGTCAACCAACTAGAAGGAACTGGCAAAAAGCCAGCCTATTGATGGCCTTAGCGTAATAAAAGCAGAACCCTTCAAGAGTAGGCCCCGGAGGAAATACAGGACCGGCCACAGAAACAGAGCGGCTGCTGGTGTGTACTGATATTTGTTCTCCTGGAGTCGGCCATATATTTTCCATCCCATTTCTACAATTCACTCAGGGGAAGCGTAGCTCCTGAAATGTTACCGCAGACTCGACACACGGAGCCTCCTTTAATTCTCCTCAGTATCAAAGAAACCGACCAGAACACACAAGGACATATTTACTCAACAGAAAGAGAGAACCCTGACAGTGCCCAGCTGAGACCCATGTATTTTACTAGCCTGTGTCATTTCCTACATCACAGATATCATCGGGTAGCCAAAGTCACTTGTCATAAGGAAAATAATCACCTCCGAAAACATCTCCATCCAGTCCCCCATATTACACCTGTGAACGTGTGTTACGGAATTGTGTGCCCCCAAAAGGTGTTGAAGCCCTAACTCACAGGACGGTGAATGCGGCCTTATTTGGAAATAGGTCCTTTGCAGCTTATCAGCCACAATGAGGACATGAGGTTAGGCCCTTATCCTCTATGACCGGTGTCCTTGTCACAAGGGCACAGAGATGGATACACAGAGAGTGAAGAGGACAGGAAGGAACCAGAACAGTGTCTACAAGCTCCAGAACAAGGGGGGCCACCTGAAGCTGGAGAGAGACACGGAACAAATTCTCCTTCACAAGGAATCCACCTGTGGACCCCTTCTGCTTGGACCTCCTGCCTCCAGAACGACTCAAACACATTTCTGTTGATTAATCCACCAAACGTGCGGTACTTTGTTATGGCAATTCTAATAAACCAACACAAAATGTTCCTGATACATTAGAATTGCAGATGCTGTAACTGATACAATTAAGTTCACTAATTAGCTGGTCTTAGAATAGGAAGATTTTTCTGGAGAATTTGGGTAGGCCAACCTAATCACATGAGTTACTACAAATGGAAGAAAGAGGACGAAGAGTAGGTCGGAAAGGTACGATGTGAAACGGACTTGACCATCCATCCATTCCTGGCCTTGATTTTGGAGCAAAGCAGGCCACGGACCAAGGAACTTGGGCACCAGTTTTAAATAATACTAGTAATAAAAACAAACCTTCCTGCCAGTGTGGACTTACTCCGTCTGCTTTGAGACCACACCGGTAGTAAGGCCGTAAAGTGTGATTTCTGCGTTTCAATAAGGACTGACATAAAATTTGCATGACGTTTTTGCCAGACTTAAACAAGGAAGTATTCTTCAGTTCTACATTGGTCTGTAGCTCAGACCCTAATTTTCTGAATAAATGGAACTGTTTCATTCAACACCAAGTAACACAGCATTACTCTGAAACAAGAGAGAGATGAATTAGGCAAGACAGCACAACAAACATCTTCAAGGAAAAATATCTTTTGCTTTAAAAGTCATGCAATTTCTAGTACCCGTATTAAAGTTTCTATGGAAATGTTTCTAGCACTATGTTGTCTAGTGTTTTAAAATAGCTTCTTTCAAATATTACAAATAAGAAGCTTATGGGTATAATTCATGTAATTTTGATAAAACTCAGACATCAAGTGTTCTTATTCAGTGCTGTTACTTCCTTTCATTAATTCAATATTTTTTTATTTCTCTCAACAGTGATGACAATTTGTTCAGTTTTCATTGTTTTAATCTTTCTTCTCAAGCACAAATAAAGCAGCTATCAGGTGATTGGCTAAATAACTACACACCGATCGCTACTCTCCTTTATTCAATGGTTTGAAAATAAAGCTATTTTGCAGTTAAGCCCTCTAGTGTCTTGCTTTCCGCAGTTGTTTTGCTACCCCAGTTGTTTGTACCATCCACACCCATTAAGCGCAGGAAGTATTCAGGAGACTGTTTTTTCATGCAATTTTTTTTGTTAGAATATACAATATACCCAAAGGTGCACTTAGTCCCCCCTCTGTTGTACTGTAACAGATTTTATTTCTTGGTTTTCATTACATTTAGGAGACATAAAGCACTAGACTGCCAGACGTCCCTGGAAAGACACACAGGTGCGAGAGACGCTCTTCCTCTTGTGCACACGACCAGTGCACCTTGGCCATCGCCTCGCCTCACGCGTGACACTCTCCCACAGCTCAGCTTCTCCCGAACTCCACGCATGTTTTAGATAAAGGGCTCGATATGTACCTTATTTTAAACTGTGTGCATACTGAATTGTAAATATGTATGCACATGTTGTACATTGCATAAAAGCATTTTCTCAAATATGATAGCTTTCACTCCAAGTTACCTTTCTCATCTTGCATTACTGGGATAGGTGACAAAGCAAGTATTGTTTCAGTCATTTTGGCATGCCAAAAAAACCCCACTATTGATGTGGTGGCTTAAACTGCAAAAAATTATTTTGTCACAATTCTGAAGTGTGGAAGTCTGAGACCAGGGTGGCGGTATGGCTGAGTCCTGGAGAGGGCCCAATTGCTGGGTGCGGAGGCTGTCTCCCCGCCCTCTGCTCACATGACCCGTCCTCCTTAGAGAGAGAGAGGACAGGACCTCCTTCTCTAGAAGGTCTGTTCTAATGAGGATGGCAATCCTATCAGATCGGGGATTTCATTGAACCTGAATTACCTCCCTAAAAGCACTGTTACCAAGCACAGTCACATTGGGGGCGAGGGCTTCTACCTGTGAATTTAGAAGAGAGGCACAATTCAGCCCATAACAAGCGTCCTGTAGTTGAGATTTAGTAGTTCATAGATGATTACGTAATTCTACATTCCATATGAGCACGAACGAAAAAACAGAAGAAGGAAAAAGGGAAATCCGTGCCTTTCATGCATCAGGAGTAAATATCCTATTTTCAATTCCACTGTATTCTATGGGAATCAAAACAAATGTGTTTTGCCCATTTTCACCACTGTGCTTTCTTTCATATCGATTCTTCATTTATCAGTTGATTCTCCCTTGGTTCTGAAGACGGCCAGCGTCTGCAGAGCCTGCCCGGGTTTCCTTGGGTGGGTGTCCTTGTCCCGTCTCTCTCGTCCCTGTGCTCTGTGATTGAGACATACAGGCCTCCGTGCACAGTTCTTCATGGTGGACCCCTCAAGTCAGCTCACATTAAGGCTCACCAGGACCCCATACCTTGTCACTTTAAAGGAGTCCTGTGATATTCCAATGAAGCTATTATTTCTAGTAACATTTAAGATAACTGTTTTTCCCCAAAAACAATGTATCAATTTTACATGGTGATGACATTGTCCCATAATATTTTATTTACCAACATGTCACATTATGTTTTACCATAGTTAAAGATATGAGAAAACGGCTTTTTAAACAGTTTGAAAACAGTGGCTTTTTTGGATAGATAACAGGTATATTTAAGTTGCAAAAAAACAGGTATATTTAAGAAAACAGGTATATTTAAGTTTTTTGGGATAGAAAACAGGTATATAGTAAGTTGCAATATTTAAGGTATATTTAAGTTGCAAAATTCTGTGTAAATACACTAAAATTATGTTAAAATTTGGGTGTCCCTCTCAAAGGCTCAATGAGTAGATTTTATAGGAAATTTTTCACGGCTCCTCATAGAAAAAGAACAGGGCAGTCAGGAACGTGCACTGCCTGCCACTTCATCCGCGCTGTAAGGAAGGAAGGATGCGGGAGCCGGCTCAGCCTTCCGGACTGGAGCAGTCTGGGGTGGGGACGGACAGCCGGGCGGAAGACACGGTTTTCTTCGGGCTTACCTGGGGCCAAATGGCCAATGGGAGATGCTGAATAAGGAAACTGTGCTCCTGGCTGTGCGGGCGCGTGAATGACTCAGTCTGTGCAGAAAAGGACTTCCAGTGGACCAGAACCCGTCACTTGGACCTGGCCTTATCTTACAGGATTTGGGGCGGTTAAACCACCGCTAGAGTCAGGGAGTCACCGACGCTGGGAATGAGGGAGAGGGCTCCATGCCAAGTGGGGGCCCGATCAATTTCCCAGTGAGACAGAGGAAACATGCAGAAGTTTCAATCCACGTTTCCTTTTCAGAACCTACGTTTGACCCTGATAACATGTATTCATTGTGTTGAAAGGCATTTGTCATTGCAAATTTCCCAGAACCTCGAGAATGTGCAGTATGAGTTGTGGGTCTGGAACTCTTAAATATCCATCTTACAAATGGGTCATAAACGGAAAGCGTTTTTTCTCCGGGACCCAGGCAATAAATCCCTCTTGTTATTTTTAGCACATTGTTTTATGGTTACAATGACGTTCCCTTACTGGAGCGAGATATTACTGGAAGTGTGTTCCCCGGGCCTGATTTCTACTGAAGATAACATAAGCGGAAAGGTGATGTAGTAGAACACCACAGAAAACACGCTAACGTCCCTGGCCACTCTCCTCTGGATGTTAGACATAAGGAAGGTGAAACCTGCTTTTGTGGGTAACAGTAAGCATATGTTACCAGGTCTACACTGCTTGTTTAACTTCCATTTTGTGGTTACAGCCACATCTCAGCGATGCCTTTCAACTGCACCAACAGAAGTCACTTAGAATATCGCTGCAATTAAAAGCAGAAGAGGCAATGAGATTCTCCTGTGAGAGCAGTTAACCTGATACAGCAGCCACACAAATGCTCACCAGAACTTTAGGAATCTGGGTGGACCGAAGTGGTGAACGCCATTACTGTATTCTACATTTTTCTTAAGATCTGAAAAAAGGGCAGTCTATTTTTAAAATTAAACAGTTCATTTTGATATAATTGTAGAGTTACACGCCATTATTGTTTGTGCTAAACGAAATGACCAGGGGAAAGGAGTCCGAACTATTCTGTGTGAACAGAGTGATCTGACATTGTGCTTACATTAAGCATTGCAGTGACCTAATTGCACATCGTACAGTGAAGTGTCAGTCTTAAGTATGTTTTCAGAAGGGACTTGTTTCTCGGTGACCAGCACAGGCAAATCAGTACGACTCTAAACTGTAGCCATGTACCAGAAACTTTGCAGTTGGCACAAATTTTGCCATGGAAGGTATCAGAGTATATGCAAATGTTCATTTTTACACTTGTGAAAATTGTGCTTATTAATACAGGTTCTTATATAACTGTCCTTTAGATTTTTACCATGTCTGATGATTCATCACTGTGACATATCACAGCACAGCTGGTTGCCAGGAGTGACATTATAGCAAAGATTTATATAAAATATCTCAAAGTTATGTAGTGGTAATGCTTCCACTCTGTGGGTAGCACCATCAACACCCATTTTCAGGATAATGGCTCTGGAGGGAAAAAGTCGCACAAGGAAAGACTCTCAGAATGGAACTGCTGGTGTCCAACATTCCAGCCAATGAAACGTGGCTACAAAATTTGTATCTAAACGTATATAGTGTCCACATGGAGCCAACATCTGAAAGCTGAAAGTCAGTGATTAGTTTAAAGTAGGTCTTATTTGGAAGTGTAGAAAGTGTATACATGTTTTAGTAAGTTAGGAAATAAACTTTATTATTAAATACATTTAGACCCAAAGAGTGCAAAGATAGTGTTTGTTAGTAATTTTAACTTCCTAAACAATTAGGTTGTTGCAGTTTATTGTGATAAAAACGATTTGGTTTGAACTGTGTTTCCAATTTGGTTGATGACCAGAAATTGTGAATCCATGCTGCAGACAGATGTATTCTTGCATTCAGTATTGTTGTAGAAATGAGTCAACATGGAGTTTTCTTCCCATTATCTCCAAGTAAAATTTTGATCAGGAGATTTTTTAAAAAGTATGATTGTATATCACATTTTGTTATTCCCTTGTGTGTTGAAAGCCTATATAATAAAAAAGACTCAGTTCTTAATATTTTTCTAGCTTTTAAGACTTTTCCTTTAATGCTTCCCTAATGAATAATATATAAGATCTTATCAGAAAGAATTTTAATGCAGAAATTACATAAAAGTCTAAATAAAACCAGTTGTTTTTATTTCTTCCATCAACATAATGAGAATTGAAGAACCACATGGAAGGGTAAGAGGAAGGAACACATTATTTCAACAAAAAAATAGAACACAATTTAGTTCTGACTTATTTGTATTATTTATTACTCTAATAACTTGTGGTCTCTAACCTTTATTCTAAGGTGCCTTCAAATTAAACTATTCATCATTATATTGCTTTGATTTCAAATAATTCTGTACTCACCAAATTAACAGAGTATAGGAGAGAAAAAAAAGGTGATCAACTTGTTAGGTCAGGGGAAATGCACGCAATGAAATCCAACATAAATCCATTATTTAGAAATAAAAATGCATACACATAATAGAAGGGCCTGCCCCACGATCCGAGAAAGAGCCTCTCTGTGAAACTTTAGGTGCGTAACAGTTAATGTCACTGCATGGTGATGTACTGCACACCGACTCCCTGAGAGTGGCAAGGCACAGGCACCGATGCCCCTCCTTCCTCTTTCATGTGGTATTGGAATGGCGGTGAGGCCAGACAAAGACGCAGACGGGATAAAGAGTTGGAAAGAAAATGGAAAATATCCTTGTAGGTGCAGGTGTTGTGCCTGTAGAACATCTCAGGGGATCTGCGAAGACTCACAAATAACAAGTGAACTCACAAAGGTAAGGAACACAAGGCTACCGTATTTTTCGGGTTATAAGATGCCCCCCTGCCCCAAAATTTGGGAGGAATGATGGTTGTTAATGCTTCTGTTGAGTTCTGTTTACATTTACATTAGTGAAATATTATATTATGTTATTGAATATTTTACCATATTTTTTGCTTCAAATTTTTTTTCCTATTTTCTTCCTCTAAAACCTAGGTGCATCTTATGGTTTGAAAAATATGGTAATTTGAAATTGAATATTTTATATAACCTCATCAGACATAAAGATAATGAAAAGGTAGAAGTTAGATAATCTGCAAAAATACCAGAAGTTATTGATAGCCTTCAGCTTCTGTTTAACATGTAGAAAGTTACAATAGACCGTGGTTGCCACCTTAACCATGACGGAAAATCTGATCACCTACAAGACCACATTTCTGGAGCCTGCCAGGGCCCTGAGGTCACCAGGCAAAGAGGTGGACAAAGGGGTGGACTGAGTGAGGAAATGAGCAAGCCCCTCCAAGAGAATGCTGGGAATGTTCCCGCATGGGCAGAGCACAGGAGACAGAGGTGACCACTACAGAAGTGGGTAAAGACCACTAACATTTTAATGAATGGTTGCTGGTCATGGTGGGCTCTCCCAACAGCTCAGAGCTCCAGACACACTGGAAGCTTGCTATCAATTGCAAGGTCTTTTCCAGGGGCCTCTGCTGGGTGCTCGGGAGAACTCTGGGGCTGGGCAAAGAGTGACTGCGTGGGCGGTGCCTAGGCCTGACACTCCACCCTCCTCCGAGCCCTTCTCTCAAAGGAGCACAGCCTGAACCCTGCCAGCTGCGCAGGGCGCCTTCCGCGGAGCCCGGGAAATACCCGCAGCTTCTGGGCCGCAGGTGCGGGGAGGAACCTTCCACCCTGCGGGAGGGTCAGGCATCCCCAGGCCGGTGAAGGTCTTTTACCCGGAGAAACACAATAGCACGTTGCAGGTAAACACCCCACCAGAGTGGAAAGAGGAGAAACAGCCTCTTCACCTGAAGAAACTACAGAAAAGTTGCTCAGATTCCATCCTGATGAAAAGCAAAGTTTTGAAATATGAAAACCCACATGTATCCAAAAAGAGGTAGTCATGCCCTACCGTCTTAGTCAAACATGACCCAGGGTCTTGCTTGTGTGTGTGTGTGTGTGTGTGTGTGTGTGTGTTTATTGACATGAAGTGAGCAAGCTGCTGAACCGTGTTTAGAAAATTTCTGAGGAGAAAGAATAATTCCTCTTGTATAAAAGAGCATGATCTTTCCTGAAAACGTGCTGCCTTGGGATTTTCAGTGATGTCTACCTGACACATCTCAGTCATGTGACTTTGGCAGGTTTAATTCAATAGAAACTTATGGTGTGAAAGACTGATTTCCAGAATCATGAGTGCCTTCAGAAATGTGATCCAAATGATCAGATTTCCGTCACTCTCATGCTTTTCTGCAGGCATAGTCTTGAGTTCCAAATGTGTCCCTTGGAAAAGCGAGGCACCACTTTCTGATGGAGCCCGTGAACTTCACATGTCTGAAAATCTGGGCAACCCTAGAACAGAGGTGATCACACCCCACCTTTTCCCAGTGTCCTAACCACTTGTGAGGATTTGCGGGGAGCCTCTGCTCTCTGAATACAAGTAATGAGGCCAAATGGAATTTAATGGAGTTCTGCCACCGAAGTTGACAATGGAGCGAACTTGGCAGACATTATGGTCAAATAAAAGTCTGCGAACTGGGTCCTTATGACTCTGTGAATCACTTGTGCTGGTTTACTCTAAAAATTAGTTTTTGAAAAAAATGTTCTTTTGAAATCTTATTGTTTTGAGATTACATATTTTATGGAAATAATTAGCTGTCCATAGCTGACATTTGATGAGGAATTTATGAATTGCAGCATTTTTAGATACTTTATTCAGAGTCTCTTTGCAGAGAAATGCTAGGAGGTTGTTCGAATTAATGGTGCAAAATGTGAGTTGCCCAGATACAAATGATTTGCGTCACCTCACACCTACCATCATTGGTGATGGTAGGACCAGGACCCACTCTTCTAATGCCTGACCAGTGTCCCTAAGAAAATGCATGTCTACTAGTTCCGAGGTTGGAGCAGACCCCCAAGGGAGGAAGCCTAGCAGCTGATTCACTGCAGTGCTGCAGTGTACGTGACCTCCCTGCCTGCCTGTCCTCGCAAAAGTTATTTACCAAAACAGTTAACTTTGCCTACCGATGGACTTCGGTGAGCTACCTAGGATTCAACGTGAGCATCTGTGTTAATGAAGACACGCAAGGACAATCCTTTGCTAAACTTTTGTCACTCAAGATCAATGAGAAAATCAATGAAAATCAGGCAGAGAGTCCTGTGACAATTTCAGGTTTTGTGATTTAATATTCAATATATTTCAGGGTGGTCCCTTGTGTATTTCTGAAACCTGTAAAAACTTTGTCTATTTTTAGTCACTTGTCACCTCTGCATGAATTTTTTTTTCAGTTGATGGTTGGCATAAATGACAAAGAAGAAGCAGCATTCCTTAGATCCTTGGATCACTTTGTGAAAGCTGGTGGGCAAGTTTGGAAGGTGTAAATCGCCAGGTTCATTTTCACCTTATAAAGCTGTTACAATTTCTTATATAACCTTTTATTCTTCATAACTAGGACCAGTTCAGTGGATATATACATATATCCACTGCCTATAAACATATTTATTTAATCAGGAAATTCCCATAAACAAATATGTTGCAGATATGTAGATTTTGGGGGGAAAGAAAACATTTTAAATTATCCAGAAATAGTTTACCCCCTGCATAGTTCTAGGAGCGAAATTAATGATGATAGATTCTGCTACCATCTGCTCTAGAAGTGCCCTCGTGGTCTAGTTATACAGAAAAATAAACACTCCTTACTACCACCACATTATTTTCAAATGGATGTTAAGAAATATCTTCCTTATTATTCTCTTCCTCAGTGTCGAGTAGTCCTGGTATTACAACCAAAAAAAGAAAAATGAAAAAGAAAAAGAACAAAGAGTGCAGCAAATGCCTTTATAATAAATACAAGCAGTGCACTCTGGCTGACCCCTCGAGTACTAAAAATAAAACGTCTATTGGTAATTTATCTTTTGTGATCACTTTCTTTGAAATTGTAAATCACGTGTATGGACTGCTTTAAAAGTTATGTGTGTAAAATACACACCTATGTGATATTTTATTAAGCAGAAAAATTTATGCTTAAAAGCAGAGTTGATGGCTACAAAAGAAGAGAAAAAAATACAAGGTAATTAAAGGGTACATTTCTCTTAACTAGGTTATTAAGAAAATATGAAGAACAAATGAAAAACAAAAGCAAATAGTGTTCCATGATATGAATCAATTTCAGTAATTTATTTCAGCATTTCTTACCTATTGGTAATCAGCTATGTTTTAAAGCAGTTCACTTGGTGCTCAGATGAATCAAAAAACGACTCATTAATTTTCTGGCTTAGAAGAGCTCCAGCTACTTCACAGGTTGTTTTGATACAGAATCTTTCAGTAAGACAATCAAAGCTTAGTCACTGCTCTCTGACAGTGAACCTATTAAATGGACACTCAACCAACAATGATTCTGCAGTTATGATCTAGCCTGACAACTGGTCAGAACAGCTGCATTCGCATCCCATCGCTGCCGGAAGTTCTGTGACGTCCAGAAACTTCAGCTCTTGCCCTTCGGTGTGTGCGTGTGCGTTGTAATCTATGGAATGCACGCAATACTAATAACTGCACGGCTCCACTCACATAGAACACCCAGTCCGGGCAAATCTACAGAGACAGAGAGCAGATCAGTAGCTGTTTAGGGCTGGGTGTGATGGCAAGTTGGAGTCGGGGGTAAGATAAAGGTTCCGCGGTTTCTCTTTGAGGTGGAAAATTCATTCTAGAATTGGCTGGGGTGATGGTGCAGACACCTGTGAACATGCTGAAAACACGTATGGTCCACTTTCCATGGTAAACTGCATGGTATGTGCATTATACCTCAATAACCCTGTTAAAAAACAGACATTATGCCTTTTGTATCACTTTCTTTACAGGAAGTACATTTATTAAATGGATATAATCGTTAAATGAGAAAAGAGGTGATAGTATAACTAGAATACACAAAACCCAAAGAAACACACTTTCAAGGTGGCTGGGTGGGCGTTGATCTGGTGTTGGTTCTACGGATGTATCTTCTCGGTCCTACACTGTCTGGTGCAGGAGTAGGCTATGGGGTCGGTGGGTTTTTGTACCCCCTCCAGAGATTAGCGCCGCGATGAATCTGCTGTGTATGTGGTTTTCAGATATTCAAGTACAAATTACTCCAATTTAATGTGTGAAAACAAAAAAAAATTAAAATGCATACAATGATTCCTAAACGTTTTAATTTTTGCTAAATTTTCCAAGGTTCCTTTTAAAAAGTAAAATTTTAGAATAAGTGCTTTTCAACCTTTGAAAAATATACCCTTACCCACATCATTTCTTCTTTAGACATTTGCGATTTGAAATCAGTTGTGGAAATGCTGTTACGCTGAACCTGAAACTCTCCCCTTCCATCCCCAGTGATGTAATCAGCTTCACCCCTTCCTCTGTGGCTCTAATACAGAGCGGCCACTCCTAGCTCTTGGGATGCTGTGGTAATGTCACTGATGTTTCCTCTCTATCTGCACGAACATCCCAGAACACACGCCACTAAGTCCAAACTTCTGGATGGCCGGGGCTGTCTTCGACTAATCTTTGAATCTCTGCCTAGAAGAATTCAAATCTTTATATTACATTTTTTTAAATGAAAGAAAAATAAAAGAAATACATTTTGACCTAGAGTTTTCCTAATCATTCTTAAAATTAATGCGTATACTATTAAATCATTTCACCTCCTGACTTAATAACCGTTGGCTGGAACAATCACTTTAGAATATCAGATGTCAGTAGAGATTTTGGAAGATTATCTTACAGAGATATCTAAAGCTATTTTCTTCAAAATGTGTCACCTGCTATTACTATAAACTTCACATATATTTATATGTGTATATATGAAACCATGCTTGCTAGCTCCTAGAGTGTTAACTTAAGTAAAAAATAAAAACAGGATTTCATACTTAGATTTTATATTTTTCATAGGTTTATATTTATATAAATTTATATTTTTTATATTTAGAGATTTGCCTATATGTAGGTATTTCCTGTTTAAATATCTTTTTGCTTTAAGATCTATGTCTCTCACTTGGGTATTTTTGCAGCTTTGTTATTATTAGGCAAAAGTATATTTATTTCACAACTCCTTTCCTGTTTGAGTAACTGTATGTTATGCTCACACCTGGAATATTCCAGGAGCTCCACAGTACCCAGTGGCATTTGCCCACCGGGGACCGTGAGTAACGCCCCTCTGACACCTACCTCCTCCCTTTGGCTGTGGCTTGGGACTTCACTGTCACGTGTGGGTTTTTTCCTCACTTCTTTATATTACTGTCTCTGCCTCTTTCTTTTCTACTTGATTCTACTGAAGGAAGCTGACAGTCCCCTCTTAACCCCAATACACTCTCCTACGGAGCGTTTAAATGGAGCGGACTTTGTTTTTTCTGCAGGACAAGGTGAGAGAGTTGCGTCAGGTGAACGGGCAGCAAACACAGGTCACCCCAGAGGTGCTTGGGGCTCCGGCCCACCCACCCCCGCCCCGCAGGGCCGTCCTGTTGCTGAGGACGCTGGGCCACATGCAACCCTGCTTGTTGTTTCACGTCTACACTAAACACAGAGTTGTGTGCGACCAAACAAGGACACGCCTTCAGGTAAAAGGACGCGTGGATGCCCACTCTTAGCAACACAAAGACACCATGGAATCTTTGAAGTCACTGCTTCATTTAAGAATGTGAAATCCAGAGTTACATTTTTTAAGCAGAAAAAAGTATCAGAAGTTGAGTTGCTTCCAGGTGTTTGCGAGTGAAGAGCCTTTCTTTGGTCAAGTCCAAGCTCTAAATCAGTGGCTAGAAAGGCCCAGGGGACGCCACACCTTCTTAACACTCCGGGGACACATTTCCCCTCTCCCTGGGCCACCAATGAGGTTCCTTACTGTTCTGTGAGTCTCAGGTTACAACACAAACTGACACTTGAAAAGTGACCATATTGAAACAAATCGTGTACTTTTTTATTTGAAATAACTTAACAGATAACTTTGAAATCTTCACAAATTTTGAAATGACGAAATATTTCTCTTCCTGGGGATAATAGAAATTGTTCATCCAAAAAAATAGCAACTCAGATAAGAGGTGGCTTTAGACACAGGATTTCATCGCAGCCCGTTGTCTGTCAGGCTTTCTATGTATTTGGCTAGCTCCTGTCACCATGGCAACCAGGCATCTCCGCACCGTGAGTGACAACTTCAGCTTCTAGTCAACCTTCTTCCCATCACTTTACTTCTGCCGACTTGCAGAAAGTTCGATATTTTAAAAATATGCTCCCTATGCCTCTTGCTTGAATCACAGGAGGACATTTTTAAAAATCTCAGCTGTGACGAGAGAGCAATGTTAGTGGTTAACAATGCCATACAAATATAAGTTTGTGTGAGCCTAACTCTTTAAATGCTGTCAAAGTTTGAAAACTCTATGTCTGGTAACTTGTCGATTCCTGAACATGTACCATTTCCTAAAACCGAAAAGCATTTGACATTTTATCCAAAGTCCTCTCAAAGGGTGGACAGAGAAACATGTTCTATTTCTCAGAAAGGAATCAATAGTTTTCTTTTAAACATCAAGGCTCCTGTTATGGAGGAACTTAATGTCAGCACTTACAGATCTGTAGATGTATCCTCCACATCCTTAGAAAAGAGGGCCATGGGATTGCCCTGTGAGATGTCAAGTGTAAATTTAGACAAAAGGTAATATCCAAGAGATACACACCATCACCTTAAGGGAAGAGGCCACAGCAGCAAGGAAAATGACAATGCGTTTTATCTTGCCAGCAAGATGTGAGAGGTACCTCATAGATTACAATCCACATATCCAGAGTAGGAATGTATCAGTCACAGATGGTGCTTAATGGTGTTTGGAACTATCTAGAAGGTGAGTCAAAGCAACAACACTGGCTACGTCGGTGCACAAAGTTCAGGGTCCAAGGAACACCCGTTGGTCCTGCACACATTAAAATGCAAACTTCTTCTTTCATATAAGAATGAAGAAATGCGTATCTCAGCCTGCTGACATTAAACGTTTATCATTTGCAACTCAGTTTCAGTGTTTTTAATCTGTCCACCAGAGATAATGTCATTTGTTGGATGTTTTTGGTAGCTTGTACATCAGGGGTGAACTCAACAGTGCACCCAGTTGTGTTTCTCCCTGAAAATTGGTGTACAGGTTCTCTGGTTTTATGGAGCACCCTTCAGAGAAGTTGACCTTGGACCTGTGTCACGGCCAAGGGTCTCCGCTGGGCACAGGGTGTTTCGCTGAATAACGTTCAGCTTGGATATGAGTGAACTCTGCCAGGAGAGTAAAATGCTGAGGGAACCCAATAGTCTTTGTTAGTGTTCTCTTCTTCTGCTTCTTCTTCTTTTTTTTTTGTTACCCTTCCTGCTCGTACAAACCTAAAGCTGAAGAAAGGGACAAGATCATTTGCATCAAGTTGCTCAGAAAGCCGAGTGCGCGTGTTCTAGGGCTGTGAGCTCAGGCGGACCTTAAGCCCCCAGTGCGCGCCCACCCCTGGGGGTCCCCACCTCCAACTGCAGGGAGAGCAGCTCCCTTCTGACTTTGGCAGAGCAACCCAGGGCCACACATACTTGCTCGTTATTAATACCGTGTTCCTTTCCCCTGTGGTCTGCTTGCTTGCTTGTATAAGAATTATCCGAGGAGATAGGAAACCGAGATTCCCCCAGGAGATAACCCTTATCTGTGGTGAATGGCATTTCTACCAGGATAACTTCCCTGTGGTTGATAAAACTAGCACCAGGATAAACTAGAAATGATATATAAGACCCACGGGGCAGGGGCAGGGCTGTTCCTGGCTTTATCTCCACGTGGAAAGCTGTGCTATCGCTGTCAGGACCCACTATTTTGCTAGTGCACATGCTCCTCGTTAATGTTCTCCTCTCTCCATGGCCGGAGGTAGCTTCCCAACCCAGAGGAAGGGTCCTCGCTGCAGCTGCCCCCCCAGGCACTGAAAATGAGGTGCTCTTTTCTGTGGGGGTGGGGGGGATACTGTCAAGAGGCTTCTAAGAAGATTTACATTTAAAGGAGAAGTGATTCCCAACAGCAAATTTTCTAAAGTAAATGCTCTAAGGAGAGGAGGGGCCCCTGCGGTTAGGGGTGTGGAGCCTCTTAGGAGCCCTGAGAAGGGAGGGAGGGGTCCCAGCGGGAAGAAACCTGTCTGAAGCCAAGCTCAGGGGATCGTGAAGACTCTGCTGGCTGATATACAAATGCGGGTTGTCTCCCTTAAAAAGTCTAAGGGTAAATGTTGTCTACTCTCACCTTCCAGAGACTTCCTGAAGTCACCAACCTTCAGAAATGGTTGGGCAACTCTCTGTCCTCATTGAGGTGTACCTGACACGTTCAAGTTCCCCTGTATGTTCGTCTGATGAATGGCTATCCCACCTCGGTCAGACAGGGGAGTGTGGAGTTAATGCAGCCAGAGCAACTGTGCACCTCGGCACTATCTATCCAGCATCCCTTTGGCGCCTGGCGCCTGCCCTAGGGCTTTGGAATGAGCCCACGCTAGAGCAGGGTGGGCCACCTGCTCCACGCAGGCCACCGAGTCAAATGCGACTCTCGTTCCCAAACACCCTCACAGACACCCCCCGATAATGTCTGAACAAGTATTCCGGCAGTCCATGGCCTAGTCAGGCAACCGCATAAAATTACCCATCACGCCGTAGCAACTCTGTTCCATAGCCAAAGAAGCTCGTTCCCAGGAAGGGAGATTAGTTGGCATTGACAACCGAGTCAGAACTCGAACCCTGTTCGTCTGTCCCCAGAGTGCACAATTTTAGTTCCCCTGCTGGGTTCGTTCCCATACAATTTCCTGGAGGTTCATCTTGAAAACAAGTATTGTAAGATACGTCTCCTCCGAAGAAGAAAAGTGGGATTTACATTTCAGTGGTAATCATGAACAGGGTCTCTTTATGCAGATGGACATCTAGAAAAATTAAGCTTTTGTGTCCAACCGGATCCATATCTCAGCCGGCATTTCTCCATCAGGGCCCCAGGGAAGCAGTGGCAGACACCCTGGAGATGAGATCCCTGCCGCCACACTCACCCACGTCGCCGGCAAGGGCTGGGGTTGGCAGAAAGGGCAGAAAGACATGCCCCCAAAGTGGCCTTCATTCATGAAACAGCCACACCAACAGCAACAAACATAATAATTCCTCGTATTTACCTAAAATGGTATAGTCCTAATTGTCATGGCAAATTTCACTTGGACAAAAGATAAACAAGAGATATCTACTTTAAAAAATTTATAATAACCCTCTCTATCTTTAGCATACATTCAAATTATTATTACAGTAGAAATCTTAGAAGAGGCTGTGTATTCAATGTAATATATTGTTCTTACTACAATAAAAAATAACAAATTGTTTCCATGAACATCCTATTTTGGGTTGTTTTAATATTGAAAAAGATTAAGTTCTAATTTATATGATTTATAAAGGATCCTAATTAAAAGTAGAATAACTGTGTTGCCTGGTAGAAAAATTGTTTTTAGCTATGGCAGAAAAAAAGGAAAAACTATCTAGAAAATGCCACTCTCCCCAGGTGAGATACAGCTGGTAACAATGATGTACATTCAAATGTATCATATAGATGTACAGCTTCTACCTTTTGGCTTATGCGAGGGTTGATTTCTTATATATTGCTTGCTGCTAAGTGTACAAAATCAGAGTGTTCTGCTTATTAAATTTAGCTTTTCCTCATCATTTTCCATTTAATAGGAACTATCATAACTTGTCAGTTCATATATAAATTTAGAAAAACCTGAGCTGGAGTGAATCAGGGATATGACATTTCACTGCAGCCCATTTCATTCCGTGCGTTCCGTTATGATTTATGCATGGCTGGGGCTGCTTTTGGAACATACTGTACATTGTTTCCTTTTGTTTGGATGATCATTAGTTTGTTTTCCTTCTAGTTTTAATGACTATATGCTTCTCTCTGTGTGCTGGCAGGCCACCAAGCCAAAAATAAAGTCGCTTATAAAGACATGATGTCCCCTGTGTCTTTCAGAGGATTGTTACATACAGCTCCCCTGTCTGGACAGCGTCTTATTTTGTGATCGCCTTTTCACGTATGTACATAAATTAATTCGATATCATCTCGAAAGGAGCGATGCACTCTGATCTAAGGCCAGGGTTGAAGACATATCCATTTAACGAAGCCGGTGATGTTGAGTGACACAGAAAAGGATGCTGGGCAAACACACTGAGAGGCGGGGCAACCGGAACGGGAAAGGGGAACAGAGGCAATGGCCAGGCCCTGCCCTCCCTTCGGCCCCTTCGCTGAAGGAGGAAGCTCGTTTCCATCCTCAGTGAATCCGCATCTTTGTTACGGTCTCTTCTATCACTGCCACCCTGGTGGCTGAGTCCCCCCATGGAGGCAGCAGCTCCACGGTCTTGCTCTCATATCTGCTCTCCTGCAATCCTGAGGACGCGGAAGCCTTGGGTGGGACCCAATGGCTTCTTCCTTCTCATCCACGGCCTCATGGACAGAGCCCGAGGGGCCAGCGCAGCTGATACTGCTGTCCAGGAAGTCCGAGAGCTGCCAGACTCAGGACGGTCGCCGAAGAGGCGGTGGGCAGTGGTAAATCAATGGACGGCAACGGGCAGCGCGCTCTCCGCATCCTTCACGGGGATGCAACTTCATTATGCTGCTCTTGACACTCGGCCCTGTGGCCACTTTCAGCAGGTCTCCAGGTTACAGAACCAATCAGTTTTGATAGTACTTCCAAACTGGGTGGCAAATAGGGTCAGTGTGTGGTGTGTGTTTTTCATTTGTCTCTATTAGCACGTCTGGAAAATTTACTGAAGGGAAACTGTGATTCTTACTTGCACAGTAAGTGTGTGTTAACCATGTAAATGGGATTTGACTGATTTCCATCAATGACCTAGTTTCCACCAATAGAAATCACATCACATTACGTCTCTCTTTTAAGTGCTCTACAGGCACCTAGTGCTTTATAGTGATGTTCAAAGTCATTCCCATGGCTTGCAAGTAGCCACAATGCCTGGGTGGGAATATAGTTTGGATCTCATATAATCCCCTAATCACTACATCCTGTGACTTGCTCCCACACAGTAAAAGGTGGGACTTTTGTCACTAACTCTTCACAATGTCTGCATGCTTCTGTCCTGATTTCTGCCATGTCTGGCTCCTTCTCATATGCCGCGTCATCTCAGCCTCAGAAAGGCCTTTCCACCGAGCTCATTGAGACTAACAATGCCACCAGCACAGGCTCTGTGGCTCATTACCCAGCTTTATTTTCATAGCACTCACCACTATCTGAGTCACAATACATATATTTTTGCTTATGCATTTATTGTCTCTCTCCCTCATCACTGCAGTGTAAGTGCACAGTGGCAATAATTTGTGGCCCTGACTCGCTGCAGCTGTGAGGACACCCTGATCAGTTCCTGTCGTGGGCAAACCGTAAGTGTGTATGGAGATGGGTGCAGGAAAGCAGCGGCTGCGTGACCCTCGGCACCACATACACTCAGGCGTTAGGTACTGTGATAGGTAAGTATTGCTGCTAACTGAACACACCAGATCCATTTTTCCCTTTCTTCCTTTTTAGGAAGAAGAAAGGGAAGGAAGGAAGGAAGGAAGGTAGGAAGGAAGGAAGGAAGGAAGGAAGGAAGGAAGGAAGGAAGGAAGGAAGGAAGGAAAAGAAAAAAGAAGAAATGAGAGAGAGAGAGAGACTCTTTCCTTTCTTAAATAACCAGTTAGGGTGGTAATAGTCCTAACAAAATAACACTAGTTTCCCAGAGTCCTTTGCTGAAGGGTGGTTGTGCGTGGACTCCAGGCCAACAGGATGTGAGTGAAAATCATAGGTCCTCTCAGTTTCTAACCGTGTGTGAAATGACTGGGGACATTCCATTTCACAATAAACAGCTGCCCGTGCCTCATTGCTGCTTTCTTTGATACCCTATCTAATCCCCGCGTAGGGGTTGAATGACGTGATTAGAGTACCATTTGTCCGTGGTCTCCCTCATTCTCCCTGGTCAGTGGGACCTAGAATCCGTGGCGCCCTGCGTGAGACCCAGAATCCAAGTCACGCTGCCCTGACTTCAGAGCTCAGCACATGAAGACATGCATCCGGACCCAACACCTCTACTTGGGACTCTCTCTGTTAGTTTTACTGGAATAAGACCGATCTGTGTAAACTTGGAGCGGCATATTCTGCAGACCAGGCAACAGAAACCATTTAAAACCTTGCTCCTCCCCTGGTAATACTTGAGAAAAGTCTCAGAGTGCCGGATGCTTCCACAGCATCAGGCTAGGTGTTAACTTGCATCCCTTTGTACCAGTCCTGGTGCCTATGCTGGAAAGGTGAAAAGAAGCAAATAATTTTAAATGGTACTTAAATACATAGGAAAGTAGAAATAAGACTCTGAGTTTGTGCAAACCCTAAAACTGAGAGTCTATAGATGCCATCTAGTATGCATTTAGAAGACAAAGCAATCGCTAAGGTGCTACCTAAATGTGTACGTGTCTATGTTTGCGGGCTGGCCCCGTCCGTCTCTTCCCTTCTTGTCCAGGATGCAGCTATACACAGCAAGACGTGGAGTCCACCTCTCCGCCCCTTGGACCTGGACTGGCCTTCTGCCTTGCCTCAACCAGTACAGCCCATTGGCAATGAAGATCTGTGAGGTCCTCATTCATTAAGAGGCCGAGCTGCCTCTCTCTGAAGAGAAGACAACTATGATGTAACAAAAAATCCGGATACCTGGAGATCGTCATGCTTGGAGGAAGCCCAAGTTTCCATGGGGAGAGGCTGTATACAGAGGAAAATAGAAATCCAATTGACAGCTCAATCAAGTTCTTAGGCATAGGAGCTCAGCCTGGCTGTTGTGGCTCAGTGGATTGAGTGCTGGCCTGCAAGCCGAAAGGTCACCAGTTCAAGACCCGGTCAGGGCACATGTCTGGGTTGTGGGTTCAGACCCCAGTTGGGGGTGTGCAAGAGGAAACCGATCGAAGTATCTCTCAGCTCCCAGCCATTTGAACCGTCCAGGTGGGGCCAAGGTAAAATGAAGCTAAGAGAGCCAGGCCCAGTCCAAACCGCTGACCCAAAGGATTGTCAGAAAATAAAGTGGCTGTTCTTTTATGTAACTAAGTTTGGGGTCGCCTGTTAATGCGATTGTAATGGAAACCCGAGTGATCAGTTATGTGTTAACATACCTATTGTTTCTTTAGTATAAATGAAATCTGAGTGACTTTCTGAGTACTGAACTTTCACATCCTGGAGTCTAGCCTCGGCTTCCCTCATTGCCTTCTATGGTTTACCCAAGTCTTAGTGTGTTTTTCAAAATGTGTATTTGTTCAGCTACTTGAGCTACAAGTCAAAGTCACAGATCCACTTTGCAAAGCAAGTCTAGCAAGTTCTCATGATGTTCCCTCGGTTGAGATAATCTTCAGGGACAACACATTGCACTCATTCTAATTCATTTAACATTTCTTGGTAACTGACTACAAGCTTGCTCTGGGCAAAGAAAGAATCAGCTATGATCCAGACTTCCGCAGAGCTAAGAGTTTGTCAGGGGAAATACTTTATTTAAATATAATGCGTTAAGAGCTATAATAGTAACACTTAGAAAGTGTACTGGAAGTTTTGAATGTATTTTTCCAAACATACATTTTTTTTAAAGTTCAATTGAAAAAATGTAGTTAAGCATGTGCTGAAGTCCATACCAACCAGTCAAAGCTTTTTTGACCAGAGTGGATGCCTGACCCAGGCCTCACGGGCTGGATTCTCGCTCTTGTGAAGTTCCTATAAGGACACGGACCTCCATGGGCCCATGGTGGGCTCATAAAATAGAAGTTTTCAAATGTCTGGGAAGACTGCATTTGGCTATGAACTCAGAGATCTACAGAAAACTCGTCTTCAGAAAGAAAACACACACACACACACACAAGACGCAGAAGGACTTACAGACAAACACTGTACGGATCCTGAGAAAGAGGGGACGAGAGGAGAGCTGACGGCGCCTGCCACGCTGCTGCCAGGCCCCTGGAGCAGTGACACCTGTCGCGGGCCTCGGCCTGCCCCTCTTGGACAGAAGAAACCCGCTGGAGGAAGTGCCCCAAGTCTGATGCAGAAAACACACACAGAGACAATGGAGAAAAAAGTCATTATCTCTCAAATGGTAAGGACCAGGAAAAACTTAACAGAAACCCTTGAGGGTGAGTTGGGCAGCCTAAGAAGATGGAGAAAGCACCGTGGGATGAGGGAACGTAGGGACCGCCCTGGCCCCACCCCCTGCGAGAGCGCGCCTGGTCCTCTGGGAAAAACGACGGTTTCTGACTGATCCCCGCATCTGGAGGCAGAGGGGCCGGCGGTGAGGCTGCAGAGGACGACTATGACAGGGGTATGAAAGGCTGTATACATCGTCCTGATAAATCCCACAAATCCTTCTTGGATTTGGAAGACATGAAGGGACTAAGTAACAATGCATGCTCCACGTTCTTGCGAGTATAAAGTAAAGGCAGCTTTCGTGGCTGTGTCACTCTTATCGGGAGCAAAAAGCGCACACGGCGTGGGAGATGCGTATACATGCTCCTTGATGACCTTTGCATTCTGGATACAGAACGGCTGATTTAGGATGTAAATGTTAAGCCATTTCTAATGTAATATGTATAAGCAAGTAGTACTGCATTTTCTGCTCACAGGCATGGCTGAAGATCTTATTCATTGTTTAAGGGACTGAAGGGAATAAAGACCAGTCCCATTTCTGACCAAATAACTTGCTGTGCCAACAATATGTCGGCTTTCTTGAGACACGTCTGCGGTTCCTGATGTGGTTAGCCTCTTGAGGTCTGTCATCACGTTCTCTCTTATTTTAGCAGAAAGAGAAAAGAAGGCCTGCCGTTTCTAGGACACACACTCACCCCCCCCACACACACACATAATAACCAGGGCCGAGGTCTCACTGAAGCACCTGTTTCCCGATGGGCTGGGCATCATTCGCCACGTTCTACAACAAGGTCCCGAGTCAGCCCTGCTTCTTCTGCGCACGGTTCGACACCCCCGACGGGCAGCCTGGCTGCACACAGCAGACTGGGCTGAAAGTGCCACCGGTCAAGGGCACCGTGCTCTGCCTTATCTGCTTTCCCTCTTCCAGTTCCTGACTTTATAAAAGGAGCGGCAGCATTGTTGTTCGTTAAGTCTCAACATCAGCCTCAACAGAGTGTCTTCATTAGGGTGCACGATAAAGGCCTGCAACGTTCTTGAATCCAATGGAGGTCAGACAGCAGTGCGGCGGTTGTGGGGGTGCATAGAGGGCGATGGGAAGAAGGAAATGCATAAATAGATACCAAAATAAATAAAATCTGAAAACATCACAACTTAGTGGTATTGACTATATTTCATATATTCTTGGCCAAAGCTGTAGGTTTTTTTTTCAACTTTGTCCTAAGGTCAGCAACAGACCAGCAGAAGTAGACAATTCAGGAAGTCTGGTTCATCTTAGGACAAAACATATGTTTATGATTTAGATCTAGTACACACAGAATGAATTTTAGCCCCTAAGATACCTCAAAACTATATTTGGTTCTCATAACCCTTTAATAAAGAAATAAAGTCCAATTTACGTTTTTAAACTTTGTTCGATATCATTTTGTCTCTTGATTTTTCCATTGTTTACTTCACCCAACTTTAAAAATACGTTGTTTTTGTGGTTGAATTTTCCTACGGTTTCACATATTTCTCTTTTACAACATAAAAGTAAACCCGTTGATGATTAACTTGTTTATCTTCATTTACTAGTGGTTAGGCCCCTATAAATAATATGCATTTAAAAATTTATGCAAATAAAAATTAGTTTTCATTTATATGTGAGCATTGAAGTATTTTGTTTCTTCTCATTTTGCCATATTAACAGGCCCATATTTCTCACAGAGAAATTATAGTCTTATCCACATTTATCTAGCACAATTTTAATGGCGGAATTTGTTGCTATCCCTTTAATAATGTTATAATATATGACAGATGATATTTACTATAAGACTGAATTACAGAACAATGCAAATACTAAAATTCAAAATAGCATGCCTTTATAAAGCTATGTGATCACGATTTTTATGAGGTGGTATTGCATAATTCTTTCAATCACATCTTTTTTTCCTACCAAATGAGAATGCAAGAAATTATTGGCCTCTATCAGATCTCGAGCTGATTAGGGTAAATTAGAAACTGTCTACAGAAGGGCTAGATAATATTAATATAAAAGCACTGCCCATGAAAACAGCAATCATGAATCAAATTCGCAATATGCCCGAAACTCTGAAGTCCAGTAAATAAGAAGCTGTTCGCTCCCAGACCTCTCAAGGGGCACAATAAACACCCAGCCAAGCAAATCTAATACAATACTTAGGACTTATTAAAATTCTCATTGAAATTCACTGATTATCTACAAAGGCATATATCCTGTAAGAAAAGATAATATGCCGTAGTTAGACATTATTTGTAAAATAATGGAGAAATAAAGCAGACTCTAATTTTAGCGTCGATGGCCAAGGAGCTCTGGATATTTTGATTTCAGTGAAGAGGAAATGTGTTATTATTGAAGATATTTGAAGCTCTAGTTACATAAGTTTATTGCTCTACCTTATATAACAATAACACTGTGGCTGACACTGAAACATATTATACTAATACAAGAGGTTATTATAATATCACATTAATAAATGATAGCAAAGTGTTGGACACAGCACACATCAGAATTCATCGGCTTGTTTTCTGATGAAGAAATTTTTATCCTACACAGAGGTAGCTAAATCGAGTTTGCTAGATCCTCTTCCAATGCTGTATGTGCTTTTCCGAACCCGCTTGTCCCAGTAACTCATGTCACACGTGGAGAGTCCAGGCTGAGATAAGGGTTTTGCCTTGAATTCCACGGGAGTGGGCAGTAGCAAATGCAATGTGGGTCAATCTGGGTTCTTCATAATTAGGCAAAGAGCATACTTCTGCAGGTGCTTAAACGAAGGGAGAAAAGACAAAATAGTGTAAAACTAGTAAGAGTTTTATTTGATGTCAGTTTTATTGACAATCGAATTTGAAGACTGTAAGTGTCTTAGTGGAAAACTCTTTTTGTGTAGCAACAGAGGCAAGTACGTGCATGTGCTGGGGGACTTGCATGGGAACACAGACTACAATGGAAGTACGTGCAGATGGATTCTAATCAGATGGGGCATAGCGTTTTAAGGAAAGAAAGCCTGTAATAATAATTTTTGAATATTATTATGCCACAGTGACCATAGGGGAGCAGCTCTCTCTTGGAGATCCTCACTTTAATTCCTTTGGATACGGACACAGAAGTGGGACTGCTGGATCACAGGGTAGCTCTATATTTAACTTTTTTAAGAAACTCCATGCTGCTTTCCACGGTGGCTGCACCAGTTTACATTCCCTCCAACAGCGCACAAGGGTTTCCTTTCCTCCACATCCTCACCAGCATTGTTCCCTTTTGTCTTGTAAGTAACAGCTCTTCTAACAGGTGTGAGGTGATGCCTCATTGTGGTTTTGATTTGCATTTCCCTGATGACCAGCGAAACTGAGCAACTTTTCATATACTCGTTGACCAGGAACTAAACAGATAGTTCTCCAAAAAAGACACACCATAGCCAGCTGGTACATGAATAGTTGCTCAATATCTTGTCTTTTTGAGTTCCACAGAAACTCACATCAATAGAGCTCATTCCATTTTCTCCAGCGGCCTCACACCCAGCACTAAATCTGGTGCAAAATACCCTCCCCTCCTCATTTCTCCTGTCTTTTCCCATAAGTGCCACATAACAAGGCTCCTCCAGATCCCCAGGCAAATTGTCTTATGTCCATGCCTGTCCCCGAGCACCATTGCACACTCCTGGGCCGTCTGATCTTCAGCTTACAGTGCTACTAGCCTGTGGCCTGCATACCCAAAGAGCTGTATCTTTTCTGTGTTTTTTTTTGCATTTTGCATGTGATCACTCTGTTTTGTAGTTAAGAGCTCTATTACCTGCTGTATGTTAGCAAAGGGGACAAATCCCTCTCTTGATTAGCCTGACGTGTATCATACTTTTTTTACTTGAGATGCATTGTTTTATAACAAAGTGTTTTCACTGTTAAAAGTGAATATATACAAATGATACATTATTGTTGATTCATATCTTAATGTCGTTGAGTTTATTGAGTTTTTTTCTTTCTTGGTTACCTGTCATAACAGATGCATTTTTGTAAAGTTCAGAAGAGGTGGATCTGATGGAAAGTATTTAGTGGCACTCACAGAATGCAGGCCCGCTCAGGACGCTCTGCTGGACAGCCCTCCACAGCCAAAGGCTCAAACTCAGAGGACCTGGTGCTGAACGTGGGAGGGCTTGTGACCTCTGGGCCTTTCCTGAATAAACTTTGGGGAAAAAAGTCATCATAGGTTTCCCTTTGAAATCCTTTTTTCACTTTATGTTGCTTGATAACTCTCAATTCATTCCATTTTACTTTGAATAATGGGATTCAAAGAGCCTCACAATTCTAAAACGAAACCTATCTCAGGCTGCCTAGTTTAGGGATGAAACATGAAAAGGCTCCTGAAACTTTTGAAATGGAAAATGGGGGGAAAAATCGGTGCAGATCAAAATGCATTTCATGTTCAAAATTTTCCAAAGATACAGACTTCCTGAAACTATGTTTCATAAGCTGGTTTTTCGTTCCAGTTGGCCGGTGTGGGATGATGGGATCAGACATGGCCGTGCTGATTGCGGGTTTCAGACAGAAGCAAGGCCCTTTTCCGCGCAGTTCGAAGACTGAAGTAGTCAGCAGCTCCGAAGCCTTACATCTCCTGTGAAAATGCATTTTATTACTTAATGATTGAAAGTTCGCACTCATCGATTTGTTTTTTAAACGACTCTAGACGCCAAGGTAACTAGTGATGCAAACAGTGACAAGAAGTGAAATGCTGAAAATCTGATGCGTTGTTGCGTTGGTGACTTTCCTGTGTCGACTCCTCTGGGCCGGGATGTCACGCAGCACAGACTGGTGCTCCGACCCTCTCACGGATGTTTCTGTGAGGGAGTTTCTGGACACATTAACACCGAAGGGGGTGACCTCTGCATAAAGCATATGGACTAACTCAATGCAGGTGGGCCTCGCCCAGTCAGGTGAAGGCCTGCACAGAACAAGAGCGAGACTGGAGCCTGCAATCACACAACCCTCAGACGGTAACTGGGAATGTGGGGGTTTGGACTCGCCAGTCTCCATAGCTGCACGAGCCAATTCATTAAAATAAATCTGTGTGTGTGTGTGTGTGTGTGTGTGTGTGTGTTCTGTCTGTTCTTTTTCCCTGGAGAACGCTGACCAGTGCAGTCACACAGGTGGTTGGTCCATATAAGCTGAAAAGGAGTGGTAGTTAGAGACTGCCATCATTTAACATTTAAATCAGACCTTAGTTGAACTCATTAGTATTCAAAGATACTTGAACTAATATAAAGTATATTTTTCATTTTTGAATTTCTGTTTCATAAATATACAGGCCATGTCTTCTTCTGCGAGAAGGGGATGTAAGTTGGTGAAACTTTGCAGGTAGGCTGTATCCGCACCCTGCATGAGAGAGCGTACTGCGACACAGATACGCGAATGCGCAACATGCAAACCAAGGTCAACACCAAGTTGTCACGGGGACGTGGGGCATCCTCTCGTGCGTCGCGGGTGGGAGTGCAACATGGGTAAAGCCTCTTTGGAGTTTGGCAATTTCTTACAAAACCAAACAGACTCTTACCATATGCTTACCCACAGGAGCTGAAACTTAGGCCCACACAAAAACCTGCGCATGGCTGTTTGCAGCAGCGTTGTGCGTAATCGCCAAATCTCTGAGGCAACCTACATAATCTTTCGGTGGGCAATGGGCCAATAAAGTGGGGTAGGTCCAGACAATGGAGTATCATTCAGTGTTGAAAAGAAAAAAAGAGCTCTCAAGCCATGAAAAGCCACAGAGGAACATTACGTGCCTGTTATAAACCAAAGAAGCCAGTCTAGCAAGGACACACACTGTATGATCCCGGCCCTGTGGTATTCTGGAAAAGGCGAATACAGAGAGAGTAAAAAAGATTGGCGGTGGGGCGCGAAATGACGAGGTAAAGCCCAGAGGATGCCGTCACACAGCTGCCCAAACCCTGGGAATTTATACAAAGAGTGAACCACAGGTGCGGGAGTCCAGGCACCTCTGGTGATTCTGATGGGGCAGACGGCATGTGTGAGTTCTCTGTCCCTTCCCCTCAGCTTTGCTGTGAACCCCAGTTACTGCAAAACTAAAAAGTACAGAGCATTTTGTCCGTGCTCTGTCTTCCCGGTGCAGACCTGGCGTAGCAGAGGCCCTCGGGGCTCCGTGACAGACACCCCTCCTTTGCTTCTGACTTCACCCCGTGCGATCACATGCAGCCGCACCTCTAAAACATGCCGTGCAGATTCGGGAAGGCGCCCCAGGTCTGACTTCTCCCCTGAGCTCCAGACGGACACGCCCCGGTTCCTCCCCGACCCCTGTGCGTGTCAGGTGCGCCCTGCAAAGGGAACACCCCCATGCGTCTGTTTTCCGCTCTCTTACTGCCCTGGGCCCTGACTCACGGAACGCCAGTGTGGTTGCTTCTCATTTTTAATTTATCGTGGAGGTCAAAGCCTGGGAGTCTGTCTTGGTTTCATCTCTCTAAGCACATCCCAATGTATTGCTCAACCTTGCCAAGTTTACTTTATAAATATTTATAACATTGTCTGCTTTGCTTTATTCCCAATAACATGGGTGAGTAACAAAAAACATGCAGTTATCATGTAGTTTATTAAGATAAACTGCGTCTTTGTTTTATCTCTTGCAACACGGCAACCGTACTCCACATCATGATTCTTTAAAAATGCATAATGAATTACATCACTTGCCTCCTGGAAACTTCTTAAAGGATTCCCGGTTCCACTGAGCTTCAATCCAGGCTCGTTGTTGTACAGTCACGGGGGCCCTGGGCGCTCTCATCTCAGGCACCCACGTTTTTCTGTGCGCCACCAGGGCGGTGACACGTGTGAGAGGCATGCCTGCAGATACGTGACATCGGTCCTGCCTTGTCCCCTTCTGCTTTCTTTTATTTTACTTCGAGTTAACCATCATTATGATGGATATCTGACCTTAAAGATGTGGGCCAGGAAGAGTTAACCGTGGGTCTACCAAAAGCCACTGGAATCTTCCGATTTGTTTGTGGCCTGTGGCCATTTGTCCCCTAAGCAGATGTCTTGGAATTGGCTGGAGTGTAACTGCGAAGACCGCTCTACCCTTAGTGCTCCCATGGAAGTGCTTTTAGGGAGGTGTTCCTGTCCAGTCCAGACCGGCTATTAGAAATAATTGTGAAGTTGATTAATTTACGCGGTACCTCCGTCAGCAGAATGGACACTTCTCACGTAGCATTGGTAGCTACATAATTCCCAAGTCATACGAACAAAATACTTCCAAGTTAAGCGGCTACCTTGTGCCAGTCTCCTCCATATGCATTTCATCTCATCACTGAACAGGGAACTTCCCTGGGCTGCGGCTGAAAGGCTGGGGTGGGATGTCTTAGCACCATTAGTAAGTTTTCTCGTTGGGTAAGAGCTGTACCTCGGAGAAACACAGGGTTTTCGTTTTTATGTGTGCTCATTTTAGGACACGATTAGCCAATGATACTGCCTTATTTTTCATCTGGAGTAATGTTTCTGGCTGTCAGGATAAGGAAAGTTAGCATCCTGTTTGTTTGTTTGGTCCTTGTTATTTGCGTCTGGCTATTTTGATTCTTTCCAGGTGTGGGGTCCATTGTCAAGCACACCGTTTCCCAGTAGTGAGGAGGAGCCCACGTGGAGCTCCATTACTAAGCCTACACTGTGCCGCCATGTGCTGTTACGTGATTGGCCAGCATTTCAGATGCAACGATAACCACGTATGAGTTGGAAACAGAAAAATACAGTTTTGCACAGGAGAATAATAATGGCGTTTTGCAGCTGTGCTAGCACTTCCCTGTAAATTATTGTTTTATTTTACTACGCAATATTCCTGAATTAAACATTGTCCAATGAACAAATAGCACCAATCTTCAGCAACAATTAACACAAAGAAAGAAGAGTTTTCAAAGTCATCGGTTAAAAAAGTATAAATGGTCCTGTTTAAATAGGTAATTATTTCCTCAGAGTCACAGGCATATGATAGATGAAAAAATATTCTCTCATCTGCCAGCCTCTAGCTTATTCTCTTGGTACATAAAGATAGGAAATCAGGTTTCAGCCAAAGTATGTAAAATTTACTTAAAAGTTAAATTCTTTCTATGACTGAAAATAAACAGGAATATTTTCAACTGGACATAGAGCACAGCGATACAGTGAAAGCTGTACTGTTATTAGTATGTGAGCAGAGAAATGCCTTAATCTATATCACTGAACTCCGGCTCTTTCTGTGTGTGTGTGTGTGTGTGTGTGTGTGTGTGTGTGTGTGAATAACATTTCATTCTTCACATTCCAACCAGGTCTTGGCCAGGAATAAGCAATGGTGGAAGTTTTGTTTCTGATGCCACGGCCTCAGAAGCAACGGGCCCATCAACAGTCCTTGTTTGTGAAGGACGTGAGTGTGGTGGCGGCACTGGACCAGGGGCATTAGCTGGTCTATTTTTCTTCAGATTTCATGTTCAGATGATATTTTGTTGGAATCGGCTTTATCCCACTTTCCACCATAACTGACAATAAGTGTGGGCATAGCCAAGTTACAGCAAAAAGACAGGGTATTAAAACCGTAAGTTATCATTCTGCTTACCCAACCAGAAAGAACACCAGAATCACATGAATATCCTATTTTGTGGCCAGGAGCAGAGTTTTAGAGCAGCGATTGTCAACCTTTTTTATCTTATGATACACATAAACTAATTACTAAAATTCTCAACACACCAAAAAATACATCTCTTTCTGATCCAACTCACTCACACCAGACAGCTATTGTTGTGTTGGGTATTGTCATTCTTTTATTTGACAGTCTAAGGGAAAGGAGGTCAGTGCCCCTGACTAATAGGCAGGTTTTAAGAGTTCTTGCAGCACACGGTTGAAAATCGCTGAGCTGGAGACATGATTCATATTGTCACATGCAACTATTTCATCCATGCTGTCTCGATAAGACGGCATCTTTTCCATTTTGATTAAAATATATAAGTAAACTAGGAGTCAGGTTCATTAGTCTCAGTTCAAATCATTTCAAAAAGCATCATACTGCAATATGCATATATTTTACATGTATTTGGATATATTAATTGCAATGATTTCAGTAGACTGAAGGTTGGTTGTAAGATAGCAATAGACCAGCTAAAATTGATACTTTTAGGTTTTAAGCTATTATGTACAGAACATCTGTACATAATATCTGTACTAATATCTGGCTTCATGTTTGAATTTGGTTTCTAGAATAGGCTCTTGAAAGAGTATTGTTGTTATACTAATTTATTATTAAGGGATAGCTTGATAAAGGAAGCTATCCTTTGTCAGAACTTAAATACTAGTATCAGAAACTTAAAATACTATTTTTTTTTGAAATACAAGACTACTAAACTAAAATTATTACTTTATGACTTCTAACAATTACCTTTTTTAGGAGTATGGTCATTTAAAATGCTCATGCTTTCTTTCTCTACATTCATGTATTTTAATGTTTTCAGATATGTACCCCTAAAAACATTATACAATAGATATTATAATATATCTCTCTATATGGAAAATATTTATAGATATTATAGATATGTCTAAAGATATATATTAGATAGATAGGATAATGTAGATAGTACTTTTTCTTTCCTTTCATTCTTCCCAGTTTTATATTGTTTCCATTGTACCAGTGTACGTTTTACTATATCTTTCCAGTTAACTTAGAATGACCACTGAATTTTCAACATAAATAAAGGTCCTTAATACTAACTAAATAAAATGAGGGGATATCTCTATAGATACTATGTGGGTGATATTTTGAATTTACAAATAGGTTCTAGAGATCATTTATTTCTGAAAATATTTAGTTTTTTTTTGTAGGACTTTAAATACAATTTGAATAAGAAAAAAATGTAGTATACTTTAGGGAACATGAAAACTTGACAAGATTTCTGGTCCTAGTCTCAGTTCTGCTCTTGTTTTATATATCTGGCGGCTCTTTGGCACCTTTGTTTTCTAAAGTAGTTGTTTGTTCTTGCTCAAGGGAATTGGTGAAAAGTGCCATTTATCTACAAAGGGAAGAGCCGGCATCACACAAGCTCCATTGTCCATGCACTACAAAAGGTAAACCAGAGTAAGTAGTTTAACCGTTAAAATAAAGTGTTTCTTCTCTCTGTAATTGCATTATAAGATAAACCACTGTGTAGATTCTGCGTAGAATGAGGAAACTATGTAATTGTACAGCATTGTTAATTACCTTCAAATTCTGTGTTCTGAAGTGTTCACTACTAACAAAACAACCTAAGTAAAATCAACCCCCACTGTATTTTTTCTGATAATGCCCAATGCATTTCCAAATATGATTTGCTAAGGTTATACATTTGAATTCTACCTCTAAGAAGAACTTTTGAATTTCTACTAGCCAAAAACACCATCACAAATCATATTCTCTTTGGTTGGTAAAAGGGACTTTGTATTTACATCTAAAATATTCTTTAATCCTGTTAACAAATCAATTGAAATGAAAGTAAAACAACACAGATGAAAAAACAATGATTATATTTAACATAGAGAACAAATTGAGATGAACTATTAAAATTTCACTAAATAAAATGAAATAATATTTTTTGCTATTTTGATTTTAAATTTCTACATTGTTCTATTTGTGCATATTTGTTCAATATTTCTAATTTTAATTATAATTTATATCATACCTACCACTAACAGGGCTAGAATATATATGAATAATGCATATAGTCTGTGTGCAGGTTTGGGTGTTAAAATAAAAAGCCCTTTGACAACAATACAAAAAGTAATGCATTAAATGACCACAGTGATTTCTAACATGATTTATTTCTCTACTTTCTTGATGTCACTATTAAAAAAAGAATGACCCTAGCTTAGATGGATTCTACCAAAAGATATCCCATGTCCTGGAGAAAAGCAAACTTTACTTTAGGCAATAAATTCCAGAAAGGATTTATTACATCCTTATAAAAAAGGAAACTATGGCTCAACCTTACTGAACCCCCTATTTTGTAGATATTGTAAACTATTTTGTGGGTATTGATGACCCAATTCTAACATGTCCATGAAAAGCCAAAAACCTGGACTGGCCAACGAAATGCTGTCGGTGAGCGAAGCTGGAGGACTCATGCTACCTCGTTCCAAGGCTCACATAAAGCTACAGAAATGACACAGCACGGGGCTGCTGCAGAGTGACGCGCAGATCAATGAGACAGAACAGAGCCCGGAAAAACAGCCACAAAAATGTAGTCAACTGACTTTTAATAAAGGGCGTTCGATGGAGAAAGGACCTTTTCAACAAATAGTGCTGGAACAATTTGATGCCCATATGCAAAAAAAAAAAATGAATAAACCTAGACACAGGCTCATACCTTCCACGAAAATTTAACTCAAAACGGGTCAACATCTAAGTGTAATATGTAAAATGATAAAAGTCTGAGGACAAAAAGCATAGGAGAAAAATCTATATGATTTTGGGATGGATGATCTCTTTAGATACAATACAAAAACATGCAACATAAAAGAAAAATGCTTAATTAGAAAGTATTAAAGATTAAAAAAACTCTATTCATGGAACAAATCCACTTAAGAGAATGAATAGACAGCCCACAGACTGGGAGAGTGCTGTCAAAACACAAAGAACTAGCACCAGAAATATACAAATAATGCCAAAGCTCAACGACAGCCCTGACCAGGTGGCGCAGTTGGCTAGGGCATCATTTCGGTGCACCAGGGTTGCAGGTTCCATCCCCAGTCAGAGCACATACAAGAATCAACCAATGAGTGCATCAATAAGTCCAACAACAAATTGATGTTTCTTTCTCTCTCTTTCTCTTTTCCTCTCTCTCGTCCTCTCTAAAATCAATCAATAAACTTTTTTTAAAAAGCTCAATGATAAAAAGCAAGTAACCTAATTTTAAAAAATAGGCTAAAACCTAACCAGAGAAGACACACAGATTACAGAGAGCCCATATGTGAAAAGATGTCCAATATCATTTGTCATTAGTGAAAAGCAAATGCCAACAGCAAGATACCAGTACACACTTATCAAAATGGCCCGGGTGCCAACACGGAGAACCCCAACTGCTGGTGAGACGCAGAGGGACAGGGTCCTGCACTCATTACTGGTGGGGGTGCCACACGGTGCAGACATTGGAAAGCAGTGTTTCATTCAGCGTTAAACTCGGTCTTCGCATACTATGCAGCTGCCATGCTCTTAACTGATGTGAAAATTCAGGTCCATGCCAAAGCCTAGGGGCGAATGTTTACTGTAGTTTTATTCACAACTGCCAGACCTGGAAGCAACCGAGACGTTTGTCAACAGGCGAATGGATAAACAGAGTGTAGTGTGTTCATACAGTGCAACACCCACTGGTCAGCAATAAGGAGGAAGGCACTACTGAGCAATGACTAGATGTGGGTAATCTCAAATGCATATTGTGAAGTGAAAGACGCCAGTTGAAAAGGCTACATGGTTTCACTTTTTTGACTTTCTGGAAAGGGCAAAACCAGAGAGACAGCAGACAGATCAGTGGGCACCTCAGATTCAGGGATGGGGGGGAGAGTGCAGAGTAGACGAAATTTGGAACTTTTAGAGGGCGATGAAAGGACTTTGTGGTGATGTATACATGATACTGTGCATGTGCTGAAAGCCAGAGAACTTTCTAGGAAAAGAAAAAAGAATGAACCTTAATATGTACAAATAATAATAGTAAAAATGCGTTTAGGAGGTTAGAGAAGTCCAGGATAGAAAGCAGAATGCATCAACACAATCTCACTGGGATAAAAATATATGAAACAACCTTACAGAAGGGAGTGGGAGAAAAAACTCTCCCCTAACTTCGTAAATGAGTGGCATCGTTAAGACTGAATGCAAAGAAACTGCTCCGGCACCTCCCGCAGTGGCAGCGTTGTTTCCCACGGGGTCCGGGGGGCGGTCCTGAGCCTCCGCACACGCTCCCTGGAGCCGAACACAGCGGCACCGGTGGGCCGAGGGCAGGGCCCGCTTCCTTACTGGAAGGGGAGGTCTGTGTCGTGTGTGGTAGCTACAGGTCTCTAGGCTTCATAAAAAGCAGCAGCAGGGCCCACAAAACAAAACAAAAGAAAGAGTAGTTATTATCGGGCCTTGAACAGAATGTGCTAGCAGACCCCTGAGCTGAAGGCTTGCTCCCTTCTTCCTTATGTTACTCAGTCACAAAAACTCTGTGTGTGAGGACGGGGTAGAACTTTCAAGGAGGTTAGAAATAAAAATGGGTATCACTGAAGGTGATCAATTCGTGAGGAAAATACCTTAGAACGCCACATTTTAAAAATGCTGACAATGTAAAGTCTTGGTTACAGTAAGGGGAAATTATACCTGAGCTTTAGAAACTGTAAATTTAGTAGACTTCAAAAGAACCGTTTAAGGACATAGTAGGCATTAAACATTTATTTCCCCGATACATATAGGTTTAAAAATACCCTGGTTGCATCCAGATAAAAGCCCCATGAGGAGTCATGAAACACTTTTTTTCCCCTGGGACAATTCCAGAGATTAGGTAGTCCCTTTCATTTCCTCTTGGTGGACAGTCCCTCGTGGTCATTCTGTTTCCCATCCTGGAAAAGCTTCGGTCCCCAGAGGGCATGTGGAAAGGGCCGGAGAGAAGCAGCGCCAGTGCGGGGAAGGAAATTAATTTTACTACGGCCCTCCCCGGTTCTTGCCTGAGACCCCTTGGTTGAAAGACAGTTTAGCAGGAGGAAACACACAGAAGTTTAATAACATGTCTACCTCTGGAATACACGGAAGAGAGCCAGGAAAACAGTGACCCCCTGAAATGGCCCCAGCCAAGGTCCTAAATACTGTCTCTAGCTAAAGACCAAAGAAAGACGGGGAGGGCGGTTATGGGAGGCGAGCAGGAAAAACACAGCGAACAAGGGTGTGGTTGCTATGCAGATTTGAGTCCTGCCTTCTCCACTGAAGAGCATTTCTTGTGATTCACTCAACTTTCTCTCTGGGAACACGGAGAGAGACACCTTTATAAACAGAGATTTGCCTGATACGTGTTAGTGTCTCTTACAAAACATTGATTTCTACTCAGTTTCCAGAGTTTCTCCAGTGTCTCTTGTTTCTTAAAGAGGCAGATTTGGGGGTGGCGAATTCTGTTCCCCTTCAGATGGCTTTGATAAAAGGTATTTAGTTGTGTAAATTTTGAAAAGAGAAATAACTGAAAGCATTGGCAACACCCTGGGTGAACTGGAAAATGATATTTTTAATACATTCCGAAGGTTTTCTGTGTGAAATTGAGCTGAAAAAAATCTCAGGTGTTCTCTTGGTGGAATTTTGAAATATATTTTGCAAAGAAAATCATGAAAATCATCAAAAACACGCCATATATTCTGAGTTAGTGCAAATTACCTAAGGCCGTGGGATCACATGTGACTAACACAAAGGGGAGAATAACAGTAACAAAGTACTAAGATGTTTCTGTGTTCTCCCCAATCATCTTGTTTTGGCTCAGGTCTGCAGGACCTCGGACATGACTGAGCTGAAGAGGAAATGATTTTTGCATGTTTCAGGCACACTTGGTAATATACATTCCCAACCTAGAAATGAGCTTAAAGTCCCAGGGGGTCTGAGTTCCATTTACAGTTAGCAAAAAATATACCTTTCAAAAAAAAAAAGGCACTATGAGAAAAGCAAATTCCCACTACCTGAGCTGTTGAAAAATGTGATAACCGTTCTTTTGAGCTATCTTGAGCCTATATAAACCACCTTTTATTCAGTGAGAAATAGGGGTGAAGAAATACAGGGGATCGGAGGAGAGCTGGAAGCTTAAAACTCTGCAAATTGAAATCTGGGTAAGAAGGCAGGAAGACCGTAGGCGAGATAAAGCATTTTGCTTTTATAAGGTCCAATCCCCAGTTCCAAATGACCTCATAATTTATTTAAGAGTTCAAAATCATCCTCTCAGTTTTTGAGAAAATTTAGTAAGAGACACAATTTCTAAGCCACATAATAGACTTGTGAAAATAGATATTAAAAGCTTCAGACATTAAAAAAAAATGAATTGATTCTGCTTTCAAAAATGATCACATTCTGGAACACGGAGATAAAGCCACAGACACAATGATGGACGAATTGTAACAACTTGGGGTTCAAAACCTTCTGAAGAGATAGCGCTTCTGAGAGCTAATCAGCTAACATAATAATAAAAATACACCAATTAAAGCACAGAAGAAAAACATGTTATAAACTTGTATTTCTCACTCTACATAACTACCCTGAGCCGAGTCCTCTGGGGTTCATTAGTGTGGCCTAGCCGATTGTTGTTATCTACTGTCTGTTCTTAACTGTCCAGCCTCATACCGTTCCAGTTGTTAAACATTTCAAGTATTACCTTTGCTTACTGGGATGTCCATTATCATAGTGCAGACTGTAAATTCTTGGACTGGCAAAGGCTTACTTACAACTGTAGGTTATAATCACTGAGGGATTCCTGTCATACTTCACAAAGACTCTTCGGTTTAGGCAACATATGAACTGTTTCTAGAACAACAACAACGAAAAAACTCAACTCACTGACTCCCATTCTTCCCTTCCAGTGCTACCTACCTGTGTATAGATGAAACACTAGGGACAAATGCTGTTCTTAGAACTCTCAAAAATTGCTCAGTGATAATACACAGCACTTTTCCCATGTACCCTCAAATGAGTAGCTGTCTCCAGAGTCCCTGGCACAGATGGCAGGGCACAGAACCTCGTCACTGGTGGCAAGACCTGTGGTCTGCTTCCGGAGGCCATGTTGACGGACAGCTGTGCACGGAGACAGAGAGAGTAGCTTAGAGGAGGTTATTTTGGGGGGTTGTTTATTTTTTTCCTTTAGAAAGAGTGTTTGGAGTAGAGGAGGGGGGAGTGAAAAGAAAAGGCACAAATGCCACATCTCTAGAGCTTTGGAGACTCCTACTTAGCATTTTGGAAACTCTGCAAGCAGAATGACTCCAAAATAGAATGGTTTTGTACAGGAAAGTAAGACCAAAAGCATAAAGAATCACATCCTCAGAAAGAAAGAAAAAAAGACTTTCTCCCTAGCGTACTGCAGAGGAAATAAGGGCCTTTGACCTGACCAAAGCAGTGTTTCTACACCAAGATTTGTATATCAGCATTCATAGGGGCTTTACTGGTCATGATCCTAAACCAGAAACAACCCACATACCCGCCACTGTGAATGGACAAAGTGTGGTATATGAACGCAATGAAATACTACCCAGCGGTAAAAGGGAAATTGACTGTTGATTCACTCAAGATGTATAAATTTCAAAACAATAACAATTTGTAATCACTACAAAAATATTGCTCATTGTTCTTTTAGTGCCGTGTCCTGTGATGGCTGATTGCCATCCTTTCTTCTGCAGCCGGACTTCCAGTGTCACCCCCGAGCCTGCTGTGCAGTCCGCACTCAGACACTGGGTGCAGTCCTGTTGTCCTCACCTTAGCGCAGACACATGTCACAGAGTCCACTGGCTGCACTGGGGACACAAACCCAGGTGCAGGGCTAGTGAGTGCGGACCCATGTGTCAACAGTACGATGGTCATCCCCATGGCCCAGAATGCGCTCATCAAGTTGTTTTGTAATCAGAATGCGATCTCTTTGGTACGTCTCACATGTACACACAGCTGTATGTCTGTCATATCTCAGTAAAACTGAAAAAAGGGAAGCATAGAAATAAAAAAATTCTCAGTGAGAACAATGAGCAATAGCAAATAAGTAATTAAGCTGTTTTGTTGTTTAGTGTTAGTGCCCTAGGAAATCTAATGTTTAACCACCTACTTGGTAACATTAATTTATAAGAAATTCTGAAAATATCCTTTGGATAATTTTATCAATGCGACATACTACATGTAATGATTAGGCATTGAAATAAAACAGACTTTACAATAATAAATGTGTTCAGAGTGTGAAGGAAGAAGACGGTCCTATTATTTAGGACCTGTATATAAGGAAGAGTCCCCGGCACAGCCTCTCTGAGTTCTGTCTATTATTTTGCTCCCAGGGGTGTCCAACCTTCTGGCGTCTCTGTGCCACACCAGAAGAAGAAAAATGGTCTTGGGCCACACATTAAATACATTGCAATGCGTCGTCACAAAAAAAATCTCATAATGCTTTAAGTAAATTTACGATTTTGTGTTGGGCTGCATTCATAACCGTCCTGGGCTGCATGCGGCCCACGGGCCATGGGTTGGACATCCCCGTGTAGGCGGTGACACATCCCTAACTTGGTTCTAGGAACACAAGAACAACCGTTAACGCTGCAACCACCCCCGTGAGCTTTCTTCTCAGAGGCGCTTGGAGACCACCCGGCTCCAGGACGCAATGTACCTGCTGCCCACAGTTGCATTTTGTTAGTGTCCCGGCTCTGCAACGAAGTGAAGGGTCAACTGGTATAGTTAGTCCTGGGTTATCTCAGTAGCCACACACACCTGGACAATTCATTCATGTGAAATGAAATGATCTCTAAAATACCTTGTAGACCTAAGCATTCTAAATGATAGTATGCCAATTTTCAGGCAGCTATTTGAAATGATAAATGTATTGGTCCAGGTCTTCCAGAAAACATAAACAAAGATGGACTTAAACTTGCAGGGGAATTTTGGGGGCATTCACCCCTGAGATGAGAAGGAAGGGTCTGGAAGAGACTGGGAGGGTTGCCCAGCCTTGAGGTTGGTCTGGCCAGGGTGTGGGAGAGAGGGGTTGTACCCTGAAGTGCAGTTCTAGAACAATCTTGTGAGGCCAGCGGACATTCATGAGTCAAAGTCCCTGTCATGGACCCTAAGGGCACTAATGAACGTGTAAAGGACCTGAACAAATATCACATGGATATCATTCTCTATTCACTGTACATTAGTGTTTTGTCCCTTACGGAAAGTCGTCAGCACAGATGGTATTGGGCAATCTAATGCTTCTCCAGATACTAGAGCTCACTTACGTGAAAAAGGTAAGATCGTGTGCTGACGGAGCATGCGTAACATTTTAAGCCTTGGTGATTCTTACTTAGCAAACACTGGGTGGGCGGGCAGGGAAGTTTTATGATACATATTTTCAGGTCACGAATCCTGAGTGAGATGTCTGCATATTTTACTGAAAAGTTTCAGTGTCCTTGGTACACAAGGCTTTCGCCTCATTTTGCTATAAGGTTTCATCAGGCAATTGCTAGAAAATCCTGGGGCATTCTTCACGAAAACTGCTCTCGTGGTTTATTTTAATAAATGTGTGATGTTCCATTTCCCTTAATAATTTACTTAAATGCTTTCAGTAAAAATGAGTTTAATTATCAGAATGATATGATTCTCTTAAGTGAAGTCATAACTAGGACTTAATGCGATGCCATTTGTATTCATTTGACAAGTTTTCTAAATGCTATTTTATTGGCTTGTGACTTTTGCTCCAAAACATTCTGTTTTGTTTTATTTCATTCATTAATCAGCTACCAAAAAATGTCATTAGACCTGCCTCAGACAGTAATTGGGAGAGGTGACTTTATTTGGATAGATCTACCTGAGGAATAGCCCCAGCCATAATACAATGTAGGGTTTTATTTTTACCATATTCTTCCGGAAAGATTATTATTCCTCACAATATTCTAACAATGATATGTACTTCTCAAATTTTACAACATGTTATTATTTTCATTATACACTTACATGTCCAGTTACATTGCATAGTGGGCTCATGTAATACTAATTATGGAGCTTTTCCTTTCTATCTTTTTTTTAAAGACAACATGGGCTCCATTGGTCACCCACCACACAGAAGAGCATTTCACAGAGGCTGAGCTTGGGAAGTGGCAGACACGGAGCTGGGTGTGTCAGCCCCTGGCCTGAATGACGGTCAGCTGGGGAGGCCAGCGCCGTGGAGCAGGTGGCTGACAGCTATCAGCCTCCCTCCTGGCCCTCAGGGTCTTCTCCCAGTGCAGGTCTGCTTAGGGCGGGCCCTGCCCGAATTCCCACGGCCGTTTGAAGATAAAAACATCCTCGAGGCTCGCCTGGCTGATGGCTGCCTCCACCTACCTACCACGCAGGGCCCCTCATACCACGTCCAGTCGACTCACGGTCCCCCTGGGGCCACTTCCCAGGGCCCGTGTCCCCTGCATTCTCTCTTTTCCTGGAACAGGCCACTTCCCCTCTTCCTACTTACTTTCCACTCCTCTTTCTACTCATCGTAACTTTCTCAGAGAAATCTCCCCACCTCCAAAAAACCAGCTTTCTTAACCTGTAGTCCAAGGTGTCTCAGTGTATGGTCTTAGAACACAGCATAACCACCTGACACCTTGCCTTCTGAGTTCCAGTTTTAGAGTTATTTGTAACATCCTCTGACTAGTTGCTGTCTCCACTGATCTGTTTCATAATTTAAGGGGCCAGATGCATCTATTTAACTCTTCTCCCTCATTCAGTGTGGTTTCAGCACTGCCCAGAATACAAATACAATCCGATAAATGTTTTGAATGAATAAATAAGTCAAAGTCTCGACTTACAGAGTAAAAACCGAGATAAGATATTTGACACAAACTGAAACAAATCCCAAGAACAAACACCTTCCTCATCACTATTAATTTCAACCAACACATGAAGTGTACTTTATATGATTTTGCTAAATTTTTCATATGCCACGAACAATAACATCAAGATACAAATGTGCCGACTATACAGCCCGTGGTATAATGCCAGGCATCCAGCTACAGGCTTAGAGCAGGCTGAGTAATATATTTTGATTTCCTCTCCTTCAGAGGCAAGGGACCCAGCTAAGAATCTTAATTGAAGCTGGTAGTTGGTCAAACAACATAAACAAAATAAGTGTTCTTTTCCTCTGACTTCTGAAAGAAAACAGCAGACCACAGAGGTGATTTTTAATGAAACTATTTTAAAGAGTCAGGTCTGCCATTGATTTTTCCTAGCGAAATACCAATATGCGAGCCGGTATAATTCGAAGCAATTGTTCCATATTGTATCCCCCATAAGGGCTTTTTCTCTGTCTAAATAGAAATTGAGTTTCAACAAGAAAATAATCTTTGAACAAATCATATTTGGAAAAATATTCAAAAGAATAAAATTGATAATACTTTGGACTTAATACAGTTCATCTTGCTTTCAAGTACTATTTTCTATGCCTTTTCATATTTATAGCTGTATTTTCTTCCCCCAAATTGGCATTTAACTCACTTGAAATAACAATAGCTTGAAAAATAAACCCTTTTTAAAGAGTGTATTTCCTTCAGACAACTCTAAACATTTGGAAAAATTCATGACTACTCTCTGAAATAAATACAATAAAGAATAAATGCATTAACTATATTTCATGTGGTTAAAAGTATGTGTTTGGAATTTATATGAAGCTTTAGCTAGACTCAGAATCACACACTGACTAGTTAGGAGAGGCATTTCTTAATGCCCCACGTTCACTTTCTATTCCAACTTAGTCTACAGATACGTGAACCTTTTAAAAATATTCTATTCTACGCTATCAGAAATATTTTTGTGCAATCCAGTATTTATCAAACTTTAAAGCCATTATTTGCAATCAGTCATTTTACAGAAATACATTCTTTTGTGGAGTAAGGCATTAACACTATGGATAGTATAAGAATTGTGGATAAATGTGATTATTTCTTATATCCCGCACTCCCTAAAGTTGGTGTTACCTAAGATATTCTTTCTCATTTTTGCCTATCTTATCGATGTTGTTACGATCAGAAGCAATGTACTGCTTTATTCTCCTCTGCTTTCCATTTAAAATATTCTTTAGAAACTACAGGGAATCAGAATTGCAGTGTTTGGTGATGTGGATGTGAAGCACACGCACCCCTGGGGACAGGGGCCGTTGGAGAGAACACTGCGTGGTTCTGGGACATGGCCTTCACTGTGTGGGGACCCTGGCCCCGGCTGCTGCCAGCAGCACGCATGTGAACGCACGTTACATGTACATTGGAGTCCATATTCTCAAAATAGATTCTCGTATTTATCTAAAGGTGCGTCTAAATATCGAAACCTTAAATGATGTTAATCCAGCTATCATTTCTTTTATTTTTAAAAGCAAACATGTTTTTCTATTTTTAAAATCTTCTTATTAAGATATATAATTTTGATTTACTTTTCCTCATGAAGTGTTGTTCAGAATGCATGATCATTGCTAGCCTCCCTCTCCTGAGCTCGCTCCTTTGCATTCATCACGATTCCACGCATCCACGCGCTTCCCGCCAATCTCTGAGGGCGACGTGGGCTCAGAGCACACGCGAGCACGCAGTCTCTGTCCTGCTAAGATGGCCCGCTCATCCCAGCGTGGCCGGGCTTTGATTGGCGGCCACGCCCAGCTCTGCCCGTCACTTCGTCACGCTGATACAAGAGTTAAGAACGTACACTTTTGTGGTGTCTGCTCCAGGTGCGAGTCCCTGCCCCCTCCTGCGTGGGAGCCGAGCGAGTGCCAATACCTAAGAAAAGCAGGTTCCTCCTCCACAAATTGAAGATGACAATTCTTCCCTCGGCGGGTATTAGCGACCATATAAGGGTAAGAATAAACATGTAGAACACTGTCTACCACAGAAAAGTGAGTAGAGGAATGCTGATGAATAGAAAAGAAGCCTTGTACACGCGCCAAGGTTAATTCTTGAGCTAGAGCTCACTCCACCGAGTGGGGGCGGGAGAGAAGGATGGGTGATGTGGTTCATGTGGGAAGGAAAGTGATCTCCAGGTGTAACGAGAAGTTGGGGGGAACTTAAAGATCTATGAAATAGAAATATGTGCATACTTAATATATGCATACATCAATTATATGTTTGTGAGCTTATGTGTTTCACAAGCCACTTTACATGTATATATGTGCAAATATTTGTTTTAGGCATCTACGAATATTAATATTTTCCTGTTATATATTCAGTATATGGGTATGTATTTGGCATTTAATGTATAAATAAACATAGATGCATATATGTGGGTTTCATGCATTTATTAGAATGAGGGAACATGGACCACAAATGTGGTCCTTTCCCTCAGACCTGAGTTTCAGACGTCCTACTGCCGATTTCCAAATAGTTGTCATCACTTTACACTTGATATTTGGAAGTGAAAGTACATTTCCAACCATGGAAATCACATTTCTCTTCTTAATGGAGCAGACAGGTGAAGCTAACTCATCTACCAAGTTTTAGAGGAAAGTTAAAATTTCCAAGTCCCTCGGGTCTCTGTCTGTCAACATCATTTATTTTGGCCTCTGATTCTAGAAGTTGAGCAGAGTGATGGGGATTTCACTTCTGAACTCTCATATTTTAGATGATGATTTTTTAGTTTTCAGGCTTCTTCAAAATGCTGGGTGCTCGCCCGTGCCCACTTTTGCTAACCGCTCTGAGCTCACGCCTCACGCATACTGCTGCAGACTTTGGCTCAGGCCACAGTGAGCCCCTCAAATTTCTGTGCTCCCGACCCCGAGCATTGTCCCGTTGAATTGCTTCTCCCGCTGCCCCCAGGAGTACCTAACAACACCCCAGTCCGGACTAACCCAGCTCCACCTCCAGGGCTGCAAGCCTCTGCTTGGACGTTACCTCCCACCGAGTCTTCTCTCATGTATGTACTGAGTTCAAGCTGCAGAGGCCGTCACAAAACCTGACCCGCCCCTGGTCTATTTTTCCCCACGGACATACCATTTCCACCATCTAATGTACAATATATCCCATGTATTTACTTTTCTGTGTATCATTGTGTTTCCTGCCAACCACAACAATACAGAGGTGGGGACTTCTGTGTCTCCTGTTAACTGCTGAGTACCCCAGACCTGAAACCGTTGACTGATAGTTAGCAGATGATAAAAAAATGCCTGCTGGATAAATGCATTCCTTGACCAATACTAAAACAAATGATTTGGGCACCTACTTAACAAGGAAAATCTAGTTAAAATAGAAGGACAGATGGCGAGTGTTATTAATTACACTGGCCCGTGAGCCACGGAATGAATTGTAAGCTGGGGAGAGGGCGTGCATTCTAGCAGGGTTTGCCCTGAGCACCCAAGTTACTGCTTTGTTTGGCCGAAATTGCCCTTCAAAGTGCCCTCTAAAGAAGTTCAGTCAACCCCGCAACATAAGCATGTGACACTGTCCATTTGCTCTTCCTGTCTTGCATCCTTCCTGGACCTAAGGAGCATCAGAAATATTTAAAATGCTAGAAATGCACAGTTGTTATGGATTGTGAGCAATGCACGGCTTCTTATCTCTTTTCCTTCCCCACTGGGATTCTAGCATCTACATTTCTATTGCTAAAACTCCTTAATTTAAGTCTATCATACTTCACCTCAATGGTTGCAATAAATACTTTACATATATTTTATTATCAATAAGAAGACATGATTCAAAATATTCGATATGTGAATATACCTTTCAAAATTGTTAATATATTAATATAGCTATATCAATATATTTCCTAATAATGAAGCATGGTTAGAGAGTAACTATTTGACTTTACCATTTTATTATTTTAAAGTAATTCACTATGGTTTACTATATACAAAGTGATTAGACAGCTGGCTCATTCCTTAATAAAATCTGTACAAGAAAATATTACTCCTTTTAAAACAGTCAACATAACAAAACCCATACAGATTTTTTAAATGAAGAAAGTCATTCCAACATGTATCAGTAATGGGTACAGGTAGATGTCTATAATTTTTGGTTGGAGGATATTTAATAAGCACAAGGAAAAAGTCAGAATAAGCTAAAAGCAACATCAGTAGTTCCCTATAATTAAGTAGTTCTGTATGCCAAAACACATCATGAATTTTGAAGGAGAAACTAAAAAACTAGGGCAAGAGGATTGCCGACACTGTAGCAGGTAAGCGTTCGTGGCTTTTAAAAGTCAGGTAGGTAGACAGAGGTAGAGGCAGATGTAGCTGAACCATCACAACCAATGTGCAATAGAAAAGATATCAGAATGACAGGAAAAAGGAAAGCCAGTTCTAATATGTATATGTAACAGTGTTCGAATTTTCACCAGGACAATGAATGCAATTAAAAACGAGAAGATTTTCTTATGATACCAGAAAATATATAAAATTTGAATAGAATGTTATTTGCTCTTGGGTAGAGTATAAATTGCTGCATGTAAACTGGTTTTCTTTTCCCCCATGATTTACCTCGATATATGTTCCCAGTCATTTTTTTTCAGTAAATAATCTCAGATTTGCCCTAAGAGCTAGCTAAAAAATCTCCATGACTGTATTTTGGAATAAATGTTTACTACGTCTCAATTATAGCTCTCGGAACTTACATGATCAACTCATTTAATTCCCCAAACAAACCTAAGAGCTAGACTTTATTATCATTTCATTAACAAGAAGCTATGGCACAGAGAAGCTGTTTCCCCAAATTCCACTGCTCATAGGCCGGAGAATGGTGATTCCAACCCCCCAGGTCTGAATCAGAGCGAGTTCTCCATGAATTCTGATACCCTGAATCTCAGGGATTAAGAAACAGACTAAACCTTGACAAGAGGGTAATAGTTTAACAAACACTGGTCTGATCATAGGACTTTTATGCAATTATTGTTTTACATAAGAATATTTAGTAACCTAAGTCATATTTAAATTTACTGAATTTATTTACTGAATTCATTTATCTTTAACTGAATTTAACTAAAATTATGTACAGATTATGAGACTAATTAACTTTATTATGTATTTTCATCTATTTTTCCTTTACTCTCTAATGTATAAATGCCATAATTGGGGGGGAAAGCTTCTTTATTAAAGTCAGAACACATTAATTGAAGTTTTTGTGGGTTGTATATTTATATCTTCTTTTAAAAAATGTTTTAGAAGTCACAGGTTTACTTTGGAATTATAACTGACATCATGTATATAGATAGTAAATGTGGTATTGATTATTACAAATAAAAATTATCAAAGGCCTGAAATCTTTATTAATTTTGCATATGATATTAATATATTTTTAAAATCTGAAAGTAAACTGAAATAACAAATAATTTCTATTTGTTTTTTAAAGAATCTGGTGATAAAGAAAATAATTATTGGATAAAAATTGCCTATTTAACATACTGTGAGGAGAAAAGAAGACATTTCAAAGTAAAACTGAAAAGTCATTTGAAATGTTTGCAGAGCTTTCATTGAGACTCAGCCATGTGACGCCTTTTACCTGGGAACATACTTCACATGCAAATAAATCCCAGTATTAAACTCTACGACAGTGAGTGAAGTCACACTGAGAATTTTAGAGAATTGTTCGTTTGGATTACACCAACATTCTGATGAGCACAGAGATGTCCCCATGGGCCCATCAGCAATATTGAAGTCATTACTTCCACTGAAAAATGTGTTTTTGGGCCACCAATTAATGCATAGGGAGGACCAGTGAAGACACTGGAAATCATTGCCATGACTAGTAGAACTATTTTAGAGATGTTTTTAGGGTTAAAATGCAGCATTAAAGCTTTTGTGTATTGAAAACATTAAAACTGGAACAAAGCCCGCTAATATAATCATTTCTCTTGACTTGGTTTTCCATGGTTTCTATTTACAGCAGGACTCAGTATGTAAAAGGAAGCAAGCAGGATTTATTATATAACACAGTGTTTTCTAATTATATGGTGATATTTTATTTACATTTGCATTTGACTTTGAAAGTGTAGAGGGATATTCTGTTTCCCTTTTGTGTATCCATGTCTGTTCTCAAACCCCCAGAAGAAGGAGTGGGTTTCTACAGTAGCTTTTTCCTAGGCAGGATTTGAATTCAGAGCTGCAGTGCTGATGGCCGAGAGCTATCGCGCTTGGTATGTCTGGGGTTTTATTGGATTTTGTTGCATTCGTGGCTGCTTTCTGAAGACTGATTCTCACGACCCCCAGTTCTCTCATTCTCCATTTTCGCAGTCTTCTCACTTGGATGGTCCTATCCAAGCCAAAGAAAAAAAAGTTTAACAAATTCTCCACGTTCAAGCATTCCTATGGGCAAGACCGGGAATTCCCTCCTCCTGCAAATTCCAGGATGCGCCTTCCCGACTTTCAAGCTGACAGTGGCGAGCGTGAAGGACTAAGGAGCGGCCTGATGGCCGAGAAATAACTGCAGTGTCTCTAAGGTTTCCTATGACCTGAAGATTTTCTGCACTGAAGTCTTTTATTACGAGTAATAAAGTGAGATGATCCAAAGAATATTTCAACGTACTGACTCTGTGTCATTATATCCACATTTCCATGGAGACATCCTTGCGTGACAAGAAGGCCCTCGGTTTACACGCACGGACTATGCCTTCAGGTACCTTGTCGTCACAGAGTAGCTAAAGCACATGATGTACCACGGTCCTTTTGTTGCTTAAACAATTTCAGCGCTTTAAAAATTATCCCATTAAAAAATTAGAGGAAGTCTTAGATGTCCTGTCCTCTAATGTGAATTTTATCAAAGATGTTAATGATATTAGTAGCATCTACCAGTCATTAAATCTTTACTGGGTTTTTAGTTTATAGTCATGATATCATTTCCAAATGAGATTACTGACCAGCAAAACTAGTATTCCTATTTTTAAGATTAGAAAAAATATATACTAAGGAAAGGAACATTTAGATAAAGGGGTATGAAAATCTGAACCCGATAACCTATACTAAGTCTAACAAGGCTCTCCAAATGCGGTGACCAGCTTTTACACTCCCCCAGGCCTCAGTGCGAGCAGGAAGTTGAGAACTACTAATCAAAGACGGAGATGCATGCTCTTACTCATCTCTCTCTCTCTCTCTCTCTCTCTCTCTCTCTCTCTCTCTCTCTCTCTCGTCCCCAGCTTTCCTTTAGGGCCCCCCCGGAAGCTCCAAGGCTCTGTCTCTCCGAGCTGGGCCATCTGGACGTTCCAGAGAGCTCAGCATTTCCCTCCGAAGGAATTCAGGCCACAGAGCAAGTAATGACCTGAGAACAGACCGTATTCCATATCTCGGATCTTTTCCTTTCCTACACATCAAAAGGTAATCCTTTCCTGTAGTCTTGAAAGTGGTTACTTCAACTTAGTTTCAAAATGTTTTCTTTCCTTTTGAAAGCGACTACTAATATTTTCTGGCTCTTGAGGGAACACAGGAGATGAAAACCATAATCTTTTCTTTCTTTGAGACTAGCACTTTGGGGGAGGGGAGAGTATTTTCCACTGACATGCTTACAAATTATGATTGTTTCTTTTTATGTCAGTACTCAAAAGAAACCCTGGAAATGGTAGCTTTACAGATTTGGAAAATAATGAATACTGCCTCTAAGAAAAGACTCCCCTGCGTGATGTTAGCTCACTTCAATGATGACATTTGATAGCAGTTTTTGTTTAGCAGGAGGGTCCCCTGGCAACTATTTTATGGGAAAAGTGGAAATGGTGAAAAAGCATTGAAATATGTATCTTTATTTTAATGGACTGGTGATTTTCCCCCATTTTTCTCCTTTTTAATGGGGTAAAGTCATTTAACGGGGTAGATCATTAAGCTAACATTCATTTATGCAAAGCACAGCTATATTTTTAAGGAATTAAGAGATTTAAGAAATGACTTGGCTTCCCTACATTTATTTTAATGCGTATGATTTTTCTTTAGGATTTGAGATGTCGTGATAAAGGTGGTAGACTGTCATACCATCCTCACATGCAAATGTGACAGTACAGGTTTCTTTTCTCAATGACTGGGTGTGTGTTGTAAAAACTAACCAAGAACTGCATGTGTGTTAAGAAGAACCTGGTCCTTTCTTTGAACCATGGACTATGGTGATGAATTAGTTTTTGTATTAAAAAGCAAAAGGTGAAAATGATTAATGAGTAATAGAAGCAATTGTTGCACCATAAAAGCTACATCAAAGTTTTAATGCTAACGTTAAGTGTATATTTAACGAGACTGCAAACCATACAGTAATAGAATATTACTTAATTATGGTCTATTTTAATGACTTGCTGTTTTCTCTTCAGGCTGTACTTGAAATATGTTTACAGATGCCCAAGGAAGACAGACTTCTTACAGCAAGCAGATGACTGCCTGGTCTAAGTATGTGCTCCTGAACCCCACACTTGATTTACACGCTGGTTAGATTCAGTTGTATATGTTCAAAGCCTGACTGTGCCAGCTGACTTTGTTATTGCTATTATTAAATTGAATTAAATGTTTTATAAGCTTATTAACTATACATACAGGAAGAGATCCTTGTTTGCATGAAAATGAAGTAGAATGCATTGGAAAAATCAGTTAAGGTGAATTTCTCAGAATGAGAAGCTCTTCTCAAATGGGGTGCTGAAACCTTTGGTAAATGTTTTAGTGGGACTACAGAGTGATGTCACAACTGGAAGCCACCAGAGGGCCCAGTGCAGGGTAGGACAGCCTTACTGTCTTTGCTAAGTAGCTGCAGGTCGCTGTGGACACCTGACTGTGGGCCCAGCAACAGGGAGGCTGCCCCCATATTTTGAGATTTACCTCCAAGACCACTACCAGATTCCAGTAAAAATCAGAGGCAAACCCCATCTCCCACTGACTCTGACCATGCCGTCCCACCTGATGGGGGAGGAGAATCTCAGAAACAGGAGACTCACAGTCCAGAGTCACAGGCTCACCGAAGACTGGCGCTGGGACGACAGATCACCTCAGGCCACACTGCACACTGCGTCACTAAAGGCCCACGCACGGCAACATTTCTGTCACCCAGTACACTGTGCCCAGACGTCAGTAAAAATTACAGGGCATATCGAAAGGCAAAACTACAATTAATATGCAAATGGCTCCAATGGATACAGTAGACAGCGCGCAAGAACAGATGGGCAATGGAAGAAGAGAGGTGGATATTCCAATGAACCAAAAAGAAATGCTCAAGATCAGAAACATCGTCACAGAAATGAAGGGTGTCTTTGAAGAGCTTATTAGTATCCAGACGTGGCTGAGCAGAAAGTCTCTGAGCTAGAAGGTGTGCCAGGAGAATCCTCAAAAAGGGACCAGCAAAGAGAACAAAGACCGAAAAATAAGCAGAATATCTAAGGGCTGCGGGATAATAATGACAAAAGGTATGACACGGGTTTAATGGGAAAACCAAAAAGAGACAAAAGAGGAACAGGGACAGAGGTAATATCTGAGGCAACAACAACAGAATTTCTCCAAGTTAATGTCAGACACCAAACCACACACCCAGGAACCTCAGAGAACACCAAGCAGGACAAATGCCAGGCTACCCTTAGTTGTGTTGTCCCAGATTACTGAAAACCAACATAGAGAAGGAGCTCTTGAGAGAAGCCAGAGGGAAGAAACACTTTCCTTATAAAGGAACAGAGATAAAAATTATATCCACATTCTGCTCAGAAACCATGAAAAATGCATTCTTCTGGTGAGTAGTGTTGATCAAGGGAGGCTGTGCCTGCGTGTGGACAGGGGGTATATGGGAAATCTCTGTACCTTTCTCTCAATTTTATTGTAAACCTTACATTGCTTTAAAAATTAAATCTTTAAAAAATATAAGGTGACACATACATAGAACCTCTTGGGTTCTATTCATTTTAATTTTTAAATAACTTTATTGGGATACAATTTAATATACAATAAACTGAATATATTGAAGGTCTGTGATAAGTTGTCACACACACACCCACGGAAGCACGAGCCTAGTAAGCAAATGGGAATCTGTCATCGCCCATGTGTCTGCCTGGCCCTCTGTGTGGTACCTCCCTCTCCTCTGTCTCCGACCCCTCAAAAAATACATCTGTATCAGTAGATTATTTTCCATCTTCAAGGTTTTAATTAAATGGAATCATAGAGCATTCATTTATTTTGTCTTTCTTCTTTCATGGCACATCATTTTTTTAGATTAGTCTAAAATTTTTTTAGATTATAATAGCTCATTCATGTTTTATTCTCAGTGGCATCCTGTTACAGAGGCATGTACCCAACCATCTGTTTATTCGCTGACTCCATAGGTGTTTAGTTTGCGTCTAGGTGTGGATTTTACAAGTGAAGCAGTGTTGACATTTGGTCCCAGGTCCCTGTGCACACATTCCTTATTTCTAGGAACAAAGGAATGGGGTGGTCGGACCATGACTGGTGTACGTTTGGCTTTTTTAGAAATTGCCAAACTTTCCCAAAGAGGTCCTCGGCAGTGGTGTGTGAATTTCCGTTCCTGCGTACCCATGCCGCCATTTGGCGCTGCCTTGTTGGCACTGGCTACTGTGACACAGAGTAACTGCTACCTCACTGTTGTTTTCATCCTCAACCCCTGAAAGATTAATGATGCTGGGAAACGCTTCATGTACTCTTTTCCATCCTTGGGCATTTATTTGATTAAAATATCTGTTCAAATTTCTTGCCCATTTTTAATTAGATTGTTTGCTTTCTTCTCATTGGATTTTCTACATCATAGATGCAAGGGTTTCTTGTTTTAATCATATATATGGTTTGCAAGTATTTCTTCCCATCTCTGGCAGGTTTCTTCATTCTCTTTAAGTATCTTTTGAAGAGCACAGCTTTTTCATTTTGATGAAGCCCAGTTTTCTGTATCTTGTTCATTAAGGATTGGGCATTTGGTGTCTTACTTAAAATAAATTTGTGTAACCCAAGGTCCTCGGTTTCCTTTTTAAGATATTGCTGTTTTAGGTTTCACATTTAGGGTTATGATTTTCTTTGAGTTAATGTCTGTAGATCTGATGTACAGGTTGGTGTTCATTTTTTATGCATGCAAATGCCTAGTTTTCACAACACCTGGTGCTTGAAGACAATGAACCTGTCTCTGCCTTGAACGAGGCATCTGGACGGGCAGACATGGCGGGCAAAGTGCAGGTGTCTCTGCATCGCGTGGTGAAGCCCACTGTGAGCATCCAGATGACAGAGGTTGGCAGGAATCAGCCCGGTAGGCGCCACTCCGTCAGTTGCCACCGACCCATGGACTTTCATCATGGCCGCAGGGATGCTGAAATCACACAAGCAACAGTGGGACCCACAGATGGGGACAGCACCTTGTGATCCCACTGACCAAGACTGGTTGACTTGCTGCCATTGGTGCAGGTCCACCCTGCCAGTAATTTAATCCAGTGTTAACCCCCAGGTGACACATTCCACAGGGAAATCAAACTGCCCCCTGGTGGCAAGTTGATAACATCAGGCCCCTCTCACCCTAGAAGGGGTAATACCCACTGTGACTTGGATTTGACACATGCTCTAGATATGAACTTGCATTTTCCGCCTTCAGGGCCTCAGCCGACTTGGCTGTGAGGACTCACAGAACATTGGAGCTGGTCCTGTAGGACTCTGCACACCTTTGCCTTTGACCCTTACCCCCACGCAGGGCACAGCAGGGGTCTTGTTCTCTCAGAGACGAGCACAGAGAGGCGGCAGCTTGTTACAGGAAAAAGGTGACCTTCAAACCTGGGGGCCGAGGCATCAGCTCAGAGACCAGGACCCGCCGGGAAGGATGCTCCAGCAGGAGGCGGCGAGTCAGTGATCTGTGTGAAGGTTGTTCTGCCTCAACCGCTCCAACAAGGCCAGCCCACCAATGCTCGGGGGCACTGAGCCCCTCACAGCACTTTTTGTGATCTTTGAGGCAGTGTTTACTTCATCTGTCCCTCAGACTTCCTCACCTGTGGATAGGCGCGCAGTGTGACACGGCGCAAGATTACATGCCTTTAATGGAATGGGGAGGACCCCTGGGGGGTAAAGGTCAAATCTGTTGTCCATTAGCGACCGGACTGCACGCTCGGTCAGCTGTTTCACATCACGAACAAATGGGTTTCAGTGGGTTTACTGTACTATTGATCACGATTTTCTTTTCCACCACTGCTTGAAGAAATTGGATAAAAATAACCTAGCAAGAACTGTTTCTCTAATTGATTTTTAAATGCCCTTCGATTTTGGACAGGTTCTGACCATAGGCCAAGTAATGTCAATATTACTTAGGTTTTCAGTTAATAATGCTTTTGGAAATTAAGCTTTTACTCCCATCAAGAGTCAATGAACACAGGTCCGCTCTCTTGCCTACAGAGATAGAGAGAGCAACAGATAAAAAATATTTTAAAGCATCTTATATATGGTTTCAAATTTGCACATTAAAGATTTAAATGCCTTTTAGATGAGTTGGACACTTCTCCTTCAAGAAAACATAAAAGACAGATAAATATTCTCCTTCAAACTATTACCATCAATTTATTATGTTAAAACCAGAATTGTGGCAAAAAAAAAGTTGTTCTCAGTATTTATTAACAATCCCAAAGATAAAGATAAAATAAAAATAAAACTTTGACATGACATACGTAATTCAGAATTGAACTGACCAGTACGGTTTAATGGCTCTCAGTTAATTTGTGTCTTCACTTACATCATGGTATCTTTTCCAGCTACTTCCCTTGGCCAACACGTTGGAAGCCGCTTGGCTAGAACAACCCACAGGCGCGCTGCTGTGCCGGCCCAGGCCGCGGTGTTACTGCAGACACCTGCTTTGAAACGTTTCCAGACTGAATTCCTTTCTTCCTGCTCCTTGGCAGAGCTCCGGGGACTGGATGGAGTGTTTGTGCCGGGCTGTTGCAGCTCAGACAGCTCCCGAGTAGACCCCTACCCCGCCGTCCCCGGAGCCCGTGGCAGCCTCAGAGGTGGACAGTGTTTCCATTTGGGAAAGAAAAATGGTCACACTCGCCAGGAGCTTGTCAGTTTTCCCAAAGGATAAAATCGGTATTAATCGGTAAAATGGAGTACCAGGAGATGTTTTGATTAGAAATACATTCAACTGTCCACTCTAAAGATTCTGTTTTATAATAAATTTCCAAATTAGAATAATGCCCTGATTTTTGTTATCTTATAATTTTAAAAACTCCTAAATTATGGAGAATTATTTATTTTATAAATAATTTATGTTTTCTTTTGCAGGACCTACTACCCAAAATAAAATGAGGTTTTCACTTCAAGAAACAGTTGACCCAGAAGATGTGAAATACCCCCTGCAGAAGTGAAGTGTCTGCCCCATGCATCACTGTGGCACCTACTCAGTCAACCTGATTCTTCTGAACAAGCATTCATTGAGGGTTGTCAAAAATTACTGCATTCTTCCTCCCAACTGATGAACAAGACAAAACATTGATGTTTTGAACCAAAAACCTCAGAAGACCTGGATTGTACTGGGCTTCTTCTAAATTCAACTACAATTTTAAAAACCACTTTAATTTAAATTTAAAATAATTACTCAGAAAATGATGCATTGCTAAGAAACACAACTGAATTTTGCACACAAACACAAATGCAACACCTTTGGCTCCTGATGCCTGTAAATGTGCCTACCTTACCCTCGAGACGACAGGAGGATAAAATAATGGTTTTAATTTGCATTGTTTTGCTGCTGGCACCTTGAACTCCAAACAGGATATCAGTTAGTCACTGCTTTCAGTATTTTATGAATTATTAGCACATATGCGCATCAGATCAAATGTTAGCATTTTTCCAGGAGAAGAATGTAGAAGTTAGCATCGTGCCTATCATTAAGAGAGCTCAAGGAGTGTTATGTAAATTATGTGACCCACAACATTAAACAGATGCATATAAACTGTTAGCACTTTCCTTTGCTCTTCTCAAGCGATTATGAACATAAAAGAAAGTATCAAAATTAGCATTTTATTGCCACCCACTGTTAGGCAAGCTTTGTCATTGGTAAAATTATGTGTCACCAGTCCCATTTTTAGACAGTTGGATTATTTTTTAAACTAATTTAAAACCAAAGATGTAGGACTACAATTAGATTTTTATACTCAAAAATATATTTGACTCCTTATCTTTCCCCCTTATTAACTGTTCAGCTCTGAGGAGCCAGCTGGCCTCTTCCTCTCCTTTCCCTTGCCTGTGAGACAGTGGGGATGATGACCGATCCCTTCCTTTGTTAAATGTGCGTGTAACACTTCCTGTGGCCACTTGTCAGCCACTAAATATCACGGAACAGCAGAAGACGTTTCCCCTATATGCAAACGGCTTCAAATCTGGGCATTTTGGTCATTTAATCCAGGGGTTGGGTAAGGTTGACAGTGGTAAGTCAAATTAATATTGCAATCATTAATAAATAATAATACAAGAATAAACTCTGTGTGTTTTGCATACTGATAACCTAAACCTATTTTTTCCCACCCTGGTGTGTTAGCTGAGGATGGTGGATATGCACAAAATGGTAGTTAATAGTACCTCTGCCTATTCTGAGCCATTCAGTGAATAGGTACTGGTAGAGTAGTTACTATGTGTTGGTGATGCATCTAGGAATAAAACAAAGGCTACCACCTTTGTGGCTTGCAATCTAGCAAAGACAGGTAGACAATGATCAATGATGATAGTATTTATATAAATTCCGCGTTGTGCTAGACTGTGGTGGAGGTAGATAAGGGGAAGAAGACTGGCTGGCAGTGACCCTGTTAAATGAAACAGGCAAGAAGATCTTTGAGAAGGTGGTATTTGAACAGAATGCTAGAGGGAGGTGAGGGAGTTATTGAAATGGTCAGTGGGAGCCAGGTGCAACAGGAAAGGGGGCAGCCTGGGAGAAACTCTCAGGCAAGAAGCTTCCTGCCGTGTCCTGGGGAAACCTGGGGCCAGTGCAGCTGGAGGCCGGTTAGCAAAGTTTGGAGCAGTAGAGGCTGCCACGCAGAGAGGTAGGTGCCGGTCGCACAGAGCCCCGGGGGCATGGGCCGGTCTGGTCTCTGGCTTCTCTCTGAAGGGAGGTGGGGACCTGCTGTAGCACTGCGTACTGGTGAGTAAGAAGATCGGCCCTCTGGGCTGAGGCTAGGCTACCGCGGGGCTGGAGGAGAAGCATTAACTATTTTAATAACCCATCTGGATTTGCTTGTTGAAACTCCACTTGCTAAGGTGAATTTGTAAATGTCAGAAGATTCTCACTGCAGCTCAGTCATCTACATTCCAGTCTCTGAAGAGGAAGTCAACGTGACTTTTTCTTGAATAATGTTGTTTTTAATATATGTTAATAGGAAAAATAATTAAACTAATAATTAATGTAAAATTATTTAGAGAAAGAGAAAAACCATCAATGTGGAAAGTGTTTTAGATGAATGAGAAATTATTCTAAACATGCGCTTTGTATATAGTGTCACAAAGCAAAAAATTACTAGTATGATTTAGGCATTGACTTTGACAAAAGTCTCAAGGACACTTTTAACAGCTTTCCCTTTAAGAAGCTAAACTACAACCCACTGAACAAACAAAGATCCATGATGCAGATTCAGTAACGTCTATGTGAACGTTATTGATGCACGTTTGGAGAATCAGAGGCCCACAGCACTCTCCAAGCGCCCAGCGGGATCACAACGGTGCCTACCCTGCAAGCCAACTCTGACGATCGTAAGACAAGACCTTTACAAACTTGTAACTTACTCCAAACCTTATAGTCTTATATTTTCCATTTCCTCACTTAGAAGTCCTGCTTTCTAAGTGATCTTAAACAACAACAAAAAAATCAAGTTTGTATTATAGGAAGTGGATGTATTTTGTAGGAAAGGGAAGATACTGGCTGCGGGTCAGGATGCTTTTCTGAGCAGAAGAGCAACCCTGGGTTCCTTCCGTCCCAGAAGAAATGGAGTCTTAAGACAGGATGGTGGCAAGGAGCTATGTTCTTGCTCTCTCTCAGGGTCTTGACACCGTTACATTAATTCACCATTAAAGGCGTGAATCCATGTAGATTTTTGTAGTCTTAAAAGTATGAGTAAAGACAACCATATTTGAAAGGGCTCACGACAATTTTAAGAAAATAATTAGCTGAGAGTTATTGTGAACCCGCTCGCTCACGACAAGTTAAAACGCACATGACAGTCAAAATGAGGAAAGTACAGCAACTGGCTTTCAGATCTGAAACGCACGATTCTTGCAAGATAGAAATTAATTGCAGAGCTTCTAAAATAACACTCTGAGGTGGGAGAAACATCTTGCATTTGCTGTTCATGGTAAACAGCTCTGCTCCTTTTCCTCCCTTAGCTAATGTAAAATCCTGTTACTTGCCCATTTTTCATACTGATGTCTACTTTATTGCTTTCTCTTGCTTAAATGTTCTTGTTAATAGCTTCCCCTCCCTAAACTCTGATTTTCCTTTCACTCAGGGCAGGGAGAAAGAGAACAGAGACAGTGGGTGACAGAGAGGGGAGGCACGTTCATCGATAAATCAAGTGTAAAAATTAAATATAATATTTCATATTTCTATCATTTTTTGAACATTACGGTTTTACTATCAAAACCTCTGGAAATCAGTATAACTTGGAAATCATTTTGAAATACTCGGAATGACCTGAAGAAAATTAGGTTTCGGTGTCTCTGGCGGGTACACGTGAGGACTGCACAGGTCCGTGCCCCTGGGTGTCTGAGGCGGCTCGGGGATCGCCTGAAGCTTGGAGTGTGCTCTCCTACTCCAGCATTCGAGTCCCCAGACTTGCCTATGATGTCACGCCACGTCATGAAGCTGTCTTCATCAAGGAAGCAGACTTTCCACAAAATAGTCTGGAAGCTCGAGAGCAGTGATGGGAAAGTGTCAAGAGACAGTTCCCACTCAGGCACCCTACGGTGTTTCAGACCCGGCTCACAGTCCACCTCACTGCTGAGTGCTGAGACTTCAGCGCCCTGAGGGCAGCCAGTTAGGAGAAGGCCTAGGAAACCCGAAGGAAAATAGGAACACAGTTCTAGGTAGGAGAAAGTTCTCACTTGGCAAGTTCCAAAATGGATCACAGTTTATATTTGGAAATGACTTTTATGGGAAAAATTTTTGTAATAGCTGTATCACTAAATCCTATTTAGTAAAGTACTAGAGAAATTAATAAGCATCAGTTTAGAGGGAATACATAGCATATCTAATCATTCTGCAAAATGAAATAATACTATTAGTGCTTATAATATTCTATATTGGAAATGACGTTTGACAAAGCAAAGGACATTTTGACAAATAATTTACCTTTTTCAAATTCACAAATAAATTAAGAATTTCCAATCATTTTAAATTAGGATAAAAGTTTTAGAAATTTTTTATTATGGAATGTAATATTCTGATGGTGTTGATATTATCTCCTTACCTTTTTCATTCTAAATAAAAGATACACAAATAATATTCTTGCTATCTCATAAAATATATTTTTTCTTTACATAATTTCTGAGGGTATTTAAAGGTTTATAATAGCAGAAATATGGTGCATATTATTAAAATAAACTTTCACTTACTTATGTCTATCAACAATAGAAAATAAACTTAAGTTTTAGTATTCAATTAACTTTAAATTTTATTGGAGAAACTGAAGAAATATAGATATTAAAAAATTGACCAAAATATATATTAAGTAATTTTAAAACACAGGAAAATATGTTAAATAAGTTTCCTAGGTTTATATAGAAAGCTCACGGTTACTTACATTTTTAGAGAATGGACTGAAAAATAAGGTGGACCGTACAGTTACATGATAGTATCATCCACTTTGCCTTTTAATAGCTTTATTAAGATCTAATTAACATGCTGTACCATTCATTCACCACGGTTAAGTGTCAATTCTGTGGTTTTAGAACATTCAGAACATTACACAAATCCTTCTCACCATCTCATTTCAGACCTTCCCTTCCCTCAAAGGACACCCCGTTCCCCTTCACTGTCAGTCCTCACTCCCGGTGCCCCGGGCTCCCGCGAGCCGAACACGCTTTCTCTATGGATTTACGCTACTGGGCGTGTCAGATAAAGGTCCGTGGGAACCCTCATTCTGCAGGTTGTGTCCGAGGAAAGAAACTGTGTATCCAATGTCTTGGTGTTTCCCTTGATCAAGTAATATCTGGTAGGTGCTCAACAAATGTGCAATGGGTAACTTAACTGCGAATCACACAGAAACAAAATAAAACAACCATGAAAATTAAAATTTGTATTTGTTCTGTTTAAATGTGCATATATGTAAACCATATATATTTCCATAAATATCTTTGAAATGTGGCTGGATTAGTTATTTATTTGCACTGTTATCAATTATGTTAAAAAAAAACACAGGAAAACAAACAGGGCAGGCTAGTCTGTGAACATTTAAATAACCGGCACAGCCACGTCATGGTTTTCTTTTTTTCTTTTTAAAGAAAACATTTGGAACCTTTGGCATAAGCCTCTCCCATCCCTTGTTGTGTGAGCACAACACCTGTGTACTCCTTCAAGGGCTGGTCGCTTTCTGCTATTTTGTAGAAATGTGCGTGTGTGCACGCTGACCTGCCTGACTTCACGCGCTTGCATTACGGTGAGTTTACAAAGGTTGGTTTTGCAAAGGTTTCAGAGAAGCCCCTGACGCAGTTCGGGACACTTCTGACCATCTCCTGCTCCGGGAAGGCCTCGTGATTTACTGCCCATCAGCTGCTCAGGGCCTCCCCACCCCGCCGACACCAGGCCACTTGATCGCGTGCCCAGAAATGCCATCACCGGCAAATGTCTCTCTTCAAGCATCATGTAACTTCCCCACAGAGCTATTTTCTAAACGGTCTGAGAAAGTAGAGTGGGAATTACTGAAAAGAAGAATAAATGTTTCTCTTACCCTTGTGGGTGGCAGGAAGAAAGAACCTGACCGTCAGAAGAGGGTCCAGGAGAGTAAGAGAGAAACTGCCTTCATCTCAAACTTGCATTTTTCTAGATGTCCTCAGAGGTTTGACACGGCACATTTGTCTTTTTCCAGATTTTCAAAGCCTCTCATTTCTCTGTTCTCAATGGACACAGAGTTCTTGTTACAGCAAGAGTTATTATTTTTTAAGAGCAAATGCACTTCTTTTATAAGTTTGGTACGGTCGAATCTGGAGACCTTATGCAACGAGGTATCTCGGTTGTTGCTGATCATTGTCAGTTAAAGCACTGGAGATGTGGGGACCCTTCAAGACCCTGATTTCATTTGCTCTGCATATAGACCTAGAAGTGAAACTTCTGGATCATAAACGTATTTCTAATTTTAATTTTCGGAGGGCCCTCCATACTGTCTTCCCCCGTGGCTGCGCTAATTTATGTTCCAACCAGCTGTGCACGAGGGTTCCCATTTCTCCACCTCCAGGCCGACACTCACCTGTGTCTTTTTGGTAGCAGGTGTGAGGTGATAGCTCATTGTTTTGATTTGCATTTCCCTGCTGTTTACTGTTCACTTTTCCTGGCTTCCCACAGCCCCTCCCAGAACTCTATGGCTTCAGACCTCTCCTACCTCCCATTTGTCCACACCCTCCTGCTTGAAATTCCCCCAAGTAACCCTGAGCCGCCCGTGTTCCTGAGACTACCTCCATTTGTCACCGTTTCAGCCGACTCTCAAAACATCTCTGAACAACATGTAAGGCATCTTGTCAACTATGGAGAAACTAAAACCCAAAGCACCTAAATCAGTAGACTCTCCGACCAGCACGAGCCAGTGTCTGCAAATGGAACCGTACTTACTCATCCCGCAGTCTTCAGAGCCGCCAGAAAGAGACTCTTTGCTTTGTTTCAGTTAATTTCTTAGTAATATATTTTGAAACATTATCTTGGGTGATTTTAAGTTAAACTGAAAATTTAAGTTCCTATTATAACAAGGTCAAATCATTTATCTTTCTGAAAATTATCTCCTGTCACTGCTTGTAGACGCACAGAGACACGCGTGTTCCATCGTGGGTTTGTTTGGGAAGAGGTGCTGTGTGCTTGACCTACGCTTTGCTCACAGATTCACACTGATTTTGCAGAGGCTTACTTTAAAACTGATAGGCAGTGTCTATATTTCAATATCTGGGTTTGGTTTTTTTTTTTCCATTCCTATCCCTCTGTGTTCACGCTCATCAATCATACCGAGAAGCTGACTTATATTCTCCACACTTCACCACTAACTGGATTACAGAACCGAAAAACTTTCTCAAAGTTTACAATGTGATAAACGTAATCAAATTGCTCTAGTCAAATTGTAAGAGTGGTGAATAGATGACACTAATTACCTTTTCTTATTATGCTACACATGTGGTTCAGCCCATCTTTATTCATGAAGAAACCGCACGCACCCGCTGAGGGCGCTGCGGAGGGATCCAATAGGGCCTTTCTTTCAGCTCCTCGGTTTTCCTGGTCTTCTTCACCGGCGACCAGCACATGCGATTTTAGGCTGCGATGTATTTTTATGCAGTGCTTTTTTGTACCCACTTTGGAAGATAATTGTGACTCACTGACGATATTCACCCTTCTATGTAAATAAATGCCTTCCCAATGCCAGTAAAATGATACAACTTTTTTGCTGCTGTTGTTGAAGCTTATTTTTGTTTTGGAGAGAGACTGTTTCAAGTCAGTTAATAGCAAAAAAAACACATGCAGCATCTGCAAGGAAAATGCACCAGTGACGAGAAGGGAGAGGGGAGGGAATTTCAGGGGAAAAGGGCTTTACAGGAACAAGTATAGAGGACACATGGACAAAAACTAGGGTGGGGGTGGAAATGGGAGGGAGGTGGGGAGGGATGGGGGGTGGGCCGGGATGGGAGTAAAAGATAGAAAATTGTACTTGAACAACAATTACAATAAAATTTTTTTAAAAAGAAAATCACGTGATAATATATTTTAAAAAAAGATGAGCGATATTGTACCAGTCTTTCCAGAAAAAAAGACAAAAAACTGTGACTATACCTACTACTTTTCAAAAAGTCTACAGTTTTGCATGGGGAAATTTCTCAGTAATTCACCTTGAAAATTGTTTGCAGAAAACAACCAGTCGAACCAGCTAGCATGCTAAGTAGCTTGAAGAATTCACTTAGCTCTTTCCAGTGGTCGTGACAGAGGCAGTTTCACAGGCCCGTCACTGAAGGGTCACAGACGTGCTCGGTCCGGGGGTTGCACAGAGGAGTCGGTCTGCGCACACTCGTGTCCGTTTGTCAGACAGCCTGGGCTTTGTCTTCTTGTTTGCAAGTTGCAACCAACCTAAGTACTTCCTCATGAGCCTCTAAAAGTCACTTTAGCATATGCAAACAATAAACATAACAATAGAGAGACGCTAGAGTATTAATTAATATGAAAATCCTGGTATTTTGCACATGCCAATGGGAAGTTTATCTGGAGTTCAGTAAGAAGATTTAAATAAAAAGAGACATTTGGAAGCTATTAACAAACACATGGAAATTGAATTAATGAGTGGTTTGGGGTGCCCACAGAAATAATTCAGAGAGGGATACAAGATAAGGACCAAATATAAAATAAAGCCTATGAAGTAACGTGCAGGGCAGGAGAGCAGAAACCCAGGATGCTCAAGGCAATTTAGTTTTATGCCTGTTGTTCCAGCATATTAACAAGCATTCCTTTCAAAACGATTGAATGTGGGAGTGGGGGGGAGGGGACAACTATAACTGAGCAACAATGATCAAAATAAGAAGAAACTATGTGGGTACAACTAAAAAACTGTAAATGGCATCATATAATAAAGATATTTTTGGAAATAAAAAGACTCAGTTCAGATGTTCAACTAGGCAGACATTCTATTTATAGGCAAGTGTAATGGAATTATATTATATCCTCAAAGCAACTGAAGCCTTAGTAGGGTTTTTAACAGGGGAATCCCTTCATATGATTGATACTGTGAAAGCACTTGGCATTGAGTGGATAATTGATTGGTGTGACCAATGAACAGAATGAGGACAAGAGCGGCTCTAACACGGGGGACAAGGGGAGGGTGCTGTGGGATTATGTCAGGCCCAGGTCGTGTGATCCTTTATAAACCCTGATAAGCAGTTTGGAATATTTCCCCCCTTGTGTGAGGGGAAGCTTTGTGTGGCATTGAGTCATTGAATCATAATATCAAATGTATCTTCCTCTACAGAATCATGTTGGCTGGCGTATGGAGCTGCATCGTGCTGCTGCGCTTGGGGAGGCTGGGTGAGCGAGAGCTGACGCTGACGTCCCAGCGGAGAAGCACTGAATCTGCAGACGGAGAAGGTCAGAAAGGGAGGACATGGATGGTTTGGCCCGTGTGCTGGAGACAGAGCAGACAGGAGGGACAGTGTAGACCTGTGAGGCAGGTGAGGTCAAGGATGACTCCAGGGCTTGCTAGCTAAACAATGAGATGGGTGGTACCTGGGCGAAGGAGTATTGGTGCATAAAATTTAGGGAGAAAAACGGGTCCTGTTGTAAATGTCGAGTTCGGCAAGTCATTGCTCAGACAGTGAGAGAGTAGATCATGGATTGCCTGGAACCCACTCAAAAATATTCCCTGATTAGCTTAGAGTCTCGAAGCTAAGTTTCTTGAATCTTAATAAGTAATAACAACAGTAAAGTTTGAAACCTAGGCTTTCAGAAAAAAGAGTGTTTAAATTTCTCCAGTGGCTCTTTAACATACTGAGGGCCAGTCTTGGCAGGAGGGTAGAAAGAGAGGGGAGAGGATCCTGAAGGGAAGACGTGAATAAGAACGCCAGGCAGAGAACACCCAGCTCAAAACCCAGCGAGAAGTCCTGGTGGGCACAGTCCTCGTGGGACCACAAAGTTGGGGAACAGACCGAGCCTTGGACTGGGTTGAACACACTTCTGCCTCTGGGACGGGGGCACAGGGCAGTGATCCCCACTGCTGCCCGTGGCACCTGCCGTCACCCCAGGCCATCCAGCCAGGATGGTTCAAAGAACAGACCACTAAACTGCCTGCCGCTGGGCAGAAAAGAGTAAGAGTTGGGAGGACCCTTGGATGCAAATACTTCTCTCCCCAGCCCCGCCCCGCAGCAGGCGGGACCTGATATTACTCTCAGGTAATATCAGCCAGGGGGAGGTCATCTAGACAAACACACACACCAACAACATCACACCTGCAGTGCCAGTTTCTGGTGAAGATACTTAGTTGTCTTCGCAGCCCAGAAAACTTAATTATGTCCTATAACGAGTTCACTCCTACAACATCTTCTCATCTTCTCCACACCATCCCCGCAACACTCATTTCCTCCCATCTTCCTGAATGCCATTTGCACTCTGCACTCCAACACGAAGGAAAGAGTGATCACAGAGCAACCACCCTTCCATCAGTTGTACCGCTCTCAAGTCCCTGCTGGACTGTCTCCTTCAAACTCTCTCTGCAGCCAGTTCCTGGCCTCCTGCTCTCATTGTGTCTTCAGTAAGTCACAGCCAGGGAGCCCTGACATGAGTCCTTCATGTCACCACAAAGCCCTGTTGACAATAGCTGTAGACACGGAAGGGAGTTCTGTGCTACCGGCGAGCTGCACGGAGTCCCACAAGCATGGCCCTATCTCCTCTCGGAATGACAAAACAAGAAATAGTCTTCCTACCCCTATCAGTTCAGGGCTCCTTCCTCCAGGCATACCCAGAAAGTACCAGTCTACAGAGAGAGAAGAAGGAAAATATTTGTCAAGAATGCAAAAGAAAACTTCTGTGAGTAATGAAGACTGAATAATACCGAGTTGCCTATATTCAATTTCCTCTTGACAGAGAAGAGGTTGGATAGTTATATATTATGTAACCAAATACTTATTGAGTAAATGCACCTGGTCTTATTTAACAGTCTTTGTAGAAAAAATATGAAAGTGTAAATATAATACATATGCTCTTTTCATGAACAATGAAGTTAAGAGAGTCACCTGGACAACAAAGAAATTAGGTTTGCAAATATCATAAATGCAATTATACTTTAAAAAATACCTCTGTCGGAACTTAAACAGCATTCTGAACTTAGCCACAAATATTTAAAGATTCCTCAAAATATAAAGGTATCCGTTTATTGTTGATTCTGCTTTATTGAGAAACAATTACCTTTCTCAGGCAAACGAGGAAAAAAGACTCCACTGATTTTGAGTCCAAAACGGAGCTCCTCATGCAAGTTTCTTTTATAACAACATCTGGCCTTGAGCAGGTGGGGGAGGAAAAAACCCACTCAGGAGCCAAGTCCACTTTAATTAACTGTGAATACTTCTCAAGGCCATCTTTAAACACTTGTATTTCATCACAAGACAAGAAACAGTAATTAATAAAATAGTCTCTCTAGAAAAGAAACTGGTCAGGAGTAATTCTTTGTTGAGTTTCTGGCAGTGACGACATCCCGTGTGACAGGTTTGGCTGCCTCCATCTGCTGCGAGGCTCGCTCTCGGCTCCCAGGACTCTGCTCTGACGGTCCCTTCCATTCCGTGGGACGGCAGTGGAACGGCTCCACGGAGGGAGAGGGTGCGCGGAGAGCATGCGAGAAGCAGGAGCAAGTGGGTAGGACCATTCTTTGCACCTGTTCTCTTTCCCTTCTTTGCATGTTGAAAACTTGCATCCAAGGCTTACAGGCACCGCATTCACCAGTGAATCCTACGTTGGATCGCGCTTTCTCTTCCTATCTCATTAGAAGTGGAAAAATGTGTTCACAACTTAATGGCCATCTGACCTATTAATTCAGTTGACTATGACAGTAAAATCCTGTTGATGTTATTAACAATTATTGCTTATCAGGAGTGATAACATTTAAAGTCACATTAGATATAATTTGCGTTGAGATGCAAGAATATGGAGCATAACGGTTCAACGCATTCTGAGTTGGTTTTAGATAGGTTTCTACTGAAGCTGGTCCTTCTGAAGGGGCCTGAAGGCTCTTCCTTTCTCTCTGAAACTATTGAAGTGCTCTTTCAACGTGTCTCTGTACAAAAGAAAGGAAGAACACTGAACATGGTCCACGAATAAATTTAGTCCGAAAAGAATCTGAAGGCATTCAAAAAATGTAAAATCCTGTAGAGACCTTACCATAAAAATCTCCAAAGATATAACTTAGTTGTAAGAAGAGAAGAAAGCATGCTACCCATACGTTTATATTTTATTTAAAAACCTCAGTGAATAACTGGTCTTCTTTGGTAATTCTTACTACTGAGGATGGTTAATGTAAAGGGTATTGTGGAAATTTTCTAAGAAAATTAGGTTCTTAAAAGTGATGAGCTTCAAATTTCAACATCTACCTTGACCTCCTGGGGTGGCCACATGGTCCAGGGAGAAGGACACCCCGGGTACTGACATCATGATGCACAGCAGTGACATTCTCAGCAGAACAAGGAGTCACCCAACAGCTAGTGCTGTGTGGGCACTCTCAATATTGCTCCTGAGAATGACCTGACTTACTCATAAGAAGTCTAAGCTGGATAAGGGAGAAGTGAGAACTTAGTGCAATGGTTGGTCTATGGTAACCAAAATGGCTGAAGATTGATTACGTTGGCGCATCCACAGGTAAGCTGCAGGGGACTTCCATGGAGTCAGATGCTTGCATCCTTTGTAACACTGGAGCAGGAGTAGTAACAGATAAGGGCTTGTGGAAAAGGTGAGGTTATAAGAACTGAAGGATGAGAAAACCTGTAATGTTCAGTGGGTAGGAGATGATCAAATAACAGAGGCCCCTGATTGGGTGCGTGGTTCACATTGATAGTTAAGTCACCATGGGCCATTTAATTATGAATCGATGATGGTAGTTCTTTTTTCTACTTCTTAAATTTTTTAAAGTGTATTCTTCACTGGGGATTGTATACATCACTCCTTTGCTTTCAATATTTTCCCCCACCTACTTGGAACTATTGGCTCCAATACTCCATCACTGGAGAAGCTTTCCTGACCTCCCCTCCCAGGGAGTGGCCCGCCTTTACCATGCACCACTTCCTGTGGCATGTTCTGTGGGTTCCACCTTCCCTGGCTGGCTAGCATGCATGGAAGTTCCATAAAAAAGTCATGAACTTTGATTTCCCTCACTGGTACTCCATCCCCAGGATTCAGCACAGTGACTGGCCTGCATGTAGTGCTCAAAAATTATTGATTTTTAAAAGTAAAAAAAGTGACTTATTAATCAAGAGCAAACACCAACATATTAACTTTGCAATAAATGCACAGGATAAAATTAAATTAGAGGAAATTTATCAAGCAGATATAGAAAACCTAAGCTGATCAAGATATGTGAAAACAAGTTACAATTCTTTCAAATAGATTCTCCCCTTAGACTCCCCATCCAGAGAGTTTTATGGGTGAATAACTGCAAATTTGGAGTAGATAAGTCTGGCTCTGTTTATACTGTTCAGCAGCACACAGGAAAAGAATAGCTTCTCAGTATATTCACAGGACAGTGCTATGCTGACGAGCATGGCTCATAGAAAATATTTTACCTATAAATATTGATTCCAAGTCATGCATAAAACATTAGCACATAGAATCAAGTGCAACATTGCATGAATAATATACTCACATAGAATGTATTTTGGCAAGGTAGGAATCGTTCAGAACGAGAAAATTAACTACATACACTTCACAATATTAACTGGTCAAAAACAGAAAATTCCAAAAATAGTCATTGATGCTGAAAAGGCCCCCTGGTGAACTAGTCCCCTAGAACGTGAACAGAGGGATGCGTTCGCAGCAGGATGAGGAGGGCAGACCAAAGTGCAGACGGCTGCAAGGAGGGGCGCCAGGAGCGTGCAGACCAGGGAACGGGAGGAAGATGCACGTTTCCTTGTTTGTAAAGATCGAATGTGATCTGAAATATGGAACCGATTCAATCATATAAATAAGATAAAAATGCGTATTTTAAAATGGTGAAAAATCAATGCGATAATATAAACCTGAAGGAATCCCGTAAGTGTTCTATTTGTAAAATAATCTAGAGCAATAGCTTTCTCACATGTAGTGAAAAAACAGGTCAGTGGGGAAAATTCTATTTGCAATAGTAAACAAAATATGAATGAAAATGAACATTATATAACATTAATGTTTATATATATCATTATGTGAAAATGTGCAGAGGGGTGAAAGAATTTCATAAATGGATAGAAATATTTTTCTTTAAATGATGCAACATTTTAAGTGTTAATTGTCTTAAGCTCTACTGGATCTCAAGGAAAACCACATAATTAAAAATAGTTTGAGATTTCATTATTTTGAAGAATACTTTAAAAATAATTAAATAATTAAAGCACTAATTATGAAGATAAAATATTGTAGAAGGTATCTTATTCCACTTGTATAAAAATTCCCAGTAATGCAAACAAAAAATTCCTAAATAATGCAAACGTGAATCAGATAGATGAAAGGTATAGATCAAATAGCAAAAATCAAAGATTATAAAAATTTTGTATCACATCATAGCTCAATTTTATGTTATTGGAAAAATAAAAATGGTTTTAGAATCATTGACCCATTGTTAGTTATTACTACCAAAATAACTCCAGGTAGCAGCGAGTAACAAAGTGTGGTAATACATTATAGACCATGAAGGAGAACATCTGAGTATGTACACATGAAATCTTGGGCTGGAAAATCTTTATAGTTATTCAGCAACCATAGATGCATATGTATGCTGACATTTTTTAATATTTCAAGCAATATTGATAACTTGAAAAACTGATACGTGTTTAACACACAACATAAATTTAGAAGACCAGATTTTTTTTGTCTTGATTTTGGTTTCCAGTTACATTATTTGAAAATTTTATTAGTCATTTTAGTAATTTAATAATTATTTTCAAATTAGATATTTTTTCCTTTTGTTGAAAAAAGTGACTAATTTCAATTAATAGATGAAATACACTCAAAATTCCTATTTCTCTTTTGATTTTGAATGGGTCCTGTGTGTAGTATATTTAAAATACCAATGATTGAATGAATATTTAGCATGAATTTCTAATGACTGCGTTTTGATTGTCTCTCCTATTTTTCCAGAAACACTCATTTATGTTGAGTACAGTAATTTTTGCAGTGGATGGGGTGTTCTCTTGTTTCTCGCTTGTTTTGAGCATTGAATTATGTATGGGGTATATTATAATACTCAACAGTGAAATTCGAGTGGAATAACCACTGCATAAATACATAATTACACGAGTAAGATCATTTTGAATTTCAGCTTTCATTCTTTCCCCAAACATCAAAGATAAGTTTGGTTTAATATTAAAATGACCAATTAAGTGAGTTCTTGCTGCTACTTTGCATAAAAAATCTCTTATAATCGTCACAAAAGTGGTTTGCGGTAAGCATTAGCATTCATGCCTCATGTGTTTCCCAGGACAGAGCTCGTGAGGCGCCTGAACAGCGCGATAAACCAGGGGCGGGTGGAAAAACAGAGCGGGGTGGGATTCTGCTGTGTCTGACCCTGGCCACAGGGTCCGCTGTGACGCATGCACCATGCTGCGAAGAAGCGGGTGTGGTTACCTTACTGCTTCATGGTAGGAGACGTGTAAGAATAAGTGTGTGTAGACTTTTAGCTGCTAAAAAAAAATTGAATTGACTCTGGTCGGTTTTGTAATGGGAGAATTTCAAGCACTTGTCAAGGAGAGAGACCTAGATATCTTCAGGTTCTTTCTTCATTGAGATTTTAGATTACAGGCCAGATTCTAAGAAGTACAAATTACAATCAATGCCATACTCTCAAAACATTTATATTATCAATAGAATAATAAGAAAAAATATGCAAAACTGAAAATGCTACTATCTGTGATAACAATACCATAGAAAGGTCACAGAGTAAAATGCATTAAGGTTCTAAGTATATTAGAATTAGAATAAGGAAGATATGTTATCACATATGGATAATGTTTTACTTAAAAATATAAGATGAGAAAGACTGAATTTTGGGAACAAACAGATCTGGATTAGGGTATATAGTTTAACTACTTGCCAATTTTGACTTTACCATAAATACTAATTAGTGTTTCTTTTTCTTAGTAACGAACTATAGAAATGATCCCTGAAAGTATAGTTTAGTGTTTCTTTTTTTAAACAAATAAAGATGTGAGAATAATTACCTGAGTTCCTACCACCGCAGATGTAACCCATGTAGTAGATGATATTGTTGTTCCTAATTTTTTACTTCCTTGCCACATAAACTTATTGTACCTCCCACTTAAGTTAGAGGTTGGACATGCGATTTTCTCCAACAAATGTAATATTAAGAGGCATGATGTGAACAAAAAAGTGGATTTAAATATGCCTGCATTATTTTCGTGCCCTCCTGTACTTCCCCAGCAGCTACAAGAAGATGTCCAGGAGACATGGAGAGTCCCCGGCCCGGGTCAGAGGGCACAGGCCAAGCAGACCTTGCCCCAGCGCCCCTGTGGTAGACAAGCCCAGCCCAGCTCACACAAAACCAACCAACTTCCAGCCGGCTGCGTACTGGTGAGTGAAAAAAAGTTGGTTGATGTAGCCCACCGATATTTTGAGACTGTGACACAGCGAGAACTGACTGGTACATCTATCATGATATTTTGTTGGTTATCTTTTCACATATCTCGCTAGGCGTGTGCCTACACAATACACAAAAACAAACGTATTCCAATGTATGCTTTACAGTCTTATTGTGAACAGTTTTTCATTATTTATATTAATAAACATATACAGGGATAGTAAATTAAACTGTTTTTTATCTTCATGTTAGAAAACATAATATAAGGATTGAAATCATATTCATTCCCATGTGTGCTAGTGTGTCATTTTTGTACCGTTTTCACAAAATAGCACATTTTGGAATACATGACAGTACCACACAATCTTTTATACTTCTGCTCACTACATTACGTGAAGGGGTAAATATAAGACACAAATGTAAGAGAAGTCAGCAGACAATGTAGCTCAGAGAACCTCTACAGACAAGAGAATGAAGCGAAGTAAGTGAATTTGCTGTCGGCTCATTACACTACCCTGTCGCTCCCCTCTTAGTGTGTCAGCATTTTCTTTGTAAAACTGGAGAATAAGATGACTTAAGGGACTCTCAGAATTCATCTAATGAGTGGATGATCTTTTCTACATCTATTTTCCAGTAACCCCTAACTGATTTCTGTCTGCCCTTGGAATACAAACATGCCAGCAAAAGTATACCACCCTAGACAATCTTACATTCAGAAGTTTTGTTTGAATACTTGAAAAATCTTATCAAAACCAGAAAAATCTTTGACAGAAGCATTTGGGTTCAGGGGATCCAATGAAATAATCCTTCTCTTTTCCTACGGAGGTCACAAAAATTTTTAAGATGGGCACATGAATAGGAGTTTTAAAACAATATCAGCTTTAATTGATAAATGGAGCAGCTGCTTAGGTCGGGAGCAGAAGAGAATGCTTCTAGATCACGGGCCGAGAGGGGAGAAGGGTTTGAGAAGGGACTGTGCCAGCGGGTTTATCGTCTCCTTTTCATTTCTCCTCTGGGTAAGCTTTTCTTCCTAGTGGTGAAGAATGAAGGGGAGGGGGACTTATCTGGGGCTAGAAGTGGCCTCTAGGAAACATGATACTAAAGACAGGATCTCTCCCCTGATCACAGATGCTGTCTTCATTCACAAGTGCGTGCTTCCCCTAGAAAACACCCAAGCCCTTCCTGTATGACGATCACTTAGTGTCCATCCCAAAGATGAACAATCTGGTCCCTGCCCCCAGGATGCTTAAATACTAAAGTGCATGATGAACAAGTCAACATGGCAGATTGCAAGAAATGCCATAATCAAGGTCAGCTCAGGGTGTTGTGGGAGGAAAAATAAATGGCAGGTAAAGCACATTTATGCAGACAATCACACGCATATGCCAACAGGTGAAAGGCCTGCTCCCATAAATCCAGGGATGTTTGTGTAGTTTGATTCTAGACGTAATACAGGCGAGGTGAAAAACAAGATGGAGTGACTATAACTAAACTTCTATTTCCAGTAGAAGAATTAATACATTATCCTAAAAACCATGGCGGTGCATTGAACAATGTCAACCATGTACGCAGCAGTGTTACATGTATGTCCCTAGAAAATCACGCCGGCACTAGTGTGTTCTGTGGGTTAGAGGGGAAATGATGAGAATAGTCAGACCATGTAGGGAGCTGCCCAAACATTTCAGGTAGAAAACAATCGTACTGGTCTGAACTGAGGTGGTGGCAGGGGAAGGGAAAGGTATCTAGAGAGAGTTAGCACGGCTTTTTATTCTGCCTAGCTATTTTTGTTTTGATTTTGTTAGGGCACCGTCATTTGCTGATTTGCCAACAGAAGAAACTGCTTTCCTTGGTATAGGGGTGGCTACAAGTTCCATATTGTTGATTCACTGAAATCAGTTTCCATGGCAAATGTAATGGGTTATATGTGTGGAAAGGTACCCCAGGAGGGGCCCAATCAATGTTTTTATAAAATCATTGAAATAAAAGATAAGTGGCAGTTAACTTGAGATCTAAAAAATGGTTTAATAAGGAGACTTCTGTTACTAATCACTAATGCATACTGAATATTTTATAAACAGATATGACCTTGGCATATTATGATATAGGTACATACAGACTAGGATAACAATCTCTACAGAGCTGGACTTTGCAAACATGCCATCAAATGCAAAACAAAACAAACGGTATCATCAACAGCCCCAAACAACACGTAAGGATTGACAGATTTCACTGTATAAAAAGTCTAAGTGCACACATTTCTGTTGCCCTATAACAACCAGATTGAAATATTTAAAAGAAAAAGTATCATGGAAAATCATAAAAGGAAGATTCGAATAGAATAAGATTCATATTCTTGGAACATTTAAAAATCTCTTAAATGCTAATCAGAAAAGTTAAAGATAAAAATACAGGAAAATGATTACTAGGCATGATTATTCATAAAGAAAAAATGCACGTTTAAATTACAAGACAAAGATATCCAACCTCATTAAGATAAATGCAAGAATAAATATTTTGCCTGTGAAAAAGTAAAGATGGATGAGTGCCATCCAGAAGTGACCGAAATCTGATTTAAAGGACTATAGCAAGAATAGGAAGTGGCCTAAGTATTCTGGAGTAATGAGCCATTAGTGACCCAACAGTGTGTTTCAAACACTGAAAATTTAGTTGATCTTTTAACCAATAAATGTGCTTCCCCAAAAGGCAACAATGCATGTATAACATTACAGAAACGTTTTTATTAGGGAGAAGTATACTATGGTAGTAAATTAGTTTTCAACTTACACAGTCAACAATAAGCTTCAGTTTTGTTCTTCCCATGAAATGAGATTCATTTAGTTAATTAAAAATGATACACCGTATTTTGCCACGTGCAAGTTTTTGCCCAAATTTTTGAGGGGAAAATAAGGATGCACATTGCACGTGGGTAGTACCTGAACTACCCCGCATCTGTTCTTGTGTTTTGTAGTGCCTTGCTGCATACAATTTTGTGTAAGATAATATGTTAAAAATAAATGCTAAAATTCCTTTATAATACAAAAAACAAGTATCTAAATATAAATAAATAAATATTTGAATTAAGAAGTTAAAACAAAATATTTTTTTGCCTGAAAGTTTGGGCCAAAAACATGGGTGCACACTATCCATGCATGGCCAAATACGTGTATCATAGTAGTAGGAGACTTTATGGATGGTATTAAAACTGGAGATGTTTTGGAGAAACTTATTTTTGCTTCCTGGCATTATTCATGCCAATATGTCCTCATCAGGATACGCTAGGAGACGGAGCAGCCCTGACTCCGCAGCGCTGCGTCCACGCCTCATGCAACGGAACGCTTATGTGGACACAGGAGTGGTTCAGACTGCCCGGGTGACCCAAACATGATCGCAATAATCGTGCTTCAGGAGCCCACAGGCGTCGCTCCTTCAAGTAGAAATCTGTCACACACAGATTGTTCCCGAGACAAAACTGACCGCCTTCCTCAGTCTTCTCTCTGTCGCCCGTGCTTCTTAAGAACAAGTGTCTTCGTGGAACTTAGATCCTGCCTCTCTTACTTCACATGTGTGCTCTTTCTCCATATCTTACACTCGTGCACCTCTGCAGGGCGAGTCCGGTTCCATGACAGTCACCTGTACTCTGGTTACCTCGAATATTGCCGCAGAGCTTGGTGACAGGTACAAAGCCACCATCCAGCGATTTGCCACGTTAGTGTGAACACACTGGTATGAAGATGAAGAGGCAGGATAATGAGCATCTAAGTGGGTAATGACTCCATTCATGTAGGTGTGAATTATAAAGGGCCAGGTAAATTAATGAATCGAATCCTTGTTCAATTTTCTATTTTGAACGGGGCAATTTTTATGAATAATTGTGCGGTTATTCAAACTGAAAAGCGTATTTTACACTTCAAGGATACATTTCCTAAGTTAGAGTCTAATTCAATATGCAATGAGAAAATTGAAAATGGACCGACTGATCAAACCCCTCGGTTCTGAAATGGATCCTTTGTTGAACAACAGATGAAAAGAAAAGAGACAAAAGTGGTGTGCTTTCAGAGACACTGTCCAGGCGTCGTGATCAGTGTGGTGAGGGACTCGGAGTACAAGAGCAGTGAGTCCCGAGACTTGGAGAGGTAATGGCCCACCCTCGTCTCCTGTCACAGCACGGAAAGCACTTAGAAAGTCCTTGAGCGGCAAGATGAATCAAATCACCTGGGTCGTTTCTTTCTTTCTTTCTCCCTTTTTAAAAATGAAGTCTAAAGATAGAATGCGTCACGCAGAAACATTACTGACCAGCATCCGGGGGAGCAAAGAGAAACACTGGGTGAGTGCACTTCCAATCCCCGTGCAAATGTGGTGGTGCTCGCCCATCTAAGACACCCACCCCTGTGTCCCTGCACGCTGTCAGTTATGAATCCAGTCCTGGTCATTTGAGGTTGGACCGCTACGGAAGTTACCTAACAGCTCCCTGGATTGTCCTAGCAAGAGCAATCTTGCTTCTTTGCAAGTCTGACAGAGCAAGCCCGCTTGCTGGGCTGCTATTTCTGAGCAGGGGCTGGCTTCCTGGGCAAGTTGCGACAGGCTCTCTCCTACATGGTGGCACCTAGGGACCACTGCTTTCTGATCAATAGACCAAGGCAAAGTTGGTGGCATGTCACATAAGATGGTGATGTCCATGTTGCCAGCACCCCTTCTTTCTGGCCTTGAGGAACCAAGCTGCTGTGTTGGAAAGGACCCTGTGACAGAGAGCTGAGGGGAGCTTTCCGCCTCCAGCCAGGGGGGAGTACAGCCCTCAGTCGAGAGCCCCTGATGAACGGGATCCCGTCAACCCCACAAAAACCATGTTGGGAGCAGGCCCCGTTCTCACGCAACCTCCCCAAGAGACTCCAGCCCTGAGGGACATTCGCTGACAGCCCTCTGAGAGACTCAGAGGCAGACAACCCAGCTAAGCTGTGCCTGGATTCCACTCCACCCACCAGATTTTTAAAAATGTGTATCATCGGAGGCTGCTAATTGTTGTAGAACTTGTTGTGGAGCAATGGGTAACTATTATGAGCATTAACCTTTCAGGGTTTGAGATTTCTAGGTCCCTACTCACAATTGTCCCTAGTATTAAAGTATTCATGGTGTGTGTGTGTGTGTGTGCACTTGTGTGTGTTGGCTGAGGTTAATTATGGATTTTGAATATTTTAGCCTGATAGCGATAAATATTTAAAAAGTTGTATATTTTTAAATTTTACTGTTCTTCCTAGCTCCTTGTCTTCTCACCCCTTCCTCATCTCACGGCTTCCCAATGCAGAGTCAGGGCCATCCAAGAGAGGGCACTGTGCAGGGAGCTACAGCCTTGGGCGCCACGGGCATTTCCAGTTCTCAGAGTAAATTGTAAAGAATTCTTAGTTATGACCTTTTTCCCCATCAAGTTACCCCAAAACTGAATACATTAAGCACTTTTTGTAAAGAATTCTAATTCACGTGAGCGTTGCATCCGTCTCTGTTAATAATTAGCTATCCTCCTGGTGGCACGTGCAGTTGGTGTGCCTTTTAATTAACGTTTAGTTGTCTGTTGGACTTAGTTATCTGTAGGCTCCTACTGAAGCAAGTCCGTAGGGCTTCAAAGCCATGGGCCACGACCTAAAACCACGGCTGTATCCAGCTGTTGTGACAGGATTTGAGTGCCATGCACCCCTCTCCCCCATCACGCCAGGGAACTTGAAACATGACCCAAGTGGTACCCAATAGGAGGAAGCAAAAGGGAGAACACTAAATACAGTGGCTATTACACTTCCCTTCTTGAGCAAGCACAGACTTTGCCCGAGTTTTGTGAACCACTGCTAGGTTATTTTCTCTATCAGGTAGAAAGAATTTTAAAAGAGAGTATAGCAGAAAGATCTAACAGGAATACAAACTCAATCCCACTTGGAAGTGATTAAAGGATGTACTGAAGTTTCCCTTTGGTTAGTGTGAATTCAGGAATTAGAATATCCGGAGAAAGTTGCTGATAGAGTTTTGAGTAGCCACCCTTGACAAGCAGTGTGAGGGGCGTTTTCCATCTGGTAATTCCATCTGATGGTGGATTTGCCCATTTGTGTCATGTTTTCATGAGTTACGACGTGGTACTGAGAGGGGGACTTGGAGAAAGAAAGAAGCAGTCAGGAGTCAGTATCTGAGGCAGAAGTGTCAGTTACGGAAGAAAAATGATCGCCAAGAAAGAAACGAAGTGGCTGAGGGTTATGCCTGGAGAAAGTTCTAGGCTGGGTGTGCTGCAGGAGATGGAGCCCAGGCTGAGGCCAGCAAGGTCCCTGATTTTGGGAAGTGCCGCTGAGCATCCAGGCAGCCAAGGTGAGTGACACGACATTCACAGAGCAGAGAGGGGACCGCCGCTCTCTGTCTCGGCGTGTTCCCATAGGGTCCTCGGATGAGTGCAGACCCGCGCACATGGGGGAGGAAACCTCCTACGCTGGGCAGAGTCTCACCCAAAAGGACCCCGAGTTCACCTACGGCTAGAACCACATGTGTTCCCCAAACCCCACGTGAGAGACTTGTAATTCAGAAGTCTCGTAATTCAGGAGCGCCAGTTACTATCCTGATCAATCAAAAAATGTTAAGTAGCGCCGTCTAAATAACAATTAATAGGTTTTAGAGAATAAATGCTTGTTTTTACCCTGTGTTTTATTTGTGAAATATCTTTAAAGTTTTATTTTTTTGTGAATTCACTGGAACTTATGATTTACTTTACTTCCCAAACATTCAAGTACAGCATATACTTTAGATGACAAGACTGTTCTTGGGCATATGTCATCGATTTGGAAACTATGTGTGGTATTTGGTGAGGTTGACTTGGGACCTAAAACTGTCGTGAAATGCAGACTTTACTGAAAAAGGACCCCAGTGAAACCTGGAATATCGAGCAAGCTGCTCAGGTAGTGAAGCCAAAGGTTTCCTTGCTCACAGCCAGGCTTCGTTCAGCATCCTTTTCACTTAAGGGCAGAGAGTTCACATGCATTGTTACTTTTATCCTCTCACACACGACTTCTATTTTCTTACTCTTTCTCTGCCTCCTTTTGCTGTATTTGCCAGGTTTTCTATGGACAAGTCTGACTAGTGCTAGTGAGGCACAGCAGGAAAGGGTGTGGGGTCTCTTCACTTGGCAGGGAAGTCCCAGGGCACGCCTACTGCATCCGCCGTCCCTGGTGCATTTCTGGGCTCATGGAGGTCGGTGATGTTACTGCAGCATTTACCTCCACGATGCGAAGGCTTTGCCTTGAAGACGCCTTGTGTTACAAGTACATTTGGGGGACCCATGGCTGAATATCACTTTACAGTTTGAAATGTCACTCAACAAATCTCACCCTAAAGGAAGATACTGAACAATGACTTATTTGGAACATATTTCATATAACTTGGAGATATTAATCAGCTGATACACCAAATAAGCAATATACTTTTTTCTCCCTCCCTACTTCTCTATATTTTTATGCCTTTGGATTAACTAATGCCCATATAACAAATGGAAGTGACATTATTTTCCATTTACTGTGGGTGTTATTTTGAAAAAATGTTTTCCTAAGTAGATTTTAATAGATTAGATCCATCAAGTATTTGTCCTTTACTGTAATTTTACTTTTGATAATATATGGTTTTGTTCTATTTGTTGTTTCAAAATCAAATAATTAGTCAATATCCTATTTTTGATATGGTTCAAAAATAAGCGGAAAGAAATATATCTAACCATATGTTAACTTGGTGCATAACACACACAGGGAAAGTGGTTTATTCCACTTACTTTACAACATAGGACTTTTGTTGCAATTCCCTATGGGAGTTTGGTACAAATAAAAACAAGGGGAAAATTGTATACTTTAAAATTCATTCAATAGATTTATCATTCCTCTGAAATTATTATTATACATGTGATATAAAACAAATAAGTAATTATATTACTTATAACACCACCAAGAATATCCATTTATAAAAATGACACTAGAATAAATCAAAGAAGTTAAAACTATATATATATGCATATATATAATCTCAAACTTCAAATGGAAATTTCAAATTGAATTTATAAACTTATAAAATGTGTAATCCTTTCATGTTTTTCTTTTGAGAGTTGAATTTCATCTCATTGAAACTGATAGTAAATAAATGGATCCTCTGAAAAAAATCAACAAATTGATAAAATCCTCTAAGATTAAAAGAAAAAAATGTTGAGAGAGGGACAAAAATATAAATACAAAAAATAAGAGCTGGCAAGGGAGAAATCATCATGAAAAGGAGGCATGAAACAGTGCAGTGGATGAGGGTCCGCAAACACACGCGAATCCCTAACAAAATGGGACTGAGCTGTCCATCCGCTCTGTCTAGCCGCCTGCTGTCTGTCCGTCCACCTCTCGGTCTGCTAATGTAATCCCCTCAGAAAGAGAAAGCCTGAACAAAACTTCTATATAGAACTATCTCTATATTTTCTTGTCTCATAATTCAATCATTATCAATCGCATGATAAAATAATCCTATCATAAGAGAGAATAAGAAAGAGAGGGAAAACAGGAAAATTTTAAGTGAAGGGAATCAGTGAAATTAATAAATTAGCAAATGACAACAAGGGGTGATGGATAAAGAAAGCAATATGATGAGGCAGATGACAGCTAGCAGTGTTATGTGAACTAACTAGATAATACGCTGTAGGGAAAACGCGCTGTAGTGAATAAAGAATTTATTTGTTAGACGTTTTCTAGTGCACAAATGAGTGTTCATTTTTACTTTACCAGTTTCTTTAATGTCATTGGTAAATACCAACTCCTTATAATTTCTTCCCAGACTTAAGTTTGAAAATAATGCTGCTAAACAGAAATTTTAGCAACAAGTGTTGTTTACTTAAAAGAAGCTAAAATGTAAGTATTCTTCGATCCTAGGTGTTCTCCTACAGTTTTTTTCCAGATTTTCATTTTATTGTAATTAAGAAAATTGGACATTTAGCTTCTTTAATTGAGAGATTAGGGGGAAAGAGTTATTAAATAGTGATGTTCAAATTTATATCTAGTAATTTTAACACACTTTGAATTTGCGTCTTAAATAGGCTGACATGTGGCAAATGAAATTTAATGTTGACAAATGTAGAGTAATGCAAATTAGCCTCAGATATAATAAGCAACAGATAAAAAATTACAGCTAATTAAAGTGATACATGAAGACCTTGGAAAAGACCTTCCATTGTTTACAAACTTGCAAGAACCTTCTCAGCTGAAAAGAAACTCAATGGTCTTTCTTGAAATGTCAGAGATGAAATGCGGAAGTCCCAATACCTCCAGCTATATACTAATTGGGCCACATGGCTCCCAAATGAAAAACTGTTACATTCTTTTTCTGGCAAGTCACGCATCTTCTAGAGAGACAAGTGCATCTCACTGCCATGCTTTTGAAACTATTTGCCTGTAGAGTGGAGGCATTTCTCATGCTGTCTGTCAACATTTGGAGAGCAATTGCAGGGGCAAAGATCTGAAAGTATCGCCAGGATGTCCTCGCAGGTAACCCCCGCTCGGACCTCTGCCGGCGAGAAGGGAGCTAGCAGGTAGTGTTGCCTTGTCGCGCTCGTAGGCTCAGGTGAGCTGTCAGGCACCGTGCCGTCCGGCCAGGTCGGCAATGGAGTGCCTTTCTCAGCTCAGCTCACTGTCCCGGGCATCCACACTCGATGAAAATCTGCTACAGCTCCTTTTTGGCTGTAGAGTTCTTGAGGGAGCAATCAAAACCCACTGACCCAGCATAAAAGAATAAAGCCAACGCTGGAACATCAAATGCTTGCTTTGTCTTGTCAGTTTCTTTAATCCTCGAACGCCACAGAAAGGTAGGGCTTCTTTCCCTTCTTTTAGTTGTCTCTAGCCCTAAAAAGAAAAATCGGTCTGAGGTCCTATTCACGGAGTATAGGTGTCACCTGATAATCAAGTTAGAATTTCCTATTTGATAGTTTTTAAGACTAAAGCTAAACGCAATTGAATATATATATATATTTTATGAATATGTGCCTATACCATACTTGTGCAACCATGCACACGCTAAATGCATGTAACTGTTCTGAGGCGTGTACAATCTGAAATGTCACACGTCTCCACAGAGTTTGCTTCTTTGCTGCACTACTGTACGTAGGTTGATAAGTCTGCTGGTTTCCTGAGTTATAAGCAACCTATAGGAGTAGAAGACATCAAATATAAAAGTATAAAATATTAAATGACTTTCGAAAGTTTTTTTACATTTTATTTTTTTTAATTTTTTTTATTTTAGTTTATTCAGTACAGTTTCTATCCTTTATTCCCATTCCAGCCTGCTCACCCATTCCTCCCCTCCTCCCTCCCCTTTCCAACCCCCGTAGTTTTGTCCATGTGTCCTCTGTATTTGTTCCTGTAAACCCTTCCCTTCTCCCCTGAAATTCCCTCCCCTCTCCCCTCTGGGCATTGACAACCTGTCCTCTATTTCAGTGTCTTTTGTTATATTTTACTTGTTTCTTTGTTTTGTTGTTTAGGTTCCTATTAAAGGCGAGATCATATGGCATTTGTCTTTCAATGCCTGGCTTATTTTGCTTAGCATAATGCTTTCCAGCTCCATCCATGCTGTTGAAAAGAGTAGGAGCTCCTTCTTTCTTTCAGCTGCATAGAATTCCATTGTGTAAATGTATCATAATTTTTTGATCCATTCATTTACTGATGGGCACCTAGGTTGTTTCCAGCACTTAGCTATTGTAAATTGTGCTGCTATTTTTGAAAGTTTTTTAGGTGAGCTTTTAGGGTCTTTGATTTCAATCATAACCTGGGGTGCAAGTCATAACCTGGGGTGGTCCAGCGTTCCAACCTTGTCCTTCTCCTTGGCCCCTGGTCAGCAACTAGCTGTGCAGGTCCTTAATGCTGATAAAGGGGCACGATTTAAGTTTGATGACAGGAACAAAGTATGTTAATCAAATATTCTAATATTTTATATTGTACAATGCACACGTGCAGATATCTCATTTAACCTTCATAACACGCGGAGCAAAATTATGTGTCACTATTCTGCTTCATGGGGCATTGCGTAGGAGCGGGAAATATCTTTAATTTCCATCCAAATACAGTTACAATTTTATAATTAAACCTATAACTCCATTTGGGGATTGGAAAGAGGAGCCATTCATAGTTTTTCATAAATCTTACATGTGTGACTATGCACCAGTGTTTATGACTCATGAGAAATGAAAAATAAAAACAGGTAATACCAGGATGCATATAGATATTTTTGGAATCATGACTATAATTAAGTTCCCCAATTAACTGTATAACTAAAATTATAGCTGATATTTCACCCTTATTTTTTCCACAGTATTAAAGATGGGGGCACTGATGAATATTCTGTGCCCATTAATATAACTCTGAAAGTCACTCCCAGACTGTATTCAGTAAGCTTAGCAGAAAAACTGCGTTTTTTTTCTTTTAAAGCACTCATTTAGTTGAGTTTTAAGTCCATTTACAGTAGAATAATGCTCTTCCCAACAGAGCTGAACACTGGAGTATGGATTTTTATTCATAATACCGATAAATTTGTTCAAAGAACACATCTGCTAGCGGCTAAAATGACCGAGGAGCACGGTGGTGGCTTTGTTTAGCATTCTAGTGACAGCTGCTATAAACGGTTTAGGTTTTCTTGTTGGGGTTGCTGATAAAGGTGGTGGTGTGGCAGGTGAAACACCGATAAAATGCTTTCAGAGCTGGCTTTATAATTGTATCCCCAGGTGGAAAAACTAAACTATATATAAATACATATCACTTCAGTTATGCAAGGGAAACAGCTCAAATTTTATGTAAGTTCATGTGTGATATTATGATTTTGGGGGGAAAGTGAACCAACCTTTCACGGTTTATATTGCTTTACTTTATTAGTAAAATTTCCAATAATTTTATTACCTTCATTTTATGATGCTTTATTCTGAAAGGCAGTATCCTATCTACTCAGCAGGAATACCAAAATTCCCTTTTACTTCTAACAATTCAATGCAGACCTGAAAAGTTATATAAAAGAAACACATCTGTGAGTAAATTATGGGAAAGTAATGTCACCTCAGAGAAAATGTGGAATTTACTGTTCAAGATACTTTATATAACTGTTCAGGTTTTGATTTTTGAGTCCACTGTTTACGATGCTTGTGGCTTACAGGATCGAAAGGAATGTCATATCTTCATCCAAATATGTAAAAAACTGAATCCGACCGCCCCAAGTAATTTTTGTTTTAATTTTGGCCTGAGAAATTGGGAGTCTGTTGTTAGCTATCAACTTGTGCATATTAATGCTGAAGGATACATCTATAAAATCTAGATCTTTCTCTGTAGGACCTAATTCATAATAACCTTTCTTAACGATTCTTTGATGAGCCCGTGGAAGGCCTATTTTACCAATGGGAGATCTGGAGCTTAGAGAGTTTAATAGGCCAAAAGTGAGATCCTACAGAGGATACATTTTAAATGAAGAATTCGGAGTATGTTCACTCAGCTTACTTTGTACAATCTCCTCTGTGTAGAACTGAATCAATTTAGGGCTTACAGGAGGGACAAGGCTGTGAAATAAAGGCCGCAGAAGAACAAGGGAAGGAGCGCCGGTCTTCACCGCCGGGAGCAGACGCAGTCTGCTGGGCGGTGCGGGTTTCAGTGTTCCAGGCACGCGGTTTGGCCAGAAATAAAAAATGGAACAAAGACACAGGATCGTAATGTATGAAGGAGAGAAAACGTTTCATTACCAGTTTTTACAAGGGGACGGCCTGAGGATAAGCAAGTCCAGAAGGCGCTTTCTATATATATGAGTTTCACAAGAAATGGGGAAAGTTGAAGAAAATCTGGGACAGTGCAGTCTGTGGTTTCCGGCTTCAGGTTCAGAGAAAAAAGAGCTGTTAGTACAAAAGTTGAAAAAAATTAACACGTTACCTGTATTGTTCAGAGTTTATTGCTATTCGATGACTAGCAAGAACGGTACATACATTTGGCTTCCGCTGGCATCAACTTCTAGTCACTCAAATCTTATATAATAGCTGTGTGTGTCACACGCTGGGGAGTCGGCTCTGATTCCTGGTGACCCTAGGGACGAGGGATGTCCCCAGGGGCCTGTCCAACTTTCACATCTGTGCTTAGCACAGTCGACCCTTGTATAAGGGGGGTAGCGGTGCTGAACCCCGCACAGTCCAGAATTCAGTGTAACTTCTGATTCTACCTTCTGTCCCTCTCACCCACGGACTCAGCTTATTGCAGTCTGAAAAACAGCATTTTCAGTCCACAGTTCGGAATCTGCACTCAGGAAGCCAGAGCTGAGAATGTGAAAACACGGTTTTCAGTCTGCGGTTGGTGGAATCCACAGATGCAAAACCCACAGATACAAAGGGCCAACTAGTTACTGGAAAAAAAATCCCTGTGTCAGCGGACGCAAGCCACTCAAACCCTCTGGTTCAAAGGTCAACCGTCAGTAGGAATATGAAGGCGTGGACGATCTTAGCCTTGGGTTCTGATGACACACCCTTGCTCTGGGTGATCTTGGCTAACTCTTCACGGCTGCCCTTCCCCTTCTCAGCCGAGTCTGGATTTCCTGGCTGCCGTCTCCACTTGAATTGACAACGGAACCAAGGTCGGCATCCTCCTGAATAGTTTCAGTGTCCTCATTGTCTCTGTTAAAGTTGCGTCTTCCTTCTGCAGTCGTGATTTTTGTGCCCTTGATGTTCAGATGCATCTGGTTTGGTCACTTCCTTCTTTCGCCTTCATCAGAAGTCATTTCAAACCATTGCTGCTTTCTACCAGCACCACGTTGTCATCCACCTATCTTAAGTTATTGATATTTTTCCACTAAGTTTTACTCCTCCTTCCTCTGAGGTTCCCCCAGCTTTCGTATGAAATGTCTGCACACAGACTAACCAAAGAGGGAGATAAAATGCACCCCTTGTCAGACAGACATAAGGCTCCAACTGTATACAGAGAAATAAGTTTAGTTTTTGTTTTGGAAAACCTAGATGGACACCATGATATTTGGGAAAATAACATATAAATAGATGGCATATTTATATCTAAATATGTCTATAATTCAATGAATAAGAAATGGTTTAAACACCCTAATTTGAAGGCAGAGGTCATCCTTATAGAAAATAAGGCAACACATATGATCTGCTGTCTATAAAAAATGAAGTTGAAATATTAAATCTATGGGATGAATGTGGTATTCCACATCTATTTAAAAAACAGCTTTTCTATATTTTCATTCTGAAACTAATCAAATATTAATGGGTTTATTATTGTGGTCTATTTTATGTACAGTTTTAAGAATGACTATTACTAATGTGGGTATTATTAAATATATATCAGGGGATGAAATAATATCATTAATTAAGCAATTTAAAAATACAGAATAGCAAAATTATTAATAGTTTTCTCTGGCCACAGATTTACATTTTTTCTTTTGTTTATTGTTTTTAAAAATTTCTACTATTAGTATGTGTGGTTTTTATAACCCAAAGTAATATAAAAGTAACTACGTATAAATGATATCCGTTACTACATATAGAGACCTACAGAGGATACACACACACTCAGGCACAGGAAGAGATTTAAAAACATCAACATTTATCCTTGTGCTTATGCAGCTTAGCATTTAGTAGAGTTTAGGAAACAGGTACATCCTAGTTTGTTATTGAACTTAAAGGCAAATAATAGCCACAAATAAGGTAGTCTGGGGGTTCAACTGAACCCCATAGGAAATGGAACTGTTGGGAGGAAAGGACTTGAAAAGGCTTTGTGGAGGTGCTGGTATTTGATGAGAACCTTAGTGATTCCTTGAAATCTAGATATGCGGTAATGGGATGAAGAGCATCCTAAGCAGCTGAAAGATGATGTAGAAATCGCAAGTGTGCGGAGCAGGAAATGCATTAAAGGAAAGGCATCAGTAGCTGAGTCATTTTCCCGTGGGCATATAGCGCACCCTAATGTGTTTATAAAAAAAAAAGTAGGTGGCCATTCTGTGGATGACCTTAATTACCAGAAAGGGAAAATTGCAGCTACTCTGGTAGGCAATGGAGAGAGTTACCACGCGTTAGAACAAGCAAAAAGGAGTCTGTCACCTGCGTGCCTGTCACGTGCCAGGCTAAGACAAGGGCTGGAGGCAGGTAGTCTACTGGAGAGGAGCCACCAGGGGAAGGATGCTTGGGAGTGGGAGATGGAGGCAGGGAAGGGAGAACACCAGTAGGACGGTGCGTTCCCCAGCTAGACACTTGGGGCCCTGACCTCATTGTTGGTGGCAGGAATTAACCACACTTGCCCATGAACTTGCTTGTAGGCAAAGTGTTCGGTGTAGGGGCTTCCCCTGAGGCAGAAGACAGGACAGACAAGTTCTGCAGGGTCTGAGGACCCGGGGGATTGCCCATCCTAGCTGTGGGGAGAGCGGAAGCCGCCTGAGCCGTGTGATCTCTGCTCCAGGTATTAGAGCGCCCATCTCATCTGATCCTACGATGACCCCGTGAAGCAAATATTATTGCAGCTTAAGTTAGATTTTTGGCTAAGATTTATGTCATGACAACCTTTTATCCTCACTCTGTATCTCTCACTGCAATACCCGAAATTCTCACCATGACTTAAAAAGGTATTCTATTTCATGTCTTTTCATATACAATGCCCTTATATAAAATATCCTCCTACAGCCAAGAGAAGGTTCTTTGTCTTACTCAGTTTTAAAAAAATACTCCAATAGTTATTATAATATCTGGCTTATAATGCTCAATATCTTTGCCTTCTAGCGCAACGCCTGCCAAGTTGACAAATGGGTAACGTTTAAGAAGAAAAATAAGTGTGATTTTAACTTGATGTTTTACTTTTGGTTGCCAGATTCAATTCACTGATTTCTTTGATAAGTATACCACCAGTTTGAGCAATTAACAAGATAACCACAGTTAAAATAGACTTTCAGTATTAAAATAATTCTTCTAACTCAGTCTTGCTCTAATTAATATTTTATTCTAGTCTTTTGGTACAAGAATGATCAGTTCCTCATATTTATGGTTATATCATATTTTCCTAATACTGGGTTAATTTATACTGTGTTGATTCTTACTGTCCTCTCCTTTTATTTGTATGTTTATGCCATTGAAATATTTAATTTCTTCCCTAGACAGGCCTATAGAAAAGGCCTATTAAAAGTGAAACATTTGTGGCGGAGTACGGAGTAGCATATTCTCACCTCCCCTGATCTTTCCACAATGCTTGCCTTTTATGGGACCAGCAGAGAGCTGCATTTGCACAGCCTAAGTCACTTCCAATGACAGTTTCCAGTAAAATGCTAATGAAGTAAGTGCCTTGTGAAGACTGCAGGAAGAAATCAATCTGAAGCGAAATCCATAAAGTTTATGTTGCACTTCTCTGGGATGTTGCTTTATCCATTCCTTCTTTTTGACTGGTGCTTACAGTTACAGCACTTACAATCTCTCATACACTTGTCATATCAGACTTGGCGGATCATTTGTGTGCCTAATTGGATAACTGATCTCTCATCAGAAACACACTTTTTTAAATAATAGTGTTTATTCTAAAATTATCTCTGATGTTATCAGGAACAAATTCTAGAACCCCATGATTGTGAAATCTTATTGCTTTTTGTCTGAACATATCTACCCAATAGCCAAGACATAGCACGTGGTTGAGATGCTGGTTTTACGAAGAGAAACTACTTCAGATAATTAGCAAATATAATTACTGTATAAACCTTAGCAGGGGTGTCCAGCCTGCAGCCCACAGGCCACACGCAGCCCAGGATGGCTGTGAACGTGGCCCAACACAAAATCATAAATTTATGTAAAACATTATGAGATTTTTTTTATGATTGTGTGTCAAATGTATTTAATGTGTGGCCCAAGACAACTCTTCCTCTTCCAGTGTGGCCCAGAGATGCCAGAAGGTTGGAAACTCCTGCCTTAGAGGGAAATAGGTCTGAAAAAAAATACCACAGATATAAACGTAGATGCTAATATCTTTTATCTATTCATTCACTGGGAAGTCTAGAACTGGTGGAACCTATATAATATTAATGAGACTTTTACAAGTACTACGTAGCTACATCAGTTCAAATTTTACAAAACATTTAAACCGTTGCACCTTAAATTCGCCCAAACGAAACATATCTTTGCATACCCTCAGATCCTAGGCCACTGCTCACCATGTTCTGCCTCAAGCATCTTCCAGCCACCTGCGGTCCCCACAAATTCCCTGGTGCCCCTCCGGGAAACTGACTCCAAGTTCCCTCCTCTCCAGTCCTTCATGCTACTGCCAGCATCATTATTTAAAAACACAACCACGCCTGGCCACTGCTTTATTCAAAACCGTTAAAGAGAATTTCAGTATGTAGTCCAGGTGTCTCATACTGGCGTCTCCAAGTCCCTTCGATGGTACAGCCTGAAACTGCTGTTCCAAGAACATGCGGGGGTCAGCCTGGGCTATGGAGAGACCCCTCACCGAGAACCCAGTTCTGTCGTTGACAAAATCGGGAAGCCATTTCTCTTGGACTCCATGTTTATGTCCCCCAGTACAAACCCCAGTGTGACACTACTGGAGGTGGGGCTTTTGGAAAGTGGTTTGGTCGTGAGGGTGCAGCTCTCAGGAGGGGTCAGTGTCTGCAATGGCTGGAGGGTTTGGTCCCCAAAGTGCATTTGCTGTGGTTCTGACCCCTAAAGGGATGGTGTGGGAAGGTGGGTCCTTCGGGGTGAGTGGGCTGTGAGGGTGAGGCCCCGAGAGTTGGGATTAGCGCCTTATAGAAGAGGGCCCACAGAATTCCTTAGCCCCGAGCACCTAGCGAAGTGACAGCTGGACAGCATACTAACTACACGCCAATGCGGCGCTACACGAACACATCTCTTATTCCAAGTTCTTCGTTCTGGAGAGTCTTGGAGAAGGTGCGTGAGACGAAAAGGAGTCTTCCAACCTCTCAACGCAGACAGAAGTCAGTTCTTCTAACACATCTCTCTCTTCCCTGGTTTCCTGCTTAAATATCCCATTGCCATTACAATGTGTACCTAAATCAGTTACTAACAGAAAAAAGTAGGGGCTTTTTTCCTGAAAATTTTGTGACAAAAGTAAAGTTAACTTACAAATGGGGCATCTCCTTGTAGTGACATTGGGTGTTAAGTTTTTTATGGTGAGCTTTTGACTGATGCATCATCTAAGTGAATCCCAAGGGTCCGCCAGCACACGAGGCCCGAGAAGCTCCATGCTTTTCATAAACCGGAAAATGCATCGTGGTCTAAATTCACACTCATGCAACCTGTATGTGGGAAGCAAATGTGGGCAGCATAGACCTCCAAAAGTTTGATAATAATAGTCCACCCTCTGGGGTTTATTTATTATTAAACAAACAACCAAAAAAACTCATGGTCAAATATAAACACATATCAGAGTATATTCTGTGAAGAGCTTATGCAGCCTGGTGGTCCAGGCATGCCCATCATAAACTGTACTGTCATCGTATCTCCCATACAGCTCCTTGTAATGGTCCTGCTAATGTAAGTACTGAATATAACTTCCTCTGTCACTCTGAACACAATTCTGTATGTTTAGTGGTTATTATTATTTGTGCCTCATCACTGTACAGGTTTTACTCTGCTGACTATCAGGAAAGTGTATTCTCAACCACAACATGTTTTTAGCACAAGGACTGTGTCTTACTCATTGTTATCAACATGTTTACAACATACATATGCTTAGTGCATTTTTATCCAATGGTATCACATAAGACAGGTGTGTACAGTGAGTTCTATCAAACACAAATGTAACAGCGATAGTGTGACCAGGTAGACAATCTCATATCAAGTCAACTGTTCTTTCAGAAACTTCACAAATGCTTGTTAATAACACCTTATTCAGGCAGGAGCTGCCCTAAGATGCTGAGATACACCACTGCATTGAGCTGAAAACATACAGAGATCTTTGTACTGGTACATCTTCCCTAGTGTTGGGATATAGCCAGCAAATTGGGAAGTTAAGTTCTTATTGTCATTGAGAACAAAAAGTGAAGTGGAATAGTTTTCCCAGTAAAATATATGGTATCTCGATATGTAATGTCTTCCCCTTAGCACTGAAAAAGGAATGGGAAAGGTCCACACATAAGTAAATAGCAAACGGCAAAATGACAAGAAGCTAGAGTCTAAATGTGTAGCGAACGGTTGGATTTTGTTAGAGAACTGTGAGCCATATGTATGTTCTTTAGTGTCCTGGAGGCTCCGTGAAATATGTTGTTTTCCTCAGAAAACTACCTGCAAGTTTTGCTTACCAGACGCTATACTCTCTCTTAGAAATAAAAAAAGTTTACTCAGTTGCTGCACCCAACAGCAAATTAGGGCGGCTCGGCCCAGCGGAATTCTGACACTGTAACAAACCAACCTGAACACGAGGTTTTCGCTTCCACAGGAAGAACTGAAGTCGGCAGGACTGGTACCCCCACATGGCGTGTGTGGGGTGCTTCTCTGCCAGTCACCTTCATTATTGCACAAGCTCAGAAAACACTCCCACAGCAGACGCTACGAGCCTGCGGTAGGAGTCTGAAGGAAACGTCTTGTTCCCTGGGAAGGGGTGCACAGGATTACTTTCCACAAACCCCAGTTCGGAACATGGCTCTACAACACCATTTGTGAAAGTACAAAAAAGACTCATCCATCTGCCTCTACCGTGTGGAAAGTGAACATGACCGTATTTTCAAGAATTCCCGTGTTTGTATTTATGTTAGAAACTAAATTGCTGAGTATTTGTTCGCAAGTCATTCAACCACTTGGAGCATTTTCACACCCTTTTTATTTTTGCTAATACGGGAATTATGTAAGTCTCCTGTGGCTTCTGGATAATACAGGATAATTCCCTTCATTTGCATGTTCTGGGGATTAGGATGTGAGCATACATTTTGGGCATCACCATTCTTTCATACATGTTAGTTCTTACTCAACAAATACAATAGAGCTGGTGGAAATAGAAATGGTTGTGAACATGTCCTCAGTTCCTCTGATAAAGTTGCTTTAAGGAAGTGTTCACTTCAAACTGAAATAAACAAGCAAGCCAAAACTTTCCCTGGGATTTCACTGAACACGGGTGACAGTCTCAGAATCTCATGAAAGTGAAACGATGGCTCTTTCTTCCTCCCTTCCCAGCGGTGGAGTTCTGCTTCTATTTATAACCATATTGATCTATCTAAACGGAAGAATCTGAAGTGAGCATCTCTTGTTTTTCCCCTCCTTTTCTGGCTGTCAGGCATAGATTCTCTGGGTGATTTTTTGCCCTTTAAGGCAGAATCATATCTTAAAGAACAAACCGTCAAGGTTAGCATCCTTATGGTAGCTTTACTCTGTATTCAAGACAGCTCCCAAGAGTCTACCGGGGCAGCTAATGTGATTGTGTCTCCCTGCCGCGTGTGGTCACTTGGGGAATCTGCATATTGCTCTGTGTTTTAGCTCGCATAGTGAGGTGTCTATTAGAAACTGACGCCCATTCTACTTACAGAATTTGAAGCTTTCCTGCTGTGCTTGGGTTGTTTTAATGATTCTCCATAAGCAAATACCACAGGATGTGTCTGTGTCTGTTTGAAGACTCAATAAATAACATTTTCAGCTTAAAAACAAGCATGGTGGCATTGCTGGGTATGTAGGAAGAAGGCTGTGATTGTAGACAGACTTGTTTTCCAAAATTAGAGACTTCCCCAGAGAGTTCACTGCAGTATGACTAGTTGTTATAGATCAGTTCATGTCATTGCCACCTAAGAATGTTAGCCGCTAAAACAAAATTTAAGAATGAGTATAAATGAATACTCATAGAGGTGGTACATGGTTTCTATTATACGCAAATAATCTCTAAAACGGAGTGTTAAGAATTGGTGTCATTTTCTAACTCCTGAACACCTTTCTAGTATCATTTCCAGGCAATTAAACCTCTGCGGGACTGAAGAGTCTAGTTAATTAATCTTCTACCTTACACACGCCACGGCTGAGAATGCTGTTACTTGTTTCAATATCTCTTTTGAAATCATCTTAAAGCAAATATATTCTGAGTCCTATGGGGAGTCTACTGTCAATTGTTCAATCCTTGGTGGTAAAATTAGCGTGTTTGCCATAATTTGAAAACTAGTTATTCTCAGAATTTTTTTTACTATTATTCTCATCATCAAACATATTAAAAGTTACAGAACTAATGAAACACTCAGGAAAATGCTGGGCACATAAGATAAATCAAAATTTAAAAAAATAGGGGATTGTTTTACTAGTTTTTGTTACTGACTCAGTTTGTGATATTGTTTGGGAGACAGAAGGAGCTGTTTCGCTCATGCTGTCCGCAATTTATTTCACATTTAATCATGTATTTCATTCTGTAAAGCTTTATTTCAAAGAGCTACTATTTTAGGGCCTACTCAGTGAATTGAACAGATCCGAGTGTTCACCTCCTTCAACCATTTTGTCTGCCTGTTGGCAGTATTCGAAAATTATGCATGCCTCATTGGGTCCGTGAGAAAATTTGCCCTAATTGGACGAAGCGTAGGCTCCACGTGGCACCTCGGCGTTGCTGCCTCCATTTCTTCACCCCGAAATGCAGCGCTGGGGCACAGTGGCCCCCCAAAAGCCAGCGGTCACAGCAGGCTTCTCGAGCCTCTTAATGGGATTTGTCACAGTTCCTTAAGGCAGTGACAAGGGGTGCTGGTCACGAGGTTTCGTTAAAAAGAGGTTACTGCGTTGCTGGGGGCCCCACACAGGCCCCAGGTGCGGCCGAAGGGCCTTCCACGGTGCGGATGGACATGCTGGCACGTAGCATCTCCCATTTCGTTTCCTCCCCTGAGCTGAGTTAGGGTCGCCTGTCGTAGGGGTTCATCAGAGGAGTCTTGGAGTCTGGGAACGGCTTCTCTTTACATTAGAAAAGGCACGATTCTTCAAGCCACGGGTCTGAAACAGTGTGTGTTTCCCCCCTTCTGGAGGAAAACAAACAAACAAAAAACCCAACACGAGTTCCGCAGACCCCCAGACCTGATCACGAAAGAGTCCCAAGCGTCTGGGTTACGCAAACGAGCAGGCCGCTGCGCGGGCCGGCAGGGCCAAGGCTGGGGCAGACGCAGAGGTGTGCTTCCCGCCTCGGGGTTCTGTGCATTTCCCGGTCCGCTTTCATGATGCGCTCTTTTGGGGTGTATCGCTTTCAACTTCAGGGCTGACGGTGGGCAGAAGTAGGTAAGTCCTCCAAGCTGGATGACGTCCTCTAACTATTTCACTGATACATGAGGAATCTCTCCAGGACTCTCCATTGTCTAGGGTGAGAGAGGCCAGCTTAGCCTGCCCCAGCGTCCGGGCAGCCTACCCCGGGCGGTCCCCTTCCAGTGCTGATTGAGGAGGAGGAGCCCAAGAGGACACGCAGCAGCAGACTCGGCCAGCTGTTGGCTCGCCGGGGTTTTCCAGGCCAGTCCATTACTAACGTCCCATTGGGTGGCCTGTTTCTCATACAGCTGTGAAGGCCAAGCATTCAGCCTTTCCCTGCCTATCGCAGTACTCCACACTTACAAGGCCATAAGGGTCCTGGCTTACAAGGTCATGAGGGTCCAGAACTTGCCAACTGTGGCACAAGAGGAAAAGCTCTGCTTTTGTTAATATCCATGGTGCTTCTGTGTAGTAAGTGACAACCTTAACATATTTAACTTCAAGCAATGATGGTCGCCCTCGACATCCTGAGCCTGTAGCGCCGAGGCATGATGAAGTAATGCCAGCTTTACAGTTTGGGAAGTTCGCTGTGCCTGCACTTCAACACCCCAGTTATCAGATGGGTTTCTGAGTCTAGATTCACAGTAATAAGAGGTTTCGATAACCTTTTTCTTATGGTCCATAGTTTGTTTTACATGGAACCTCCCCGGCTTGCTTCCTGCCCATTTCGATGTCTGGGAGCATCTTCACCCGAAGTCACTGGAGCGTCGAGCCCAGGAGCACGGACTTGGGAACCTGCTCCTTCACAGCGTCACTGTTTTACCGTGAGCACCTAGTTCACCCCCTGTGCCTCAGCGTCCTCCCGTGCAAAGGCAGAGGAGGCAGTATGAGCACCGACCTCAGAGGGTCGCTGTCAGGACTGAGGTGATACAGGATAATGCCAGCACCGTGCAGTGCGTGGGGGATGACGTCATTACTAGATTCATGAAATGACCACGGAGGATCTGTGCGGCCAGCTACCCAGAAGACCGACAGTTGGGTCGGAGGACTCCCCCCAATCTGTCACTTTGCCAGGAAATCTCGCTGTATTCTGGTGGCCACAATCACTTCTGAGTTACTGTATTCTTGGGAAGTGCGCTGGGTCCTGGGATTCTACCTGTCTGGTTCCCACTCAGCACTACTCACTGATACCCCCTATCTCTGTGTCCAACCCACACAGCCCCCCTAGAAGATGAGAACTCCAGTCTGTTGTTGTGACAGAGCAGGGTGAGGGGAGGGTGGCTGGGGGTGAGCAGGGGTCGTGGGCTCGAGATAAAGGGTAAGCATGTACTCTATGCTCTCCCCATTTGATTTTCCCTGGTGTTTTACCGAGTGTGTATATAAAGGGATTAGAAAGCCAGACACACTGTAAGAATTACACTCAGCTTAGCTATTATTAGCAGTAGCATTATCATCATTGTCTTCTTCATTCTTTCCTGCCTGGATATCCTGGCTCAGGGTACCCCCAAATGAGTGACTCCCTCTTCTGAGCTCAATTCTTATTTTATTTGTATGTTACAAAGCATCCTTAATTATATATCCTGATGAAATTATCCACTTCATGCATTAAAGGGTCAGGTCCTGAAAGTTGGCGCCCAAGTCATTATGAAAAACCCCTGCACCATTATAAAGCTTGTTAATACCCAAAACACTCGCCAAATACATGAAATGTATCTGTTTTTAATCATTTGGGGACATTTGGTATGAAGTCAGATAAACAATTAATAAAAGGTGTCAAATAAAAAATAAAAATCAGATCTCATTGCTTGTTACTGCCAATACATCATTACTAAGGAAGATGAAGAATTGGGAAAGAAAGTACATGAGTCCTTAGGTGGGGGAAGGGGCTGATGGGAGATGTAACAATGAGAAGGCAAAGTTGGGGGGAAATGATTTAAAGGCGCTTCCTACACATAAGAGTGAAAGCTCAGGACCTAACCTAGTTTGGGGGAGGTGCTAGCCTTTAGCCTGTCCTTGTTCGTGGGTCCATCCAGTCCCTGTCAGAGGCCAGCGCTGGTTCCTCAGTCTGGGCAATGACCACAAGGGGGGACACAGGAGAGGAAAGGAAGTTCAAGATGGATCAATAAATATAATAAAGAGTAACTTGAATTTTTCTTTTCTCCCTACAGTGACAAATCTAGAAATTATACTTTAATCCTGTAATGGAATCTTTTTACTTGCAGTGGTCAAGGCCAAGGAGCATTTGGTAAAAATATCAAACATTATGACCTTTGACACCCTTTAATAAATGCCTACGTGCAAAATCTCGCATTTTGGGAGATGTCCATTATGAATTTGGGTGCTTGGAGAGAATGATTTTGACCAAGCATATGATTTTACCGCCTCTGTAGGTAATGCGGGTCCGTGGGCTCTTCGGTTTCGTCTGCAGAGTCCCTGACGTGAACTCTTTCTATAAAAATAGTCCTAATGAAAGTCAAGGGAACCTCCAAAGAACTCCATTTCTGCTGGTCAAAGACAGAAGAAAAGAAGTTTATTTTATAATGTTCTCCTGGGAGCTGAAGGAAAGGAAATCTAAAATGAGGGAAAATATCTGTACAAGAAGATAATTATCCACAACCATAAAATCTCCCCAGACTTCAAAATCACATAAAGGTTTCCGGGGAGGATCACAGGGAGATGGCGGAGCAAGAAGCCCGGGGTCTGGCTCCCACCTACACAAACACTGAAGCCGCAGGTCTGTCTCATGATGCTGGTTTGGACTCTGGGGGGCACGGAGGCCTCGCAATGTCCAGGAGAAGGCTTGCATAGTACTTATGGTTAATGATGGGCGGTATTAGCTCTTTGCTCATCGGTGATCTCCAGCACTCTTCTCAGTAGCCTGTCTAGTGAAAGTATTTAAGGGGCCATTTACCCTCCGGAATGACCGTAAGAAAAGCACAATGATCCCAGCCGTTTGCCTCATCCTAACTGTTACTTGTCGGGAAGTACTTCAGCTGTGACAATATGACACAGTGTCTGACAACCTCCCTAACCTCTAGAATGTGCACTTAGAATGAACTGTAACATTTCTCAGTAATTGATGGAGTCATTAATAACAACCGTTAAGTTTTCTTTTATTGTATTCTAACGCCAGGAATGTAGTTCCAAGAAAACACATTGATTTGATTATATCAACTGGTCCTAAGCCTATGGATACAATTCTGGGTGGGCGGGGGGAGACTCCTCTCCGGATTTTAAAGGCTGTTGCACTGTGCTCTCGGGTTCCGTGATGCTGTAGAGAAACACGGTGACTCTGGGTACCTGTGTGGTCCTGCATCTTTTTTCCTTTCTGTATCTGACAGAATTGTTTTTGAAAACGTACTTGTCCTTACAGTCCCTCGTATTATTTCTATCGTTTTACAACATGACATGATGTATTGCATAGATATCAAAACATGAACAACCTATTTATTAAAACTTAGGAAGTTGTTTTTATTTTGCACCTAAAACTAACAAAAATAATAAAACATTTAATTTCTTAATCAACAATGAATTCACTCAATAACTGGCATGATATGTAAAACAAAATAATTATTTCTAATACAGTAATCTGCCAAATACAGTGTAGGAATTAACGATCAATGTAATCACTGTGGTAAATAGATCATAGGACATTTTTACTGAATAGATAATGTTTAAATCTTTATGTGCTTTGTTTTCTAAAGGTTTATTTTACCGAGTGACTTATCTTGACAAGTTCTTGCATTTACTATGTTTGTCTATAGAAAAATAAGGCTTCTGTTTTCCGTATAGTATTACTTCTTATGGTAAACTGTGTTCAGCTATTTTATCAAGATACTAGATATTGAAGTTATATGTAACTACCTGGGTGCTTGGTCTTAGAAACAGTTTTGTGGTAGGAGATGATATTTGAAAGATAAAACACAAATTCAGATATTAGAGTAGGTTGGTATATTAATTTTGGCTGTGTGTGAAAATGCATTCCTGTGTTAATATTTGTCATTTAATATCTAGTCAATTTACATGACCCAAGTACCTGGTTTTCTCACTAAATATTTTTCACTGTGAAGAAAATGATGCATTATTATTTCAATTAATTTTTTATAGCTACCAAATTATATTTTAAGCTTTAAAAGGGATTAGTGGATGCGAACTTATAAGTCAGGTTATTATTACTTCTATTCAAATAGCACATTTGGAGGGAGGAAGGGAGGGAAAGAGAGAAAGCTGTGTGTTCTCATTCTTGTTAAATAAAAATATTTGTGTTGGGTTTTAAGCATTTCAGCATGTACTGAAGGCCACGCTTTCTTCAGAAAACATTAATGTTCCATAGTTTCATGTGTGCTCATTATCATCCTTTATCTGGAGCTTTTCTCCATGAAGTTTGCTTAAATGACACCAAAACAGAAGTAATCGGGATATTTAAAAAAAAAACAGCTAAGTGGGTTTTTTGTTTGTGTGTTTGTTTTTGCAGACAGCTTTGACTAAGAGACTAGGCAGTTTAATAAAATGGTGAGTCGCATTTCCACTCGCAGATCCGCTACAGGAAGACACTGCGGAGGACCGTGACCGTCACACTGTCACCAAGAGGAGGACCACACATGCCTGGCATGCCTTAGTGTCCTGTTTGCTCACAGGGCACAAGCTCAAGCTGCGTCTCCTGCGGTGGCACAGTTGTTTGGGACCGTTGTCACCTCAAGACAGAGAGGGAAGAGAGTGCTCAGGTTTGCGTTTGCCTACAGAACGGGGGCTGAAGGCAGAATAACGATCATCCCGTCGGAGAGAGCGTGATTCTGAGCCATAGGTGCAGCTCTCACGACTCCGCTCGATAACTCTATCTAACTGCATTTTAATGTGCATTTTCAAAAATAAACCTTAACTAGAAAAAGTGTATACATAGAAACACAGAATGAACATCGCGCTGGCCCGGAGGCTTCCTCGGGCTCTTTTAAATTGCCTGGCACCTCGTCAGGACTGGCTCAGTCCCAGACAGCACTCGGGTGGGGGCCACCAGCTTGACACCGTAATAAATAACAGGTTCAGACTGCTGACATCAAAATTTGTGTCACGTTTAAAAACAGCGACGGATAGAAATGTCGAACAAGATGCGCCCTCTTTTCTTTTAGAAGGTTAGAAATTGGGTTTGCTTCATAATCTCTCAGAAAATACATTTTGTGCAAATGGCGTACATTCCAATGTCCTATTTCGCATGGCACAATATTTTATAACGTTAAGGGACAGAGTCTGTTCTCTTCCTAGGAATGCTGGCTTCCCTAGACACATTTTAATCACATTAAAATCTTATATGACATATGAGAGCTTGAGCTTATATATTTTGTAATATTATATACTATTTGACAAAAGTATGATCCCCTTTACTCTAGTGTCCTGAATGCATTTATTTTAAAAACCATTGGAAAATAAGAGATGAGATGACTGCATATAAATGCCTCTGCTGGCCTGAAAGAATGTGCTTTGGGTCTGAGCCTGTGACGACAAATCCCCCCATAGGCAAAAGCTTGCTGTTTCATATAAGCTAGAAATGTACCCCAATGTCTGTCAATGTGGTGGGCTCATGATTAACATTTGCGAAGGAATCCTAAAGTAGTGGTCATTCTTGTCAATCTTAAAATTCGCAATTTTGAGGGAAATGTTAGGCAGAATAGAAATACCCATCTTATACTCCGTGGGCCATTGGACTCATAGGTTGTAACGCAAACGGCCTCTTTGCACCTGGCGGGGCTCACGGGTGAAAACGGCGGCAGGAGGAGGCGCCGCAGAAACAGTTACGGGGTCAGCCCCGCCCTCCAAAGGTGTTTTACTGCCTAGTGTGACGTCATCGCAAGCTGATCGCAGAAGGAACCGGGGAAGAGCCACGGTCACACGTGTGTCGCGTCTTTCACTTTCTGGTGAGGAGGAGGCCTGCCCTGTGGGGTGCCCGTGAAGGCTCTAACGCAGCACGCTGACATCTGGGCAGAGTTCAAGTACAGCTCGGCTGACACCGAGCAGCACAGTGTGTGTCCCTGACCTCGAGGCCACCTCCGCCGTTCACGTCTCAGGTGTGTCTGCCCGGCGGCCTTCGCCGTCCCCTTCGCAGAGGAGGGGCCAGGGTAGCTACAGCAGCTGCTTTGTGTCATGTTTAAAACCAGCAATGGATAGAAATGTCGCGAACAAGCTGCGCCCTCTTTGGCATCGGTGCCTGAGTCATTGAGTCCCTGGGATGTGACGTCAGACATTGCCCGGGGCACCGAGGAGGGCCCCGGGGAAGGGAGGGGTAAAGGAGGCTCAGGAGTTCAATACTTCCGAGGAGTAAACAAAGCAAAAAAAAAAAAAAAAGTCTTAGTCACATTCCAGGCCCAGAATTCATTCAGTAAGAATTTCACTGAAACATTTTTACAACAGAGGATTAGAGGAACATGATCCAAAAATATGTTTCAAAGGAAATGGCTATAATTAAAATGTGCAGAGCAAAGAGAAAAAGTTAAATGAGGGCATTCCTTTATATCTGCGTTCTATAAAAGACAATGTTACAACCCAAGAGGACACGGGGTTTCTAGGATCTCGTGACATGTCATGAACTCGGCTAAAATCTAATGCCGGTTCAGGTGCGTACATGGTTATAACTTCCTCTCCCTCTCGGTCCTCCACGTGGCTCCAAGCGTTCCTACACACACAGATCCCTGACTCATCTCTGCAGTCATTCTGTTGTGTAACTGTTACCGGCGCCGCGCCCCCTGGGGAATCACTGAACAGCGGGCCCAGGGGAGACACGGGCTTTTCTATCCTCTGACACGGGAGAACCTAGGGCTTTGCCATCCACGCAGCAAGAGCAGACGTGGCTAAAGACCCTAGAAGGAGTTGCATTTTGATGCAAAGGAAGGACCCCGGGAGGTGATAGCCAAAATCGGCAGTTAGCACAGCAAAATGCACACGTCCTTGGACAGGTCACAGGCTAACAGTCAGCAGTCGTGGGGCCTGGCCATAGCCTCTCTGAAAATGTTCCAGAGAAAACGGTCTGGCTGTAATTTGTGGGCTCGATATTTTACTTTGCCCTGATCCTTCCAGGATCCAGCATGAAGGCCAGCCACTGAAGGCTACGTCCGCAGGTCTGCCGGGATTTTGGAGCAGACACGCCCTCCTGCATTTGCATGAAGGACCGGGATGGGCAGCAGAGCTGAAACCGGCGGGTTGGTATCAGAGGGGACCAGCGGTTTGGGTCAGGGAAGAAAGACTGTGTGGTAGTGGCACACGGCTCTCACCCCTGTCCTGCAAGGGGAGTTTGTCAGAGCTCTGGCCACAGAACGTGGAGAGAGATCAAGCAGTTCCACTTATATATATAAATGTATGTCATGGAGGACACAAAGAAATACTGACTTGTTGCCTAAACCACGTAGTGTATAACAAGAGCAGATGAAAGATACTTTGCCCACCGGTGCATTCTCCTGAAATCAGTTGGAACGTGGAATGCAGAGTAACAGCGCATTCAATGAACAGCCTTGCAGGAGTGGGGGCCACCCTGACTCGAGTAATTAGCCAAACAAACCTCCACATAACGCAGGAAAAATCAAGGCGAAACAGTACGTGTCCGAATTTCACAGGGAGGTTAAATGAGAGCGAGCTACGGAGAGGGGCAGGGGCATGCTCTACAGCTAGGTGTTATGTTCACATGTATGTCATATGTGAAGGATATTGAGATGCAGAATACGTATGGAATATGTATGAAGTAACAAACGGGATTTTATTGAATTCACTTGTGGAATTCTTTGGGGGAAAGAAGGGATGTGGTGAGAATCTCCTAGAACTGGACTAACGAGGATCAAAGCCAAAATAATCCCTTTTGTTATGTGATTATTTTACTTGCTGCCTGGTGCACACTCTGGGACCATAAATTGTGCACAAAACAGTTTAGTCCCCAGAAGTCTAGTTCCTTGAGCAGCATTCCACTTTGCACTTTTACTTGTAATTTCTGTGAGGAAATTATCCAAACGGGAACTCAGCGCAGGACACACAGCACGCAGAGATTTCTAACAGCTGACGACAGTGTGCGGTGAGCTCCTGGGCGGAAGGCTGGGACTTTGAAGTCACCACTGAGATGCAAAGCGAACATCAGCTAAGCACCAAGGGAACGTTTTCCTTCAGGTCCGCATTCGGCCATGCACTTTGGCTCTCTCCTGACTGTGACTAGGGACCCTCTGCACACAGGATGGGGGGCCGGGCTTCAACGTGACCTTGGTTTTAAGAAGAGGAACACAGGGACGGGATTCTAGGCAAAGGCTGATCAGCTAGAAAACTACTCATGTGGAAGGTGGTCTAATAACCCTTTAAAATTTTTTAAATTAACTCTAGAGAGAAAGAGAGAAAGCAGGGATGGGGGGAGAGAGAGGGAGTCAAAGAGAGAAATATCTGTTTTGTTGCTCCAATTACTTCTGCATTCATTGGTTGCTGCTTGTATGAGCCCTGAGTGGGGACCAAACCAGTAACCTTGGCGTATGAGGACGACACTCTGACCAACTGAGCTACCCAGCCCGGGTTTTGATGGAAATTAAAATATATAAGTAGTAGAATGTTAAAGAAATTTTTCCTATGCAACAAGTAGTAGTTTACTTTTTAATATTAACGTCACCTGTTTATTTTTGGCAATTTTTAAATTGAGAATCCCAAGAGTAGTTTGTAATTATTTTAGAGAATCCCAAGAGTAGAGAATCCCAAGAGTAGTATGTAATTATTTTTTAACAAGAGTATAAATATATAGCAAACCCAAGAGTACTTTCTAATTATGTTTTAACAAAATGAGCACACCTGTTTACCATGAAAGTCAAATATAGAAAAAGGAAATTTACTTAGTAACTTCCATCATGCCCTGCCCTTTATTATAATATTTAAGTTAACCACTCTCCTAACTTCTATCTCTACAGGTGAGTTTTATCTTTTCCAAAATGGGTATAAATGGAATCACAGTGTGTATAATTTTGTGTCTGGTTTCTTTCCTTCAAAATTTTACTAGTGAAATTCTCCCACATTTTTCATGGAGCAAAATAAATAAAGATCTTACCAGCATATTCAGTGGCTTCAATCCACCACACTCATGACCCCTCCCAGCTTTTGCGAGCTGGGTTGGAAAATCCTGTCCTTTCTGTCCTACTACTCAGCACTGGCTTGCAGGCCGAGGCCTGGGAGCAGATGAGACTTACTCCACCACATGTCAGGTGCTTGAAATGAAAGTGTGTCTGGCACATCAGTCTCGGACAGCCGTCTTTCTCCGTGTCAGAAATTGGCAGAGTGGACTGGGACATCCAACTGCATGCTTTCTAGAAGAGACTCACTTTGAATACATGGAGATTGACAGGAAAAGGGTAAAAAAACGATATTCCGTGCAACACCTATTTAAAAAAAAAAAAACAGTAAAACTGGAGTGACTATATTAAAAGCCAATTAAGTGGACTCAGAGCCAAGAAAATTAAAGATAGAAAGGGGCCCTGAGTAAAAGGATCAATTCAACAGATATCACGACCCTACGTGTGGACACATCAAAGGCGGGGAGGTTCACAAGAGGTGCAGCGAACTGACAGAGCTACAAGGAGACTATGGAGCCGTTTGAATGACCCAATCAACCGTGTGTGTGTGTGTGTGTGTGTGTGTGTGTGTGTGTGTGTGAACTATCAAAATTTATGGCAGGGACATCAGCTGAGGAATCAGGGGGTCTGTGGGAGGGACTCTCACACCCTGTGTTTCGGGGAAACCCTGCAGGACAAAGTAGGTTTTCAGCAGAGCTCTCTGGCAGTAGCAGCCCCTCGTCTTTCCCTCTGTGAACTGGGGTTTCTGGTTTCCTGTGCCAGCGTGTGCCTGTTGCTCACCAGGGCAGCAGGTACTAGCTCGTCATCTTTTCTTTCTGCCAAATAAATCATTTTTGATGACAAAATACCTACCTGACCTTTGTTTACTGTTGACAGAACAAATGCTTGTTTTGAATGTATTAAAAACCACGTGCAGCCCGCACTACTCAATAGCTCCCTAAATAGCCAGTGTATGTTTAGATTGCGATTCAAAATTGTGTGAATGGTGCCTGTGTGCTTGCAAGTGTGCAAGCAGAAATGGTGCCGATGCTGTGTTTATTTTAACCAGTGGATTACAATCACCCTATCTCTGACCTGAAGCCTGCGAAGCCAGCGTATCTAAGGGTTCATTTAGATAATGGACTGACTGAGGCACCTCCTGCACACCCCACACTATTTCAGTTTGTTCTTCCAACACGCACACTCCTGCTTCAACCGGCGGTGGCAGTACCTGTCCCTCTCGCAGTGACCACATGGCATCAGGAAGGTTTTATCATGACCTGCCTTTGTGAGCTAGCAACCACACCGTGGTCACTGCATTTCTAAAGGAAGACCCATTCTATCTCGCTCTGAAATGTTTATCCCACCTTGGCATTCGATATTCTTTGTCTTGCCATCATGATGCATTAATGCATAAAGTGAAATTGGTATTATAAAACCCCCGGAGGCTTTCTGAATCTGACTGGTGTGCAGAATTCTATTGTTCTTTTAAAGATCAGTTGCTTATATAGATGCACAGAACTGAGAACACAGCTTCTCAGTTTGTAAAAAGAGCAACCACGAATCCGTAGCGGATGTGTCAGATGTCAGATTGCAATAAAAACCTTGAATTTGACAAGAGGGTGTGATGAGATGATGGGTGAATTCATCTGTTCACTTACATTCTCATCTCTGTGTTTCTTATGCTACTTAAAGCAGTATGCACACACACATGCACACACATACATGTACACACATGTACACATGCCTGTACACGCACACACATGCACATACATACACAGGATGAATCTATCAGATTTTCTCAGCATACAATACAATTTTATAATGCAAAATAGTATCAGCTCTTATGGAATATTTTTAAGACCCTCTGATCTTCAAGAGGGCATGGATGTTATCAAATTTCTATCACTACTTCAAGACTTCAAGGTTAAAGGAAGAGATAAAGATGATTCCATGGAATACAGCAGACACACTATATTGACAACTTGTATTTTAAGACAACTGCTTGGCATTTCAATAAACCTTCAACAGAATGTATTGAAGCTTAAAAATCTGGAAAACAAAATATTCACTTGATGATTATGGATGAGTTGCTTTAATTTTTATGCTAAATACATTATAGAGTAGCCTTACTTCATGAATAAAATAACACAACTCAGTTCATGGTCATGATACTTTTCTTAGAGGTATTAAACCATTCAGATTAAAATAACATTAAAGTAAGATTGAGGCATTTTTGAAAAAACGCTCCTTATGAGCCTCGATGAGAGTGTCAGGGAGCCTGTCAACAGCAACCTGGCTGCTGAAGGAAATGAACGTAAAGTAAAAAAGTCAAAGACAAAATCGTAGCATCAACTGCAAACACCCCGTACCTTACAGCAAGAATGCTGCAGGTCATGCCTTTGGATTACGTTTTGATACTGCTGTCTAAAAATCAAAAATACATGCTGAAATGTGTTATAACAAAAGCACAATAAAATAATTAGGTGTTAGTGTGACAAAAATCAAGCACTTCCACCCACGAAGTAAACATGCTTTCACTTTCATGTCAAGTCATGTGTTGTTTGGCAGGCAAGGTGTTGCGTTGTATGAAAGGAAAGAAGGTTGGCAGGCAAGGTGTCAAAAAAATTGCAGGCAAATTTTCATATCAATTTTTGCATCCAAATTTTTGAAGCCAATCTTAGGTCATAGCATAATCAACAATGATATTCTAAGGATGACAAAAATACAGACAGTGTTCTGCCCTGTGATTGATTCTAATGCAAAAACTGCCTTTATGTAATCTGGGATTGTCTTCTCCACTCTTACCATTCACCCTTCCCAAAGCAAATCCCAAGTCTTCTGCTGGATATTTTCCATGTCAGAACACACTAAGACGGTCACACATTGAAACTCAGTCTCCTTACCCTTTTCCTAGAAAGGTGAGTTTACTCAAGGCAAAGGGAAATAAACATTTAAAGGATAGTCTCACAAATCAAAATATTTAATCCACCACACAATTTCCTTGACAACAGTACAACAAAATAAAACCACCTTCTTCTATTCTCTTTGGAGAAAAATGAATATATTCTCCATTTAATTTAAGTGAAATCGAAAATGTAATCACACAATTTAGAATGTGCTATGCCACAGGCACACTAGTTATAAATTCATGTGTTGGTTAATGAGATTTTTTTGGGCCAACTCTGCCTCGTGTGACATAGTGCATTATACTCACTGAACACACGCGAGCGAATTAGAAGAACAAAAGCGAGAGTGCAGGTGCCTGGATCTGTGAGGAGTCCCAGCTGCTGCGGCCTCTGCAGAGCAGCGACATGACATAATGCCACCGTTTCCTCAGGCTGAGGGTTGTGGCTACAGGATTTTTGAACTAGAAACTGAGCGTGGCCACCTGCTAAATGTGGATCTCTTCTCATGGCTATTTTTTTCTTGAAATGCTTTGGAAGAAGGAAAAGGCAAAGGTTTGTTATTCTCTGCCTTTAGGGAACAAAACCTACACCAATCACCAGGGGAATAACATGAGTGTCCCAAATATGCCACCTGAAATTCCCCATGAAACACAACTTTCTGAGTACATGGCAAAAATTGCAAGCTGTCAGGCACTGTCAGTGGGATGGTGACATACACTTGTAAGTAGATTTATCTGAATATACAGACAACATAAGCTTCAAACTTTTATATCTATGCATGTATATAATTATTGTGTTATATTTGTTATGTAACTGTTATAGTTAGCAGAGCACTAGAACCTCAAGAAAGTCATTTGAGTTTCTACAAATTCACTGAGTCACTTTAACGTATAAGTACCTGACGTGTTCTATTTAGTTTCTACAAAAGTAAAATTCAGTACATGTGCAGACATACTTTTTTTTTTTTGTATCTAGAACTCAACAGTCCAGCTTTATTTGCTGGCATTGCCCTGCCTGATAAAACTGAAACGAGATTGGCTGGAACACCATTTATCTTTCTCTGGTAAACCCATTTTTATCTGTCACACTACCTCTAGGGACAACCGGGAGGAGGACGTGGGGCCGCGTGAATCTTATCCATCTCCTCATCATTTCTGTCTCAGCTTTCCTGTTTCTGCTGGATTTTTATCTCTGTTATCTGTTTTGCTCTCAAACAATGCTGAAACATACTTCAGATGCTTCATAGCTCAAAAGAAAAAACACCTCAACAGATAGATGCATGCGGTTCATTGTCACCGATCCAAAGGACAATGAGAGAAAGAGCAGGAAGCTTCATAGCTCAGGGATTTAACTTTGGATTGTAGAGGGGCATAGCCCTAAAATCCCTGCGCCAGTTTGCCCTTAAACTTTTAATGTGCATGTGAACTTGTATAGCTGTGCCCTCCCCTCCCATCCACCTTCTCACCCCTCAAGTCATGAAATACCAAAAGGTTTCTTAATCACTAGCACACGTACACACACACACACACACACACACACACACTCCAAGTCCAACTGGGAAGGAATGGGTACCTCCATTCCTTCAACAGAACAACTAATAATCTGATGTGCTAAGAAGAGGAAATTCACTCCCTAAAAATTGCTTAGAGTCTGCCTCTCTATCCAGCTTCCTGTGTGATCTTGACTTGGTCAAAATGAGGAGAAGCATGTAAAGCTGACACCCTCACCAGGGAACCAGGTGACACCACCCAGTATCCGAGGAACGCCCGGCACCAGCACAACATGGGAAACTGATGGCAGCCAAGGGAAGGGGTTTACCGGATCCCGTTCTGTGTGACACCTCTGCTCCTCCCCCGGGGCTGCGGCCCCTCCCACCTTCTCTCAGCCCCTCAATCCCGCTGCTCAGGTCTAGCTCAGGCATCGCCCGTCACCTCCCTTCCCCAAACGTCCTTCTTCTGGGGCTCCTGGAGTCTAGCTGTTGACTTCCTCATCACATCCCAGCCTGGAAGAAACACTGCTTTGTGCACGTCAATGACACTGCATTCCCCAGGCCTTCCCTGCTCGCCCTATGCTTCATTACTGGGGAGCATTATGCTAAGTGAAAAAAGCCAGGCGGTGAAAGACAAATACCATATGATCTCTCCTATAAGTGGGACCTAATCAACAAAACAAACAAATAAGCAAAACAGAACCAGAGACATGGAAATAAAGAAAAAGTAGAGTAACAGAAGGGAGGGAGGATGGGGGTAATGGGGAAAGGAAAGGACAGGGTCAAGTCAAGGAACATGAGTAGAGGACCCATGGACCAGGACAACAGAGGCGAGGATTGAAGGGGGGAGGTGGGGGTGGGGAGGCAGAGGAGAGTAACGGAAAAACAGGTACAGCTGTAATTGAACAATAAAAAACAAATATATGTATAAATAAAACATATATAATATATAATACATATAATACATAAATATACAATGCCTGCTATGTACTATACAGTACATAATACATGATACATAATATGAATGTATTACAGGTTACTATATAATATTTACATATACAATATATGTATGCATATTTATATATTCAAGATTATATGTGTATATAAAAGCATGTGCAGTATATGCAACTTTTTAAAAAATATTTTATTTATTCATTTTTAGAGAAAGGGGAAGAGAAGGAAAGAAATAGCAATGTGTGGTTCCCTCTCCCATGCCCCCTACTGGGGACCTGGCACACAACCCAGGCATGTGCCCTGACTGGGAATCGAACTGGTGACCCTCTGGTTCACAGCCCGTGCTCAATTCACTGAGCTACACCAGCCAGGGCTATATGCAACTTTTAAACGAAGTGTACCAGAAACAGGGCTGCCTCTGGGGAGTGCAGTGGCATTTACTTGAGTTTCATTTCAGTAGTGGAGCCATTTTTTCTCTTTTTTGAGCTAAACTATTTTAATCATGAAGTATGGTCTGCTGACTACACTATCTTATTCCTATTTATTTTGTCTTTCTAAACGTGGAAGAATGTGTATATTTCAAATACAACAAGAAAGTAGATCTTTAAAGAGACTTTTATAAATAACTTATTTTAATTCGAAATAAAATGATCCAAAAGTTAGATACCGAGCATTCATTTCAGCGCTCTTGCTAAGCTCTTTCCCCAGATTCCCTGTGGGACACTCGCAGCACCAGCGCATTTAAAACAGTGACTGAAGTTATGCCTGTACTCTGCTGAGTCCTTTGAAACAACAGCATCTTAATATCGATAGAAAGAAAGTCAAGTTCGTCCAACCCACAGTATCAATTCAGCCCTGCTTCGCGAGGGTTAATGCAAGACCTTACTGAAGAAACAAGGCGATTGGAATCCTTCAGTTATATTCTCTGCGCAGGTGCAATTGTTCCGGCGCTTCACCAGACCTTCAAGTTAAACTGAGTGCCCCTCCCTGACTTTCTTTTCTCTCTCTCTTTAGCAGTTGTATTTTTTCCCTATCATTTTCTACTCTCTACAGCTGATGCCTTTGCTTATGCTATCCCGCCTATTTTCTGGAATAGTCTATCTTACGAACTGATCTCCCATCCTCAGGATGTCCCCTGTGCAATCCGTCCTCACGGGACACGCCCCATCTTCAGGGAGGACCCCGCGGTGGAAGCCACTTTCGGGTGTGGGCCCTTCCAGCACCAGTTGTGGTCTGGCTTTGTTGAACCAGGAGGATGTGGCTGGCGGGTGTTATGCTAGGTGATTCGTGACCGGACCATCAGATGCCCCCAACCTCGGATGCCACGTGACAGCGATTTCCTGGGAGACAATGGGTCAGAACTGTCCACCTCGGCCCACTCCGCTCCTCGAGCTGTGAAACGTAACTCCCGTTGCTAAGTCACTAAATTCTAGGGTGGTTTGTTACACAGCAATGGATAACTGAAATAATTTTCCATTTCAATCAAAGTATGACTATTGTTCTCTTCCTTAAAATAATTTTGTAGTGTTTCTTCTTCTCCAGACCCAGACTTTCTGGGTATGTTTAATGAGTTCCGGGCTGCTTTACTCTGCAGGTCATCTTTGTTAGAGCTGCCTTCCGTGTCGTCGCTTCCTCTGACCACAGTCCCCGACGGCGCCACCCACAACGGCCTAGAACGCTGGCCAGCCCTCAGCTGGGCCCCCTGATCTAGGCTCGCCCGGAGCTCACAGAGCAGGCTGTTCTCGACTCTCGTTGTGTTCACCCCAAGGACTGTAATCACATCCTTATCACTCTCCAACAAGGACAGTACGTATGTATTTATGTATACATGTATATAATGTGTAATGTATAATATATACCATGCACTTTTATATAGAAATATATAACATTTAACATCCAATTCATGATAGTGCAGGGGTTTTTTACCAATTGTTACAAAACCGAAAGTGCATCTCAAGTTAAAACACTCTAGATTGAATTAATACCGACTTAATTTTAATATTCTAGGGACCCTGGTTCCAATATATGTCCTGTCCCCTTTTGTATTGTTACAATTACACATATTATACCCTTACAGGCTTTCTAGGCCTATTAATGCAGTGTTATAATGATTAAGGCACAAATAACAGAACGTAATGCTACAAACAAAAATACTTCCCTGCCGTCCTTTATAATGCCCCTGCAGTTATGGCACTGGTGCTGTTCTCTCCCCCAGCGGGCTCGTGCCTCCCTCCCGAGCCCTTCCACTTCAGGCTGAAGGATGCTCTGTGGTGTTTCTCGTGAGGCGGGTCAGCCCTACTACTTAGCGGGATTCACTAAGAAGCGTTCGAGTGCCAGTTCTCTCTCCTGGAGAATGGTGCCTGTCTGATTTTTTTTTTGCATATTTTCTGTGTCTGCTGTTGTTCTCTCCCTAGAATATAATTTTATATGCCTTTTGTATGATAAGATCATTTGGGTTTGAGATATGAAATGAAAACTCGTTCTCCTTTATTACTGCTTCCAAAAATGGTCAAGTGTTGGCAAGAGACTGCATAGTTAAGTACCCTGCAGTCCTGTCTCTAAAGGAATTGTTAGGGGAGCATTCATTCACTCATGTTCTCAAGTTTTTCATTCACTCCACCAATCACTAAGTTTGCCCATCACTAGGTTTTCCTTGAAATCCCTCTCAATGCATGGCTGACACTATAGAAATTATTACAGGAACCGGATGGAATTTCTGGAGCTATAAGATACAGTTAATGAAATAAAGTTGCATGAGAGAGCTACAGCACAAATTTGAGCATACAGCAGAAAAAAATTCAGTGAAACTGAAAATAGAGCCATGAAAATTTTCCGGGGAGTAGCAGAGAGAGGGGGAAAAAGCAATTTACAAAATATTATTGAAGTAAACTAAATAAGACATAAGGCAAGAAGACATTTTCCTAATTATCTTCTAAAATATTTATTCTTTGACTTCTCCATTAGATTTACAGTCCTCCTGCAATTAGTTTGCAAGGCCTGAGGCAGGAGTCACGATTTACATTTTTATCCATGTGCATATCCAATCTAACTAGCCCCTTTGTAAAAAATGTCTAAGAGTTGCCCACTGCTCTATGATGTCACGTCACCCTACGAGACATTTCTATACTCACTGTTCTGTCTCATTGGGCTAAACTGTGTCGATATCACATTATATTAAATTCTAGAGCCTTATAATAAATTACTCTCTGATAGAGACAAATCTCCAGGTTACATATGGGATATGTCATTTCCTTTTGTAATATTGTCTGGTTTTCAATTTTTAGCTCTTTTTTATGTCTGCATATATATAACAAGCAGTTATATTTTTCTCTAATAAAAACAGGATGGGTTTTTATTAGGGAAAAAGTATATATATATGTATATATGTATGTATTTTACTTCCCTAAGATTGGAAATCATTGTAATACTTATTTTTAATGTTTTATACTTTATTTTAGTTATATTTATTGCTATGTTATATATAATTTTGACAAGGTGATTCATGATTAACATTTCTACTTCTTTTTATGTAGACATTTTTAATGTGTATATTTAGAAGCAGGGGCAAATAAACCTAGTGATTAATATTATAAATCTAATTTTTATTTGCTAACTTACAAAATTATGTGATCTAAAAATGACAATCCTATATGATTTTAAAAGTCTTTATTATGGGTGCTTATATATTATTTAGGTGTATTTGTTAGGACATCTTTTATGATATGACTGGAAGCAGCCCTTATCAGAGTCTTTCCTTCTTCCCCATTGACAGGAAGCTGCTGCATTTATCTTATCTTTCTCATGTCTGTAGAATCTGTATTGATGTTACTGGGGTTTTTTCCCCCGATCTTTGTATTTTGGGTATCATTTTCTTTTCAGATCTGATGCCGATCATTTATCTAGCATTATTTATACCGTTAAAACAGTTTAGGTATTCGTTGATTTCCTGTGTTTTTAATTTACTTATGCAGTTATTTGTTATTCGGTGAGTTGATTAGTTGGTTTGCTGCATCCTTTATTTGCCGCGAGCGTAACCAGGGTAGAAAGCGCGTGGCCCCCTGCGGTGGGCCTTGAAGTCTAGGAACACACATCCGGTTCGAGGCCCAGCTCCAGCTCGTATTAGGCATTTCCTCCCGAGTAAGCGACTCACGTTTCCCACGTCCCGACGCCCTCATTTACTAAAGGGGACACGTGGCAAACCATCTGATAGGATTGAATGAAGTGAGTGGAAGTACGTGAAGTCCTCCCATCAGCACCTAGTCCTAAGGAGCACTCCACGGGTAGGAGCGACTATCGCAGTATCGCTGTTGTCACCACGGTCCCTCCAGGCACGCGAAGTTCTCGTGGTAAAATGGCCTGTCCCCCTGTACTTTGCGACCTGACTCCGCTCACTTCCAGGCCGCGCGGCCTGGATGTGACGCACGCGACTGCGGTTCCGGGGGTCAGTCCTGACCGGTGTAAGTGTTCTCAGGGTCCCGCAGTCTCGGCCACTCCGAACGGTCTGGGACTGACGGCGGAACCGGGAGGCACGTAGGCGCGAGGCAACTTCGGAGGGCGGGGTAGAGTCTTCCCCTCTAGGCATGAATCTGGTTGTTCCAGAGTAGATGGTTTACAACCGTTCTGCCCCAGGTCAGTAGTAAAACTACAGAATTGGAATAAAGTGAACACTTGTGGGGAAGTGAAGAGACAATTAAACAGAGGAGGAGCAATTACTTTTCTTCATTATATATTTCGAAGTCCAATCCACCACCACCTATAAGAGCTTCCTACCCTGGAAGTTTTCTCTTAAGGTAAATTATTAAATTACACTTCTACACAATGGCTTATTTGGGTCTTTGTCGCTTTTATTCAAGAGTCATAACATCCATCGCTGTGACTGACAGTTCATCAAAACCAAGCAGCACCACAGGGCAGTCTCTGCACTGAAGGAGAAGGTGATGGGACAGTAGGCGGGACAATAAAAGCGCGTGTCGTCAACACCACGGGTGCCACTCCGACAGCCTCTGCACCAATGAGTCTGCCCCCGCCGCCCTCCGAAGCAGCCCATTCCAGGGGGGGTGGCAAAGCAAACACGTCGGAATGCATGCTTAGTCTTTCCAATTTCAGACTCAGAATATAGCCAGATTTGTAATGGCTGTGACTATTTACTTTTTGTGCAGAAAAATGGGATAAAAATATCAACCTAAAAGGTTGTCATCGGAATTAAATGATGCATTAAATCCTTATTAAGGTGTCAAAACTATATGCAAAATAAATTTTAATTACTACTACTGATAGTACCCGTCAGTATTTGCAATACTGGAAGAATTTGCCCCTTTTTGTAAAGGCATTTGATAGACTTACTGTTTCAGGAAGTAGGAGGGCAGGTCTGGAAGCCGGTGTAGTACAGTGCAAAGCGTCGCGGCTGATGCCGCGTTCTGAGCTCTGCCGCTAGTTCTGAACACCCTCACGAGGAAACGGTTTTTTTGCGTTTCAGTTTCCTCATCTGTGACAGGAGATCCTTGGCTTAAATACAGTGGCTGTACAGTGATGTGAACAGTAAATCTCTCTTTCTGTTTTGCTTTGATTTTTTTTTAAGGACAGGATTTTTACCAGTGATTATTCAACGATCTAGAAACGCTGGGGCACGGCAAACAACAGAACCGGGAAAGTTTCAGAATCACAGTGATTGGATACAGTCGGTGTTGTGAACTCTGCGTGCAGTCTCGGGATGAAGACCAATGCAGGTGCAGACGCCCCATCCTGAAGTTCCAGGAGCTACGGAGGCTGATTTGGAAGGTTTCGCTGGGGGAAGTTCCCTCCCCTGTGCTCAGACTCCAGGATGTCGGCGCGCAGTGGCCTGGCTGAGTCACTCCTGAGCTGGGAGTCCGTGGCGTGGGGATGGGCTGGGGGCCTCCCATAAATCTGAGTTATTCCCACTCTGACAGCCCAATCGTAGTGTTGCTGCAGCTGCTGCTCCTATTTGTTAGTACACCCAGCAGGTAATTATAAATGATGTTAAAACATTCAGGCATTCGGATTGCTCATTTGGCTAAATATTACCTGTCCTATAAATCTAAGTAATAGGTGTCACGGGGAGTCAAATGGGTCCTAAAACAGATGGTTACACTAAAGCATGCATAGATGTCGTGTAGGAGAAGGGCAGGAGAGAAAACGAGCATTCTACTAAAATGCTTACCTTTCTGTTTAGTGGTGGCAAGTGAACTAAACAGTTTTTTAAAAAAGACTTGCTTTTATTTGGCCTTCAATTGCAGTGATCTAAATTAACGCCGTTCACTTTTTATAAAATCTACACAAGCTAACGTTATAAGGAACTTAGTCTTCTTTGGAACTGCAGGAAGATAATAGTTAAACATTTATGAAATCTACATTTGATTAAAATATAGATCCTGAGCACATATCAATAAGATTGTTCATCAAATGAGTGGCAGTGAAATTGGGAAGAGTTTGAGTGAAGATGCAGACTATGGGTACACCCCCTCGGACCTAGGGTAGCACTCAGTGTCTGAAGAAGTGGCCGCAAAGCTTGTGAAGAATCCAACTAGTGATGTGTCTTCACCATGGAAGACACCTGGGTGCGCAGGGAGGCCAGGGAACTGTAGCCAATATACCTCATGTCCTTCTGTAGGACACGGAGCAGCCCTGAGACCCTCCCCAAGGAGACCGGGGTCTACTACATTTTCTGGGGACTGTCAGCTCAGGGTTTAGTGCCCGCACACCTGCAGCCCCCTGTGTCTGAGGCCAAGGATGCACGAGTGCAAGGCAGAGCTAAGGGGGGAATGAAGGAGTCACAAAGGAGCAGAAAGGGAATCACGCAGTATTCCTCGTGAATGACACCGCGACCTGTCATCCACGGGACGTGTTTTCGTGTGAAATACCAGATCTTCCTCGCATGCAGTCTTCCAGTTTCAGAAAGGTGTTCGCTTCCAGGTAACCTTCTAACTGATACAAATCCATGTGTTTTTTTTCCACTGTGAAATATTATATTTCTTGTATGGGAAAACACAATAAAATGTTATTTTATCCTGTCGCCTCTAAAATTGAAATTTAATAAAATGTTGGAAGTTGTCTTGATTTCCCTCAAAAACACTCGTCTCTGTCAGTGTAACATTACAATTAAAATAAAATAACAGAAAAGGTCGGACATATTCCCTTCTTTGCCAAAACTTACTTGTAAGCTTTCTGTTTGCTTGGAAGGCGTTCTAAGACGTTTTCTGTGTTGTCGTCTTTCAGTCTCAACAGGGCTGCAGCGGGCAGCCAGGGGTCTCTCTGGCTAGGTCCTCTTTCTGGGAATGGTGTGCGGGGGCTCCGGGTCATTTGTTGGTCAAAGGAAAGATTACTTTAACTACAGCCTTCAGAAGCTGCAACTACCATTGAAAGCCTTTCTTCCAGCATTTAAATGGCCTCAGAAGATGCAATATGCCAGTGATTCCACAGCACAAAAAACAAAAAGCTACTTGAAATGATGTGTGTGCCGAGATGTATTTGGTGAGAACCATTTCAGACATTAAGCTAGTTTCACTCATCCAATGGCATAATATTTCTGGTTTTTAAAGCAGTATGGTATTTGAACATTTGTAAAAAATACTGACTTTCTGGGGATCCGTAAGTCACTTATTCTTGATGCCAAAAAAAAAAAATAGTGTGATGATCATCCAGGAATCCAGTGTCTGTTTTTTTCACTATTCAAATATAATGAAAAGTCAATATGTAGGAAAACAAAACACATCGAGGAGAAATGGTTTCACACTGCACCTCTTCATCATGAAATGCGAAGCAATTTGAAATGTGGCGTTCAGAATGTGAGCGACGGCATGAATTCAGGGAAAATCTGCGATGTCTCATTAACTTTATTAGAGATCCTCTTTAAGAAGGCCTAAGGCTTGTCTGAATCCACTTCTCTTGTTTGATTTAAATAGGTTACACCCAGATATATTAATTTTGCCTTGATTTACACTTAGGGAATTTCTCTCTGTCCAGATTCTACAAAGGAAGAGATTTTGGCCTGGAGCATCTTACCCTACAAATGCACTAATGTGGCCAGGGCACGCCTCAGTAATACACGTGAGGAAAAGCCTGAAGGTGAAGTTCATTGTGGGAATACTGAGGAGAACATTCAAAACATTAGGAACAGCCTAGATGGCAACCTTTAGCGGGAGGCTGCCTGAATTGGGGAAGGGAGGGGAGAGGGAGTCCTGTATTCCCCATACTACTGGAGTAGAGGATTAGGAAGCAGAATCATCCATCTTTTGGATTACCCATCACTTGGATTTGAGCAGTCTCCTGTTGCAGCTTTCTGCATCTTGAAGAGAAACGAAATTCTGCCTTTGTGATTTTAGGAAATACCCTAAGGTACCCTTCCAGCGGGATTGTTTGGCTCTGTGTCTGTAAGGCCAGTCGGTCCCTGCTCACGCCGGGCCTTCCCAGTGCAGAGTGTTCAAACATTGGATAGATTTTCATGGCATTTTAACATGCATCATTTTTATTTAAATGAGTTTGCACATTTTTCATGTATTTAAGTAAGTTTTGTGGGGGGGGTATTTTTTGCTTCATGTTTTTATTTTATTTATGTTTACACATTTTTTATTGAATTTACTGGGGTGATATTGGTTAATAAAATTACGTTGATTGCAGTTATGCAATTCCATAACACATTGTCTGAATATTACATTGTGTGTTCACCACCCCAGACCAAGTCACCTTCTGTCACCATTTTTACCTCTTCCGAGGCCCCGCTTCCCTCTGGCAATCACCATGCTGTTGTCTATGTCCATGAGTCTCTCTCTCTCTTTTTTTGTTTGCTTAATCCTTTTTATATTGGCTCTTTTTATGGAACTAATGTTGAAAATCTTCTTATAAAGAAGAAATATGATTTGATATTAGTTGTAAATATTTTCCTAGATTTTGATTTTCCCTCTGTCTATGTTATTTGTGTGTGTGTAATGCAAATTCTTTTTCTTAATTTTTTAAGATTTTATTTATTTATCTTTAGAGAGGAAGGGAAGGAGAGAGGGAGAGAAATGTCAATGTATGGTTGCTTCCTGTGCATTCCCTGCTGGGAACTGGCCTGCAACCCAGGCATGTGCCCTGACTGGGAATTGAACCGTGACCTCTTGGTTCACAGGCCTGCGCTTAATCCACTAAGCTATACCAGCCAGGGCTCTTTTTCCTAATTTTTGATAGACAAACCAGAAACACTTTGGCATCCCATGACATAAAAAAAATAACTCTATCATATTTTCTTCCTGTTCTTCCACTTTCTCATTTTCCGTTGCAATCAATTATAAATGTTCAATTCATTTGTAACTATTCTTATTTTATGGTGTGAGGTATGGAGCCATACCTGTTTTGACCAAAATGCTTCCCCTGTAGAGCCACCATCATATACTGAAGACGTATCCTTTCTCATTGGTTTGACATGTCACCGTAGCCACATATTAAATCGAAGGCTTGCTTCTATTCATGCACTCTTTACTCTGTTCCATTGTCTGTTAAACTATAAAAGCTATTCTGTCTCAATTATGGAGCCTCTATAACCCATTGTGACAGCTAATAAAATGCCTACAAATTTAGGCTCCCATGATCTCTCATTTTAAAATTTATTTTCTAATTAATTGGAAATTATTCTCAAATATTTCCTATCACACAGCCCACGTGGATTTCACTGCTCATTTGTTACTTCTGCATCTTTACCTGCCAGTCTCCCATCACGTGCCTTCATACTTTCCAACCAGCCAAGGAAAGGGCCATCAGACAGACGAGCTTCAAATTCTCAGTTAATCAGAGTACCAGTGATGTCTGTGGTTTCTGATTCCTTCTGACTATTGAGAGGTTTCTGTTAAATTGTGTTTAATATTGTTCCTTAAGTGTATGGACCATATTGAATCTGCTATGTTTGCTGGATTTTTCTTTCTTATATCTTAAATATTTACATTTTCTGGTTTCTATTCTTACTTTTTTCTTCATTGTTTTACATATTCTGTTTGACATCATTATAAATCATGATAAGACATACAAATATATATTTTTTCAATCTACTTTTACAATGAAAAAATTCATATATAAATATATATCTCTATTCCTGCCATACCATATTTCCAGTTGATCATTGGACATCTGCACTCATATATTTTTCAGTAAACTCCAACTCAGTGAGTTTAAAATAGCTGATTGGATAAAAAAGATGTGGCACATATAAACAATAGACTGTTATTCAACTATAAAAAAAGAATGAAATTATGTTATTTGATACAATGTGGATAGACCTAGAGGGTATCATGCTCAGCAAAATAAGTGAAACAGAGAAAGACAAATATCACATGATTTCATATATATGTGGAATCTAAAACACAAAATAAATGAAAAAATAAAACAGAAACAAACTCAAAGATGCAAAGAACAAATTAATGGTTGCAAGATGGGAAGGGTGTTGGGGAGGTGGGTGAAAAAGTTGAAGGAATTAAAAAGTACAGTTGCCAGGTACAGAAACAGTCATAGGAATGTCGAGAACAGCACAGAGTGTAGTCAATGATGTAATACCTGTATACTGTGTTGTACGCCTGGGACTAATTTAATAATTTACGTTTACTGTAATTAAAAAAACAAATTTTAATTTACCATATGTTCCCCACATAAATACTCTGCTTCCCAACTTTTTTTGTACAACAGTTAATAGCCCATTTATCCCAGGTACAAAAATGTCCAACATTTTGACCACTGCATTTCTTTCAATCAACTCTTTCCATCATTTTAAAAATATATAGTTATTTCTAATTTTTATTTGGGATTGAAAGGGATCTATTACTGGCTCTTTTGAATCTTCTCTATGAAATGTAAATTATAATTTGATCATATATATAGATAAAATGCTCCAAATTAATCATGAGCAAAATTATGTACTGAAATGCAAAAATTTGAGGTGTTTATCATATGTGGTGTTTATCATGTTTGAGGTTTCTTTATGTTTGACATAAAGAAAACATGGCAAATCACTTCTAAGATAATAACTCATATATACTTAACTATTAATGTTAGCTTTAATGTTAATAATTTATTTAATACAAAAATAGTTTATTAGTATTTATTTAATACTAATATTAATAGTTAAATATATCTAAATTATTTATATTTAAACCAGTTTTTTTCCTGAGATTTCAAAGATGGCTTATGCACAGTATATTGAGAAAATAGGCTGCTGGGAATATATTCTGACGGAACAGACATGTAATAATTATGGTCTTTCTTTTTTTTTTCCAACAAGGTATCAAGCCGTGCATCTCCCCAAAGGGTCGGCTGTGAAGGCAAACCCACTGAATCGCCGATCTGATGCCGCGGCCGTCTTCACAAAGGATTAGCAAAGGCTACAGACAAAACCCAGGGACACACCCTTCTTCCCCCCGAGGATCCTCAGCTTCCCAGTGTTCTTCCCGCAACCCCCACCCTGCAGTGCGACCCACCGTCCCATTCTAACTCACGTCGACCAGCTAAGGTTGCAAACTGCAGCAGCGGATTCACGAGTACTCAGATGTGACGAAAAGACCTTGTACCTGATGGCACTTGCTGGTTCTGTGAGTGCCTCTCTCTCTCAAGTTACTTGGACACCCAGACGTAGGTGCCCTTCCACAGACATCTCCCCTCCCAGCCTTCTCACTTTACGTTGTGCGGCTGCTCATCCCACACCAGCAAGCTATGTGGACCGAATGGCTGAGGACTTCCTAAGACACAGGAATGTTTGTTTGCTTTCGCTATGAAATGGAGGTGTTTAATAGAGTTGCATATTATCTGTATATTTATATTAAATGCTTTTAATCACATTTCCATGATGGAGCAATTCAAATCAGACTTCTAAATTAATTATCGATTTCAAACTTTCCAGTGCTGGTTTGGTATGAATCTATACCTTACCTCTAGCAATTAGCTGATAATACTTCTTAACTTAGCTTTCAGTCACAGTTGAAATGCCTTTCTTTCCTTCACATCAATAAAACTCTCTCCTTTCGATATTTTGTTCTCAGACTATTACGGTGAGAAACTATTAGTTGAAAAATGCTTCTTTCTTTCTGTTACATACCTGATATCTACTCTTACATCGAGAGCAATTACTTCTCTATTTCCTCAGTCCCCTACTGTGATTAATAAACACACATGTGTGTGTAAAACTCATACCCTATTATCGTTTAATCATGAAGCCAGAGCTGAGATTCTCAGTGTGTGGTAAGCTCCTAAATTTAGACTTTAGAATGACCAGAAACTTAAACATTCTTCAGGTGACTGCATCAGCTTTGAGTTTTAAGTCTGATCATAGGCTCTTAGGATTTCCTTTTCTTAGCAGTTAATTGGTAACTTCAGCTGCAGAAACCCACTTTCAACCCCTTTCCATGTCTTAAGGAAAAGTAAATGACAAAGATGATGAGAGTATTACATGTCTTAGCTTGGCTAGATTGTTTTGGGATCATGGTTAGGACAGGGATAAGCACCGAGTCCAACTCCAAAGCCGGCCTTCACTGTTTCTAATGCCGAGACCTGGGGCAGGATACTTCACTTCCCCTTGCCCCAGTTTCTTCATTGGCCAATTGGGGTCCATGTAAAAACCAACTTCGAAGTATTATGCTGCAGATTACGTAGAGGGTTGTGGAAAATATATACTATTATTTCTCAAATGTTAAACATCGTTTGACCTCTGGATGATATCTTCCACTGCTTATTGGACAATATGTTTTGGCTTATGATAAGAAAATTTATTTACAAAGCCACAGTGAGTTTCTGGCAAAAGCCCAACCCCCTGGCAAGAAGTATTTAGAATGAGAGTCCAAGAAGAATTTTGTGGAAAACAACTGATTATCACCTTAGAGTTCTCTGAGTTTTCTCTTTACTTATTTTAATCATGGTAAGAACACTTAACACGAGATGTACCCTCTTAACACACTTTCAAGAACACAGCGCACTGTCATTAATTATAGGCACTGTGTTGTGTAGGAGATTTCTGGAACTTCCTCTGTTTATGTCTGTGGGACAGTGGCTTCCCGTGCCCTGCTTCTCCCACTCTATTCACTGGACATTGGTGTTTATAAGGCATTGTGGTGCATCCCTCTACTGAGAATATTGGGAGCTGGAAAATGCATTGCTCCAAAACTGCCTTTAAAAAAGCTAGGTAAACTACAAATTAATAACTTTTCTTGAACCCATTAGAGCACTGAGTTGCAACACAACCAATTAGTTGGACATGTGAAGAAACAGGCCCACTCCACAGAGACATAGGCCATGGATACAGGGTCACCTGTGGCAGAGCAATGGAGGAGTTGGCAAGTGCCAAGCACAAAACCCACCAAACCTTCCCCCTAACTGAAGGACATGACTAAACCCCCGGGGAGGGTCACTGGTCCTGTCACCCCCAGGGCAGAGGTGAAGACCCACTAAGACTGGGAGAGAAAGCAAAGGAAACAGCATCTACTGCTGCAGGAGAAGCCAGAGCACGCCAAGTCCACACCAACACCGTCCCGATGGCATTATAGGGCTCCCCCCACTAAGGGAGGGAGGGCATCTTCTCCCCCACAAGGTTTACCAGATGTACAAGACGTAGCTTGGTTGGCACAGGCAGGAAGAATAGGGCAACCCACAAAGCTACACGATGTAGTACCAGGCACATCTGAGCCCACACTGACATTAGACTGACCTAGCCAATCCGCTTGCCTAGATGGATTCAAACACCCACACCACCGGCCAGCCAGAAGAAAAGGCACACCCATTCCATTGTTCACAGAGGGCATCGTTGTTCCACGTGCAATGTCCGGCATTCAATCAGAAGCTATGTCTCACATAAAATGCCAGATATAAAAAAGTCCCACTATCAAGAGACAGAACAATCCATGGAACCAGACTATTCTATTGCTGCCTAACAAATTACAGAAAACTTGGCAGATTAAAGTAAGGTAACACACAGATATCAGACAGCTACTCGTGTTACCAAACAGAGAATTTAAAATACTTTAATTAATATATTAAAACCTATTTTTGGGAAGAGGCAAATGTGTATGAACATATGAGAAAATTCAGGAGATGGACGTAAACTATAAAAATAATTCAGATGCAAATTCTAGAATAGAGGAGGGAGATGAAGAATGCCTCGGAAAACCATGTCGGCACCCAGCAGTACCAAGAGTAATTAGTCAACAGCAGGTAACAACTGTGAAATATAGATAGAAAAAGAGTAAAACAAACAGATCGCTGATAAAATGCTGGGACAATAAGAACCAATATATGTAATTGGACCTAAATGAAAAGAGAAAGAAAAAGAGTGTAGAAGAAATATATAGATTAAATAATTTTAATAATTTGAATACCAACTACAGATTCAGGAAACTCATAGAAACACAAGCAAAATAAATACTAATTAAAAAAAACTGGACAAATCATAATTAAGTGGCTGAAAACCGAAGGAAAAATCTGACAGATAGCCATGAAAAAAAGACAGTAGAATGCCTATCAGAAAATATTCAAGCAAGAAAACGATGGACTGATCTGTTTTAAATGCCAGGCAGTGAAGTCATAGCAACAGTCTTCGATACTCAACGAGAACATCTTTTGAAAATAAAGAATAAGTCTCTTTCCCAGAAAGAAATAGCATTCACGCTATTACAAGTTTTAAAGGACATCTTTATACAGAATATCATCCAAGATAGAAATTCAGATCTACGCAAAGAAATTAAGAAATTGAGAAATGGTTAAAGCAAATTTTAGAAACAGATATTCTTATTTTTCTTATTTTTTCCTCTCTGAAAGATAATTGAGTATTCCAAAGAGTAGCAAATGTATGAATGCTTTCAGTATATATAAAAGTATAACAGCACAAATAATGAGAGGAAAAATTCGGTCACATGCTGCTATTTGATTTGTCCTGAATGTATCTTCCTGAGGGTGGACTGTCATGAATTAAAGATGCATTTTATAAAGCCTAGGGCAATCCTGGTGTTTTAATAGTTATAAATGAGAAGCTAAAAGAATATACGAATGGAGTATAGTTTAAACGTTTGATGTCCTGAGCCGTGGCACAGAAAGAAGAACAGGGAATGAAGAGTAGATCCAACAGGTGAGAAACACCTGAAAACGGCACATGGACATCCGACCACACCAGCAATGACACGGAAATCCAACGGCCTGAACGCACCCCCTGCGAGAAATACATTGTTAGCGCAGATTTTTAACTGTGACTCAATTTTATGCTTTCTACAATAAACCGATTTTACACATTGAGGCATACATATGTTAAAAATGACAGAGTGAGAAAGGAGCACCATGTAAATACTAATCAAAAGACAAGGGCACGGTTTTAACATAAGACAAGGCAGATTTCAGAACCAGTAATGTCATCAGGGAGGTAGATATTTCATAATGCTAATGTGGTCCATTTACCAGAAATACAAAAAAATAAATGTATTTGACTAACCATAGAGCGTCGATGCTTGTGAAATAAAGCAGATAAAACAGAAGGGAAATATAGACACTTCCACATTTATAACAAATGACATCAGGCTTCCTTCTTCAGTAAATGGTAGGAAAAAGTAGACAGAAAATCAGTAATGCTATCAATGAACTTAAAACATGGGTATTTCAAAATTATTGAGTACAAAACAAAACTCTCGCTCCTCCCTCCACCTTCCCCATCCATTTAATGGCAACCCTATTCATCTCCTTGATCGGACCAAACACCCTGGGAGTTATACGTTATTCCTCTTTTTTCATATCCATCCTGTAGCCGACAATCAGCAATGCTGTCTGCTCTGCTTTGAAAACGCATTCCAAACCCGCCAACATCCCGACTCTCCTGACACCGCCATGCTGGTCTCTGGCGTTGATAAATGCGATGCGCCCCGAGCTGGGGTCCCTGCTCCCTTCCGATAGACTATCCACAACACAGCAGGCAAGTGGTCTGCATAACACCCACATCGGAGAATTACACATTTTTGCTAAAACTCTCCGAACGCTTCCCGAGGTCTGTGTAATCTGGATTCTGACTACCTCTAAATTTTCATGTTCTACTGTTCTACCCCTTGTTTTCTCTGTTCAAATTATCCAAACCTGGCTGTTTTCTTAAACAAGCCACCTTTTCCTCAGTGCATCCACAGCTAAGACGTCCTCTGATTTGACTGCTCCACCCACCAGTTTTTGCAGGTCTCTGATTCCTCGTCCCTGCCTCCAGCGCCTCCTTCTGATGCACCTGCTACGTTTCCTTCACGACACTCTAGGGTTGCAGGGTTTTTCTTCTGCCCACATGTTGGTTTGCATTCTCCAAATGGCCCTACTTAGAACAATGTCAGTTTATTTCAATAGTATTCCCAGACCCATAGCAAACGTAGAAAGAACTTCATAAATATCATTGAAAGAGCTGATTGCAAAATATAGGGAAGTATTTTCCAATAATTACCTAAAGTTGTTGTAAAGTTTCAGAAATACCATAAGTATAACAAATCATAAAAATCAGTTTCACTATTAAAAGTTCAAACATTTAATAGAATGTTTTTCTTTAAAAACTATGAGCTTTGCACCTGCTACAACAAATGATATCTTTTTTTTTTATTGAAAATGAGGCTTCACAACCCATTCTTTCCATGTTATTGCCTTCGCTATCATGGTGTTCAAGTTACCTATTCTTATTTGCAATAATTATCTTTAGCCTAGGTTTTAAAAATCATTGTACAGCTCCATATGATATGTTTAATGTTTTAATAACTTTATGGAATCGGTATTTTTAATTAAAAAGCCTCCCATAGTGTCTTTGTAAGTATACACGGAACAATATTTCTGTCATGTAGATAGATAATATTATGTACTTAATGTCTCCTAGGCCAGAAGATTTAGTGTTTCCATGGAAATGTTCCAAGAGGCTTAATGGTGCATGGTGGTGAGATGCAGGCACACTGCAGCCCAGGGCAAGCGCGTCGTGGTCATGATGCAAGGGTGCCCCCAAATCCTGCAGTCACACTGTCACTGATGATTTTCAAGACTGATTAAAAACAGAAACAGAATAAAATGCAGAAGTTCTCTCAAATATATTCCAAACTCCAGAGTTTAACTTGCTTGCTCCTGCCTGAAGCGGAGTGTAATTTAGATGTCTAAAATTGCATTGTGACTGCTTAAATGGGTCAGTCGGCTTTTATTTTTATTCCTGCAGAAGAAATGGTGAATTATTTTTGACAAACAAACACCTTACATATCCTTTACCTAATCTGATCTCAAAGAAACATACATAAAATCAGGGAGGAATACAAACTAGTTCAAAAACACAGCGACCCGTGAATTTGCACACATGCCTCTAGCCACACTATGATCCAATTTTTAATCCAACACAGAAGAGAAGCATATTTTTCTCTCCAGGGCTTCTCAGGGTATTTCCGCAGAGGCCTTGACATTTCTGGCCAATAAGATTTTATTGTTCAGCAATTTTTGTTCTTGTTTTAAATTTTAAAAAATGCCTTGTAAGATAGTTACCTACGTCGGTATGTTAGTTTTATATTGATGCATAACAACCCCAAATTTAGTGGCTTGAACACACATTCATTATATCAGACACTCTGTAGGTCAGAGGTCTGGGCGTGACTTAGAAAAGCCCTTTATTCCACATCTCACAGGACACAAAGCAGCTGGAGGCACCCCTGAGCTTCCTCCCTGCAGCCCCAGGCTCTCTTCCGAGCTCACGGTCACAGTGGCAGAACTGAGGCCCTCCTTTTCTGGCTGTAGTAAACACCCCAGCCCGGCTGTTCCTCTCCACTCTACCCCAGTCTGGGGTGTTCGCTACAGTTCCTACAGGTCACCCCCAGTTCCTTGCCACGTAGCCCTCTGAACTATGGTTGTTGTAATGGTAGCACGCCATCACCTTTGTCATACCATGTAATGTAATCAAGCAAGTGATGTCTCATTATTTTGTGATGAAGCTCAACCTAATCAGGGAGTCCACTGTCCCATTATCTTGGCCTTATCCTAATGGTCACAACCGCAAGGGTGTGACTCACCAGAGGTCGCCAAAGTGTGCCTGTACTCTAGGACTGATTAGCCTCAAGACTGGGTGTTTCACTATAAGGACTCTTAACTTTTCTCTCTTCTCCGGAACACTCCTGGGTTTTCACCTCACCAATGCTGTGTTTACAAACTCTAAGACCCTTGAATAAATTTTTAGAATTTATTTTAGCCAAAGCCCTTTGCCTCCTTTGGACTTCATTTGACCACTAAAATGTGCAATGTATTTTTTTTAAAACACCTGGGAACTGATTATGTTTACTCTGAAAAAAATAAGTTTTTAATGGAATGGGCTACATTAAAATAGTCCCCTAGCACCTAGAAGTGAAGGACCCAACAGAAAGCAAATCATAAATTAACATGAAAAGAAACCGAAAGTAGGCAATCCAGAGTAAGACTGGTCTATCCGTAGTCGTGTGGGGAGGGATCCAATTTTGAACGATCTTTTGTGGGTACTGTACAAGCTTCTGAAGCCGGGGTACAATGGGAGTTGAGGAGCTGTGTGTGAGTGCGTGTCTGCATTTCAAAACTCCGCATGTGCTTACACGAAGTGCCACGGAGGCACATTCTGAGTCATCAGTTCCTGGGCGAGGTGGCTGACCAGAGGCAGGAGAGAGGGGGAAAGGGGAGGGGAGGAGGGACAGTGAGAGTGAACAGGAAATAAAAAGGTGAAACGAGCGATTGGAAGGGGTGCCAAAACGGGAGTTAAAGGAAGACGTGAGAGGAAGAAGAGAGAGGAAAAAGAAGGCGCGGAAGTGGTGGGAGAGGGGAGGATAATGGGCCAGGGGAAGGTAGGGGAAAGAACACGCAGAGACACCAAGCGGAGACGAGCATGGAAGCCAGAGGAGCCAGAGCAGACGAAGCCCCCTGCGTCCCTGGATCTCTCCCTGCAACGGGAGCGGAGAGAGAAGCAGGAACAACCGTCTCACTGCCTGAGAAGGCAGATGCAGCATCTCAGCAAATGTGTCACTGTGGCCACCAAAAGGGCTCCAGAAGAGCTGGCATGACCCTGACCAACACAAGGACACAGGGCCAACAGCACCAAGCGGTCCCCAGTGGTGCGGACGAAGCGTTGCCCCGGAGGAGCTGGGCTGTTCTGCTGCAAGATGGAGAGCCCCTCGGAGTTTATTTAAATATTTGGAATTTTATGCCCAACTTCAGACTCACTGAATCAGCTGCTACATTTTAACAAGCCCTCCACGTGATTTGTTTGCAGATGGAAGTATGAGAAATATTGCATTATTCTCTATGGATCCCTGGGGCGACATTAACATTGCTTTGCATCCAAATAAATGAAGAGCCAGCCACAGGGGTACTATAGAAGTGACCTGATATCTAAGTCAAGCGACATTCCAGGGAAGGCGGTAATTCTTGAGAACCCCCTAAGCAATGTCAGCCTCTCACACAATACGTACCCATGGGGTTATACTGCCTGGAAAATAAATGCTTGGTTTTGAAAGTGGTAGTGAGAGTCCATCAGCAATGGTCTGATTACATATTGTATATAATGTGCATATATATATATATATGGCATCTGTATATAGAGTATATTAGTGCAATCAGATTTACACACCAGAAGCTAACATCTATCATCAAATCACACAATGATCATTTTATTTACATATGTATATAATGATATGAATAAATCCAAGTCTTCATTTTACTAAGCAAATCATATAATAATAAATTCATGAACTCTGGAATGCGTGGAGTAGCGTGGTAACTGAATTATTTGATGATTCTCCTTCCTTCTCCAAACAGAAAGGGAGCAGAGGAAGTTACCCCGCATATGCCCCTCTGCCACAGGGTTAGTGTGAGCTGTGTTTCAGAAACAGAAAGCCCTGGAGAAACTGCGGAAACCTAAGAGACATTCACCTTTTTTAAGAGACATTTCCACGTATAAGGGAAATCTCCATTTGTAAGGGTGTCTTTCTTGGTGTACCAGGAAGCAGATAATGACTAAATCTCTAGAATCTCTTCTCAATGGAGAACTCAAATCTGCAGAACAACCTTACCCTTGTTTGCTGTGCTTTTCCTGGTCCCCTCCCAGCACTGGCCTCACTCAACCCAAGATCTTTCTTTGTCGTTAGTGGAGATGCTGTTTAAGGTGGAGGCCTGGGCCATGGCTGACAGTTACTCCGTTTTCCTGGGTCTCTTCCATGCCTCCACAGGAGGTAGACATATTATTAGCCTCTGTTTTCTTTTCCCCTGTTAATCTGTCTTCTATTACACTGGAGTCTTAGCCAAGAAATTAGATAGGGAAAGGGAAAGTACTTTTTATCTCCTATAAAATACTCATTTAAATTTCACTTAATGTCAGCTCCCACTTCATTTATGTATTTTTAAGTTAAACAAGTAAGCAACTGGGTTAAACGTGAAGGATCATGGAGACCAGTTTTTTGAAGCAGCCATAAGAATTTGAAATAAATGCCAGTGGATTGTTTTCATAATAAAGATTTATATCCCCATGACTTGAAAAAAAGGTATTGGAGGTCATATTTTTAGGTATTCATTTGGATTTAAAATATTAATGATCACTTAACAATGAGGGGGGAGAGGAAAATTTCATTCTGGGATAATAGTTCTCGCCTGCGAACTAGAGGCTGAGCATTTCATGTTATGCGCTGTAAAGTCAGATGAGGCAACTTATTAGCTGACAAAAATGTTTACACTATTGCTAATCTATTTTCCTAATTCTTTTCATTTCTCTTGTGGTTTAGAAAATAGTACTTTTTAGTAAACATCCATTTTAAATGTTATTCTGTTATGTACTATAGGGTCTGGCAGAATTAAGGCCTACTTGAGTGTGGTCAGTGGGGTAATAATATGGGTGTAATAATTTATAGTTTTAATTCGAACATTTCACCTAACATGTCATATGGTCTGCTTGAGTGGTATGGTGTTATGTTATGGAAGTACATGCTTATGATTTTGTAATAAAAGATTTTGTAATAAAAAGAGGCATTATTTGTGCTGGAAACTGTGTATCTAGTCTTTACCCAAAACTAATTTATTTCTATTGTGATACCCATTTTACTTCTAGATGCTAATGCAACTTTACACAATTTTCATAGCTTTTCAAAGCAGGGTAACATGTAAGTAAAATCATCTATGAGATGTACAATCTGTCTCCTAATTATTTATCTTGTGGGAAATATTTTTTAAATGTCTACTAGCATGGAACAATTTAGAAATAATACATATACAGTAGAAATAAAGGCCACATGTGTATATGGACATATAAACTATATATTAGAACATACGAGTAAAATGAATATTAGGTGGTCCTACAGTGCCGCTCATCCGTCTGCCCTGTGCACATAATACTTGCTTTGAAGAAAGGCACCTCGTTATCAAATACCTACAGGAGTCTGGTTGACTTGTTGATTTAGACTTTAATCATTAAAGCCATGTGTGACCAGTCCACTCAGGAGAACAGTCGGATGGGATTCTAGCTCCTCAAGGATGATGTTAGATAGCTGAATGTAGACAGGAATACGCATTTTAGGCCCTTTTGGGATTTCCAAAATTTCAGATTCTTGGCCTCTGGAAGAAGCCTCTGCTTCTGGCTCCTCTCACTGGGCTTCCTACTGGACCGTATTTCTTACTTGAATCTCCTCTCTGGATTCCTGTGCGGAGGAGCTGTTTCCTTGTGCTGCTTAACATGTATCTCAGCAATGAACACCGGAACCGACTCAGAGCAAAGCTGTCCTCACTCGTCCAAGCCGCAAGGCCATGGTGAACGTGCTCTTGTTTCATTCTCATTAACATTAAAACTAAAAAAAAAATGCGTATTGTGTATGCATGCACTTCATTTAAAATAATGTCATTATTTTCCTATCTGTACGTATATTTTATACACAAAATTTTAAAACACAGGAAAACAAATGCAGCAGTTCTCATTTTGACTTTAGTGTGTAACCTCATATACCTAGCTTTGTGGAAACAGGGAGAGCACACTCAAAGGAGAAAGGCTCTGTACTCAGAGCTTGCTAGTCAGCTGTTACACACTGAAGTGTGTGCTCCGCCCCCCAAATTCCTGCATTCAAACCTAATCCCAAGGTGATGCTGTTCGGGGGTGGGGCCTCTGGGAATCGCTTAGGTCATGGGCGAAGCCCTCATGCAAGGTTTATGCCCTTACAGAAGAGGTTTAGAGAGGAAGCTTCCTGCCCTCCCTGCCATATGAGTCTACAGCCACTAACTGTTTTGTCATCTCCATTAGGAAGTGTCACAGTTTGTTCATTTCCGTATGTTCGGCCCCTAGTTCAAAGTACCACACAGAGTAGTGGCCAATGAATATTTATTAAATGACTGAGTAGATGAGTAACTGAGAAAAGCAGGAATTCCTTCCTTTCTCAGTTTTATTTTTACTTTCTACAGATTTCCAAAAAAACAACCACTAATCCCAATGTATATATAGCTTTATTCTATCTTTGTAAACCTCCCAGTCATTGATTTTTTTCAGCAACAAAATTCACTCCTTTATTTTGATCTTTTAAATATGTGTTCTGTTCTCTGAGACAAGGCAATAAACAAAAACTGGGATAAAATGAATTAAACAGGAAAAGGAAAAGATAAAGGCATAAATACATCATTAACTGAATTATCAATTTTTGCTTAAGAGGGAATTTACTATGCACTTCCAAAAACGTTACAAAGATTTATCAATTCCTTACCACCCTCAAAATGAGATTTTTAAATCGTAAAGTAAATTGGATTTCATGTTTTATACCTGTGAATTTATTTTGATGAAGCCATCATTTTTAGGTGGCAAAATCAACTTTTCTAAGTTGTTTATATAACTTTTTAACCAATATTCAGGATTCGTTGTTTTCTAATTTTGCAACTTTCTGGATTTTTGACACATTCATGGATGATGGGGGAAGATCACCCTGCCACCGCTCTCTTCACACCTCTCCCCGCCCTGACCCTGCTCCTGTCCACGCGAGACAGGCAGCAATGGGTTCTGAACGTCATCTGACCTCTCACTCTGTCCCCTTCCAGGTCACACCAACCAGTCAACATGTATTGACTGTAGTTTGATAATAAGCTGCCCAGGAGTTAGGAAGAAAACAGCATCTTAATGGTTTACTTTCATTATTGCATAAAAGCTCTGAACTCACATGACTCGGTGTAAAAATATCTTTCTGATTACAGACACCCTGACTCTGATTCAAACCAAGGGAAATAAACTTTTTGTTTAATTTTTAATGCTTTGTTTTCATCTCTTTTTGAAAGAGGATTCTGTTAAATTGAAAACTGCAATTTAAATAAATTAACTGTGTACTTGAAACTGTAATTCTTTTTATAATTCTAGAGGATCTTCTAATATCTCTATCTATTGCTCGATCCATCCATATGTCTCTTTGTCTTTACTAACAGAAATTTTAATATTAGATATGTCATTTGTTTCATAAAACGTATAACAGAGCTCTTGCTCAAGTTCCATTCAGAGGCAATATCTATATTTAAATTAACCCCATTAAAAATATCTGTAGTTTTAGGCAACTTTGACATATGACATTGAAGGTTTTGACTCATCTTTCATTTCCAAAGTACTATTGTTTTGTCAAGAGAATCCGATTCAAGAAAGGTAAATGGGCTTCTTGTGGAAATGTTTTACACTGCTCATGTGCAAACTTTGCAGCTGAGCTGCTGCTGCTGAAGTCTACAAACTCCGGGTTGTGAAAGGCGCCTGACAAAGGGTGGAAGTAGTTGTATCGGTTCTGACATAATGATGCTTAACGAATATAAATGGCGGTGAACATCAGACATGTGAACACATTATCATTATTTCCCACTTCCCTAACAGACAGCACTCCTAGTTTCCGATGTGCTCCCGGGCGATGACAAGGATCGTTTCTGAAATCATCTAGTTATTTGGTGAAAACCGCTCAACCGAGGGGTTGCGCACTGAGCCGGTGCAGGACGGCCACGCTCCAGCGGTCTACGCAACACGTGGCTGGAGCTGCCTTTCTATGCGTCAGGATCAATAAGTGCAGCTCTGTTAGGTAATCCTAAACCTCGCTGACGAGGTGACAGCTGGGAGGCCAGATCACAGCCATGAGAGTCAGCCCGGCCCCCCGCAACCCAATCTGATCTCAGGCGCAACACTGGGGTGTGGCGGGAGAATGGACGTGAGAAAGTTTGTTTTCATCGTTGAATGCTCTTCCTCAGTTCCTCTTACTGCCTGTCGCTGCCTCCTTGTTTCCCATGCACTCGAAGTAGAGGAACAGGTCATGAGACGGGGAAGCTGTCTCCGTGTGGATGATACAGCAAAGCTTTTGTGACCCATTTTACACCACGAGCTCAATATTCACTGAGAGGGGGCAATGCTTGGTCTTGATGGCAGGGTAGTTTGACTTCTTATCTATCTCTTTATTGATTTCCTTCCACAAAATCCAAAAAGAATGAGGCTAAGATGTTTGTGTGCATTTGGTAACAAGGGAAATATTTCTTGCTTTTGTGTATTCAATGAGAAATAATAGAAAAGTGACTTTGAAATAGAATCCATTTTAGAAAGTAATTTCAAGTCATTATAGTCCCCAAATCTCCCCATTTTATTACATTAAATAGTCAATTTCCTAACCCAGCAGATTATAGTTAACATGGAAAGGTATGAAAGCAAAATAAAATACGATTAACTGCGTTAAAAAAAAAGGTGACTTTTTCTAGGCCTCACTGTAGTTGGCCATTGGCGGTTATCGCCCAGCTTTTCCCCCAAATCTCAGGGGGGCTCACCTGGCAGATCATGTGACTGGGACCCCAGAGCATTCTCCCGGTGTCTGCACACCACATGATGAGACTCATCCCAGATGCACTTTAAAAATGCACCAATTACATAACAAAATACATGTCTAAAACAGTCAATTTTTATTTTTTCAAAATGCAAAGAGCTCCAGAAAAATATTCTAAATGGACATGTATCTGTGTCACATATTATAACTTAAAATTTGGAAGGAATTCTCCCCTGGGCACGGGGTTGTGCATGTACTAGACCGTGAAATGTGGCGCAAACACAGTAGCTAGTAACCCCTACGGAAGAATAAATTATAACAAGACTGGCCCATAGACACTTCCTATTGGAGAATCCCCACATTATCACAGGTAATACCCTTCAGTACCATGACAAAGATTACTATTAGATGTATATTTGACCAGTTTTTTAACCTGCCAGAGCACCAGGGGCACTTATAATAGATAATACATCACAGTCATGAATTAATTAGTGTTCTTAATGCCAAGAAAAAATGAGGGAGCGCCAACAAATGCAAGGTATAAAAAAGTAAATATATGATAAATGGGTCATTCAATGTTTTTATTAAATTAAATATATTCATGACAAAAATCTAACACTGCAATATTGACTGGGTAATTTAATCTTGTCATTTTATGGAGTGGGCTGCAAAATAATAAATTGTTCAAGCTGAGTTAGGTATCGAATACTTTAAGACTCAAGAGAGTTGCGGGTTTCAAACAGACTCCTGCTTCCTCATTGCTCAGAGTTGACAGATATTAGAGCATCCATAATAAACCTGACATTAGAGAGTTTTTTTTTAATTTCACTGACAGAAACATATCCATTTGGGGCTGAAATATCATCTTTCAAGAGGCCTAATTTATGAGGACCAAAATAACTCATCCAAAAAGGTCTCCTCAAAGTTTATTTATTGGGAAATATCAAGACTTTCATGGCATTTCTTAAATTCTATTAACTAACATAATGATTTTGAGTACATGGTAAATAACACCAGATTGATTGTCGGAGGGCCTAGTAAAGCGAGTACAGTGAAAGGATTCTAAGTATCCAGCATGAGGGGGGCTTAAAACAAAGCTGTGCTTTAGGAGAGCTAATGGTTCAGGGCCATCTATTAGCAACCCTGTATGCAAGCCAAGCCTCTCCACTGTTCTCTTCACATAAAGAAAATACAGTCTTACGTCATTGGGGGCAGAAATGAGACCGGAACCATGAGCACCAGGCAGAGAATAAAAACAAACAGATCTCTACAATTTCCACGGTTTAACATACTCCCTAATATTCCCGACCACCACAAATACATGCAAGCCAAGTTGAAAACAGGTGGGCAAAGTTCAGGGAGCCAAAGTAGGGCCCTCTAGCTATTCGTTTCATTTCTTCATGAGAAGGGTTTTCTCTCTGAGAGGTTAGACAAGAGGGGGGAAATGTATATAAACGGAGCTGTGCATTATGCCCGAATCTGGGCCTGGCTTCTTGCAGTAGCCATGTGCATTTAGGACTCTCCCACACTGCTACGTGAGTCAGTAGGTCACCCTTTTCGGTTCTGTGCGTTATTTCACTGCATTGGCAGACACCTGGGTTATGTCCGGTGCTTACAGAGTTGCCATAAACATTCTCATGAGTCTTTCTGGGAAAATAAGTTTTCAGCACATTTGGGTAGATATGTAGAAGTGAGATGGCTGGGTCATTGATAAGTGCATTATTAACTTTCTGAAACTGACAAATTGTGTCTAGTGTTACTGTAGCGTTTGCCTTCCTGCCAGGAATGGCTGAGAGTTCCAGTTGCTCTCTAGTGCTGCCAGCATTTTGCATTGTCAGATTTTTTTAGCCACTATCACAGGTGTCTACTGATTTCTCACCGTGGTTTTAACTTGCATTTAGCATATGTATAATGATGTTGCACATCATTTCATATGTTTATATGATACCTGCGTATTTTTTAGTGAAGTGTCTGTTCATAATATGTGACTGACTTCTGTATATTGACCTGGTAATCCTACCTATGTATTCTCTCAAGTATTGAGAGAGGAATGTTGAAAACTTAATGAATTTTGTATTTGTCTAATGCTCCTTTCAGATACACTGGTTTTTGCCTTACGTATTTTGGGCTCTGTTGTTAGGCGCATATACATTCAGTGGCAAATGCCTTCTTGGAAAATGATCCCCCCATTATTATATCTTATTGCTTTTATCCCTGTTAATATTCCTGGTTCTGAAGTCCAACATGCCTGAAATTTACACAGCTACTCCGATTTTCTTTAGTGTTTACATGATATATCTCCCTCTCTTCTTATACTTTCATCCTATGGTTTTATTGTTAATGAGAGTTCCTTCAGGATAGAAATACAGTTGGCCCTTAAAATTTACAAAACTGACCATCTCTTTTATATGATGTCATGAGAAAAATTGCACTTAATGTGATTATTGACACAGTTGAAGCACAGTTTCTTATTCGATAGCTCTCTTCACTTAGTTCCTTTTTATCTTCAGTCTTTTTTTTCTCCTCTTTGGCTAACTGAGTAGTTTTATGACAACTTTATCTCCTCTGTTGGCTATTATTTATATCATTTTAAAACATCGTAGTCATTCTCCTATGGTTTAAAATATATAGGTAATTATTTTTACTTTATATTTAAATAAGATTATACTCCATCATCAGTAGAATGTGGACCTTGAGAGTGTATGTATTTCCAATTTCTTCTTCCATCCTTTTCTATTATTGCCAAAGAGTTTAGTACTAATATGTTACATGTGGGTACATAAAATAGGTTGTTCTGTTTTTTTATTCAGACAGTTGATAATATTTTAAAGCAATTTTTAAATGAAATTAAATTATTTCATATTTTTCCATTTCCAACACTCTGTGGTTTTGACCCATCCACCTTTCTGACTGATATGATAGCTCTCTGTCTGCAGAAAATTCTTCAACATTTGTTATAAATTAGGTGTTCTCCAGATGGATCTGTCACTTCTGGGTCGGTCTGAGCGACTCACTATTTCTCCTTCACCTTGAAAGGTACTGTCACTGCACACAGATTCTGCACTGGCAGTTTTGTTTTGTTTCATTTGTTTGTTTGTTTGTTTGTTTCCTCCAGCAGGTGTGGTTTTCCTCCAGTGTTCTTACGTGACAGATTTGGTTCCTCCTCCCCCTGAAATTTAAACATTCGTTCCACTGGGGAGAGGAAACAGCCATGTTTTCCTCATGCTCCACTGCACCCTAAATTTTTCCCCAGAATTCTCTTCCATGTTTTCTGTGAGACCCTGTATGGATTGTGTGGGAGAGAACCCTGCAAGAATGTGTAGACCCGCCATCTGTGACACTTAGTCCCCAGATCAGTGACCATCAGGAGTCTTACTCTCTTATGCCAGCCCTCCCCCTCCCCCACACTCACACTGAGCCTCCAGCAGTTAGTGTAGGGTGTGTGACTTTATCCTTTCACTTGCTGGCACAGCATCCGGCTGCCGGGCCGGCTTCCGGGCCTTGGGACCTGAGCACACCTGGAGAGAAAGGCCTGGACCTGATTCCAGTCTCTGCAGTTGCTGTCTCGAAATTCTTCAGACTTTGCAAACAAAGGTTTCTTCATTTTCAGTGTGCACTGTGCCTGGCGAGGGATGAGGCACAGCCTGTCCAGCATCAAATGTTTGTGTCGTTGGTCCACACAGGTGCCACCTCTCCCCAGGCTGCAGGGCACTGGATTGGTCTGCATTCCGAATTCTCTGAGGAGTTAAGAAACACTCTTGACTTGCCATTTGTTCAGATTTTTTTTCTTTTTGTGGGAATATAAACAGAAGGAGCAAAACTCTAGCTTTCTACATTTCTGAGCGCTCAAATATTACTAATTCCCTAGGGCACTTTGAACATTGCTTCGATTTTTAACATGTCTTAAACCACTTAAGTAGTTTTTATTCATTTTATTCATCAGATATCTGTTAAAACACATGCTTGAAAAATAACTTTACTAATATTAGACATATTTTACTACAGGAACCACATTTTAACTCATAAAAGAAAGTAGCTTTCAGTGAAAATAAAATCATCCTTATCAATCACTTGGGTTTGTCATTTTAAACAAGTCTCATTGATGGAGGCTCTTCTTTTTGGCTTTTGGGACACAGTGTCTTAGCCTGGGCTGCTAAGAGACAATGCCATAGACAGGGTGGTTTAAACAATAGTCTGATTTCTCATGGTTCTGAAGTTCAAGGTCAAGGGGCCAAAGATTTGGCTCTTGGTGGAGCTTTCTTCCTGACTTGTGGATAGCCACCATTTCACTGTGTCCTCACGGGGCCTCTTCTTTACCTGTATATGGGGTGTGTGTTTGTGTGTGTCAGAGAGAGGGGGAGAGGGAGAGGGTGAGCAAAAGGCCGACCACTCTGGTCTCTTCATCTTCCTATTCAAACAGTAATCTCATCGGGGGACCCCACTCCTCAGGACCTCATCTCAGCATAGTCACCCCCCCAATACCCCGACCTTCCGGAGCCATCACACTGGGGTCAGGTCAGCAGCATGTCAGCTGCGGGGGACACAAGCGCTCAGTCCACCACAGGTGCATTTCTGTCTGTGTTCGTACACGTTCGGTTTGCTTATTTAAAGGACTCAATACACTGACTCAAGCTGAGCAAGAAAACCAGCCCTGGTGAGTGGCCTGGGGGCACAGACGGAGCGAATGCTAATGAGCCAAGTTACGTAACAACGGCCCTCCTCCGGAGACTCCAGGGCTGAAACGCAGAACCAACTGGCAAGATTGTATCTGTACATAATTTATACGGATAAACAATGGATGCATGTAAATTGCTCTCTCTTCACGCTATTACAAACGGCGCTCTAACCAATGGTTTTCTTATGAACGTGATAAATGTTTTAAGTATCTATAATTCTCTCTGTGTTCCTTTCAGCACCTCAGAAGCTGTTTTCAAATTGGAAGTCAGGTATCTACTCACGTTTTCTGGTTGAGAGCTAACTGATTACATCATTTTCACCTTTGCTGTTTCTCCTAATAGGGTTGTTTGATTTGGTTAAAAATATTATTAAAGCTGTTCTTACGGCAGTGAAAAAAATTATGTTAGTTTAATTAACAACTCAAATCGCATGGGAACAGGTGGAGAGCAATCAAACCTGCTCACAGATGCTGTGCATCAGGGCACAGTCCACCTGCCCTTCCAAGTTCCTGTCCAGTGAGGCAGGAAGAGGTCTGTATTCACGATTTCACTAAAAAACATTCAATGAAACAAAGAGTAATTATATTAAGTAGGGCACACTCAGGAAAACCCACAAATCAGAAGGAATTTTCATGGACTGCACTGATCATTCACTGAAGCTCAAGGAATTACAAACACCCCCCACCCGCTTCTGTTCTCTAGACCTCACAGGTTACCACATCACGATTCCAAGCAGCAAAGATTCATTCTGTTAATTCTGAGCTTTACACAAGTGAAACTTTACCCTAGGTGTGCCGCTGAGGAATGTAGTGTAATTTTAAAATATTATAAACTCTTTTACAATATTAAACTACCATAGTCACTTCTTAAAAGTTATTTTGAGAGAACCAGGCCCAGCAGCATCCCTGTAAATGTTATCCTCAAAAACACTGGAAGACATGGAGCACGGACTGCGGTAACATCCTGTAAGTCGCATCGGCAGTAGGATGGAAAAACGGTCGGTAATATGTCTACACCAACAGATGCCATACAGTTAGGACAGTGAGCACACTGCTGCCCTCGGCTTCGATACAACGGAGTCACGCAAACGCAGAGCTGAGGGAAGGAAGCTACACGCAAAAATGGGGGTATGTGGTAAGATTCTACTCATATCCAGCCCACAGGGGGACAAAAGTATTCAGTGCTGACAGAAGTCAGTAATGGTGGTTGTGGCAGTGAATCTGGGAAGGAGGCATGTGGGAGACCTCTGGCATGTTGCTACGGGCCTATTTCTTAGTCTTCCTGGTGGTTTTATGGGTGTGTTCACTCCGAAAAATCCACTGAGATACATCCAGGACTTATGCCACTTTCTGCATCTATGCTATACTTCAGCATAAGAGATTTGTTTGAAAAAAGTGAGGAAGAAAGAGTAGTATTTTTTAAAAATGGACACGCATATAGATTATTAGGGATTGAGAGGGGAATGTAGAAGTGAGCTTATTAAAGTGAAATTAACAAATTTTAATATGATAATGAATTTATATATTATCAAAGTAAAGGACCAACCCTATAGAATGAGCAAAAAATCAAATGAAATTATTCAGATATAAAATAAGATTTGAAACCACTAACTGAAGCTCTCCATCATATTCCACAAAGAAAGAAAAAAAAAACAGCTGGTTCAGCCCCTAGTTCAATGTCTAAATATTAAAATAAAGGAAAAAGCAGCTTTACAAACAAAACTTCCCAGTCTTAGGTAAATAGAAGTTATACACTCTGCTTAGCCAGTCGGGCTGTGCCCTGGTGTGATAGTAATACTGCCTCCTTTCAATTGCAATGGGGTCCCATCATGCATGGTAAATTACATAGTCACCCTCACCTATGACAGGTATTTCCAAAGCGACCTTTATTTCTATAGCAGAGAAGGGTGCATGTGTGTTGATGTTCTATTTCCAAGCATTTTCAGAGAAAATGCATGAATTCACAAATGGGGACAACAGTTTGATTTCCGTTGCATCGCTCGTGAACTCACTGACCCTTCCACCTGGCTACAGCTCTGGGTTAGCTCATGAAATAACCCCACCTCTTCTGTCTTCCGAAGAGCCAGGCCACTCAGCCTGCCTCCACCTGGGCGGTAAGTGCCGGCTCCACCCAGGAAGAATTGGACTTCCATGCCTGGGGCTTGCTGCTTCCTCTCGTCTTGGAATTTGATGTGTGCGGTGGCCCTTGTGGCAGAGATCAGAAAGGTGGGTGTGGAGAAACAACAACGTGCCTTCCCAGTCCTGTTGCAGAGAGGTAAGATCCTCTGTGATTGGAACTGATATCCTTAGAGAAGAGCGATGGGAACAGGGATGGAAGGTCTGGCTATCGGAAAAGAACAACTATCTCAGTATCGGCAGGAAAAGATAAATGAAATGGCTGCAGCTTTAAAAGCAAAATGTTAGATCTGAAGCACTGGGCTGCAGACCCAGGGGAATGGTTAATGACATACTCGATTCTCTGCGACAGGCTGCTAGCTTCAGGTTTGTTGCTGACAAAGGGGGGGGGCCTGGAGAATGACACATTACCCCGCCCCTCAGGGTCCTCATTTGTAAATGGAGATGGAAACAGCAGGATCAACCTTATAGGATCTTTGTGCGTTACCGTCCGTATATAATACACTCAGAACCAATGTCAGCATACTGCACATGCTGAATAAGCACCGACGATCCTAGGTCTGTGTCTGTGACTCACGTAAGACAAATGAGAAGAGAGATCCCTAAATTAGAAAACATAAAGTAGTTTGGAAGCCAGAGACTTTTGAGGCAACCCAGTTTTTAATCCAATGGAGATCAGGGAGCTTCCCCAAGCAAGCCCTGCGCCCGTGAGAACTGCCTTAGCGTGTGAACAAGTGGACATTGTGCTGTCACCGTTATTAACTGAGAACACTGACATTGGAGGTTGTGGCAGGATGATCTTCAAAAGGACAGGGTCCCTGCATCATGCTATTCCTAAAAGCCGAAAGGACAAAGGCCAGGCTGCCTCCTTGCAGGTGCCCAACGTCCCCATCAGAATGACCCTCCTGCTTCTCATAGGAGCACTAACTGAGTGGGTGGGGGGGAGGGAGAGGAGATGCCAAGAAGTCAAGAGAAAGCATCATGCTATAAGAAATAAATCACCACTTGGCACTGGGACAATGGTCGGTACTGATGTCACTGGCTATTAGAGAGGTACTGAGCAGGTCAGGCAACATAATAAAACACAAGAGAGATGAAGCATTACAAAACTCCTCTTAGCTAGGCCCTTCCCCACATGGCTACTCCCCTGAAATCCATCGCATTCTCCTTGTGGTCGCTGACCTTCCACCATTTCCATGTCTCCACCTATAACTGATGAAGAAAATGCCCTCCCTTTCCCTGCAACCGTCCTGGCCTCAGTCCCAGTACATGGCTGCCTTTGCTGACTGAAGGGTGGCCATTTTTCTCTTATTTATCCCTCCTTTCATTTGGCTGATTTACACAACTGGCAGGCTCCCCTCCAATTCTTACACCAAGCCCATCTCTGCTTATATGTCACAGTGTTTAGGACAAGGGCTATACTGTTATAATCCAAGACTACGGTGGCTGGCAGCAGGCATACCAGGAGGAAAGAGGATATTGCCTGAAGTTAAAAAAACAAACAAACTCTGGACCTTTATATGCTAGACTATTAATTCAAGAGATTGCCAAGTAGCAATATAATATGAAAGGGATGTCATCTCTTTTTAGGCAATAAGTCAGTAGAAATATTTAGGGGAAAAGGTAAAAATGTAGTGATGTATATTAAAAACAGAATAAGACTGTACGATAAAACCGAAAATGAGGAATGAATCACCAATAGTAAGAAAAACATTAAGAGAATGTGTCTAGGGGGCTTTGTACGTCGGGATGCCGTTTTGGAAAGGAGGGACAGGGAAGTCAAGGAGAAGGGGTTGAGGAAACAGTCAAGGGGATAAGGAAGCTCTGGCCAGGGCAGGCTGCCTCTGGATCTCAGCCGCTTTCTGTAAACATTGGAAACACCATGGATGGGGGCTGTTCACCCTTCCCACGCAGGGACAGAGCTGACATTGATGAGGAAGTGTGCAGTAGATCAGCGCTTAGCAAGTGAGAAAGATTACGACCAAGTTATTATAACATATCACAACACCAATCCAAACCAATTATGATATAGGGCTGTTATTAATTATGGGATCAAATTAGTTGTTGCAACAAAATGAGCTCAAAAGACAGTGGCCGGAACAAAACAGGGGTTTCCCCGCCACTGTAACAGTTTGTGTGCGCTTCCCGGGCTGACAGACGGGGCTCTGCCACTACCCACACTTGACGCCCTCCTCTGGGTGCCAGGGCCCCAGTCTGGTTCAATCATGCCCCAAGCCGGGGAGGGGAAAGATCAAGTCCGTCCATGGCAACATTTCTGCTCAGATCTGAGTGGACAACATTAGTGCTTCAGCCACATCTAACCCCAAAGGAGGCTAGAAAAGGTAGTTTCTATATGGGTGTCACTGTGCGCCCATGACACCTGGGACAGTACGGGGGAGAACGAAGAGATCCTAGGACATCGACCATCAGTCGGTGATGGTCAGTGTCCGCCAGTGTGACCGCATGCTGTATGTGGATCTCATTACTGCAGAAATGGGCCGATCACAATCCCAAGGCCATAGGACTGCCTGGGTGTTGAACAAGAAGAAATATGTTCAAAGCTCAGCACAATGGAATATCTTGATTCAGTAATATTTACTATTGTTTTATTAATAAAATTAAATGTATGAATAGTAAGATAAAAATGTTAATACATTTAATTCTATTTGACCATTAAAGTGATTGGTTCATTATATTATTTAATAAAGATCTTAGCCCTAGCTGGTGTGGTTCAGTGGACTGAGTGCTGGCCTGCAAACTAAAGGGTCTCAGGTTCGATTCCCAGTCAGGGCACATGCCTGAGTTATGGGCCAGGCCCCCAGTAGGGGGCATGTGAAAGGCAACCACATATTGATGTTTCTCTCCCTCTCTTCCTCCTTCCCTTCCCCTCTCTCAAAAAATAAATAAATAAAATCTTTAAACAAATAAAGATGGATATGTTCTTTTGTATTAAATATTTTTAAAGGGATTATTTTAATAACAATATAACATTGGTTATAAAATAAAACCATTCAGTTAATAAGTATTTTGGTTAAAATAGCAATTTATTCTCCAGTATGCTGAGTCCACTAGTTCCTGCCAGTGATGTATTTGGGAAGTTTTCTTATTTGGGATACCCGAATCCCTATCCCCACCACACCCCACCCCGCAGTCTGTCACCCCCGGTATGGCTGACGTGTACTGCACAGTCCGATTGTGGACCGGCTCTCGGTTCTGCCCTGGGTCCCAGAAGCTTCATAAGCCTGGTCCAAATCAGGTCCTCCATCCTCATTTTCCCGTCTTGCTCGACAAATACAGAAATCCGCTTTGAATAAGTAGTTAAGTGATCTGCAATGTCTTGTTTCTATGGAAAGATACTGCTGCCTAGCTGAGAGGCGCAGAGCACAAAGATTTAACATGGTTGAAATGCCGACGCAACGTGAGAACACGTGGCTAAACTATCTGGCGTAAAATCAGCCACAGAGGTCCTCATGCCACCCTGCGAGCTCAAGGCACAGGCGTGTTTGCTGGTCACCCCGCCTTCACAGGCAGCCCTGGGCTTCCCCTTTCACACAGGTGGGTTTTCCAAAGGCGCCCGGAAAGGGAGATCCCCGCTGGGGTGGATACACGGTGCGGGGAGAAGAGGGAAGAATACAGACACAGCTCAAGGGTAAAGCGTGTGGTCATATTTAACATAACTGAAAAGTTATATGAAAGAATCTTAAAATCATTTAGAAGTGAAGGAGTAACAGTATGAAGTCTAGGGCTGGGGCCGATACTAAGGATGGAGAGTTCCGTCGCATTTCAGTCTGAGACGTATTAAGAGTCTAGATGGCTTTTAATGTAGCTTCTTCACATTCTGGAAAAAATACAGCACTCTTTCATGTCAAATAAATGAACATATTATGTGCAGGCACAAGAAGCTAAGAGGAAGCAATTAAATGAATGGAGTACCAGGCTGGGCAGCTTATTCCGACAGAGCAGAGAATGTGTTGCTAAGTCTCAAGCTTCTGAGTCACTGATACTGAATCTCAAGTCACGGAGACTCACACAGTATTAATATTCAGAGTTTTCAGAAATATGCATAGTACTTAAAAGCAGAACAAGCTATCAAAACCACCCTTCATTATACTCCTTTCTTGCTAAAACAAAGTTGTTAAAAAAGAGAGAGAGATTTAATTTGGTCTTTCAAATAACTTTTCCCTATAAAGACTATTAAACTTCTAAATACTTTTCAGAATAATATGAAAAATTTTTATGAAATTTGAAAAAATGAAAAAATAATATGAAAAAAAATAATAAACTAAATTTTTAGTTTAATTATAATCCTTGAATCACACTGGAAATAATAAGACAATTTAGATTTGGGTTATTTCACATATATTTTGAAATATAAATGTAAAGCTTAACATGTAATTCTTATTACCAGGTAGTTCTTTTAAATAGTAAATACTTATTACATACATGTAATGTTTCCCAGAGGATGTTCTTTTCCTTAATAAACCTAATGTTACCTAAACTATTATCTGGACTAATGGCATTTGCAAGGGCTCGAATTCACATGGCTTCATGGATGCTGTAGTTCTATAGACAAGATAGTTTCCTACTCCAGGATTTTACACACACTCAATTAGCACTCAAAGTGTGTACCATTAAAGACTATTGAAAGTGACAAAATTGCTTAAAAGCTTCTGGACAATTAATACGGTTATAATCTACAGCACACATAGTATCTTGACATCCTGGAGAAGGTGAAACAAATTGCGAACTTAGTAATTATAAGGCTGGTGCCAAGACGGCACGGAAGCGAGTGTCGGGAGCCCCTCCCCGCACGTGCGGTGCGCCTGCACGTCTCGTTGGGCCAGCCACGGGTGCCAGCCTGTCATGGCCTCTGTGTGGCTATTTCCCAAACTCTGTTTGCAGTGAGCAGCACCCCTGAAGGCTGAGACGACCCCTCCCACCAAAGAGCGGGTCTGAAGGAGCCCACACGGTTCCCGTGTCCCCCTCCTGAGTGCACCCCACTGCAGCGTTCCATGGCGGCCACCCTGGCCTGCGCTGCCCAGGCGGTAACTGCGGTACCGGGAGCTGCCGTGGCCACCTGACCCTCTGGCAACCGCTTCCCTGTGGCTAACAGTCTTTGATCTCTAGCCTAGAAGTCTTGTGCCTTCTCCCAGCACCCATAAGGCTACTGTCATCTTATTTATCAGCATTCAGTAAGGTAAAATCATGGACCCTTCATAGTTCTTGACAGCTAGAAATGGATGTAAAACAATATTTATCACCGCAGTGGGTTTTGCAAATGTGATCAGTTAGTGAGATGCTGAGTAAGAGGCTTAGGGTCTGCCAGTGTTTGAGAGTGGAAAACCAGGGGTAATGGAAACACTTATGCCAGAAGAGCCTGCCTGAAAAATGAACAATCTTGGAGGTATACGAGTTATTTCTTCAGAGTGCAAGGATTCCTAATTCATTTCAATCATGCCCTATATGAGACCTCTGTACTGGCGACTATAAATGGGCAGCAGAAGGCTCAGAGTTGTGAAAACTGGGTAAGATTTGGAGACGGGAAGTATGGGATGAGAGCCCGTCTGTTTGTAGGTAAGCTGCCTGGGCACCGACCGCTGGTGACGCGTCTCTGACCTTCGGAGAGTCACTGTTGGGATGCAACAGAACTCGTATTTTTATCCCCATGATCTGATTAGTGATTTTTTAAATCTGTAATTCCTCTCTCTGGCCATCACTTAATTGACCAATATCCAAAAATGAATTGTCTGCACTGCACTCAGTTGACTTCATTTAGTTGATACAGACATCCCCTGGTGACCGTGAGGCACCGAGGACGAGTCTGCAAATCAGAACACCCCTGTGGGTGCTCTTGGGTGTAGCAGGAAGATGGGCCGTCGAGTGGTTCCACGTCCCCCACCTGAGGAGGGGTCTGGGGTGATTTATGTGCCCTGGAGGGTGGTAAGTGTTCCAGGTGTGTGTCTTGATTAAAGCTGGCAGGGGACCGATGTCACTAGCGACCAGTTAATTAGGGGCATCACACAGTCCTTGAAGGGGATGTGGAGTGTGTGACATCATCAGGCCGAAATGTAACTCCCCAGCTTTACCCTCATTAACCTGGTCCCGTCTTTTCTTCCAGCCTCTGGCGTGTGCAGTCCTCACTGACACCCAGCAGATATTCCGGTACGCTGACCAGGGCGGAAAATGCAATGCACCCAGCCGGCTGCAGAACGCGGGCTACTGGAGACTGTGCTTCTGGGTCTCTCGTCAACTTAGCTCTAGAATGATCGACCCAAATTCCAAAGGAAGTAACTAGAACTAGAAACGTCCTAGGATAGAGGACGACGGCCTCCTCGGTGTTTCCTACCCCAAATTTCATGTGCGATTGCTCAGAATTTCCACGCAGGCTGATCACGTCACACACGTCAGAAGTCCCTTCCTGGCCTTTCAGAAGTGGCCACCTCGGGCACACAACAGAGTTACTTCTGCAGCGGAGTGTGTAGGTGAGGGGAACCTCACAATCCTATGAAAACAAATGGTCTCACGACAACACTACATTGAGTGGCTTTAAAACCACAAGCGTGCAGACCCTCAGGAAGACCCTAGATGTGGACGTGTGCACCCCAGACCTCCTGAGAACAAAAGCCAGAGGTTCCCACTGGTGTAGTGACTCGGTGCAGAGATGTGATGGACAGAGTGAGAAGAGATTTAAGGTATCACTGATACTATATCTCGCTAAATTTGATTTAGGTTTTTTTCCTGGTGTATTTACATGACTGGAGGTTCAAAGAGAAAACAGAAAAATGTTTATAATTAGAATACAATATTTTGAAAGGTCTAGGCATTTCATGTATTAGTGAAACAGTTAAGAGGAAACATGAATGTTTGCTTTAAATAGTGATAAATACCACATCATCATCCTCTTTTTGATGCAGAATTCATTTGTGTTGTTGATTCATTAAGTATCTTCTTTAAAAAGCTTTGTCAGAAATATAATAATAGCACATAATTAAAGCAGTCCAGAGGAAGACATGAAGTGTATATTTGTCCATGTTCTCTTTAAATTTTAATTTTAAAGGAAGTCCCCAACACAGCACCCTGCTTGGTGAGAGTTTTTAAGCTTTAGGAAATATTAAATATTCTCATACAAACTTTCTGCAAAGTTGGCTTCTGAGAGAATGCTGATCTGTTCTTCTCCCATCTCTACTCGGGGCTGGCTGAGTAGGGAAAAGGATTATATTAAATTGGGTAAAGATTAAAATGCACCCTTAAATAGGTTCGGTAGGTATTTGCTCTAGCTGGTAAATATGTTTGTTCTTGTCTTGAACTTAAACTCTTATAGCCTTGGTTCTCTTTGATTTTAGGCTCCATGGTGATAGGAAAGCTGGAGCAACCAGTCTGCAGTTTTTCATGGAATCGAGACTGAAGATGTGCTCCCACATTGGAGTAACACTATGATAGTTCATGAGCAACACAATAAAATATCATAAGGAAGTTGATGCTCAGAATTACCGCACTGTTCCAGGTCCTTCAAGAGGCAGATGCAAGACGCAATAAGAGGTGTAAAAGGCTTTCCGTGATGAACATGTGAGAAGGAAAAGAAGACCAGGAGCTGGGAGATAACGCGGAAATCCTCAGACCACGAGGGTGTCCTGAGCCCGGTGAAGGAGGGTGGGGAAGAGGGAAAGTGACTTCTATAGAGCAGCAGGGTATCAGCTCCAGGGACTCCTGGCCCACCCGGCACAGTGTGACGGATCCCAGCTTGCCCGTCACAGGGGTCCCTCGGACCGCAGGAGGAAGACACCTGTAGGACGCAGCTCCCAGCAAAGTACCTGGAACTGGCCATCTATCTTATTTTTTAATTATTTTAATTTATTTTTTCTTTTTTACTGAATTTATGCTGCGTAGAGCAGGTGTGAGTGGTGCAGTTGTCACGGTCACCATTCATTGTCCCTTCCTCTGGTACCACACGTTTGTTTCTCCACACAGGTGCAGGGGGCAGCACCCACACAGAGGGAGGTTAAAGGGACATGCCTGTCATAGTCACCACCTTTGAAGTTGCCTGTGGGGCCAAAACTGGTACTCATCTGCTCTTTCCTGCCTTATTTATTTGTAATTGTCCCTTACCCTCCCCTAATAGAGGAGCTAACTGTGTGAATTTTCACCCATTTGTGTCTGCCTGGGGACAGGATGCACGGCCTTCCACAGTCATGATGGGGGAAGGAGCACCAGGGAGAGCCACGTCGGTCACCGCAGTCCAGATGCAGCCCCTCCCTCTCCTCCTGATCAGGGTCAATGCCTACTGCTGAGGTGGAGACTCCAGGGTCCCTGGCAGTAGCTGCAACTTGCAGGTCAATGGTGTCCTGGATGTCCCCTCATGAGAATGTGTCTCCTCAGGGCAGGAGAACTACAATTCTGTGGACAGGTCGGGGGAAGACGCAAAGTCCCTGGGAGGAATGGCGAGTCCAGCCACTCCTGCATCCGCCTCTAATTCCCAGGCCCACGTTTCCGCCTGCGGAGCTGAAAGCACCACGTGGAAATCTCTGCTAGATGTGCAGTGGGCACCCGGAAGGGCAGGACCACACGTGCTCAGAGTCCTGCCTTTATGTCCATTCCAACATCGGGGGAGGCCGCCTACCTCCGCATGGTGCCGTCTCCTGTAGTCATTCTCTGAGGTTCGTCTGTGTTTCTGCAGAGGTCAAACTGGGGAATTAAACGTGACCCCCACCTCTGTACCCCCAAACTTTAAATGGTGGCACCAGTTTCCACTGTCCCAGCTAGAATGCACTCTTTGGTATTCCTCTACTACCTGGGTCTGAGTGCCCTTTTGGAGCTTCCTCACACTAGTGGGTCTTACCCACAGGACAAGAAACTGAAGTGGGATTATTGCTATTGCTGAGTAGATCAGTCCCGACATTCAGCTGGGTCCTGAAGAAAAGGGCGACGAGTCGCTCTGTGGACACGCGGAACTGCTGAGTGCCACATTCTAGTGAGGACTCCACCTGAAGCCACTTAAATGGGGTGACCCTATTGACACTTCGGGTCTCCATCAATCAATGCCAATGCTTTGCCATCGGGACCACCTTTTTTCTGCTCCTCCTCAGTTAAACAGAAGACCATTTAAAAAACAAACTGTAATGTGTGTAAGCTTAGTGGATCTCTCCATAGAAAATTTGCACCACGGTGGAAAATGTCACGTTCTATTATGTCGAGACGATCATCCATGTTTCAATCTAATACGAGCAACTCTGCTTTGCGATTCTTTGACTGTCTTCAAGCAGCGGTGTACCCAAATTTGGTGATGGCAGTAGCCATGGCAACCACAGACCTCAAAGGCTACCTCCGTGGAAAGTCCAGCTGTTAGGACTTGGAGGCAGGCCACTGTCAGCCTCGCCTGCTCACACCTGCTGCGGTGAGAATGGCATCAAATGAGGCCTCCAGGGGAGAGGAGAGGGGGTCCTCGCCTGCAGCCTGCAGATACGGAAACCCAGGAGCCTGGGTTTGACACGCAGCCCGGCACTGGGCCGGTTGTTTTTCTTCTATGGTGAACGGGAAGACCCAAACTGGCATTACATGTAAGACAAGTATAATGCAAACAGAAGATCTCTAAGAAAGAAGTGGAGGTAATTAAGAAAGCAATTCAAAACAGTTTTTCCTAGCTCAAGGAAGTGAACTTAATGATTTTCTGGATGTCTTTAAAAGCGTGGTTCTACATTTTTCCACAGGGAAAGCTGAACTCCGTTGTAACGAGAGTGAATCTGCAAACAGTAAAATGAACTCACTTGAGCTGAGGTTTGATGAGTTATGAAAAACATGACAAGGTCACCCCCACGACTGATACAATGACTTCTACAACTCCAAAAACTCCACCTCGGCTCCTCACGGACCACCCGACCCCCAGGCTCCGGCAGCTACCCCTCTGCTTTCTGTAGCCACAGTTTTACTCCTTCTAGAATGCTGTACAAACAACGTGCCCTTTTTCACATACAAAATATTCTTGAGATTTACCCATTTTGTCCCATAAATCAGCAGTCCATGCCATTGACCGCTCAGTGCACACCCCTTCAAAATCCTGTGCGTGGATTTGCTCACCTCTTCTTCAGGACATTTGTGTCGTGTCTCGTTTTGTCTGTATAAATAAAGCTGTTACACACATTCCTTCACGGACCTCTGTCTGGACACATTCTGCATCTGTCCTGGGCTCCCGTCCAAGAATATTCAGATCGACTGCACTGCTGCTTTTCCGTCAACCAGGCGTGCGGGTTCCGGTCGCTCTGCGCGCTCTTACGCGTTCGGTGTTGTGGACTTTTTTGTTGCTTTGATTTTATCTGCCCTAGCGTCTGTGTAGTGGTGATTTTAACATGAATGCTCCTAACGAATACCGATGGAGAGCTTCCGGCTTGCTTCTCGTCTAAATTCCTTTGATTATGTGTCTGTTCAAATATTTTAATTATTTTTTAGCTCTTTGCATATTATTCACACAAATCTTTTATCGGAGGTGTGGTACGAGCATCTTCTCATACTTTATGGATTGTCTTTTTATTTCCTTTTCAGTGTCTTAAGACCGAAAAGTGTCTTTGAAAGAGAGTGGAAATAAAGTTTCAATTCCAGTGAAGTCCAATTACCTAAATTTTAGGAGGGGTGCTTTTTGTATATGAGCTATAAAATCTTTGCCTATCTTACATTCATGAAAATTTATTCCTGTGTTTTCTTATAGAATGTTTTTCACATAAGGTTTTGATTTTATCCTACCTTCCATTTTGAATTAATTTTAATAATATGAAGAGTAAATGGAGCTTTAGTTATTTGTATATGAAAGTCTATTTGTTCTAGTATATGTTATTGAAAATATATCTTTAACATTGAACTACCTTTTTGAAAATGAGTTAATCCCATTAGTGTGGGCCTCTTCCCGTGTTCTGTTTACTTCCTATTTATCAGTATGACCAGCAGCCCTATCTACAAATGAATAGTAGTGATTTCTGTCACATCCTTCTGCTCTTGGAACTAACCAGTGCAAGGCATTTAGATGTATTTTTGAGAACCATTTTGGTTATTTAGATTTTTTGTATTTCCATAAAAGTTGTACAATCTGCTTGAAAATTTCTAAAACACTTTTAATACCAGTGACATCGGAGCTATAGATCACTTTGAGATAACTGATGTCTTAAGAATATGAAGTCTTCCTGGCTGGTGTAGCTCAGTGGATTGAGCCTGGACCTGTGAACCAAAGGGTCGCTGGTTCGATTCCCAGTCAGGGCACATGCCTGGTTGTGGGCCAGGTCCCCAGTGTGGGGGGCATGTGAGAGGCAAGCACACGGTGATGTTTCTTTCCCTCTCTTTCTCCTCCCATCCCCTCTCTCTAAAAAGAAATAAAATCTTTAAAGAAAAGATTTTTTAAAAAGAATGTGAAGCCTTGAATTCTTGAACATAGTATACTTTTCACTTAATTTAGGTCTCCTTTAATATATTTTTTAGATTTAAAAATTTTAAGAGTACATGTATTATTTTACATATTTTATAGATTTATCCCTAAACATTTTATTTTTTTTTGCTAAATGCTACTGTCTTTGTAAATTTCAATTGCCAATTGCTAGTACATAGAAATATGAAAATTTCATAAGGCTGTTATATACTGAACTGTTGCTAAACTCATGTATCATGTATATTAGCTTTGTTGTAGATTGTTGGCTATTTTCTGCCTAAACTCACATGTCAGCTGCACATAAGAACAGTGTGTACCTTTTCAATTTTACAATATGTACGCTGTTTATTCTTTAATTCCCCTTGGCTGTGTCCAACTGGCTCTTTCCTTCACTATGGTGTTGATAGAAATGATGTGACCTGATATTTTTAGCTTGTAACTCATCTTAGGAAGAACATATTCAAACTTGCATCCTTAAATAGAACATTAGCTGTGGGCCTTTCTTTGTGAGTCCGTAGTATCAGACTAAAGATTTCCCTGTCCGGTTTGTCAACGTGTTCTTTAAATTATGAGTGGAACATTTCTGCCCATCTCAAACAGTTTTTGTCTGTGTTAAGCATGATGCCATCTCCCTCACTGCTTTACCTACTTATCTTATTCCTCTACATTTTCTGTGAGGAACTTAAGCCTTTCCTCTCCTGGTGCATTTTTCTATTTTTTCAATAATTAATGTAATAAGGTTATTTCTGAACTTGCTTTATTTCTTTAGGTTTGTAACTTTTCTTTTATGACATCTTGCATTCTGAATAATATATTTCTGTGTCTTAATTTGTTGAGTCCATGTTGTTTTGGAGCTCAAAAAATTTATAGTGTATTTCTTCTCCTTTGTTTCAATGTAGGGGATCAAAATGCATAATCTTTATTATTCTGGTGGTAAAATTATGGCTACCTACTTAATGATGCATTAAAATTGTACATTGCAAACAAAAAGTGGATATTTAGAAATATTTAGATATTTGCAGCCAGAGAGATTGAATAAATGTCTGGAAATAAAAATGCCAGATAACCAAAGTTTTTTGTACAATGGCCTATATCCCCTATTATTATGGAGTTTCTTTACATATTTTTTAGTAAGTTGTATTTTTCTGTTTTCAATATTTTCCTCTACTGCCCTTACATTTTCAAATGTGTATAAAATCAAAGAAATACATATTTCTTTTATAGTGCTACTTTAGCACATAATGAACTTTGTTAACTCCTGCTTTTTCCTATACATAAGAACTGAATTTTCCTGAAGAAAATATGCCTTAATGCACAAAAGATACTCTTTTTTTAAAAGGCTGTGTTTTTCCAAAGAGAAATGACATTTTTAATTTTTTAAAGATTTTATTTATTTATTTTAGAAAGGGGAAGGGAAGGAGAAAGAGGGAGAGAAACATCAATGTGTGGTTGCCTCTCATGTGCCCCCTACTGGGGTCCTGGCCCACAACCCAGGCATGTCCCTGACTGGGAATAGAACCAGCGACCCTTTGATTCCCGGCCCAGAGCTCAGTCTACCAGCCAGAGAAGATATTCTTAAAATAAATGATTTACTACTCCTTCACAGAGAGAAAAAATGAATGCTTGCTTCCAGCCCTCATTTACCTTCACACACCGCTAAATCTCCACCGCAGCTGAGTTTACCAGATTTAATTTGCATAAAGCACAATGAAAACAATTTGGAAGACTTTGGGGGACACTTACTTGTATTTTCTAAATTAATTTTCTCCTAACCAGAGCAGAGCAAAGAGAAAAGTGAAATGCACAATAAAAATAAAACTCATTTTTAAAAATATCTTCATAAAGCCTTAAAATTGTTCTCTAGAGTCCTTTTTAAGATTGCAAGGTATGGTTTTAAAGAGAGGAACTTTTTTCCCCTCACCATTTTAATTTAAAATGTTCAGGCAACCACAACAGACGAATAAGCAAGCCCGCGGGGAAGGACCGGGGCAGTACCGGCGCTCGGAGCCCGAGATTCTTCCCTACTCCGGCGCTCCGTTCCCTGCAGCACGTCCCACACCTGCTCACCCAAATAAACGTCCCGGTTGTGTGGTTTGCCCTGTGTCTCTTCCACACTCAGTCTCCAGCCTCGTTGTTTAGACACGGCTTTTCGGCGTGGTGTTCCCCTTAAACCCAACTTCCCCTCAGCACAGGAGAGAAGGATGTCAAGCTATCAACTAACTTCATAAACCTTTCCCAAGATTCTCATAGCTTTAGTTTCTTTTTTTAATATGATCAGTTTGGAAACCTTTTTTTCCTCTATTCTCTCCATCTGTCATCTCTTTTCTTTCTCTCTTCTATACCTTCAAACTCTACCTCATGTATAGTATACACTTGTAGTTCAAGATCACGGCTATGCCAATTAGGAAACATTAAAATGAGAGGGTTGGCATCTCCTTGTGATTCATTCTGAAGAAACAGCAACTGTTAAAGTTGTGTTTAAAAGTCATTTAAACACCCTCCAATACGAGTCAATGTATTGGTTCTTCCAGCAGGAGCAGCTGGAATTGTGGTATTTAGTGGAAGTTTTTAGCAATCTTGAACAAAGCAAAAGCTGTCAGTAGTCAATGCAATATGTTTATCATTATGGTTACAACCATGTATAAACTCCATTATAAATAACCGTTTTTATATCCATTCTAGCCCCACAACCGAGATAGGCAGGGACAGTGTCCCACCGTGCATTACTGACACACAGGTAATTGATGATCGTGGTGCCACATTCAGGGCCGAGGGGATAAAGTGAGGCCCCAGTTGTAAATATCGAGATAGTCTCTGGTGGACGTACCAACGTCATCCACTCTATTACCAATTTATCACATGTGTTAACTAGCGTATCTCTTTAAAAATCTTATTTTAAAACTACTAATTACTACTTAAGGAAGCTATATTTTGAGAGTGAATTCCCTAGACGTAAACAAATCGCTCAGCCTGGATTTCTCATCCCCCACCTCCCCAAAATATCATTCCAGATCTAGAGGAGGTTTGTGGAAAGGACACATAGAAGAGACAAGATATACTTACTAACTTGAAACTAAGACATCAAAGTAATTACACCTATAGTTTTGTCTCTTTCCTCCATTAGACCCCGGACTTTGGGAGAACCATCTATAATTGGTTATGTTTTTAAACCTATTGAGTAAAGCTTGATAGTATCTGATTTGTATCACATTAGGAAATCAAATTCAATGAGCTCCTTCAGGAACATATTTATTTTCTGGGTTTCTCCCTCATTGGAATATTGATAGTAATTCATATGTGATCTTGCTATATAGCTTGTTCTGAATATGTAATTTAATACATTAAAATATTGCTAACATTATTAAGCACCTTAAAATTTTTCTGCTTCATGAGCATTTGACAGGATGTTGCTTATCATCATTCTAGGAATCTCTATGCCCACTTTCATTAATGAGTGTCTTCTTTATCTTCTTTCACACGAAGCGGACGTGGAGAGGGAAGAGGTAGCATGGCTAATGATGCTGACCTTCTTCTTACGTGGTTACTCACTATCGCTGGGTCCTCTTGGGTGGAAGGTCTCGTGTCTCTTGCTCCTTTGCTAATTTGACTGCTTGCTTTTCTGCTGCTGAATTTTGAGAGTTCTTTATATTTTCTAGCTACTACTCAGTTGTTGGCTATGTGGATTCAATTGTTTTCTCCTATTCTGTAGCTTTTATTTTCATCTTCTTAAAAAGGCCTTTGCTGAGCAATTTGAAAAAATTTAATGATGTCCAATATATCAGTGGTTTCTTTTATGTATCATGCTTTTGGTGTTGAGTCTCAGAATTTCTTGCCTAGATTCCAAGATCATCTTGTTTTTTTCTAAAGGTTTTATGATTTTATCTTTAAATCCATGATCCATTTGTGTTAATTTTTGTTTAAGATGTAAGACTTATGTTGAAGTTTATTATTTTGGCTATGGATATTCAATTTTCCAGTACCATTTGTTAAAAAGGCTATCTTTTTTCTCCATTAAATTGCTTTTGCAACTTTGTAAAAAATCAATGGGGCATATTTTTGTGGTTCTGTTTCTCAGTTCTCTATTCTGCTGCATTGATCTGTGTGTCTATCCCTCTGGAAATTCTTTCAATTACTTTTGCTATATAATAAGGCATGAAATCAGGTGGACTGGTTCCTCCAACTTAATATTTTTTCCTCCAAAGTTGTTTTAGCTGTTCTAGTTACTTAGACACTACATATAAATTTTAGAATAATATTGTATATCTTGAATAAAACTCTTTCTGGATGACTAGGTTTTTAAAATAATTTTTAAAGAATGTTCTTTGTTTTAAAGACAAATTGTGAAGAGAGTTGAGAGTTCCCATACACCTCATTCCCAATTCCCTTACTATTAATGTGTCACAGTGTCATGCATTTGTCACAATTAATAAAGCTACAGTGATATAGCATTATCACCTTGGGTCTATTCAGATTTCTTGTTTTTTACCTAGTGACCTCTTTCTGCCCCAGCATCCTCCACAGCACACCATCACATCTAGCTGTCATGTCTCCTTAGGTCCCTCTTGCTTCAACAGATTTACAGATTGTCCTTGCTTTTGATGAACTTGACAGCTTTTAAGAGAACATGTGGAGTGTTGGGCAGGACACCCTTCAGTGGGGATTTTCCCAAGGGTTTTTCATAATTAGGCAGCGGATATGGGGTCCGGGAGGAGGACCACTGGGCTGTGGTTTGCATCACTTCATCTCGGAAGAACATGCGATGCACGTGAACTATCACTGCGGCTGCTGCCCTTGACCCTGGCGGACTTCCCCAGGGCTGTCTGTGGCCTGTGGCTCTGCGTCCTCCGCCTTCCACAGGGAGCCCCTTCCAAGGACGCCGCCGCGCAGCCCACGCTTCAGGAGCGGGATCCCTGAGGTAGGCTCCAGTTTGAGGGTGGAATGTTTGCATAAATTATCGGGGATCTTCTGCTCAGATTTATCCCTTCCCTCCTTTCTCTGCTCCATCGCCTGTTCACGTCACCTAAACTCAGGGATATCTGGGTCCTACTTCCAGGTATTATCCAAAACTACAATACTTCACATCGTTTCTCAAAATGTTCCAGCTTTGGTCACTGGAAGCCCCTTCATCTGGGTCTTGTGTCCCTTAGACATATCCTGTCGTCGGTTTTGTTGGTTCGATTTGACTTTATTTTTTCGAGGGCTTCCTTCCATTCTGCCATCACTCAGCGCCCCAAGTTAATTGTGCGTATTTGCAGCTCTGCACCTAGAACCTGCCATTTCTCCAAGGGTTCCGGACCCTGGTTGCTTTCCCTCAGTAATGGTGCTAAACATTTACTAGTGTTTGTAATGGGTAAAACACCACTATCATTCCATTTTGAAATGCAGCGCAATACTTAGAAAGAAGGCAAGAAGGACATTGTGGGAGAAAAAGTACATTAGAAAAAATACATTTTAGTTAGTGAAATTATGTAGTGAAAATAATTACTCTACATCTTTTATTCTCAGTTTTTTAACTATTGATTTTAGGCAGTTCCAAGGGTATTTATTGCTCATGCTTTATACTCTTCAAAAAAATGGTGAGCTTTCTAGCTCACCCGGGCACACTTGATTTCTGCATTTTGCATGGTGTGAGAAACCATGATGCCCACCCTGCAGAGGGTGGAATGCGCAGTTGAACCTCATCATTGACTTTCTGTTATTCAGTCCAGAGCTACAGGTAAAGAAAACTTGGTGTTGACAATATAGCAATGTCAAGTTCAAAGGGCAATGTGACCATATTCATAGTTTTATATTGGTACACAACAGAAGATGAATTACTATTTAATGTAAATTCATAACATCTTTTGTCCCTCCTCCAAAATGTGTTTTGTGATAGTGATGCATTTGTGCTTAAAACTTCCAGTTTCCTATGATTTAGTTTAGTTGAATCACAGAAGTAAGGTTTAGGGGTAGAGAAAGTCATTTTCTAGAGTTTCTCTCTTAATTGAATTTAGTTTTAAAAAGATGTGAAAATTAAATTTTCATATATGATGTCATAGCACTATCATAATTCCACTTTAATCAACTTATTAAAGTACTAGTTCCAATGTTGCAAAATATATTTGATGGAAAAATTCAAAATAATTTTTTTATCAAACATGAATGAATTTAGTGTTGTGGCAGTACAAATGATCTAGAGTATAGTTATGTATGATTCCATCTCAGTGAATTACTTCTTAAGGAAATAACACATCCTTAAAGTTACAACCAAATAAGAGGTAAACCAAAATACAGTTATTTTTCTTTAAGCATGGTATCAGTTAACTGAATAATTTATGTGAATATTTGAACAACTAAGTTGCAAAAATTGTGCAAGACCATGACAAAGGAGATAAATGTGACATGGTAATGTCTCCGTGGAGTTTATAACATTAGAAAGCAAGACAATACTGAGTTCTCACACATGCTAAGATCAGCGGCCGCATAACTGAAGTGGCAGTATATTTTGTTAAGTTAGACTTACGAAGCATAACTGTCTCCTCAAGACTGCCTGGATACTCCTAATGTCAAACTAAGGACTATGCTATTTTTAAAACTATCTTCCCAATTTGCTGGTTAATGCTACCCATTTAAAACACCTTTGATACCTTTTAATGATCAGCTGCACAAGTTGAAAAGCTTCCTTTTCTTCTAATACACTTAAGATTTGTATCGTCTTAAAGTTTTATTTCAGAATTTACAAGATATCATAGTGTTTGAATCTATGGCTTTGGATCAAACAGATCAGCATTTTATCACCAATGCCAGAATTAATACACTATTGTGTTCCCTCGCTTTGGTTTTCATCTCTGAAAAATGGGGAGAAATGGTACCCACCTCATGCAGTCATTATGAAGATTAATAATGATATTTTAGTGGTAGAAAGGATTGCTCTAACAGTGAATGATTATCCAGTCAAACGATTTATTCTGAGCTTCCTAATCATTTCAGGACTCAATACCAGGCTCTGCCAATGGAACCATTTATTACAAGTTTTGAACAGAGAAGCCTGCTATCCTTTTTTTCCTCCTCATGCAGTTATTGGATGAATGACAGAATAATACTGAAGTGCAGTCAAAGAAAATGAAATCACTTCTATTTTTGGATACTTATATTTGGACCAGAGAGTTTAAATGACATGTGTGATGTGACCTTATTAAAGAATCCGAACTACATTTCAGGGTGTCTAGCTCTATTTCACAAGTATTTCTTTCTGCTGAACCCACATTAATATAACATTTTAATTATTTTTAGAATATCTGTATTAATCACCTCCTTGAGAATCCTAGGCTGACTTTCCCAGGTGTGATGTAATTAAGTCTGACCTGGGCGAAGTCACTCACCTATCTTTTTCAGTGTAATAAAGATATCCCAGCGGGTCCTTTGTTCCAGTTTTTTTGCCACCGTGTCAACCAGTGCTTCACAACTTACTCACACAACATTTGCTAGGCAGGCCTTTTCGTTCCACTTGAACCTCAAGGGAACCTGCAGGTACCTAGAAGCCAGGAGCCAGGGTTCGATATGTACATATTGTGTACTAATGGACAAGAAAGGGCAGTGTGTGGCTTCCTTGCCTTTTACTGTTTGAAGCCAGAGTCACATTCACACCAGCAACTCCTTCCCAAGTTCACACACTCAAGGGGATGCCGGCAAGAAGGGTGCCGGGAAAACTGTCATAAATCTTATAACGGTCTCTAAGAGCTTTGGCACTATGTGTGCCTCCAAATAAAGGGGTTTTGCTTTTCGTTAAAGGTGTTGTTTAGATGTTGTAACGTGACATGTGTATCAAGACCCATTTTTGTGTCGCTCCTACGCAAAATTGGCTTTTAGCAAAGGAGGAGATGGCGGGTTGTCACAACGTTTTAAATAAGAAACAGAATTTATGCGCGTAGGCTTCTCTTCCCTTTAGGAATAGGGTAGAAATCTCTCCTTACCCTATGTATTCAAAAGGGTAACGTAGCACCACACATGGAGGTTCAATACATACGTGGGGAATGAATGAATGAATGAATGAATGAATGGCAATTAACTCTTCACCTAAAGACTGATCCAATCATGACTTTGCTCCCAGTGTCCAGGTATGAAACCTGTCTGTAGAGCAGTGAACCTCAACCTCTGAGGGAGTTTTCAGTGGAGAAGGAGTCCAGAGTTAACATTTTACAGTGACTTCTAAAGGGGAATTTAACTCCGGGTCGTATGTGAGCTCAGTTCCCACCTCCCTTACAAATCCTACACTTGTTCTTTCGTTTTTCTGGCCAGGTCTAATCCGTTACTGGTGGATGTTCGGGGTCCTAACCACCTTCCCCAGTCCATGCCGGCACCTCCTGAGAACCCAGCCCTGTTTCCAGGTCCACTGATGGCATCTCCCAAAGCTGCACTCGAGGGTGAGAACTGCTGCCCCCAATGTATTTGTCAGTTTTCTCTGCATCCCTTTTGTCTGGTCAGGCACCCTAGCTTTACTTTCACTAGATTTTTTTAGATTGTGCTCATTTAAGTTGCCCCTTCCAGGCACATTCCAGACTCATGACAATTAATGGGAAATCAGTCAACACCGTTGTCATTTTTTCCAACAAAGTTTAACTGCACAAGTGCAAAACAACATAGGCTAAAAGTGGTTTAATCCCAAGTATAGTTAACCAAGCAAAGATTTGAAGTTCTCTGCAAGGGAGTAAATAAAGAATCAGAGGATTTCTGTTGGGAGGTAAAGGTATCAAATGCATGAGGCCAGTAAAATTGAGATATAAACCAATGGAAAGTGGGCTTGGTATGGTCCAAATATTGTAACAGATGATACTGTGTTAGAAGGAGAGTAGGACAGCTGAAATGGAAGTATGGAGACATTGCAATTGTAGCTAACAAATAGTTCTGACAATGAGAATTAGTGGTTGAAGTACGCTATAGTCAGCAAAGGATTTAGAAGAGAAATTAGAGAGATAATTAGAAGAGAAATACGAGGCTCTGAGAGGTTGGCTATTGCAAGATCATCAATAAGGGTATTGATATCACAGAACAAATGTTGACATTAAGGGTGTTACTCATTAACTTAAAATTATCAGGAACAAAGAGAACAGCCCAAGGGAGCAGTGAGAGAGAGGGGGAAGGGAGGTGCTTATTGATTGGCTGCTTAATCAGACGTCAAGGTGAAATGAAGCATGCGAGGCTTTTCTTTGGGTTGATTGCTGTCCTCCTGCCGTCAGGTCGGAGCCCGCGTGGCAGAAAGGAGGGAGGGATTTCGTGTGGGAACATCATGCATCGCAGTGCCGTCTAAGGCTGTGAGCCACAGTCACCCATTAGAGGAACAGACCCGTCTTCCAAGAATGGGTCTCCTTTAGTCCATTGACAAGTGACCCTCAGTGAGGGGCTGGGAGCAGCCCCCCGGGAAGGCTGTCCTCGGTGAAAAGGCAGCGCTGGTTTTCAGAGGGCAGTCACTGAGGCCTCGGGTCCGTCCTGGATAATGTGCCCACGGAGAAGGACACTCACGTCCGCCTTCCGGCACGATTCGCTCTGCAGACACGTCTGAAAGGGTGGCAAGGAAGGACAGCTGTCGAATGCTCTGATCATGAGACATGAAGAAGAGCAAGGGACACAGGGGACACTTTCTCTTCACCACAAACACAAAGTCGCGCTCAATTAACAAAAGAAAAAATAGAAACACAGAACACGTTGAAAAGTATAAAATCACTGGCGAGGCAGTAAATTTTAATGTGCCATTAGGAACGTGCTTCAGAGATGGTAAGAGACTAAAAGTAGACGGAGGCAGAAAGGTGTAGCGCGGACCCCGACCGAAAGAAGGCTGGCGTGCCTACACTAACGCCTGATGAAACAGGCCTCGGAACACAGCACAATTAGGGAGGAAGGCAGATTTTGTATAAGGAGAAAGTTCGCAAATCTCAAAGAAGATGCAGCAGAGAACATTGTGTGTGCCTCCAACAGAGACTGGCAGCGTGTAAAACAAACACCGGTAGAAAGGAAAGGAGAAACAGACAAATCTGTAATTACAATATGCTATTCTCAACAACTGGTGAGCCCCTGGGTCAGCCATGTGTAAGAACACTGTGACCTGACCACACTATCAGCCGACTTGACATAACTCCCAGTGTCCAAGGAGCCAACCAGCAGCAGCAGAGAACGCACGTTCTTTTCAAGCAGGGCTGCCGTGCCTACCGAGATAAAACATGCTTTCGGCCACACAAAAAAGGCAAGTTTAAAAGAAGAGAAATCATGCAAGTTCTGTTGTCAGAGCATAATGGGATTTAACTAAAAATTAGTAACTGTAAGATAACTAGAAAGGCTCCAAATATATGGAGATTAAATTACACACTTTTAAATAACACATAGATCAAAGAGGAAGTTCAAAGCCAAGTTCAAACATTTTGCTTGAATGAAAATAATGTATAACATTTAGGGATTGCATGCCCAGGTATCTTTCCAGGGGGATAAAAGCCATTCGTGAGTTAGGCAACTGGGATGCCCCTCAAAAGTCCATCCGAGTATGAGTGGTAACAGGTACACTCTGTTGCATCCATACATTCGAATGGTACCACTGAGCAACAAAATGAATGAAGTACTGATATTTATGAGGTTGAAATATGAACGGAAGTCAGTATGGTTAGACAAAGAAGCCAGTCAAATAGATTCCACTGCATGATGTCATTTTTTCTTTTTATATAATATTTTGATCATTGTTTTTATAAAATTCTAGGAGATATAATGCATTGCATCAGACATAAAGCAAACCATGGGTGGTGCCCTGGTGATCGGAGGCTCTGTTCTAGAGTGGTGGAATGCTTTGGAGGGTATGGGTGTGTTCATCGTCATTATTTTGTGATGATTTTGCAGGTATATAAACACTTCAAAACATTTGCACCTGTGAACTTGAAATATATGCAACTTATTTTATGTTAATTGCACTTCATAAACATGTTAAAATAAGTTATTAAATAAACAAGCAAGCCAACAAGTAAATAAAATCTTTCATTTTGCTTCACATTCCTCCTATCTGAAATCAGTGGGTCCTGGATTGGATGAGATGATCTGTGGCCAGTTATTAAGTTACATCTCTCAGCTCAGAACCCGTCCTGTAGCTGTTTTATATTAAAGCTTTACAGACACATCATACTAGTATTTGTTAATAGGGTGTCATAAAAGGACCCCATATACTTCACTAGAACTTGGGGGGCACACCTATGCTCTCTTCTGAAGACCAATATCTTCTTTTGAAAAACATTAATAGACGCTAGACCTTACATCACTGTGTTTATCTGACCTACAAAATGGTAATACTGGGTAGGCATGGGGGGTATGATATCATCAATGGATATGGCATAATTGGGCTCTAGAACATCCAGGGTGCAGGTCAGTTACATGACATAATTGTTCAAACTCTTCTGCTGCCCTGTCTCTGCTAAGTCCTCATCTGGAGTCTCCTGGGCCCTTCTTTACAAGCAGTCGACGTAGGTAGGAAGAACAAACACACAAAAATATTTGAGTCTAGTTCAGAGATGGTGATCAAAACATACTGGCATTGGCCAAAAACCAGCACGGCTGGACCTTTGCAGCATGACTCCTGACTCGGCAGCGGCACTGAGAGAGAATGGTAAGCCTGTTGCCCATTCCTCAGGTCGGAGCACTTCGGATGTCCAGTTTTCTCTCGATGTAGAAATGGCCAGAAGGAATGACCTGCATAGATTGTTGTGAGGTTGTTGACTCTTAGGCTCGGTGTTCTGCGGTTGGGAAAATCACGTTGATTGACTGGTGACTCAGAGAGCTGGGGTAGAGTTACGTGGGCAGCTGCGTCAGCCTGTGCAGAGAGCCCAGCGTCCGAATCCATATGAATCGCAGAAAAGGGCATCCATCCCGGGGCAGGCTCTCAGCAGCCAGGAGGGCAAGGCGCGTGTTCTGTAGATGGGCCGTCTCTCTGTTACCGGCCCCTTCATGTTTGATTGGAGAGTCCAAGCACAGAGCGGCCCTGGGGTGAGGGTGAAGGCCATGCATGGGACCAACAGCCAAACTTTTCCTCCTCAAGTACTATCTGGTTCGTGCCGGGTTCCTAATCTACCAACAGCTGAGACCAACAATGAGCCCCCCCAGTATGACATCATATCTTGGGGACAGCCACTGTGGATTCCAAGGGTCCACTTCCACCATGGAGGAGGTAGGGATTTGTCTGTATTGAAATAGGCAAAGTATTTTGTGTACGGAGGTGCTTCCCCTTCCCATGATGCTCTCTGCCAGCATCAGCATCCACCCGTGTGTGGAATGTCTTTACAGTCTCGGTATCACATGCAACTTCCCTCCGATGGAAAACCTCACGGAAGAGAAACCTTCAGAGATGCGAGTCCCACTCCTGCGTGCATCCTCGTCAAAGTTTCTACATTTTAATAATGCCCAAATTTCCCCCTCGATTCTTGGCATATGTGATGTTCAAAGATAATTTAAATTATACTTATTTAACAGCTTTATGACATCTAAATTCTCTCTGTTCCAGTAACTTCAGGGGTTTCTGTCTTCTCCAAGGACCCTGATTGATACCACATTTTAATTAGAGTCATATTTTTGTTCTTGCTTTGCACACAAAATTATGCTTCTTCAGTTAATGGCAGCTTATGTTTTATGAAATAGAGTACTTAGCATAGTATTATTAATTCTATTTTAAGCTGTCAGTTGCTGACAGGAGCTCTAAGTATTTTAAAATAATATTGGAGCAGATTTATTTATAATTATTTTGGGAAGGATGTGATTATATAGCTACTTAAGTAGGAAAATATGAAAGGGGAGTGGGATGCATCTGAACCTTAAGTTGAGAAAATGTTTTGTTTTTTTTCAACATGTGACACTTTGAATACTTTTTGATAAAAGCTAGAAATATAATGAAATTTTTTAATAAAATTGAAATTGGCCAAAAATGAAATTTAAAGATTCCTTAAAGTTATGTGAATTATTGATTAACTATTATTTTGATTTTTTACATGTAAAAATCAAGCTATTCATAATTTTGTTAGTAATCATACTTCTGTTTGGTATAATTGCTTCAACAACAAGAAAAACACTGTCAAATTGTTAGAGGAAGTGGTTTATGTAAAGCAGTTTATATCCACTGAAGAATCTTATTTTATAAATGAGTTTGCAGTAGATAACTGTTCTCTGTGATGTAAATAGTCCTCAATGGTTTCTATTAATTTCAGTATTAAATTGATTTTCGGAGAACTGACACCTCTACATGTGGGCACATCATACTTCCACCATCTATCTACACATGAATTCTATCTGGTGGAATAAAAAGTACCCTCATAATCAACAGCACCAACACCAAATCTGCTTTTCCTAATGGGATATAACATTGAAAATGACCATACTTTAGGGCAGGTGAACCTTTGTTAACATTGTTATGCATTTTTAAATTACAAATTTACCTTGAACTACCTGTTAATAGATTATTAAGCCAATGAACAATACTCATGCAATTAGAATACCAGTCATGCATTTCATAAGGCAAATGACTGTTCTTAGAGCGACAGACTTGGGTACAAATAATCTAGAAGTGCATTTATGTCCCACTTTCTTCAGCATGATGCCTTGCCTTGCGGAGCAATTCAAGCACTGTGATGAGAAGTATGGAATCACAGCAGTTATGCCCGAGCAGTAATTACGGAAACTGACACAAAACAGTTGATTTGCAGGTGCGTGTGCTACGCTAATGGAGCTTGTTAATGGAACTGAATCCTGTTCAGGAATGTTGTTTAATGTCACGTTACTTTATGGCATGCTAAGTTATTGTCAGACATAAAACAGGAAACAGCTTCTATTGATTCTTAAATTAATCAGAACTAGGCTGCAAACTTTTTGATTTGTGATTGGATACGAGTTGGAGAAAATAAAATTTAGAGTAACACAATGTAATGTATGGGCATATGTATAAGCTGGCAAGTAAGTTGACAGATTGCAATACCCAGGAAATTAAAATATGTAAATCTAAAAACATCTTCATCTTACAAAGCAAGTAAAATATTTGAAAATAGTTAAATAGCTTGTTTTGTTTGGATTCTTTTTGGAAGATTTTCTCAAAGCTAATGTATGTAACAGAATATAGTTCAAAGATGCAAACATTCATCTCTTTGCATATTCCCTTTTAAATGGATATTTATTTTATTTTATACATAACAAAAGCAGTGTTTCTACATAAGACACGATGTGGAAAATAGAGGCAACACCTACATCTGACAAAGAACGAATCTGTACATCTATATGTTTTACTGTTGAATTGAGATTAAACACAATACAGTTTGCAAGTACACAACAATATATTGTGTACGCTATTAACTGAATATTATTTCATAATAATTTGAAATTGATACATATTATGTTATCTTACAGCTTTAATTTGTGTTACCCAGACTCATTTTATTAGATTCCATTGTTGAAAATTGGTAGTTATACAATGGATATTTTCAAATATTATATTTATTTATATTGCTCTCTTATAAATTAATATGTATTTAGTGTTCTTTGTTTGTATTCTTTCCCTAGGACTGAGAAGTAGGAGGTGTACCCTCCAAGGTTTTGTATACCTAAAAATGTACTCCTTCTACACGTTACAACATGAAAATACATTGGTTTGATATTTTGTACCTCAAATTTCACCTTAATTTCTGTATAAGCTCTCTCAGTGCCTCTTAATATCGTTTGTCAGAAGAGGGACATCTGAGGCCACTTTTATTTTTCTTCTATTAGAAAAATAATTGCTTTTGCATCACATTAGAAATGCATATTTTAAAATTATTCATAAATATATTAATATTTATTAGAAATGTTCAAAAATCACGAACATAAAAATTCACTTTGGGTTATTTTCCAAAATTGTTTAGGGCAATGCTTTTTTTGCTATTATGGCTTATAGTCTTGCTTCTATTATCTTTTGTTCTTTTTTTCATATTAAGAATGCTACTTTTTTCTACCTTGGATTTCATTTTAGGATTTTCCTGTCATTTCCCTGCCATTTTAAAACCTTTGATTTGAATGCTAGAGATTTTTTTGAGGCTGTCTTCCACATCAGTTCAATTATTTGAAAGGCTTTTTTTTTTAATTAAAATGTGCCAAAAACCACCCATATCCCAAGCCAACTGTGGACCTTTGAGAGCAACCCCAGCCCTCACACACACCCGATGTCAGAGTGAAAGTCAACAGGCTAAGGCCGCTTGACCCTAACCTGTGACCAGGGAGGATGTTTAAGAAGCCAGGATAAAAGATAAAGGTACAGGAAAAGTTTCTGAGCAGAGACTTCAAAAAGTACAAACTGTAAGGGAAATAGCTTTCCCAGACAGCTTACTAAACAGATCAACTGACCAAATGAACAAAACCAGCACTTGTAAACGAGCCCCAGAAGGGGGGGGGGAGTGAGTCTAAAGGGAGAGCAGACGGTCGGAGGGTCCGAGGACCAAGCTTCCAGTCCCGACGTGGGGGGAGGAGGGCGGGGAACTCTGGCCCGACCGCGGAACACGCACAGCCAGGCGTTGCTGGACCAGGGCAGTCAGCTTGACCTCCGGGAGGATGACGCCTGCGTGAGATGCCAGCGGTCCCAGACGCCTCTGGAGATCACGGGGAGGCCAGAGAAAAGGCAGTCAGGGAGTGTGGCTGAAGCCACTGTCACCCAGAGGGTCACCAAGACTGCGTGTTCCCAGTGCTGTGTTCTCTGAGGCCAGACCCCTGGCTGTCTCCTCCCTGCGTGAACCAGCGGCGCAGGCAGTGCTCGCTGAATGAAAACGTCCCCAGGCCACACGCAGATCCAAGGTCAAAGGCAGAACCTCACGGGGACTTCACACAATCAACAGCCCACCTCTAAATGCCTCCATACCAGGGGTGTCCCTGGGGATGTGATCGGAGTGGGGACATCAGACATGGCACTGAGCTAGTCCAGCCCAATCACTAAAGCAAACAAACAGAATCACTAAACTCAAAGTCAAAACAGTTTGAAAGTTAAATGATGGAGAAAAAAATCACGTACTTGTAAACAGCCACCTGGAGAGTCCTGGAGTGACTACACTAAACCACATCAAATAGACTTGAAGACAAAAGCTGTTGTTTTACATAAAGCGACATTTTCCACCTCTGCCCAGAAGCTTTCTGCCCGTTGTCCCTGACTTGCCTCTTGTTCTCTGTAATTCCTTCTCAGTTCCCACTGCTGGCAGGTTCTCCTTCACCCCACTGTGCCAACCCCTCATGGAAATATTTTCCAGTTCCAGATTTAGGAAATCTGTTTATAATACATTTACATGCTCTCTTAAGTTGGATTCTTGGAAAGAATTTTTATATAATTTTATGCCATCAGAAAGCTTTAGACCTTTCCCTGAGTTGTAGACTGAACTTTTGCAAAAGTATTGCTGAAATATTAGCAAAGACTTAGCCTAACTTCTAAATCAATACAATACCTTTCAAAGCTTCAAAACAAACTGTATTCAATCCACCTAGTTGGGTACCACTCTGTGCCAGTCGACACTGTAGGTATGGCAAAAGAGTGACAGAAAGAAGACGACACTGTTATTCACATTGTGAGAAAGTCCTGGGCCGCAAAGGTCACTGAGCAATTTGATAACGTGAGCATTCGGAGACGCACGGGGACCCTCCCTTCCACGGGCCCTGACACCACGGGAGGGCTGGACGAGGGAAACACTGGGGGGGCGTGGTAAGAGCTGGGGCTACGCATCAGCTGGCATTTGTGTGTTTCTCCAAAATTCAGTGTGGGATTTTTCCTCATCAAATTGTAAACGAGAGTCTTTCATACGTGTATACACCATAAGAAACAGGAAGGATTCAGGCGTCAGTCCAGGTTATGGGCAAAGAGCAAACCAACTAAACAGCGTCCATTGCTCATTGAAGGTCTTTGATTGTATCAAGAGCACGGTATTTTGAAAATCCTACTAGTTCAATGTAGTTTAAAATTTTAAGTTCTTGGAACATTGTATTAAAATAGGATCATTATAATCAGAATTGGTAGGAATGGCTTTCTGGGAAAAATTCCTTAAATGATTAAAGAAGCAGAGACTCAGGCATGGGTATATACTGCTACTCCTTCAAATTGTGATGGAAATAAATATAAGACATCACTCAAGTACAAGGGCATATTACATCTATAAATAATATTGTTTTTACTTATTCATAAAGATATTTCCATGTTAATGGGGATATTTAAACTTGACCAAATTTTCTCTCCTCCCTGAAATCTCCAAATCATGTCCCCCTGCTTGAAACGCATTTTATTTTTAAAATAATAATGTGTTTCCTTCATAGTACTCATTTCTTGTCGTGTATATAGCTGATCTCTGTGAATTTATGATTATTGTTTTGGACTATAAATTTCATCAGTTACATATTTTTAGATCCCTCCTTAGGAGTTCGCACAAATGATTTGCTCACAAGCTTCTGTCTCAATCACCCGCCCTACAACCAGAGCTGAGGTACAGCTGGGAACTGTTGTGACAGCCGAAATCCATTGCTTACAAAACCTGTCTTTTCCTTCAGTGATGTGGCGTTCAATCTCTTCCCCCATTGCAGTAGTCTGAAATCCATTGTCTGTTTAACTCCATTCACCGGAATTCTTTTTTAATGTGTGCATGCGTGCACACACATACGTATGCATGTACACACACACGGGTACATGTTTCCACGTGCGGACATGTGTGTATAGATGTGTGTATCCCTATACACACAGCTCCCTCAGTAATGACAGGACACGGCACATTAGACGCAGACTGGTAATGGCTGTCAGGAGAGCTGGTCTACACAGCTGTCATTCATTACTGTGTGTTCTGAATAAGTTATGCAAGTTTCTAAAACTTCTGGTTCCTAACTCACAAGTCAAACTTGTCACCTAACTTCTCCTGAACATGGCCGACAGCGTAGGCATAGGGTGCAATGCGCCGTTCAATATTCTGAGTATGATTCATTCCCAAACACAGGATTCACCTGTACAGGCTTAACTGCAAAATCGGCTTTATTTTTTCCTGTTACAAAATAGTGTCATTCTTCTAAATGTATCATACTTCATACTTAACTACAAACTTGAAAAGCATAATGTAATACTGTGGAGTCCCTCACTTAGAAAGTCAATTTTTAGTTAAATTTTCACTGAAATAGAGATACAGACATTAATATTCATTTTATTTTATATTAAGTAAATGTTTGTAGCCCTGAAATTTATAAGTTTTTAAAATTTTATTCTTGTTATAATTAAATGCATTGGGATACCATTGGTTGAGGACATTTTATGTGTGTGTGTGTATGTGTGTGTGTATACACGCACACACACATATAAATGTCTCAGGTATGCGATTCTGTAATACATCACGTATATATTGACCTGTGTGCTCACCACCCCAAGTCTAGTCTCATTCGGTCACCATATATCTGACCCCCTTTACCTCGTAATCAATCTCTTCTGGACGTGTACCTGAAAAATTTGAAAACACTTCTTCGTAAAGATACAGTGCTATTACGACCCCTGAAGCATTACTCACAACAGCCAAGACACAGGGAAACACCGAGGTGTCCTTCATCTGGTGACCAGTAAAGGGGATGCGGTGTATAAACACATACAATGGAATAATGTATAACTTTTGATGCAGTCAATACAGCAATCAAATATGTCAACCCTCAGGACAGATAAAGAGACAATCCAATTTTTACTGATAAGCTTGTGCAAATTTAGAAAATACTGAGTCATTAAAATCCCAAGAGTCTAATATCGAGAAGAAAAAAAACATAGAAAACTGCCATACAGATATGGCTTATGCTTACACACAGATTTATCAACATTATTTGGGGGGTAAAAGTAAATTAAAAGTCTCATAGATTATGACATCTTTCCAACAAGAAGTTTACATTTTTATGTTTTAACTTGGGAAAGTAACTTCTGAGATAAGTGATTCGTTTTCTTTTTTAGCCCTAACCGTTACTGTTGACACGAGTACAGATGACTCCATTGTCTGCCCTTGGCCACCTCCACCCAGCCCCACACCCCCTTTCCTCAGGCCTTTCCCACTCTTGTCTGTGTCCATGGGTGATGCTTGTGTGCCCTTTGGCTAATCCCTTCACCTTCTGAAGGTCACTTGTCTAAGGGCAGATGACAAAGAAAACAAAAATAATTTTTTTCTGCATGGAGAACTTCACCATTCAAATGAGCGATCCATGTAAACAGGCTCAATTGTTACACTAGCGTCATTCTAGTAATATAGGAATTGCCTAGCACATGAGTAATTATCATTGTTAACATGGTAATTGTTTGCTAGAATAGCTGAGTGACTAATTTTGTACAGCAAGTAATTATCAAAAAAGACATAAAAATAGGATAAACGCATTGCTTTGACCAACTTCTCTAAGATTTATCAGTGTAGTGCCTTGTTTATCAATAAACATGTTATCAGACTAAGGTATACTTTTCAAACCTTTTTTGTGAAGAATTATTCAGTTCTTGTGGAAAGAGAAATGAGACAGAGGACCGTGCTCCAGCCTTGAGAGTTTAAGCCCGAGTTTTAATCAATAGCTTAGCCACAGCCTCTTCAGCTCTGAGTCCCGAACTGAGAGCTGGCATGTAACTAATGCAGTCGGTCCAGGGCGTTTAGATCTATGGAGTCAGAGCCACACGGACACGTCCTGAGGACGGGACACAGACCCAGAACCGGCGACACAGTCATCACTCACACCCAGTCGCTCGTACAGACTGGCATGTTACGACTGAGTTACACTCTGCCTTCTAACACTTGAGGTTAAATAAATAAAAAGTTTCAAACCATAGGGAATGCTGTCTATCAAATGTACCTGATGTGTCATCGGAACACATTTTATTCAAACGATGTGAAATGACAATAAACGTATTTCAGTAACACAAACGAAATGCCAAAAAACTAAACTTTACAGGCATCATGTGTAACTACACAAGCCTTAGGTTCTAACATATTCTTCGATTGTGAGCTATGGTTAGTTTAATATTTGAGGTTTTCTAAATGATTAAACATAATCGCGTACGTCAAGACCATTTTCCTTATGCAGTTTAGTCTGCCATGGAAATTACATGACACCAACATTCGCCCAAATATTTGAACCTACTTGAAATGACTAGGTTGGGCTTTCCTAAAAAATGGGACTGCCCTCACCAGGTAACTGCATCGTCTGGATACACCAGGGTTGTGGGTTTGATCTCAGGTCAGAGCACATACAAGAAGCAACCAATGAATGCATCGATAGGTAGAACAACAAGTCATTCTCTCTCCCCCACTTTCTCTCTCTCTCTCCCCCTTTCTCTCTCTTTCTCTCTCCACCACACTCCTCTCTCTTAAAAAAATCAATACAATTTGCTTTAAAGATAGGACTAGATGGACTCTAACGTGACTTAGATGGAGGAAGAAAGTCTGATTACTGAATTTCTAAAAGTATACAAGTAATTAAAAAATATTTTCAATGAGGAAAACCAAATAAAACAAGGCAAGAGATAACACACAAGGCCCAGGGCACACGAAACCCACGGGCCTCTGTGCTAGCAGTGTCACAGCCCGGCGTCCTCTCTGCGACCCGGGGGCTCGTTTCTGCCTGAACAGCTTGTGGTTTTGTGGGGGGAGGTAAGGTCTCTCCCGGAGGAGGTAGGGCTCAGCGTGCCTTATTATTGTCGGTGATTTCCTAACTCGCCCCCAGACCGGTCATCACCATTGGTTCCCTCACAGAGTCCATGAAAAGGGGGCGTTTCCGGTCACGATGCTGAACATACTGCTCCTTAACTGTCCCTTTGGGAAGGGAGGGGGTGGGACTTTTTTTTTTTAATTAGAATAAATCTTAGGAGCTAAAACAACTTTCATTGAAAGATTTATAATACGAAAAGACTCTAGGCATTTATTTTAATTAGTCCCATGGCAAAGAGTCTGTTTTATTTACTCATCGTTATTTATTTTATAATTAAACTATTTTACTGAAAGAATATGAAGTGTATTTATATGCAAGAAAACTATTATGAATAACAATTATTTTACTTTAATTACTCTTTTAACTGAGTTAAATGTCAACTGTTGCAACTTCCATGATAATCCCTATTGTGTTTAAAGTTCAAAAGGTAATAATTACCAACAATTTAAATTCAAGACTGGGCTTAGATAAGGAAATAAACAATTACCTTCTCTGAACCAGAAGCTTAAAACCTAACACGTGCCTCAGACGGGCAGAGCAGTTTTATCACAAGTGTTTATTGTAAAGTTAATAAGGAAAGAATGCAACAGGAGTAAGTATCCGAAATTAATGAGATTTCAAAACAGGTAACGGCTGCGGTGAACCCTGAGCGGAGGCCCGGGAATTATTCCTGCAGACGAGAGCTGATTAAGTGAAGGTGGGGTCGGCTCTAACATCTGCTCCAAACCTAGAAATAGTCACAAACACGCACCATTGTTGCATGAGGTCTATGTTGGAAAAATACGGGAGTGCATAGCATTACACAGCCAGAGAAGTTGCTGGAAGGAAGAAAAGAGGCAGAGCTGACTTGGAGAAGAAAGCCACTCAAGCCCTGGCTGGTGTAGCTTAGTGGATTAAGCGCGGGCCTGTGAACCAAGAGGTCACGGTTCGATTCCCAGTCAGGGCACATGCCTGGGTTGCAGGCCAGTTCCCAGCAGGGAATGCACAGGGGAATGCACAGGAAGCAACCATACAGTGATATTTCTCTCCCTCTCTCTTTCCCTTCCCCTCTTCTTTAAAAAAAAAAAAAAAAAAAAGCAACTCAAAAAAAAGTGCCTGGAGGATGTCAGTGCGGGTGAGAAAGACAAGGGAGGGGACACAGGGGAGGGGAGGGGACACAGGGGAGGGGAGGGGAGGGGAGAGGGCCGGAAACTCCGATGCCAGGAAAAGAGTGACCCAGAGTTGAAGGCGGCAGCCACACAGGGACACAGATACCCACAGCCTCCCCAAACGTACCCACTGGGGACAGTGGTGGCCAGCAAGGGTGTGTGTCTCCAGGTAGGAAAGGGGGTGCAGAGAAGTGATTTGGGGAAAGAAACGTACACCCCTGGTTGTTGGCAGTGAGCAAAAGAACGAAAAGCCCCCGACCAGAGAAAATTAGCTTCTCCTGCAAAAAAGCGTCCTTCCCCGCCCGACTCTGACTGCCATTGTGACTAGTCCCCGCACGCTGCCCTCACGCAAGGCCAGGACACTCAAAACTTCAAGGAGCTTCAAAAACATCTTGGGGACATCCCCCCCAAATCCTGGTACACTTCGGTCACTGCCACATGCCATTTATTCTTCCTCAATTTAGACACATGGGATTAACAGACAACACTAGTGTGTATTGCTCTTAAACAAGGGTGCATTTATGCTTGTAACAAATTTTTGTTATGAAATTCTGCCTATCTGTGACAAAGAGGCACAGCATGCACCTTATGAAATTCCTCTGACTTCGGCTTCTCAGTATAAAAATCCTCTTTTCACGCTGGGTGACATCTCCGGAGCAATGTGGCTTCGGGGACAGGAAATGAGGGGAAGGATAGGTGAAGGGATGTCATTATCGTCCCCAGCTTTTTGCCTGAAGAAAGCAGTAAAAGGGATCAAAATATAATGTGTTGCTTTATTACTCACGCAGTTAATGCACTAAGTGTAAACAAGTGCTACAAGAGAAAAAGAAGGTTAGGCGAGGCGGCGGAGGGGGAAGAGGAAGGCATTCCCAGAGGCGGGCCTTCCCCTCCGTAGCCACCGCCTCTGGAACTCCAAGTTTTTCCTTTCATCACCTCCAAGGGGTACTCTTAACAAGATCTGGAGCTTGACCCGTTTAGATGTAAGATGTCACATCCTCTGTTTCCTGGCTAAGTGACTTCAGACAACTCGCCTACTCTCCAAAATGAAAGTAACAATCACGAGTTGGCCGATCTGTTGCACAGACGATGTAAGAAAATGCATGTAGAGCGGTCTCTGTCGTGGGTACGTAATGAAGGGTGGGCATCTCTCCTCGGCATCCGTGCTTACGTAACACCGTTTGGAGACCACCCTTCTAAAGGCTGTGTGCTTCCTCCCTGTGAGAGCGGGTTTTTAACTAGCTCGTGGGGGTAGACTGCAAGCTGCCCTCATCGACTGTTTCCTAAACGGACCACTAACAAAGAAGTGAGACGATTGCATTATTGCTGGATAAAGTGGCAGGCTGACCATTAGAAGAAGACCTACGGGGATACAAATCCCTAGCCAGCACTTAATAAACTCTTAAAAAAGAAAAGAAAAGAAAAACCTAAACATTTAAAACTTAAATAAGTGAAACCTAATCAACAAAAGAAACAAGTGAGCAAAACAGAACCGGAGACATGGAAATAAAGAACAAACTGACAGTCACCAGAGGGGAGGGGGAGGGGGATAATGGGGAAGAAGGGAAAGGGTCAGTCAAGGAACAGGTATACAGGACCCAAGGTCAAGGACCAGGGGGTGGGGTGGGGAGATTGAATGTGGGACGCTGGGAGGCGGGGGTGGGTAGGGCAGAAGGAGAGTAATGAGAGGAAAATGGGGACAACTATAATTGAACAACAATAAAAAAACATAATCACCTAAATATCCAGTATTTATTTTTTAAAGTTTCTTTAGAAACTTTTGCACGCCTTTATATTTTCCATAGAGAAATTGCTTTTAAGTTCCTTAAGTCACGTAGTTACTCCCAATTAACACGTATAGAGATTATGAATCCACGGTACGAGTGTGCGTATGTGTATGAGGCCTTATTTGTTTCTTCACATAGAATTAACATTCCTCGAGAATGCAGACTTTGTCATGATGATCTACGTGTGAGTCGTATTTGCCTCACCCTGATTTTGCCAAACTACTTGCTTTACAGAAAGTCAGACTTTGATAAATTATTGTTACAAAATGTTTCTGAGCCCCACAAGCGGAACTGTGCTTTTTTATTTGTTGTTTTTAACAATTTATTGCTGGTTGATTAGGAGATATATGTTCTTCACAGACACTGGCTTATTCTGATTTCCCTTTATTCATGAAACATTGAGTGCAAATTCTTCCAAACAAATCAAAATTGTATATTGATGATTGGTGAGGTGTGTACTCATCTTCTTATATCAAAATGTATTTATTTGATCAAAAAGATTCTCTTCCCATGAAATAATTTTATGTGTACCAGGACTTAAAAAGGATCACCTCTATGGTGAAACTACTTAAAATATTAGGATATGCATGCTAAAGTATTAGGCTATATCTCATATATACAATAGATAGGTGTGGATATACATTTCTTACAAATGCTTCCTGTGCTGAATTTCCCCAAAAGCCCCTTAATTCTCTGCCCATTGGTATACTTTGCAATCTGTCTGCAAATTCCCCTCTGTCTTTCCCTGGCAACTCCAGACTTTATTGTGGTATCGTTTTCTGGAGATAGTCTTTCCTGATTTCTTCCCCAACATTATCACCACAATGATTATAGCTAAGTACTCATCAAATGGTATTGCACTGGTATATTCATTCACATATACCTGCTATTTAATCAGTGAGTTGCTGAGAGTGGTAACATTAGGCAGTAGAATTATATAAGCATAATGGATTATCTGATCTGTTTTTGCAACTTTTAATTCTATGTCTATTCTTCGATTTACATATCCTTTACTCCATTAAAGATAGACCTGAAAGTTGAAGGTCACCACCCCTGAGAGAAGAAAAAAATTACAACGGTGGTTCTAAGCTGAAAAATCTCTTTACAAGTCAGATTCCTGGAGATCCCACAGGTAAAGAGTTTCAAAGTCATCACTCCTGTCAGTACAATAAGAAAGGGCCAGAGGAGCCCAGCATCAATGACTTGATCGGACTCACGCTAGAACTGACTGCCTAGTCCACCTGTCCAGGTGTGGGCTGAAAGGGGAGGAGGGGACCGGGACTTAAAATCTTCCGGCAGTCAAACGTCAGATGGTGCAAAGAAGCTTCCCATCCCACTCCAGTATCATTATAATGTTTCCCTTAAGAAAATTGTGGAAAGGTAATCGTAGGCAGGAAAGAAGGGAGAGAGGGAGGAAGGGAGGAAGGGAAAAAGGAAGGAAGGAAGAAGTTACTATCTCATATAATCTGCTTCTTCTTCCTCATTTTTTCTTCTTTTTGTCTTACACCCTCCCCCATGGCTCTCTACTCTCTCACAAATAAAAAAGGATGTTCTGAGCAATGAATCATCTTTAAGTTGCTTTGAGTTTCTTGCCAGCTTAGGGGAGATTTTCAGGTTTACTTAACACAGCCTTTCATCATAAACCCTGCGGTGAGTGTGTGAGGCTGGGCTGGGGGAAGGAATCCGTAGTGAATGGCAGTTTCTATAGCTGGGGCACTAAAACTCATAAGCCAGAAAGGCGTTATTTGCCACTACCTGGCAAGAGACTCAAAGCATTGGTTTTTATTTCGCTAAACCCAGTGCCCTCTGGGTAATGTCTGCCTTGTCTGTGTCGGATAAAAGGGAACGATCTGAACTGTGCCGCTGCAAAACAATTCATCAATCACCTTTTAATAGATCTCCTATGGTATTTTCCAGTGCAGGCATCTTGATAAATGCATTCAGAGGGAATGCAAAACATTTGTAATGGAAGCAAACAGCTTCTTTTCAATCTTTGCATGGAGTGTCCTTATTGGAAATTATTAGAGTTTTCATCTCTTAATGCGTCTATGGTACTCCAGCTCAATTAATGTGTTTGTCGGTATGTGTACGGAGAGGTAAAGGGAGACAGCATTTTAAGAATTATATATAGAGGGGAGAATTTGAGTGGATTTTTATGAACAGATTCCTATCCCAGAGGGACAGCTGAGAATCGGTCGATACATAGGTTGCAGAGCGGTGATGCTTTCCAGGAGACTAACAGGCGTGTTAGTCCCTCACCCATTCTTAGAGGGCAGAGGTGGGGCTTAACTTGCCTTTTTACTGAGGGCTCTCTAGGAGACGGAGAGCAGAGGCGTAATTGCACTGAATCCACTTGGCTGTTCCTGTCGCTTCCCTCCGGAAGCGCATTTTGTCTGGTATCACAGCACGGTGAAAGGGGAACCGAGCTCTCTGTCAGATGCCAGATGAGTAATTAATTGTTTTGCCTGCTGATCAGAGGGGAGAGAGTGGATTTGGGAGACAGGAAACACGCTGTGTGCCTGAGATATTTTCAATTCTTTAGAAATGTATTCAAATCACCTCTCATTCCTGAAGGAGCGTGTAAACTTTGAACCTCATTTTGGTTGCAATGGCAATGTGTTATAAATAACCTCAAACTACATTTTAAAAAAATGTCTATTGATATAGTTTTGCAAAGTAGCCAAATGTAAAAGGGAAAGGAGAAAACACCAAGTCCACAGGTAGGTATGTGTAACACGTTCGTACTGCCGATGATTCTGGCGACCTCCACCTCGAGAAAGTAATTACTGTGAACGCAAACCTTAATGAGGACATAGAAAAATAACAGCCTTCGGGTTCAGACCTCAAGGGAGGCAGAGCTTGCCACCCCAAGTGACGGCTCTTTCCTCTATTATTTTAAGCTGGTTATTTTTAAGACACAAAAGACACAAGAAGAACCTTTGGCTTTCCCCTTACCTGCCTCAAAGAGTTTAGACAGAGGACCTGCTCCAGGCAGCTACCTTCATAGATAACGACAGTTTAATACAAACTAGTATGTGAGAGGGAGCAAACTAGTGAGACTCAGTCAAAGTCCTCTCGGTGCCCCATTGTTAAGGACGGCCCAGCAAACATTTATTTACCACGTGTTCGCTTTTCCATCCCTATGTGAATTGCCTTGCTCCCCTCTGAAGTCCCAAGACACAACCCCGCCTCCCTTTCTCCTAAGAGCAAATGGCATGTAAGCCTTCATTGCCCGATGTTTCCTTGGGCACCACATTCCCGTGGAACCCTCGTGCAGATATGTGATTACATTATCCCTCGTGTGTACTAAGTAATTAAATTATGTTCTCCCTTCATCTGTCTGCCCTCCCCCACGGACCAACACACAAAGCAATACACCATCGTTCCCCTCATTTCTGGTTCTCTTGTGCTGTTTTCTGTTTAGTGCTTGGACACCTAAAAGGGGAACTTGAGCAAGGAGCTCTGACTTCTCACTGCTGTGGGCCACCACCTGGGGGACCCCTCCGCTGTTGTCCCCTCGGAACCAGCTCCATGCCTAGAGTCTGAAGAGCCGAAGAGCTCGCCGACATGCAAAACAGTGAAACGTGCACTGGGTCTTGGAAAATGGTTGCACATAACTGATTAAAAAGAAAAAAATGGAAAAAAATTACTTGATTTGAGAGTTTATTTTGTTATACAACTTTTCTTTGTATATAGATCCTGCACACATATTATTATCCTAAGCCCCAGTCAGAAAGCACTTCAATCACTTTTGTCTAAGATACATATATATATTTCATTTTCAATATTTATGAATATGTTTTAGAGTTCTGGGTATTCAAAGTACTCACTTTTTTTCTGAACATCAAGAAAGCTAGTGTAAGTAATAAAGTATTAAAATATTAAAAATAATTTATGGTGACATTATGAATGAGAACTTTTTTTGCATTGTTATTGCCAGTATCTATTAAAATTATAGATTTTTGTTTGATAAGTTTTATAAGTCACTTTAGACTTCTGATAATTATTTTGCTTTAAGCCAAAAGGCAATATAAACATGTAAACATGTAATATATTTTATACTGAGTAATATAAAAATATAAACATGTAATTTACTTTTCTTATTGAATTCTGAAAATTATTAAAAGATAGAGGTGTTAGATAAAATCTTTTGTTGCTGAGCAAAGTCCAGTGGAAAATAAATACTTCTTTTCAGTTTGGATAACAAGGACACAACTCCCACTTCCTAATGCAGTTAAGACTCCTTTCCTGAGCCTTTGCTTCCTTTCCACTTCTGTGATGTCTTATCACCAAGACTTCAGGCAAACCCGCACAGTCCCATCTCCGCTGTCCCTCGGTGCCGACTACCGCAGGTAGTGTGTGCGCGCACATGTGTGTAGGCTGGGCGTGACGCAGGTTACAACAAAGGAATCCAAGGAAGCTTACGAAATAAAATCAGCACTCCTCCTAATAAAGGATGAAAAGTATTCCAAATATCCTTCACTTAGCATTCAGCAATTCCATTGAACCGTCACATATGTAGAGAGTAGATGTATTTATAGCAATTTTGAGCAGACAGAGGACCGTCAGTCCAGAACTGCCACGTGGACTTCTTGCCGCAGCCCAACTCCAGAAGGAGTTAGGGAGTGGAGCGCACGGACTTGCCCGTGAGCACTCACAGCTACACTGAAAAGAAATGCGCTGAATCCAGAAGATGAAACAATAAACTCACAAGTAACTTTTCTTTTTTCCTGAACTGAATGGTGGCAGGGTCAGAAGTGAACTGCCAGGTGAACCTTCAAAAGCGATTGAGAGTAAACAATTCACAGACACTTGCAGTCGTTTTAAAAGAACAAAAAACAGAGTGTGTTCAAATACTCTGGAATGCCGAGTGAACGGAGTGGGTATTAGGAGCATTCTCGTAATGAGAAACACTACCCGTCTCACAAAACACTTGGCAATTTCCCTTTGTTTGCCACCTTCTCTGGTTGTTCCCATTGTTGTCACATTTTCTCCGCTTTTTCTTTCCAAGTCTCGGAAGCCACCTCCCAGCTTGTCCAAACACTTAAATGTTTCGCGTATAAACCCTCCCATCTATTCGATGCTTCCCACTTGTTCAACCAGCACTGTTTAAGAATCCACCCTGGCTGAAGCGCTCTGCCAACGACCGAGGAAATCAAGCGATAAAAAATTCAAAAGCTGCTCTCCTAAAGAGAGCAACCAGGCAGAGGAGAGAAACAGGGACGGAAGTACCTGGAAGATGGACTGAGATGGGGCAGATGGAGGTAAAAAGCGACCAGAGGATTCGGAGAACCCCTATGCCGTTCCCTGTTGGAGGAAGCTGTCTTACCGAGGACATCTGAGCTCGAGTGCTGGACTCAGGGGCTGTGTGGGGCAGGCGTGGCGTCCTAGCTTGGGAGATGGCAGATCAAAGCCTGCGCTTCCCTCTGGGGCACTCCCCTTTCCTTTTCCCCTCTGCTAATGCTGGTGTGCCCATAACTCCACGCCCCCTTTTCATACCCACTCTATTGTGTCTCATGTATTTGCATAATTGACATCAATATTGCGTTCATTGTACTGTGCAAGTGATAGAAAATGTCTTCATAGAGATTTTGCTACGATCAATAACAAAGTTGTCAAAGCATCTACGTAAAAATATATGTGGTCATAAAACCAGGTTTAATTTTAACTACTAGTTTCAAAGAAAACCCACCTGTGAGTTGGATGTTTAATCACCACATGGTATTTTAATTTAAGATAAACTGTCCCCAAAAATATGCATTGAAATTTATATTTTCATATGTCTAATGTTTTCCGTGGTTTGCTTTAGAAAACAGAAATCGCATTTTGTAACATCCAGCCGTGTCAAACTGCAGATCGTGCCTGTCGGCTCTGACTTTCTCTCGGAGAACTGTCAGGTACTTCTTCCTGTCGTGGTCGGTTCTCGTAAGACGTGTCTTCCTTGGCTGGCCCTTGCTCCAGCGGAGGTCATGGAACACCCACTTCTTTTCAAGATGTTGGAGAATAAGCAGACAGTGCTCTTCCCCAAAACCCCGGGCTTGCAATCTGTGGCATTCAGAACAATGGCAAACTCCAGGGCAGGATGAAAAAACGAAAAAGCGGCAGCTGCGGGAATTCTCCACAGGACTGTGCACCTGGGATCACGGGCGCGGTCCTGTTAGAGACCTCACAGGTAGCTTGGCCGCTTTCAAATCTGCCCTGGCTGAGCCATTTCTTTCATCGGTTCACAGCCTTCTATTATGTAATCTAAATCCCCAGCCACGTATATGGAATAAAGACTCATGTCAACTGTGTCGCTGAATTGCTGCTGCTAGTCTTCATTTAAAATAAAATAGTTATTTGACTGCAATTTGATAGAAATATCGCTTGTTCAATTCTTAGTTGTGTCCTACTTTGAACTATCATAAACAATAAGTCAAAAGCAGCACACACAATGCTGTACATGTGTGCATGTCTCTCTTCTCTCCCTCTCTCTCAAACACACACACACACGCACAAAACTTACTCAATACCCATGCTGTGTTAACAAATCTGTGATACAATCAACGTTTTTAACACAATGGCACTATAACTAGTGCTGTTGCCACTGGCTACAGGTTAACTCATATTTAATCGGGGCTGAAAAGCTTTTCCTAAAGCATAAGATATTTTCGCTTGTCCGCAAATTCCAACTCTAATCAGCAAATCAGCATTATCATAATATAACTCTTCATTTACTGCTGGTAACCACCCTCTTTTTTTTTTATTTCACTGATTTCATTTCGCTGTTCCGTAATACCCAGCTGGCTAGACTTAACATTCCCTAGTCCCCTACCTGTTACATTTCCAGGGTCCTAGGCCACAGTTTTATTGCACTAATGGGTCACAGGGACGAGGCAGTGGCACAAAGCACGGCTAAACAGCGTGCATCTAGCTGGTGAAGACGTTTTACACTAACAGGGCGAGGGCGCTATCAGTGCTTCTCCAACAGGAAGTCCCGCAATACACACTTGCTCCCTTAACGAGTCACAGCAAGTTCGAGCAACCTCAGCACTTGGGCCCTTGGGGGTCCGACAGTTCTTGGTGGTGGAGGGAAGCTGTCTGCCTTGTAGGATGTTCAGCCTCAGTCCCGGTGGCCACCTACTAAGTGTCAGCAGCAACACCCCTACTGTGGACGATCAAACATCTCTCTGTAAGTTTTAAGTGTTGCAGGGGTAGATGCACACCCAGCTGGGAACCACTGGTCTAGAGAGATTATTTAATCATGCACCAGTTTGTCTGTCATTTGATGTACTATGTTGAGAATACATTTGCTATTTGATTTGCTTAAACTGTGAAAAATCTTAGGACTGAATTGGCTAGCTTCTGTGGGAATGTGGTTAATATTAATGTTACTTCAATCAAGGTTGTCCTCATGAGTATTTTCTAAAGAGTAAAACATCAAATAGAAGGAACGGTTTTGCTTTTCTGTTGTTTTACTTATTTTTACCTTTCTAGTTTCATTCCTCTTTTAAAGTTACAGAATCACACAAAACTCTAGTTAATGGAAAATAATAAAGAAATAGTATTTTAAATTTGAAAAGTAGTTAAATTATTAAATTTATCTAATCGATTAATTAGTCATTTATATATTCTGATTTTCAATGCTTTACGGCAACTTCTTTGAAAGTGCAAATTTTAAGAAATACAACCCTTATTTTTTCAAGTTTCTTTTAATTGGGCTAGACAACTTAATTGGAAATTGAGACATTAAAACATAAAGTATGGAAATGTCATTAAAGGAAAAAGCCAGTCGGTTATTTCAACGCGTAAATATGGTTCATTTGGCACCAGTTACCTTACCTGATCTGTCACAGCAGACAGACCTGCTCCGAGTTTCATATTCCTAAACGGAGAAGAATACGAGTTCTAATTCAGCACATCAATCACCGAAAACGAACATAGCCCGATGTCAGTACTGAATCAGGCCATCAATTTATTGCTTTGTAAAAGCAATCAGCAAGCTATCAAGCAATAAAGTGTATGAGGTAAGTGCTTCTTCGGAGCCGGCGCGCCCCCTGACAGTGACGGACTGACGGGGGCGGGATACAGCTCTTTCCAGCGCGTAGCCTGTTAGCTGTTAAAAGCCCCGAACCGTGCAACAGATGTGAAATATGTTTCTTACTACTATGGACCAAGCCGGTCTGTTTAAAAGCTGTGGATGCCACTTAGGCTTGCTGTCTTACTTAATGGGGTTACGTGCGCACTCCTTTGCTTTTTGGCGGGTCTTGATGGAGGGAAGGGCAGCCGTGAACCGGCGTGAACAGGCTGCTGTGTTTTACAATGTCTTAATACTCGGAGACCGAAGTGTCTGCAGCAAACTGGGAGGCCCTTAAAACAGTGTCACTTCTGACGAAGAGACCAACTACTCTGTGTTGCCCAGATGTGACTGGTGTGCACAGACCTCCGGCACATGCTGGGTGCTTTCTCCAGCACCCCTGGTTCTCTGGCTGTAAAAGGAGAGGTCAAGACTTTTCACCTGATGTGTGCTTGTGGACGATGGGCTTGATTTGGGAGTATAAATCAAGCTCTCTAACCCTTATCTGCAATTCTCAAGCTCTGAAGCTAGCAATCTTTTCCCATCACTTTTTTTTTCCTGGACAAGCAGGAGCCTTAGGGATGATAAGGGGCCTTCAATACAGCATCGCGGTACACCACTGTTCCTTTACTGAATAGGACCGACGGTATCTTTTCAAGAGCCGCTGTTTCTTTCTTCTAAGGGTGCATAACCCATGGTCCTGAACACTGATAGGATCAGCACAATTCATTTTCATGGCCTCCTGTCATCCATAGACTTGAATGACTTCTGTGTGCTTAAATGGGACTTTTACAGTATTATTTAAAGTCCAATGAATGATATTTTAACGATAACACTTCTTACTTGCAGGGAAAAACAACTAGATGCTTGTGAACAGTTATAGGACGTATTTATTAGAGAGTCAGCCCAAGCAGACACAGCTGACACATTTTGAGTTAGCACATTTCAGGTCGGTGATCACTGCTAGTATTATAATTACTACTAACATTACTATTATTTTGATGTTTTCTTCGGTTTCTTCAGAGGTGAAAACTACAGTTGAGGAAACCCAAGGAAAGCGAAGAGCTCCGGTTACAGCAAGGCTGCGTGCGCCAGCCTAACAACAGGCACCGTGCAAGAACCGTACTTTCAACACACGGTTCGGTGAAGACAGGAAAACCACTCTAAATGGTCGTGTACACAGACTGGCGCTGATAGGATTTTGATCCATACAGCCAAAAAGGGGGCATATTCTGCACCTGACATCACAAGATATTTATGCAATATATTCGAAACAATCCATACATAAACCATGTGTGATATTATTCAAAATAGGTTCTTGTGTTCTGATGTAATGGACAATTCCCAAGTCTCAGTGGTTTAAAACAGGCATGCATGCTGTTTCTTTTCTTTTCTTTTTTTTTGTCAACGTGGAGGCAAAAAAAGTTGAATAAACTTAATATTAATTCTTGCTAAAAAACTTTCAGAGAATTAGAAGGGATCTTCCTCAGCCCGGTAAAGGGCAGCCTGGGCACGCTTACAGGTAGGGCACAGCTGACGGTTAAAGTCAAGTCCCATTCGGTAACGTCAGGGACAAGATATGGACACCCACGGTCATTGCTGCTATTCGACCTCGGAGTGCCAAACAGCGAGCAAAGGAATAAGAATGAAAAAGACGTCTAAATCAAGAAGAAGAATGTTTTTGTTCACTGACAACCTGTTCACAGTAGTAGAAAACTAGTAGAATTTACAATGGCACTACTATTACTGAGAAGTGAATGTAGCAAGATTGCAGTGAATATAGGACAGTGATGGTCTTTCTGTATATTACCCGAAAGAACCCAAAATCGAAATAACAATTACCACTCAGCAGAGCATCAAAAATATGAAAATAGAGATAAATCTCCCAAATTGCGGAGGGACCCATGTGAGTGCTGAGAGAAATTAAAGAATTAATAGGGTTTGGAAGACTCACTGTCATAAAGATGTCATTTTTCTTCCACATCGATCTATACTTTCAGTGTAATAAAAAATCCTGGAGGCTATTTTTGTTGATATTGACTAATTGATTCTATAATCCATATGGAAATGTAAAAGACCAAGGTGAGTCAAAAGAAGTTTTTGATTTTTTAAAAAGGAGTTTAAAGGATAAGGAAAAAATTGAAGAATGATACCACCTGCTTTCAAGACTTATAGCTCTACAGTAATCAAGAGAGTAAGACATTGGTACCCAGGTAGATGAATAGATCACCGGAAGAGAATGGAAAATTCAGAAGTAGACTAACACATGGATGATTGATCGTGACTGAAGTGCAGCGGAGAAACGGTAGCCTTTTCACCAAGCTACTGGGACAACTAAGCACCCACGTACATTAAAACAAAAGAAAGAAAACAACTTCATTTTATACCTGGCCTACATTTTAACTGTTTGGGCTGCTACAATGAAATACAGACTAGGAGGCTTATAAAGAGCAGACATTTATTCCTCACATTCCAGAGACTGAACCAGGGCTCCAGAATGTTCAGGTCAGGGGGAGGGGCTGGGGAACCCTGTGAGGTCTCTTTCCTCAAGGCCTGAACCCCATCCATGAGGGCTCCTTCCTCATGACCCAACCACTTCCTGAAGACCCCACCTCCTAACACCTTGGGACAGCAGGGTGTCAGCAAACGAACTCTGGGTGGGGGAGCACAGATATTCATGCCACATCAGCCCCTATACACACACGAATTTGAGATGGATCATAGACATCAAGAACCCAAACTACAGAACTTTAATCAGGAAAATTGTATTCCTCAGCTCCCCGGTATTAGCTAAGTTCATGCAAAGTGCTTCGACCTATGGAATTTGAAGAAAAATATGTGTCAATTCTAGGAGGAAATGAGTGTTTTTTCCCTTCCCTTCCTTCCTCGGCAACTACAGAAAAACACGTTGACGGTACCTACCCCATCCCACCCTGTGGATTTTCCTGCTTGTTCCCTTTACCCAGAAACAGCTTCCCTTGCTCTCTGTCCAGATCTTTGGGTGAGAATTCCATTCTCCTAGTTTCCATTTGGGGCAGCCCTTCCTGGCGGCTCTGTGTAAAATGTCTACTGCCTCACCATGTATTTGTCCCCTCACCATGGCAACTGATGTCCATCCTTGGTCGTATTTTCCGCCAGAACACTTCCATTAGGGGTGACACTCTCTATTTTAACGATGTGCTTATTTTCTGCTTCCCGTGTTTGGATGCGGGCATGGTTTGTGTGTTTTGTTTATTCACCGCTGTCTCTCTTCTCAGGCCCAAACGCTTGATCCTCAGCAAGCCCGTCTGGCAGGGAGAACGGACCCTACCACACTTTCCACCTGGGTGACCGAGGCCACCTGTCTGGCTTTCACTGCTTCAAGGCTGACGGCCGGAAGCCACACCTGCATTGTTCAACATGGCTGCACATCCCTGGTTGTCATAATAATAATTCCCTTTAGCTTACCAACAGCCTACCTGCCGAGCGACGTTTCTGGATGCTCTTCCTTTGAAATGTATGCACAGTATGAGGCTTTTTGAAAGGGGAATACCAGATCTGCTCTTTTCACTTAGTTGTATGTAAAAGATCGTGAAGGACACCGAGTCAGAGGATAACCCGTCACCAGCAAGGTGACACGGCGAAATGGGTGGTACTTCTAATTTCTTCACCGTTTATTGCAAACATCAAGGTTCCAGTCCCCAACCAGCGCCTGTCAACAGCAATTGTGTTTCCAATTTGGGCATGAACACCTGTCAGTGATGAGGAAAAGCCAGGAGTGGACGCTGTCACTCCAGCCACCACACAGAAATGTCTGTGGGTTCTTTGCTGTTCTTTTTTCCCTCTTCTTGTCGACGTCTGACTACTCTGGCAGCAACTTGCCTGCGCTCGTTTCTTTGAAAAACAAAACAACAGAACAAAACAAAAAGAAATCTCAACTGCAGTGAAAGCTATATATTGAATTTGTTAAAGAACCTTTAAAATGATTGTTCATTACTTGTCTTCATTCTGCCTCTTGGGTCCTGATGTCAGCGAAATTAACTCTGGACTCCTTTTGAAAGTGTGAATTCAGAGCAGTGTGATACTGGCTGAGCTATGAAATGATCTGACAAAAAGGCTTCAGCATAAGCACAAAGATTTAACCACAAAACAGCCGATGTGCAGGTAAGACACCTGTTTGCTAAGGCATCTGTGTCATGCCTGAATGATGAGTTTTGAATGTCTCCATATGGTCTATTGGGTTAATTCAGAAAAATATCTCTGAATGTGTACAAACCAGCCCTTTAAAAAATCGTCCATTTTTAGCAAATGCTTAAGAACTTCATGTCTTACAAACTTTTTTGCAAACAGTTATCTCCACATCCAGAGTGCAAGGATTCTAGCTGATATTTACGAATTTTCCTGAAACCAATAGGCTAGCCCATGACACAGCACTTGTGTAGACAGAAATCCCCATCGTTCGGTTATATAGTAGAAGATGTTCCGTCCTCTAGAACATCTGCCAAAGGAGCAAGAAAGGCAAATTATATTAGTATTTGCCCAAGTTGTTATTAGTTCTAAATGTGGATGAGCAGACACACGCCTGGAATACGCTGAGAAGTGGGCCCCGTGGAGAGGCAGCTCCTGCGGAGCGTTTGTCTTATTTATTATCCCTCCAGATGCATTCTACTTAATCTCTATTTAAGTCTGAAGATAATTAATTCTTGATAATTGTGTTTATCCAATCTCCCCTTTCATGCTTTCTTTCCAGCTGGGAAAAAATAAAAGAGAAACAAAATACAGAACTTGGTGGAATTTCCTTGTTTGGGTTGTGGCTTACTTATAGAATCAACACCTCCTTTAAGTGGGTTTCTGAGTTTTAGTCTGCAAAATTGGGGTAGGAATGAAGATTAGTTATTAGTTGATTTTTATCTTGGTCTACCCCGTTCCTTTCTCCATAATATTTGATAATTCCAAAAACTGAAATATACTGGTCCCCCCTTCATGCCACATTATTTCTCCAAGTTTTCAGTGTGGGAAGGGACTTTGTTTTCCTCTCATGTCTTGCTGTAACAGATTTTTGCTGTTGCTGTTTTTGGTTAGGTCATTCGTTGAGTTTGAGGGGAGAAAATCTGGTGCCTCGCTCAACATTGTCATCTTATACTAGCATCTCCTAAAACTGATTTTTAAAAACAAAGGTCCTGGCAAACATTGCCACCTAAAGTAATTCTGAAGTTGATTTGTACAAAAAAATGCTAAAACTTCTAGAGTGAATAAACATTTGGAAACTGTGTTACCTATATGAAGCCGTTAGAGTACAATGATTAAATAACCAAGGAAAACCCTAAGAAATTATAAAGGTTTAAGTTAAACTCTAAATTTAATTAGCTTAAATATTTTCATAGGCATTTTGATACCATTTTATTATATATTCATGGTTTTGTAATAAACTCTTTAGTGCATGATGAAATATTAAATTTGCCAATCGGTTGTTATTACACGGTTTTGTAAAACCTTAGTTTTAAGCAGTTACTTACTTTCCTTTCATGAGCACAGCGATGGTCTATGAGAATGCATTTACTTCAGGTGCAGAGGAGAATCATCATTTCCTGACAGTGCAAGTGACTAAGTAATAGACATTGTTTAGCATCAGTGAGCAATATGCTTCTGACGAGGGGGTTAGTAGACTCCATTTATTTATTCCCTTGTTTTGAGTTTTATAGCAACGAGCTCCTCTAAAGTTTTAGGGTGATTGTACATTATGAAATATAAATAATGAATAAGGCCAGTAAAATGACTTGCATGTTAAGCCATGAAGTTATAGCCAATGAACTTTATATCCATGGGCGCCTCCTTCCTTGGAGTTTAAGAGCCAGGGCACGCTAGTGAGGGGGCTGAGCTCTGCAGGGGAGGTCGCTTTCTCCAACTCCCCCTCCCGCCTGCCCTTCCACCATCAAATAAGCACTTGAAATCAGTACTTACACTAAGTCACATCTAACGGGCCACACGAAAAGGGTGGGTAACAGTGTACCTTCTCAACTGGATCTCACAGCTTAACACAGACAGCAGGTGGATAAAGAGAGATGAAGGCAGACCAGGGTCTTCTCCACCCCACTGACGTGGCCACAGTCACCTGGACTGGCACTCCCGCCTGTCCATGTGGGTGCGGATCACTGTCTGGTTCCCTGTTTTCAGCCTCAAGAACTTCCTTCATTATTTCTTATAAGACAGGTCTGCAAGCAGTGATTTTTCTCAAGGTTATTGATCTTAGGATGTCTTGATTTCGCCTTCATTTTTGAAAGATAGTTTTGCTGGATATCACTGCCTTCTGTCCTCCCTGGTTTCTGATGAAAAGATGAGAAGTTCGCTATTAATCTTCCCAGGGTTCCCTTTTGCGTGGCATGTAATTTTTCTTTTATTGCTTTCAGTGTTTTCTCTTTGCCTCGGGCTGTGAACACTTTTACTGATGAATCTGGATGTGAATCTTGATCCTACTAGGAGGTGGCAGATTATTTAGATATGTGGATTAGTGTTTTCCATCAAATGTAGGGATCTGAGCCCTGTGAGAGGAGGCCGAGCTGCTGACAGGCCTGATGGGTAGGATGAATCCTAGCATCCGCAGGAAGAGCACCAGGTGGGGGTGAGCAGTGACTGGTCCTGGGGGCAGTGACTGACCCCGGGAAGCACACAGAACCACAGTGGCTGAAGAGGCAGTGTGCTGAGCATCCAGAAAGCAGATCGCAATGCACTTCATGGAAACCAGTGAGAGTCCAGAAGACACCGTGAAGATTGGAGGCTCTCTCCCTAGCCCTATTATTGTCCCACCAATGTCATCCCACACCCTGTACTCTGAAGCCATCGCAGATCAAAATAAGAGGACAAAGCAATAGTTTAAATACCAGGGATTGTTATGTTTGCCATATATTTTTAGGTATTCTTTCCTTACATTGCATTTTTTTCATATTTCATCTCCCTTCACCATCAACAAAATGCACCCCTAAAGGATATTTTTAATACTCCATTACATGATTGGCAGAGATCTATTATACTAATAAGCAATGAGTGACAGATATTACAGGGCAATCTTGATATTTTAAAATATGTTGGATATTTTTAAAGGAATAGAGACATAAACAGAACTGTTCCCACTAGGCCACAGCTTGCCCCTATAAGATGTCTATCAATAATTTCGAGGAGAGCCCGTCTCCTCCCGCTTCTGCTAAAGTATTAAGCAGTACCCTCATGCCACAAAATACCACTGTGACGTCCCATTATATTGAATCAGCAACAGGGGCAGACCGAGACAACTTAAAACATAAGAATCTTCCATAGAACTAAACATAAATGTGGAAGTTGAAGCCACCACTTTTAGAGAGAAGCTGACTGAGGCGTCCACAGAAGACATGGGTAATACTGATCAACACCATCCCTCTGGCCAAAGAGCAGGAGAAACAAAAAAATCCCAGTCTAATTTTCTCCTTTAATTGTTCAGTAGCCAGCTCTACAAACCTATTCCATCACTGCAATGCAATTTAATGGTTTCTGGATTTTAATTGATTTTAACACTGCAAGCATCTTATCTGGTCCGCTGCTCCCGAAGGCCATGGAGAGGTATGCAGCTCAATACGGGCTGTTCTGATACTGCATTGGTATATCAATACACCTGCATTAAGATACGCGGGCCTTACAGAGTCTAGGAAGGGAGAAAAATGGTCGCTGAATTTTAGCATTCCTAAAACGAGCACATTGATGGGAAAACGTCATAAAAGTTCTTCATGCTGAGGAAGACGTCAAGCGAAAAAGCACAGCATGGCAAATATTTCCTTTCCATATATTGATATAAACTAAAGCATTAAAGTGTTTTCTCTGGGCAGAAAATTCAAAGGGTTGCATCAAAATAATGCATAAGCTCTGTGGGTTAAAAAAAAACAATGACCTTGTTTATGACAATCATTTTCTCTAAAAAGCGGAAGTGTCCGTAGTGTCTGCCTCTCTCCCAGGGATGTGGCAACTCACAAACTGCTATGTGACACAGTCTGTGACACTTTGCATTTCCACATACAAGTTAGAGGTATTGGTTAGGGAGCCAAGTCTCCAAAGATAATTTATTCACGATAAAGTTAAATACAATATGTGTTACATTATCTTTAATATCAAGGTCTTACTGGAAAATGTTTATCAAAAAAGGAAATGATTTTCTGTATAAAATAACGTGAGCTATTAATCGCCCCTCAACCTGCTGTGACTGCAGTAGCGGCGGGGGTAATAACGCGAGTTAACGTCTGTTCTCAGACACTGTGAAACGCCCTGTGCACTTTTCCTCACAATGTCCCTTTACATTGTTATGACTTCTCTTCATGGCTGAGAAAATTACAGGAAGCTAATTGAAGTGCCCAACTGCAAAGGAGGGGAGCTGTGTCTCGGTCTCCAGGGTCACACTGTGTTATCTGGCTTTTCCGACCAGACCAGGGGACCGGCCTCTCTCCACGACGTTAATTCAGTTGACAGAAAATCAGAGTATAGAAGAATTTAAAAAGGCTTTCCATGGAAGAGCTATGTGTATAAGGTTTCTCTTTACCATGACTTATATAATCGTATCAGAAGGAGGAATTATTAAAATGGAGTGATTATAAAGAAAACAGACTAAAATATGACCAGGATTGGGTCAAGAAAGATCCCGTACCTGAGAAGGACAGCCAGCCCTCAAAGCTGGAGCTAAGGATGCCGCCCTCCTGCTCATCAGCGGGAAAGAGCACCGAGGCTGGAGAAGCGATGCTCGGTCAGATCCGGATAGGGTCCTAGGTCAAAACCGGCCACAGCAAACACGGAGAAAGGAAAACGGATGTGAGGACATAGAGAAAATTCAACTAATTTGCAGTCAGAGGTGTCTTTGTGATGTTGGGTTCTCTTTTTATTTACTGATCTATTAGGTGCAAACTATGAAACTACATGAGTTTAGGTACATACTTTTTTTAAGATTTTATTTATTTCCAGAGAGAGGGGAAGGGATGGAGAAAGAGATGGAGAGAAACATCAATGTGTGGTTGCCTCTCACATGCCCCCACTAGGCACCTGGCCTGCAACCCAGGCACGTGCCCTGATTGGGAACTGAACCAGCGACCCTTTGATTCAGAGGCCAGTGCTCAGTCCACTGAGCCACACCAGCCAGGGCAGGTACACACTTTCATGTTGATTAAAGGTTCTACTCTAAGCTAAAACTGTATGTTTGTCCTTCTGAAAAGTCTCACAAGCAACCCTGGACCGCTGTCCTGTCTCCAAAGTCTGGTTGCGGTGAAAATAACAACCCCAGTTACGAAATGCACAGTTTAAATCTCCTGACCTCTCACATCTGGCCCCACTCCTTGCCTTCATTCCCACACCCTGTATAATAATTTCCATGTCATAGAAATTATTCTGTGTGACCTAGTCACGTTTCTATAAAAGTGTCGATGTTTTAGTCTCCATGGCTTGCTCAAACTATTCCAGCCACCTCGAATGTCTTTTTTCTTATTTATCTCTTACCCAAACTCAATGAATTTGTGTTGCCCAGATAAACAACACCCTCTTATCTGAAAACTACTTCTAGTTAGTCCTGTCTCTTATTTACTCTTCCTAACGCACTGCATTAGCTATCAAAATATCTGTGCAGGAAGCCCTCCCTTCCTGTCTTCCAGGGGCTCTGAGGCTTGAAGCAAAATGATGTGCAACAAAACCAGTTTCACCACAGGTGATTGATATAAACACGAGCTTGGTTCCCAGTCATCTCATTGATGTTAGAAAGACGATGTCATAGTGCAAGGACGTCGAATGAAATGACGTTATTTGAAGACCTGCTGTCTATTTCTCTGTCCCATTTGGATATTTAGGCCCTTAAAAGGTGGATTGCAGGATTGCATGGACTATCTAACTATGAACAAAAGTACCAATAAGTGAATTATCCTTGCATCATCTTTGTGGGATGGGAATTGCAAAGAAAGTTTAAAAACAGGGGGAACTAATTGTGCCAGGAATTGAGATGGAGCAGCTACCAGAAGAGGGCAGATATAAATTTACTTCATAGAAGGTAGAAATCAAAGTTCAGCTCGGATCGCTCAGCAATCTAATGGGAATATTTGTAAATGAGGCGTTTTCTCTCTTTTGATACATTATGTTAATTGTTCTTATAAAACACTGTCTTTTCTGTCTACACAAGTAAGCTAACAGGAAGCATTTTACCCTGTTGCCTTGAGGAAGAAGCACATACAAATGTAATATTTGGATCAGTATTTGTGAATTCTGCAATCACGTGACTGGGTGTCACATACCCAGCTGTCACAGAAAGCCCCGTCCCTATACGGGTTGCTGTGGTGGGCTCCAGCTCAGTGGCCCTCTCCCGCTGCTCCGAGGGCTTTGGCAGAGGAGGGGGTGAAGAAGGAAACACTCTTCTCCCTCCCTCCTCCAGAAGAAATCAGACACCCGCCACCTCTCAGGGGAGGGAGACATGCCCATGCCTTTAGAAGTGAGTTGTTTATTACTTTCAGCCAGCTATTTAAACGTACTATTACTTTGGTTTCCAGGAATCATGCATCTGATTTTGCAATCACCTGTCTTTCAACCCTATATTCAATTTACAAGAAATTATTAACATTCTATTGAATTGTCGGTAGGCTGGTTCGTTAAAACTCCCCAGGACAGCTGCACTCGCCATTTCCACTGCGGAACCTGATGGAAATGCATGCACAGGTTTGCTAAACGTTTTTTTTTTTTAATTTAGGAGCACTTACACACACTAGCTTCCTGTCATCTTCTTTCAAGTGAACAAAAACAGTAATGAAATATGACCTACATTACATCTGTAATATATTCAAAACAGACACCAAATCACGCACTATAAAAACAGCGTTCATTAACACAAACATATTTTTAAGGTAATCTGCCAGTGCCTCCCACATGATGTACAAGTTAAAAAGCACTTTGTCCCCAGATGCGAGGGGACCAGCGTGCTCCCTTGGAAGGACCACCTTCTGAAGTGTGCAGGAGTGTGGGGGGTGGCCCAGACTGAATTCTGAGATAATGAGAACAACTGTGCTTTCTCTGTGTCCCGAGTGGACGATGGTGTGGGGAAAAGAAGTGATTGAAATACGTTTTTTATTCGATGTTCAAGTCATCAAGTCTGTTTCAGACTTTGTCTTTTAAATAACAAACTACCATGAGACCTAAGGATACAAGCAACAAATAACGAACTGATATCTGTTTATTTTTTTTTCAGCTTGACAAAGCAGTGCCCTCTGACTCAATTAAAAACGAGGGAAAGTATTTTCACTGTATGTTCCCTGAATACACTGGCCATTTTTCACAGGAAAAACAAACAAACAGGCAGGAAACATCTTGTACTCATTCATAATGGGCAATAATAGGCAAGGAGCTACCCACTACACTACCGCGCTGTTCAGTCTGGGAGTGGTCCCTCTATGGGTTTGCAATACCCTCTCTTCTCTTCACACCACGTGTAATTAGGCTTACATTTGGGGCCATCAGTTAAATCCAGTTAATCCACCAACAACACAAGACAAAGCTACTCACTGAAAACAGAAGAGCACGCTAGTGTTGGGACAAGCCTCTTCTGTTATAAAGTGGCCATAAGGGGCATGTTGCTAGTAGGAATGAAACATATCAAATTGCTAGTTTTTCAAGAGAGGCAAACACCTTAATGCCTTCATGGGGAGTTCCTGGCTGTCACAGGAAAGAAATTCTCATGAAATGTTCCCTTTAAAATATTATAATTAAGGACAGGAGCTGAAGACTACGGATCACTGAGAAATGAGAAGCATCCCATGTCTGAAACCTGTGATTAATGTCATATTTCATTGCAAAACTCAGTTAACAAGGCCCTTTGAAAGAGTTTCGTATCATGTATCAGGCTTGATGAATAGCAGGTTAAAATTTGCATTGCACTTAGGTTACATTTTCAGTTAGGGTCAGGGATTTGTTATTGATGATTCAGCCTCTCAGTCAGTTAGTCAAGAAGGGCTGTGTTTCTCCAAAGGGAGGGATTCTAAGCACTTACAGGAACAAGCCTAGGATATTTTCACCAACTCTGGTGTCGAAGAGGTCTTTTTTGCCTTTTCTGATTCCTTCCTATAAAACCGATCATAGATTTTCGAGGCAATTTCTATATAATTGTGAATTGATGTTAAAAAAAAACAGAATAAAAACCTGGGCTTAAAATTCATTTTTAAACTTGTATTGTCTAAACGCTCAAACACAGAGCATTTATTCTTTGTGAGTCCCAGGTGCACGGCATGGCACGTGTGAATAATAACAAAACCTTACAGTATTGTTGTGGAAATCAAAAAAGTAACACATGTAAAACTTTCATCAATAAAGCTCAACATAAAACTTACTAATCTCCTCCCTTTGTTGTCCTGACTGCAAATCGAGGGGGAGAGCTTTTCTGGGGCTTCATTACAGAATTATGTGTGCTCCTGGGCATCAACTCCGGCTTTTTGTTGGCAAAGGAGTTGCGGCTTTGTTATTGAATGTTTTAAACCTTTCCTATTTCCTGAAGACATAGAAATACATTGTAATCAAAAAGGCTTTCATTAGACTTATTCAGAAAAAAGGATATTTGAGGGAAGTGCCCCCCCCCTCCAAGGGGATTTGAGTTGACCTGGGAGGAAGACATTAGGGGTTAATTGTCTGGCAAAGAAGAGGGGCGAGTGGCGATGGACTCTGTCCCGGGAGGAAAGTCGCGGGGAGGAGACACAGATACAAAGCTGCTTAGTTTCTAGTTCTGCATGTGAGGAGCTTGAAGTCGCCCCTCTGTCCTGAAACCAAGCAAACAGCTGAACAGGCACACAGTGAACAACTCATTCTGAACACAAACGAGAGGCAAAAACACGGGCAGACCAGAGTTCAGAGCGTTCAGAGAGACGGCACGCACATTCAGGGGGTCATGGACCCTAGAGCACAGACCCCCGGGCTGACCTTGCCCAAGACGCCGGTGGGAGAACTGCTGGAGGCTCAGTGTGAACAAGTCTGAGTCGGAAACTCTGGGGACACCCAGTCCTGGGGGATCTCACATTACTGTGAGATTTACCTCCAAGGGTGGGACCATGTTGCCACGGTAACCACCTGGGAAAGCCCAGGGTCCAACCTGCTGTGGGGTCCAACCAGCTGGCCTGGTGCAAGGGACATGCCCGACCCCAACTGAGAAGCCTTTGCCAAGTGTCCTTCCGTCCAGAGGCGCCGGCTCACTGAACACTGAGACGCATTCCAGGACTGAACTCCCCACCTGCCAGCGGCGCATCTAAAGGCCTCCTTACCTACGGGACACCCTCTGCCCAGCCTGTCCTAGCTGGCGACCCAGACAACACTTGCAGGCGTGCCAGAAGGGCACAAAGCACATTGTGAAGACACACAACGAGCACCGCAGCCAGACAGGCCAGCGGTGTTGGAATTACGAGGCCGGGAATTTAGAACAACTATGATTCGTGTGATGCGGGCTCTCGTGGATAAAGTACGCGACGCGGAAGAACGGGGTGATGTGACAAAAGAGATGGGAATGCCTAGCAGGACCCAACGAGAAACAGGAGAGATAAGAACACTGCACCACGTGTGAGCGCTGCCGCTCACTAGATCGGAGGTGCCTGAGGAAGGAGCTCGGAGCCCGGGACCGTGGCGATAGCATCCTGGAGATGAACACGCCAGCGTGACAAAGCCTGAAAAAACGGACAGAATATCTGAATGCCATGAGGGCACCTACAAACGATGGAACATGGGCATACAGAGATCTATAAATGATAATTAAAATGTAGTCTTCATGTTTGAAGTCTCTATTGCTTGGTATAGAATTTCAGGGTGATAATTAGTTTTATTTGGTTCTGTCACTCTCTGTTGTTCAATTACATTGCTCCACTGTGTTGCTGGCTTGGCTTCTAATATCTACTCTAATATCTACTCTAATTCATAGATGAGTTAGGGGACAAATTTTTCCTATTTTTTTTAAGATTGTAATTTCCTCTAATTTTATTTTTTCTATTTACTATTAACCAAATTAAAGCACAATGATTTAATAAACACACTCCTATGTCACCCAAAAGTAAAATTCTAATTATAAAGGTTAATATTAGTGCTCACTTCAATTTTTTTATTTCAACTGCAACCTGGAGAATCTTACTATAAATCTTAAATTTAATATTTGATTTAATATTTAGTCTATACTTTAATTAACAACATTAATTTTTCTCCTTACTGTGTTCTAACTTCTCGTATCAGGACAGTAGTAGCTTTGAGTACTTTTTGAGTCTAAGATTGATAACATAAGAAACACTAGGAATAGAAGCTATATTAGTTCATCTATTCAATTCTGTTCTAATAAAGGCTTATTCCCTTCAGGGTATTCTTAAGTGTTCAGTTCACTCAGTTTTTAAATGATTCAGAGCACAAAATCTACATCCATCCCCTCAGGGACTCTACTGCCTGACAAATGTCATCATTGAAAAAATTGTCTCCAGTATTTAATCCATTTTCACAATTGAATTAATGGCATCTTTATTTTTCTACTTGTATACCTTTGTATCAACTTCGTTATTTTTTAAAATCTCAGCAGCTTAACTATGTTTTTCTTTCTCCCTCCCTTTTAACTATTGAATAATTTGCTTTCACTCCTTAATAATTTATACGACTTTTAGGATGTCCCTCCAATTTGCGCCACCAAACTGAGCCATTTTATATACATTGGTTTTAATATTTCTTCAGTTCTCTTTTAAAAGAAAAGATCTCACCTATAGAAAAAAATAATTACTAAGAAAGAAATTTGTCATAGCCTTGTAATTTTATACTGTTTTTCAACAAATTTCGGAAGGTCAGTATATATTCCTGAGACCATTTGCAATTATATTTACTGCTAGGTCGACCTTCCTTGAGGCTCTTGTACTCAGTTGATCAATTCATGCATCTCCTCACTGAGAACTTAGTGAATAATAACTATATCATAACCATTGCTTTAGGAATTGAGGATATGGTACTCAACAGGGTGCTGGAGAATCTCAGCTTCAATCAAGGGGGAGGAGCAGAAAATAAATCATTGCGTTAATAGGGGACTGGCTCTATTTCAGAAAGCTGGAAGCTAACTTCTCTGTCCCCGTGCTGAGTCTGCTCTGTCCCCCTGGCCTGTCCCTGGCCCTTGCTGGTGGACGCCAGGCCTGCTCTTCTGTGGGACCTTCCAGGAGGCACTGAATTCATTTCCCGTTCTGATCTCTCATGTCTCTCAGAGGTACTAGGTTTTCTGATCCAGCTTCCAGTCTCGCTGTATTACTTGTGGCTTTCTGATATTGATCATCATTATTTATTTAAAACAGGTTTCTATGAGAAATCTATATCCTAATCTATTAAATCATAAACAACCTCAGAAGGTCAAAACTCCGCACAATCTCAGAAAGAAACCTACTCGGCAGAGTAGTTTAGTGTGACCATCACGTTCCAGGATCCAGAAAGTCGTGCCCTCTGCACATACTTAAAATGTGCGTTAAAGGATCTCACACCTTTTAGCGATGTTTATGGCAGCCCTTGTACAATGTTGCTTTTCTTACCTCGCGCACTTGTAAGATGGAGAGTTCAGAGGGTGAATTTCTGCAACTCCCCACTTCTGCAGAGAGCACTGGGGCATGTCGATATTTTTCATACAACTATAAGGAGATAATTCTTCTCATGAGATTTTTTTTTCACTTCAGGATTTAGAAATAATAGCTGGATTTCTGCAGGATTCCTCAACAGCACAAGGATACAATTTTTGAGAAAGGGTATTATGGAATCATAGGTTATGATCCCCCCAAAAATCTTTGTGATCATCTACTTCAGGTATCTCGAGATTTCATAAATAGCACTCACCTTTCCAGAGAATTTCAGACTAATCAGTGGGAAAGACTCTGTTTCCCTCTTTCCCTTATACAAACTTAGCTGCTGCTGTTTTATTTAGAATAAAGTGTCCTACTGCTTTACAACAAATACTATGTAAAATATTAACTCTATCGTTTAGTAAACCTGGACTCAGATTGCTTATAAGCCAGTTTCCTACCATCAGTCCCTCCCCGGTGTAAATGGGGAGAGACTCCACCTTAAATATCCATTTCATAAAGAGCTGTTTGCTGAGGTTCAGCCCCCCTAACAATCGCTGCTGTCTAGGCACTGCGGATGAATCCGGACACAAAATACACAAATCACTCCTACGATGAAAAATGCATGCAAGCGCAGAGAGACAGGCAATTGTAAAAGTAATTAAAATAGAGGCTGTTTAACATATTTTAGGCTGCTTCGGCAGAATGTTCCAGTAACAACAATAAGCAAACAAAACAAACTGGAAAGAAGGAGAAGTGATCTCAGTGGCTGAGAGTAACAACATTCCACGTCTGCGCTTGCATGCAGCTCCACGCAATAGCGGTGGCAAGGCGGGCGGGAAGACCTCCGCAGAAAAATGGAGCAGAGAGTGGGGCCGAGGCATGCTGAGAGCTGGAGGGTGTGATGTTGAATAATAAGTAGGTAAGTCTCACTGAGCTACGGAGGGACGGAGGGACGGGTCGCAGACCCAGCAGTCACGCCGAGGCACAGCCTGGCGTCCATGTGTATGAGCAGAGGGAGAAAGGGAAAGGAGACTAGAGGTGAAGTCAGGGGTCAGAACAATTGTGTGAAGCAGTTAATGGGATTCATCGACCAATTTTTGGTGTTTCATCTTATTACTTAACCAGTTTGAAGGCTTTGTGAATAAAACTCAATAGTCAAGCACAGAAGAGAGTTTGGGGGAGGTTCTTTTTAAAAAACTAGTAAACAGATAACACTGGATTGAGCCAGGAAGTTTCAATGGGCAGATTTGGGTTATACTTTGAAGGTGATGCTGGCAAGTCATGCTGGTGGAAGCAAGGCATTCAGGAAGGGTGGGATCAAGCATCCATAAGCATGCACTGCCCATTGAATGAGACTGGATGCCTAAGTGAACACACCAGCAGGCGGTCAGCTAAGCAAGTCTGGGGTCACGAGAAAGGTCTAGGCTGGTGAGGTAAGTTCAAGATATCAAAATATATAATTTGTAAGTATAACTATATTTCTTTTTTGTGCCCTCTTAGTAGTTAAGGAAGTTGTGGCCATGATGATTAGACCTTTAAATAATACATATCTTCTTTGAAGAAGCTACATCACTCAAGTTGAAATTGATTAAAATGATTTTCAAAGGAAACTTATTCTTCCAGAGAATACTAACAACCACCAATATTTTTCTTCGTGTCCTTCCTGGGAACAATGTCCAGACCACGTTCCAGCCCCTGAGAGTCACGTGGAACCACAGACCTGATTTCTGGGGAATGAAATACAGGCATGGGAACACGTGCAGAATCTGGGCCTGGCCCCAAAACCCCTCGTACAATCTCACTCTCCCGGAGGTTCTCGAGGAAAAATCAGGGAATGTAAGGAACGAGGAAGCATGAGAAGGAAAAAAAAAGCCCAAAGTTCGCCTCATCGGCATTGATCAGAGAGGAGACAGAAACCTAAGATTTGGGGGTTCGTTGGATACAACACCAAGTGGTACCTGCCCTGAATAAGTCTCTGATACTACGTTTTACTGAATATTTTTCCTAAATACACACACACACATGTTTATATCACAAACAGTCAAAATGAATGTTAAGTTTAAATTAATTTGCTTTGGTTAAAAAATAGTGCTGATATGACCTCTCTGTCCCAACTTTCAAAAATAAAATCCATAGCCAAGTAACATAACTTCGAAATATAAAATAGAAAGAGCAAGATAGACAAAAACCAGAATAGCTAATTTGCTGGGAACAAAGGTATCTATGTGCAAAATGATGAATGTAGAACTATAGCTCTAAATTTTGTGTAATGTAGCGTTAATTGTAACTGATCTATTTGTATGTGTATTTAATAATTTTCTTTTGGATATGTAGTTTTCCTTAAGCACAAATTATGGATTCCTGTGCTATTAACCTAGGAAGATAACTCTGACAGTCCAAATGTGCCGGCCTCTCTTGCTGTCATTTTCGATAGTAAAGTGAAATGATTTCCAGTTTCCAGAGAATTCACTACTCTCTTAATTGTCCCCTGAGGAGCCAGGTGTCAGCAAGGATTTCTACCCAATCTTGCATAATGATTAAAAATGGAGAAACCAAGGCAGCTAAGGAAAAGGTCACTGTATAATCTCCTCTTATTGAAACAAATACACTTAATGGAAGTGCTTTATCTTCTGTGTATATCTCTGACTTTTTTCAGTTCTGAAGAATCGATCCCTTCTGGTTTCATTACACCAAATTAGGTGTTATGTTTATGAGCTCTCCCTCGTCAACAGTAATGAGGTGAACGTCTCTAATTTTACTTTTTTAATCTCACGGAAATTAACTTTCAAATAAAGTTTAATTGCACTTTTTGTTGCCTGAGACAAGAGAAATATGCATTTCCAAAGTAAAGAGCACTTTTTTCTCTTTATTTGTTGGAGTTTAGGAATAAACCAGACCCAGTTTTTTGCAAATAGCTGTTCACGTTCGACGGTAATGGATGTTAAATATCTTTAAAAACGTTTTCTATTGCAAGAGAATGTAACTAACACTGAATTCAATTTTAGACTGCTTAGTATAGAAAAAGATACACATTTCATGAAGGCATGAGTTTCATTGGGGGGGAATTCTTTCTCCCTGATTTGCGTGTTGTTTGGGGGGAACATTTATCCCACTTGTCCTCCTTCCTCTGTGGGCCCCAGGGACCTCAGGTCCTTCCTCTCCCCAACTTCGGGACCACAGGTCTGCCCAGCGCCAGCGGCCTCCCGGGACTCTGCCGTTGGAAGAAACGCCTTCAGACAGAGTGATTCAGCCCGAGCGGCAGACCGGGCCTCCGCATCCAAAGCGGCCAGCAGTCAGACACTTGCTGTTTGCAACAGGCATCAAAATCTTAAAAAGCTCGTGCGTTCCTGAGCCCCGCTCGGCTGCAGTTTTGGCTGTCTAGCTTACTGGGAACAGCGTAGATCGTTAAAGCTATTAATTCTAAAATGTTCTAATGTATAATATTACTCAATGCCTACTACACGCTATTTTCCCTACCAACCATTCTGCACGCATCATTTCAATGTCTCCAATGCACTTGCTTGAAAGAGTACCTATCACCCTGGGGGTACCCTAGCTGGACCTTGTATTTCTGAATCTAAAGTTCCAGCTCTCCACCACTTGCTCTACCGTCAACCTATTTGCTCTTTCATCTGTTATTTTCAACTCATCCTGTGACTCTTAAGGACTCCATTTCTATCAAACGCAGTACCGTGGCATGGACTCACACCGCTGAACTTGATACTAGCCCTACCTTAGTGGCAGTTCAGCAAGAGAAACTAACACTGAAGCGATCAGGTGCAATTGAATACAGCAGGCATCGTGATGGATGCTGGGTGGGGAGGGCATCACGGAAGGGCCAGATCAGTCTTGGCCCTTCAGTAACTGAATGGACCGGGGTCAGGAAAGGGTTCACAGCAAAGTGACCTGTGAACACTGAAATGAGTGACATGTTTTCTAGATGGCAGGATGACGGAGCAATTGGAAGCAGAGTAACACCTTGACATAACTTTTAGAGCAAAGAAACACATTGCCATATGTTAGATGTGGAATTAGGTGATCATGGATACAGCTCAGAGTAACAAAAAATGAACAAACTCATAGATAGAGACAACAGAATGTTGGTTCATGGGGAAAGGGAGCAAGAGGAGGATGGAGAGAGAAAAGAGCATCAAATACATGGGGAGAGAAAGAGACTAGTGTTCGGTGGTGAGCACGCCATGGAGTGCACAGATGTCATAGCATAAAGTGGTGCACATGAAATTTGTACAGTGTTATTAACCAATGCCACCCAAATAAATTTAACTTTTAAAAAAGAGTACACTGACCTGCTTTGATAAGCAACCTGGAATTGAAGAGGCTTCTTTTTAATCAATTGATTTATTATAGATTTTATTCAATTCAGACACATTGTCATAACTGTTTGAATTTTGAATTGCTATACATAAGCCTAAATTATGCTCATTTTGGCTGTTTTATCAGTTGATTTATTATAAATTTTATTCAATTTAGAGGTGTTGTCACAGTTGCTTGTAATTTGAATTGCCATGTATAGGCCTAAATTATGCATATTTATAAAGAATCAATGTTATGAGGAAATTACCTAGACTCAAGCCTTGAACCAACTTCTCTGTTCCAAATTTGCCAAAAATAAGACCCAGTTATCAAAAATTTGGTTAGAAAATAACCCATGTTTGTACTTTGGTTAGGTTCAATGTGATTTGGCTTGGGCATGTTTCCATGGCACCGAGGACTTGTCGGCAATGCTGCTGATGCTGGCAAGTACGCATCCCAAAAGTTAGGGTCACCTTTTTCAGCAGATTTTATTCTGTGTTAATGGGTTTTTGCTAAAAAAAAAATGGTGATTATTGTCTCGTGTTCTGTGAAGGCACAGGGAGTTTCTTTAAGAGCAAGGCTGTGTCTAATTGATTGTTTTATCCTTGACACTAACAATGAATGGTGCATAGCAGGTGCCTTATTAATATTTTGTGGGTGAATAATGCAACCTTTACTTCCTTGATTTATGTATGTATTACAGAACTTCATTAAAGGCTCAAAAGCAATATTTTCTAATGAGTGCATAAAACCATTACTTTAATTATTTGTATACCAAACTAATTCACCTTCAAAACTGTTTCAATTATGTATCCATTGAAAATAAGTGACATGTTTTAAATGATTGCTTATAATTTACACATTATTAATTTAGCATATAGCAGTAGAGTCCCTATATTGCTTTTTATTTATGCTCATTTGTTATCTGAAATGCAATAAATATTTATAAGTACAGTTCTCCCTGATAGAAAATATCGATACATAATTTTAGACTTTCTTTTATTCAGCCTGTCATATTTAAAATACAAATACCTTTGTTCCAAGTATTAGTTTCAAGACATACCTGCAAATAAAGAGACTTTATCTGATCTTTCCCTAGCTGCATGTATTAAGATTCAGAATTGGAATATTCTGAGAGTTCCTCTCTGTTCTCTACCCTGAATCCCCTCAGAGTTCACTTGGCCAGAGACTTGATTCAATGTTGGACATTCCCATGGAATGTGCCGGAGTAGACTGGCAGGTGCATTTCATGTAGATATATGAAAATTTGGCGAAAAGTAGCAGCTGGAAAGATCTCGGCTGATGCACTCGGCCGTCAGACAACTCCTGCACCCCACTGAAGAGCCCACCCCAACCAGCATTTAATTCACGGTTCATCAGAAGTTGGGCCGTGCATGGCGGCAAGCACAAGATGACAACATTTTTAATAACATTTCAAAGAAAAGAGCAGTTACTATGAAATACCAAAATCAGGGTCAGCAATAGCCAAAGGGAAGAGAGGCATTGGTGCGAAGTGCCTATGTGGGAAGGGCACGGAGCTTCCGGCCACTCTCCCAGAAGCTCTGCATGTCCACCCGCCTGGCAGCTCCCCAAGCCCCACACTCCTGGCCCTTCTGACGTTAACTCATTTCCAGCACTTCTCCCTCCTCAACAGAATGGGAGGCAGGGCTGAAAAATTCCCAGCTTTTCATCCTGGCGGGGCCTGGCCACCAACCAGCACTTGAACAGGAGTCGTCCAGAGTTGCCTCGTTTCAACGGCAGGCTCCTTTCACCCAGGGAATTATAAGGGCTCCAGAAGCCTGGTATGGGGAACGGGGGCAAGTCAGCATCGAGGGAAAATGAAAGTGGGGTCTGAGTTGTTTGACCCTTGCTCTTAAATCTCGCTTCCCAGTCCCAGGGAAAACGGCTTCTATTTGGCCAACAGGAAACTAGAACTGTCCTGTGTCCCAAATGGACATCCAAAGGCTCCTTTGTTTCCCGCTTCCTGCTGGGCTGGGCCCAGGAAAACGGGCACGGTCTCCTGCTCAGACTAGCCACTGCTCCTGGTGACGGCCAGAGATGAGAACCGAAGAGGAAACTCGGGGAGTCCCTTTGGACACAGGTGTTCAAGGAGCTGTATCAACACGTTCCTGGAAACTGCCGGATAGTGCATACAGAGTCTTATACAGAGGAGAGAGAAAAATTGCCACTAGAAAAATGAGTTCCTTTTTCATCCAACTGAAAACCTCTGTTTTTAAACATCTAAGGAATTTTGTTGGTCCCATCATCTGATTAATGAGTATGTTCTATCTCATCTCCGATGTTGACTATATACTTAACATTTAAACATTGCTGTTAATTTCCTTGGAAATTCATAAAGAATTGTGTATTTGCTTAAAAGAACAATTATTATGAAACTGAGAGGATTTCGTGGGAAGAAATTGACGGCTGTCCTCGTTAAACTTAAAGTTTATATGTTTCTTTCCATCTCCTGTCCCCGTGGCCTGGGCCCTCCTGCAGAATGTGGTCTGTGCTCGGAACCCTGTCCCCAGACCAGCTCCCGGGCACCTGGTCCTTCGGACTTCCTCCTCTGCTTCATCCAGCTCACCGGTGGTTCCTGACCAGTGCACCACAGGCCTGCAGACCTAACGCCCCCCCGCTTCCCCTTCTGTAACTAGGCATTTGCTTTTATGTTTTTATTTATTTCCCTACTTCTATAAATGCCCTGAGAGCACTGTACACTCAGTCCCGACCACAGTGCTTGGGATTTCTTTTTAAGTATTTGGCAAATCCCATAATTAAAACGCACCATATTAAAATGTAACTTAATTTAAATACTTTTAAATCACTTTATAAAATCAAAGAATACATATTTGTGGGACACAGTAGACCACTTGACGCTTCCTACATGTTATTTTTATTTACGATAACGTGCCTGTATTAACACTCACTGTAATAATGTTTGTCATATGGTGCTACTCACGGCTGCAATTCATTTGCCTTCAAACTTGGATTGGTGAAATAGAACAGTATCTGCTAAGATAGCAAAGTGATTATGCTTTCAATGCTTGTATTACATCATCGCAGGGCATTAGAGGGGACGTTTGTCCTCAAGTGAACACTCAGCTCCCTGAGAAACAGGGTGGGGGGGCTGCAGATTGTAGAGACCCGCAATTAAACCTGCTTGCGTCTCTAGTGACTATTAATTATAAACATGACATTCTCAAGGTCAACACAGAGGGTCGACAACTGAACCGTATTTGACAGCCTGTTTCGGTTGAGACGACAACATTTAAATTAAAGTCTATACTTGAAATGCCATATGACAAAGCATCAATGGGAAGTGATATAACAGGTCTTTCCAGGCGACCAGAAACTCCTGGGTAGAAGTGCGTAAAACAGCCCGAGCCATCACCCTGGACACACCACCGGGAGAGGCGGCCCCAAGGGACATAATTAACATCCCTGGGTTCCACTTTCTTATGTATGAAAAGAAAATAAATGAACAGTTCTTACCATCTAGGCTGATTATGAGGCTTACATGAGTTATAATTTATAAAGTCCTTAGAACTCTGTTGAGTTTTCAGCAAGCATATGTTACACTAAACAATGTGTATCTTTCTTTCTTAGGAGTAAAATATTGAGATATTCATAAACCAGGGCAAACCCACCAAAATAGACACACGACATGTTATCCAGAGGTCGCCAGCCTCTGTGAACAGTGTCATTTAGCTCAGTCACAAGGGACTCTGGCCTTGGGAGTAAGGAGCACGTCTTTTGGGGTTATTTTCATATGCATCAGGTCAAGTGCAAAAACAGCCTACACTTCCAAATGTCATTATTTTCTGTTTTCTCTCTCCCACCTCCCTAGAATACTTTTATTTTGTCAGTAATGAAGCCCATTTTTGGAGCTAAATGATGCTATATTTGGGCAAATCTTGAAATGAATGTTATAAACTATTCACATGATTAGATTTAAATGAAAAGAATACCCACAAATGGAATGAGAGAGCAGAGGGTTTAAAATATTATTTAAAAAGTAATAGCATCCTTGTCCACAGCACCCCCACATCTCCAAAGTTACAGGCAGAGCTCCACGAAGGTTGCTATGGCGAGAGGGGTCGGAAGAGTTCACATTTCCTTGGCAGCAATCCAAAGCGGGTTTTCTGTCAAAATGCTGTTCCCATCATCACGAGGTAACTGAGACAATGTGATGAGAAAGTGAATTCCCTATATAATTGCATCTGATACGGAAATGATTTTGCCAGTTGCCTTTGCAATGCTAATTTTCTGAGAGAGAACTTAGCTCACTTATATTTTATTTGAATAAATACCGATTTGAAGCTGTCTCAAGCGGGAAAGGTTTCATAAGCTGCATTACATCTTAGAGACAAGGTTCTTCAGTGCTCACAGGACACTATGTTTCCAAACTGTCTCTACAAAACTGTGCAGGCACTGTCACCAAAAGTACACATCAATGGTCCAGAAATGGGCAGGAACATTGTAGAGGAAAGAGGTCAACCTCCATTAAATTGAAAAGTATCACAGCAGTCAGTCTGGGGAAGACAGGGAGGACTGAGAAAGAGAGAGATACTTTGTTGGGAACCGCCCTGCCTGGATTCAGAAGCTGTAATCCCCACCAAGGCTAAGGCTGAGGGAGTGACCTTGGACAGTAAGCCACCACGGAGACAAAAGCTTATCTCCCTGGCAGGAGTGCTGCTTCTGCTCCTCTTTCCGTAACTGGCCCCCAATGCTTGGTCGGTTAGCCAATGATGGGTAAGATTCCCCAAAGGGTGAACAACCTAAGACAGGCACAATCACATGGGAAGCCCCCAAGGAAAGACTTTGGGGGGGTACAGCAAAAGGAAGTCATGGACCCTCGCCCCTCAACTTTGACAGAGCCTGAGTCCTCATTCTGTCTGGGAGAGGTCTCCTAATCTCTTGGCTGCCTCACTTCCCTTGCTCCACCTAAGCCTGAAACAATGACAGAGGGTGGTGCAGCCCTGTGCTGGAAAGGGCGGGTTCCCCGGGCAATCAGGCCTAAGAAAGAATATGTAAAACCCTGTGAAACCTGCTTTGCTTAGAATGTTCTCAATTAAATGGTAAGGGTCCAAGAAAGAAGTAAGTTGGTTCCTCACATCTTTACAGCTCTTTAGCTACAGGACCCTGACTCAAAATAGGCCCTTAGAGTTCTTTGTTATCTATTGTTTGATCCTTACTGCCTGACAGTGGTTAATGAGCTTTATCTGTAATCCTGTGCAAATAAACCCAATAAAAGCCCATTGAGGAACAAGCTCCTGACCCTTCTCCTTTGAGAGATTGGCCACCTTTCCTCCCCAAGCAGATCATGTCTTGGTAGATCTTGGTAGGCCCTGCGGGCAGAGTCCCCCCACAATACTTGAGGTGGATTTGTGTCTACTAGGACCAGTGGTGAATGGCCTTCAAAAACAGCAACAATGGCAATAACAATGGTATATACTGCTCATCTTTCATTAGAAAGGAGAAAGCCGAGGCACTGAGCAGGTACGATTACTTAAAATCAGACAGATATTAAGTAGCAGAACCAAGATTCAAACCCATGCTCACTCCACAGCTTCTGAGCAATACCATGTTCCAAGCTGCCACTGACAAGTGTCATCCAGGGGACAGGAGAACAGGGGTGACAGTTGGCAAGAATAGCTACTACATTGCTAGGCTCTATGCTGAGTAATAGCAAGTTCTGAAATTGACCTGCCAATGTCTCTATTTTTAGCTCTCTTAATTCATCCCTGAGACTGAGGATGAGTGGAAACTATGAATCCTTAGTTGATATTCAACGGACTTACTACAGGGACACGTTTTGAAACCTTGTAGACATAGAAAGCACAGGCACATAGACTTAACGTACATGCATGTTTGGTCTAAGCAGCATCACAGACACAAGACACAGAGACAATTTGACAGAATCAGATTCAACGTCAGGGGAAACAATGAAGTTGTATGGCAAGGTGTGATGAAGGAAGTAGTGAAGGAAGAAGTATCTCATATGGAAGGAAATTGAAGTGTTCATAGGACTAGAAGTGTCTGTTTGTTTAGAGAACAAGTATCGTGAGACTAGTAATCATTAGGGACTGTGACAATAAGGGTATCAACCAAGGCAAGGTATTTGAGAACGCTCCACATGTTACTAGACGTAAAGTTCCCGAGCGCGGCATGGTCATGCATGGGTATGTTTGAGTTCAGGGGCAGGTCACGGGTAGTAAGATGCCAAGAGATTGAGAGACTAAGTCTTTGTGTCATGGCCATGAATGCTAAATCTTGTGGAATAAAAAAAATAACTGCGTAGAAAGAGAAACGGAGACCTTGGTGTTAACAGTGTTTGCCAATGAGTGACAGGGAGAAACCTCTGGTTGGAGATATGACATTAAATTGGATAAGTAGACACTAGATTTAAATAAAGTGGACAAGAGACATGCAGACAGTGGAGTTTTGGAGTTCATTAACTTTTACTGGGCACACAGAGAAGCAGGAGTCACAAAATATTAGCCATGTTTAAAAGTAGAAGCTATAAGACTTTATAACCTTATATCCGTTATTAGGAGAAAGAGAGTCCAAGGAGACTCAGGCATGAAAAAGAAGGATGATTATGTCAAAGTTATTGAGCTCTTCTGTATTTTTTTTTCCACTGGGGTCTTGGGAAAGAATTCACCTACATATTAATAGCACATGTGCTGCTGTCGGAAATGGGTTGAACATGCCTGAGTCAGGGTTCCTGGCTCTGCGGTGCTGTCCCAGGTCATCACCGGTATCAGACCTGAATAACTTCCGGGTCTCCCCAGTGGACTGCTAGGTCAGGGATAGCAGAGATCTGACCGTTTCCTCTCGTTTTCTTTAAATAATGATACCTGACATCTTGTTTGACAAGGGGCGGGTTAAGTGACTATTCGGAAGGAAGGAAGGAAGGAAGGAAGGAAGGAAGGAAGGAAGGAAGGGAGGGAGGGAGGGAGGGAGGGAGGGAGGGGAAGTTTGTTCATTGTGCTCTCCTCTTCATTTTTGCCAGTGGTGAAAGGAGGGGAAATGTATATACGTAAACTAATTGGACAAGGTAGGATACAATGTTAGCGCAGATGAAGTTTCACTCAAATACGATAAAAATTAAATATTTAAATATTTTATATTTTAGTCCTGCTTGCCAAAATATTTACTCGAAGTGAACTATGACTACCACTGGGTACTAGGGTAGGGTGGAAACTCTTCACCCAAGATGTTCAGAGAACAACTATGTCTCTCTGCCTAAAATTAAAAAGAGAACCCCCAAAGGGAGAATCATTACTGCCCGTGAGGCTCCAGGTAGCTGAGACTTCGGGGCTCATTCTGTCCTCAGGCCTCTCGAAGCAGTTCTATCCATGAGAAACTTACAGAAAAAAAAGAAAAAGAGAGAACTCTAATTTGTTATCAGTGTTAAGTGCTTTGATATATTACCTTCAAATCAGATTCCCTTTGAAGGGAGAGCAGGCAGAGAAAAATCAAACAGACACCGTATATAAGGGGTTGTTAAGAAAAATGAAATAAATGAAAGGGAGCGCATTACAGTTTACCAAGGGCACTGCAGGGTGCTCCAATTGTATCCTTGCGGAGCCTTTGTTATCAGGTGAGCGACACAGGTTTGCATTTAATTCCTCAGGGGCAATGAAAATACCCCCATCAGTCATTTCTGAGCACAGTGATTGATCAGTGAATAATTGAATTCACAAAGACAAGACATAATCTTCCTTCATTGCAATACTTGATGCCCAGTCAAATATTTTTTTCCAACTGATTTTTAAATGTTATTGTCAATTACCCACTCTAGCGCAGGGCTAAAGGGCATTGGAAAGGATATTTCAGTGAGCAACTGGCTAGCGGGACGTGACAGCCAAAGCAACAATAATTCTCTTTTGATGAAAAGAGATTTTGACATAAAGAGATTTTCTATATTAACTGGGGATTTGATGAGTTAAAATAATGGTATCTATAGTCACCGGGGATTTTGGAACAGCTGCATGCACTGATTTGTGGGACCTTTATTTCGTGTGTGGCATTTCTGTTCCTCACCCTGGAGTATAAGAGTTGCGGCACTGTCCACACGCCCTCCGTGACGGCAGCCTCTGGGTGGAGGACCTGGATGAACACCATCTCCGAGATGGCTTATTGAGTGCACCGCTTGCTACATAGCACACACTTTCTTTTCAGCCATTTGCTTTCATTATTTGCATTCATTTATATGTAGACTTCTATTCTTGTCTTCTCTTATTCTGATTTATTTTTTCTTTCTTTCCTTCTTTCCTTTTTCTTTTATTTTTTCCATTCTTTACGATTTAAACATCTCAGAGAATTTTTAAATTGTCTTTCTGATCAACAGCAGTGCTAAATGAAAATCTCCCCTTTAGCGGAGGAGTTGTACTGTGAGCAAGCAATCTGCCGAAACCCAGGAATGCAACGACACTTTGGGAGAGTCCCCGATGTCCAATGACACCTTCCCATCCCCATGACTGTCATGAACATGTCATCGTCAGACTGTTCTACCTTCTAGCACTTTGCTGGGTGTGCTCATGCCTTGACCTGGTGTAAGCTCTGAGGTTCGCTCTCAGTCACTAAGTCACTTAAAAATTGGTATAGAGCTGAACAGGAAACACAAATCATAGGTCTTCAAGAGGGTGGCAAAGATCCCATGATCAAAAGCCTAAAAACAAACTTACACGTAATTTTCTGTGTGTCATTTTTTTTAAAGGCCCACTCAACAAAAGCATAGGCTGGGAGACTGACTCTGGGGGTTATAAAACCTCTTCCTGGAAAAAATGGCTTCAAAGCCAAGCCTTATCCTCCACTAATGTGAATGTTCATGTCCAGAGTGGGATTTTTTGAAAATCATCCAAGATCTAAGCTACACAACTTACAAGACACTTTAGTAATCGTGATGCCTCTGAAAAGGCAGTATTTTGTACTTGCTACGTTAACTTCATTATTTGAGCACAACCACTTGCTGTGAGCATCACCAAATCTAGGTACATATTTTTTATAACTGTCCCTCAATGAGTTTATACAATAACATGCAATAACTGCAGAGAACTTATAACATGTGACACACCAAAAATTTCATTCGTGCATACATGAAAATGTAAGTCATACCCTAGAATGGTTATGAACACTCATTTGGTATTATGATGAACTAAAATTTGTCAGACCAGAGCAACCGATTTTTATGAATTCTGACTTTTTAGTGCTTCCTTCAGGCCAGAAGAAGAAAATAACAGAGTAACATGAGAAATATTTATTTTTGAAGATGCACAAATGCAAGTCTGTGAACTACCATATGAAAAATGTACATGTAAAATTATTACCCAGACTGATTGTCTTGGAGACAGTTATTCCAATCTTGAAATAAAATGACATGAAGGAAAAAACAGATCAGAGTTACTCGAAGGAGAACTCGAAGTACAGGAGAAAGCCTAGTCACCTGATGTCACTTTTATCCTCTTGGCACGTTGGGTGGGAGGGACCGGAAAGGGCGGAGCCAGCAACAGTTGCCTCTGGCACAAATCACTCCGGAATGATGCGACCCGCTGCATTCTCTATAATCTTCATCTTAAAGGTACGGGCAGCACAACTGTGGGCAGTTTCATCGCTGTGCGAGTGCGAAAGCCCAGGGGCAGAAAAACCGGCAAGCAACAGGTTTCTATCTTCCCTGGGACCCTCTGGCAGCACCGGAACGAATGTTGCTTCTTGCAACAGTGGGGGCGGGAGATGAGACAAATCTCGGTTTCACTCCCTCCCTCCCTCTCTCTCTCTTTCTTTACTATTTTTAAGGTTAATGTTCACTGAAAATCATATATGAAAACAACCATAATTTACTGAGCAGTCATTTGCTGGGCGCCGTGCTAAAAGCCTTGTCATATATTCGCTCATTCCATCTCCAAAAGAAACCTGTGCGGTATTGGTGCTTCCACCTGTTTCATTAGCTTAGAATTGTGACTGTTTGAAACGAAGTCATTTGTTAGTGCCCCGACGAAGCCTCATCGAGGCTGTGTAGCTGGTGGGACAAAGCCGTGAATGGCTGTCCCGCCTCGGTCTCTGCATTTAACCCTTAAATTTGACTGACTTCATATCTAAAGGCGGGTATTGAAATACTTTCTTTTCATTTACACCTCACTCCAAGTTCAGATTTTAGTTTCTCTGTTACAAGTCCATGCTGTCCCAATATGGAAATATTACAAAATAAGGTTTTGGTTATGACTCCATCAGATTGATGAGTGCATTTAAAAGGGGGAAATGGAGATTATCAAAGTGAAAAATTGGACCACTCAAAATTTTAATTTTTTTTGGTCTGGCATACTTTAATGTAGCTAACACTATTCTCTGAATATCTATGTGCAGAACCAAACTATTTTTGAATGCTGATATTTTCTTAGAAAATCAATAAAATTATCTACAAATTACTTTCATTCTCTTTCTTATTGTTTTCATTCTGTGTAGCTTTTCTTGTACTGAAAGAACCTCAGTAGAGTCCTAAAAAAATTGCCCCACACTGAAAGTACCATTTTAATATGTAAGTGCACTTAAAGAATATTTTGTGGCTGGTGCTAGATTTATTTTGCAAATTAGAAAATTAAACACTCTATTATTCTTGTAGTCTTCAAAAGTGTGATGTTGGTGTGATTTCTCTAAAGGAAATGAAGAAGAAAGGAAGGAGGGATGGAAGGAAGGGAGGGAGAGAGGGAGGGAAATAAAAAAAACTACAAGTATTTATACAAAGAAGAGTTGACTATCATTTGCTTGGGTTTTTTTTAAGAGCACAATCCACAGGTAAGTCTAGTCGTCACGAAATAAAAAAAACTACAAGTATTTATACAAAGAAGAGTTGACTATCATTTGCTTGGGTTTTTTTTAAGAGCACAATCCACAGGTAAGTCTAGTCGTCACGTGGTACCTACATATGCTAGGCTGGCTGATCAGGAAAGCAAATGCTAGAGTTGCAAAAAGCAATCTGGAAACCAATATCTTACCATTGGACGCTCTGTCATTTAGAGAGAGAATACATGGGCTGGTTGTATGTAGAATATATTCTGAATGGTGATGATTGAAACTGTCCCACACTCACAGAACAGTGTCCTTTGAGAGAAAAAAAAAGCTTTGCATCTGTGAGCAACTGATGCTTATGCAGAAGAGAAGCAAAACCTTTCATCACTGGGCAAAGACATATAAGCTCAGGGTAGTTTTGAAGTTCTGGAGTTCTTTATTTTTAATGGATTTATTTTTGATGGAGTAAACCTAGTTGCCTAATAATTAAGTATATTGCACACATTATTTGACCTTGCAATCAGAGCTTGACATTGAGCTAATATTTGGGGATTATCATTGTAAAATGCTAATTCTTTCTGCAGGTAAATGGACAGTTCTCTCCTTCAGTGGTTCCCCTGTGAAGAAGTAATATGTTCCTGTAAAGCCGGTCATGTGCAATTTATTCAGAATCAGTCGAATCAAATAAGTCACACTTTGGTCAGACCGCACAGTAAGTTCCCATGACCCATTCTTTTTCATCGAGTATACAGAAAACAATCTAGACAATGCTAAAATGAAAAAAGGTACAAATTTGAAACTTCTGTTTTACAAGACAATGAGTAGCTACCATGTGAAATGGGAGCTTTATCTTAGCCTTGGTCTTCCAAGGAACACTAGCAGGCAGGCAAACTTGGGGCAATTCTTAGGGAATGGGGCTGACGCACCAGATCCATTTGCTCCCCCGAACACCGGGAATGAGTATGTTGTACTTCAAGAATGCTGCTGAGCTGGGACAGCAGGATGGGACCAAGGATGCTAACGGGCCCCAGGGCTCACTGTTCTAAATGAAATTCAGCTCATTTCTGAACTAAATGCTCTCATGTTGTTGCATACCTTTAGGGAATTTCCAGAGTATTCAATAAGCTGATTCTGAAAGTTTTTTGCCATTTATTGTTGCTTTTACGGAGGGGTGAATGTTCAGAGGTTCTTACTCCACCACTTTACTTATATTTTTTTATTAACTGTTGTTCAAGTACAGTTTTCTGCTTTTCCCCACACCCCGGCCCCACACCCCAGCCCTCCCCACGTCCCTCCTGTTTCCACCCCCCATTGTTGTCTGTGTGTCCTTTATAATTGTTCCTGCAAACCCTTCATCCTAATTTTTCTTTGAAGTTAGTAAAGTGATATTTTGGATAGATCATCTGTTGCTTCACCTTCACTGGAAACTTTCAGCAAGCCGAGAATCTCCCAGAACAGTGCTGTGGCCAGTTTCCAGTTAAGTTTGCCTACAGGCAAACTAATAATATTTTCCCTGTAAAAGCAAAGTCTGGGTGGCATTGTCCACTGGTTAAAGACTTCTAAGTGACATCAGAAGGACATGTAAATATTAGCTTTCAAAGGTGGGTCATATGTAAATAAACATGGCTGTATTGTATGCTGAGTGAACTCTGATAGCTTCTGACTTTTTTTTCTATCAAGGAAAACTCTGGATTTTGTGAAAACAAAGTGAAATTAGTGTGTGTGTTGGGTTAAAGAGTAAGGTCTTAGACACCTGGTTTCCTTGTCATAGGCTCTTGTAATAAATGACTTATTTACCAGTATTTGACCCACACGGTAAATGTTATTTATAACCTCTTAGATCAGAGAAATTCTAACTATAAAATATTTTAAACTCATGGAAATGAAGGTATCACATCATTTTGAAGCATGATATATTTATCAAACAACAGAAAAAGAGCCATTCCACTCAAATTTTTGCTTATTTCTAACTTTTTAAATAACCATAGCAATATTTTAAATATAACTTTATAGTAATTCAGGTACTTCATAACAACACATAACTTATTTCAATCATGATAATGGATATTTATTTATGTTCATATGCATATAGCCTTAGAATAAGTTTTGAAAACACTGTAAGTAGCTCACACACATTATTTTCCTCTGGCCAGCTTTGTCTTGGAAATAAAATTTTAAAGGTTATTCAAATGAATTATTAATACATGTAAAGAAGTAGATAAAGTCTGTTTGCAAAGATCAGCTCCGCAGCCTGGCTTATGAGCACACAATCAATACGGAGAGGAGGCCGGGCAAGGACCTTCACAGTCAGCCGATGGACAGCATCGAAGGATGTGGGTCATAGAGGTACAGTGTCAACAGCAAACAGTCAGAATGATTGTTCATGGTGAAGAAAAGTCTTCTGGAAATGGCATCTGAGGGGAAATTCTCAGATTCCTTATTGAATTGTAGGAGTTACTTATTGGTGTGGCTCGTTTCCAAACCATAATAAAACAGAACGGGATGAACCACTTTTTTTGTTTTTAATTATAATGCCACTTTTACTTTAATAAGAGTCTATTCTTCGGGAGGGCTTTTACATTCCCTCAAATTCTCTCTCTTTTCTTTTAATTTTATTTTAATCATTGTTCAAGCACAGTTTCTGTCCTTTACTCCCATCCCAGTCCACCCACCCATCCCTCCCCTCCTCCCTCCCATTTCTAACCCCCCTAGTTTCTGTCCATGTGTCCTTTATATTTGTTCCTGTGAACCACTTTTAACAACTCTCCTGGACAGACGCAGAGCGTGTGCTGTTCCTGCAGCGCAAACCCCAAGATACTGGATTAACGTGCAAAACAACATTCACATCTGCAGTTGTATTAACGTGAAAAGCAGGAAGCCTCTCTTTCCAGATTTTCCTTTCAATAAAATAATGTGAAATTAAAATGGGCTTCCGCCCAGTACAATTTAATTGTTAGCTTTATTTTTCAGTACTAAGGATTTGATAATAAAAAAAATAATAGTTTAGAAATCTCCCTAAATTCCCTAAAGAGGAAGAAACCTCTTCCTGCCCATCCGCACCTCTCTCTCCACGGCTTCCTATCACTTGGCTGTCTTGCTTTATACACGTCCCATTGTGCCCTGCCCCTGCCCGACCCGCTCTTCCCATCCCCCCTCCTAAATCATACCCAGCCTTCCATTACTGTATTTTGCTGTGTAATGTACACCCACGGTTTTGTGTGCATTGTGCATGGGGTTATTATTATACCCACGGTATGTAATCATTATACCCATGTATAATGCGTATCCTTCTTTTTCCCTCAAAAATTTGGGCAAAAAAGCATGCATCATACTCAGCAAAATACAGGTAATGCTTTTGTCCCATCTGCTCTGCCAACTGGCTCCATTCCATCCATCACGTACTGCTCCTCCATTGTTTGAACTTCTGTACAGGCTCGTTATTTTCTAAGAGTCTACAGAGATCTCCAGGTCCCTCATTGACTAAGACGAAGGTGCATCCCTCTCCTCAAACACTGACTGCCATCCCCTGCTGAGCAAGGCAGCGGGTGCATCCATAAAATGTTCAACTATGCTAGTCTCCTCTTGCAACATAAGCGTGGGCCTCAGATCCTCTCCTCCTTTCCCTGGTCTCAGAAAGGACGAGTCCACACTTTTCCGCATAAATAATCTGGAACCTTGGCACCAACTCACTTACACAAGTCAAGTCAGTCTGCTGACACATTGTAGTTACAGCCTTTAGAACCCCAGAATGTTATGTTATTTGGAAATAGTGTTGTTGCACGTGTAATTAGCTAAGGTGAGGTCATCCTGGAGGTGAGTGGTCCCTAATTTAATAGAAATGTTGTCCTTTATTTCCCCTAAAGATTTTATTCATTCATTTTAGAGAGAGGGGAAGGGAGGGAGAAAGAGAGTGAGAGACACGTCAATGTATGGTTGCCTCTCATGCTCCTCCTCCTGGGTACCTGGCCCACAACCCAGGCATGTGCCCTGACTGGGAATCGAACCAGTGGCCCTTTGGTTGGCAGGCCCATGTTCAATCCACTGTGCCACATCAGCCAGGGCAATGAGTGATCTTTTTATGTTATGAAAATCGATACACCTGAATATGCTGACAGAATAAGAGAAACACATGTGGAGTTGGCTCTGGGGCCAGGCAACAGCAGAGGCTGCAAAAGGGATGAATAAACTGTTGGCAAAGGCCAGAAAAATAGTGTGAAAATTTCCTTTGCAAGTTTGCATAAGAAGTGATGTTATCATCTAATAACAATATGATTCAGCCAATTGTTCGCTCCAGCAATTTGGGCAGAGCAGCTCACGAATTTGTTCATTTGCTTATGGATGTGTCCTGGCAAACTGTTGAAAGCATTGTCCATTTAGTGTAGCTCCATGTGATAAGGTAAAAGAAGGGAGACATCAATTAACAATAACCTGCTCCATTTGCAAGCCAGATATAAGGAAAACACAAAAGTAATGAGAGGTGTGCAGTTGAGGGATAAAAAATTTTTTTTTCTCATCTTCAATCTCTACATCAGCAAAAGATCCTCAAAGTAAAGTATAACCTAGACTTACAGATCAAATAAAATGTGTGGTCTGAGGCTCAAAGATTCTTTTCTAAGATTCTCAAAACATTGAAGCAGAACCTGGTTGACCTTCTCAGTGGGGCAAACGAACGGCTCAAATTCTTCAGGTCTTATCTACAGACACCAGGCACGACTAAACTGGTTATTACAGACCCACCTTGAACAGAATTATGAATGTGTATTTGGGGGCATGAAGTGTGAAGTGAATCCAATTCAGATTCACGCAATGCTGAAGAGGGGTTTAGGTGTATTCCACTGGCAAATAGACCAACAGATTGTACGAAGAGACTAGCAGACTTCAAAATTGGAAAAGAAAAGAAACGTTCTCAAGGCCTCCGATCCGTTCATGGGCAAAAAACAAGGTGAATTATTCATTCAGATGTGAGCACTGATGGAGAATTAATTATGTAATAAGAAAGACAGGCCTGCAGTCTAGGCCCCCTGAGGTCTGTGCTCGAAGATCTCGGAGAGCAGAGGAAAGATGTGCAGAGGTGAGAGGCTACCTTTCATATACAAAAAAGAATGCTCTTGTATTTTTAAAAAGTTATAAAAATAGAGAAATAGAAACTATATCCAGTGAACAGACACCCTAGATATTCTACCAAAAACTATGAGAATGAATAAATGAATTCATAAAGTAGCATGATACAGAATCAATAGACGGAAGTCCGTTTCATTACTGTACATCAATAATAAATAATCAGAAAGAAAAATTATAAAAACTTCAATTATAATTGCAAACAAAAGCATAAAATATCTAGAAATAGAATTAACCAAAAAGGTATAAAACATACTTGGAAAATTATGAGACATTGAGAAAAGAAAATGAAAAGAATGCAAATAAATGGAAGGATATACCATGTTCATGGATTAGAAGGATAACTATTGTTGAAATGTCTTTACTATATAAAGCAACATACAGATTCAATACAATTCATATTAAAATACCAATGACATTTTTCCCGGAACTAGAACAACTGTTTCAAAGATTTATATGGAACCAAAAAAGACCTGAAAAAGCTAAAGAAATCTTGAAAAAAGAACAAAGTGGGATTATCATGAACTCTAGTTTCAAACTATACTACAAAGCTACAATAATCAAAAGAGTATAAGTATAAAAACAGATACATAGATCAATGAAAGAAAATACTGAGCCCAGAAATAGATCTTTGTTTATCAAGTCAATTAATCTGTGACAAAGGAGGCCAGCATACACAATAGAATGATGACAGTCTCTTCAAATAAGTGGTGTTAGAATAAAAAGCTTAATAGGTACATGCAAAAAGTTAGACCTCTTTTTTACACCACATACAAAAATAAACTCATAATGAGTTAAAACTTAAATATAAAACCATAACTCCTAAAATTCCTAGAGGAAAATATAGGCAGTAAAGTCTTTGACATCACTCTTAACAATATCTATCTGGATATGGCTCCTCGTGCAGGGGCACCCAAAAGATAAACAAATGGAACTACAGCAAACTGAAAAGCTTTTGTACAGCAAAGGAAACCATCAACAAAAGAAACCAAAAACCAACCTACTGAATGGAAGATATTTGCCAATGATAAATCAAGTACGGTGGTGAACACACAATGCAATATACAGATGATACATTATAGAATTGTATGCTTGAAACTTATATACTTTTATTAACTAATGTCACCCCAGTATATTTAATTATAATTTTAAAAAATGCCCTGGCTGGTGTGGCTTAATGGATTGAGAGCCAGTCTGCAAACTAAAGGTCACCAGTTTCATTTCCAGTCAGGGCACACGCCTGGGTTGTGGGCCAGGTCCCCAGTAGGGGGCACATGAGAGACAACGACACACTGATGTTTCTCTCCCTCTCTTTCTCCCTCCCTTCCCCTCTCTAAAAATAAATAAATAAAATTTTTTAAAAATTAAATTTAAAAATATCCAAATATATATACACACACACACATATATATACACATATGTGGAATATATATATATGGAGTATACACATATATATGGAACTCATATAACTTAACACCAATAAAATAAATAATCCAAAAAAATGAGCAGAGGACTGAACAGACATTTCTCCAAAGAGGACATACAGATAGCCAACAGATACATATCAAGATATCCAACATCGCTAATCATCAAGGGACTGCAAATCAAAGCTACAGTAAGATTTCATCACACCTGTCAGAATGGCTATTATAAAAAATAATAATTTAGAGTAGTGAAAAAGAAACCCTCTTACACAATCGGTGCAATTGTAATTTGGTGCAGCCACTATGGACAATGATATGTATATTCCTCGAAAAATTAAAAATAGAGCTGCCATATAGCCCAGAAATTTCACTTCTGGTTATTTAGCTTAAGAAACCCCAAGATTCTAATTAGAAAAGATAAATGTACCCTATATATATTGCAGCATTATTTCTGATAGCCAAGATATATAAGCAACCTAGGTGTGCATTAATAGATTAATGGACAAAGAAAATGTGATATATATTAATATATGTATATTACACAGCAATGGAAAAGAATGAAATATTTCCATTTGTGACATGAATGAACATAAAGGGTATTCTGCTAGGTACAATAAGTTAGACTGAGACAGACATATATTGAATTGTTTCACTAATATATGGGATCTAATAAAACAGATGAATAAACCATACAAAAAATAAAACCAGAGATATCCATAGAGAAGGAGCTGATGGTAGACAAAGTGGAGGGGGTGGAGAAAGGGTAATATTGTTCAAAAAGTGTAAAATTTACTATCTAGACTTTCGCAGAAAATGTTTGCTGAATCCTGACCTAGGAAGTCATACCTACACAGACATGAAGAACATCAAGCTGGATTGACTCCCCTGGAGAAGAACCAAGCCCTTTAACAGGGGCATTATCTCCCACAAGAATACAGAGTTCTGGAAACAGCTACCCAGTTATATTTCAAAATTGCTATGGGTCAGTGGTGGGTGTGAACCTCTAACTTATTTTCCTGAAAGAAAGTGTTTGTGTTCCTTTTACTGCCCCTGTTTCTGGTGTCTGGAGGCAGATAAATGTGATATTTTGTTGAGATCTCTCTGACACAAGAGCAGCCTCTTTTCCAAGATGAAGGCCACGCAGTAGGTTTTTGGCAAGTGCATGTTGTGAGACCTTTGCTTGTATTCACAGTTTAATACACAGAGAAGCAAGAGTAGGTTGACCACTTTTCATATGGAAAATAGTACAATTAATAAATAACAATATAAAGATAAACTCTGTGTTTCGTGTACTCACAACTGCAAACCTACTTTTGCCCTACCCTGTATAAACACAATTTGAAAAGTTTAAGTAAAAGTTTTCCCTGACATTCTAAGTATCGTATACCATTTTTAAATTTTATATACTTGTCACAGTGTGTTTTTAACCTACTTCTCAAGGTCATAAAAAGATTCAAAGAATGCTGTCTTATATCTTAGCTAATCTTGGCAGCAGTGGGAAAACAAAATATATTTAATGAAAATAAGAGTTAGCATGAATAAAAATGTACAAATGTGTGTGTGTGTGTGTGAGAAAGAGAAAGACAAAAACAGACAGAGACAGAGTCAGCGGCACGTAAACAGAGGTATCCAAAACATTCGCCTAAATAATGATGGGCAATGCTTCTCTTTCTGCCTCTGTCCACCATGGAGCACACACAGCTAAGTCTCAGGTTGCCCGTCTTATTTTCACCCAACAAGGCGATATAATACATGTTGTCAGTGAGATGCAGAGTAAGTATGCTCTAAAGGTCTCTATGAAACTTTTACACTTCTGACACAGAGAGAGAGAAAGATTTCCATCTTTAGGTTTCCTCTTTTTCCTGCCAAGACTGTCCACATAAGCCTGGGGATGGACTAACCTACTGTAACCATAACGCAAAAAACATGAGGGAAAAGCTGAATCAGCAAGTCTGATAGATCACGATGAACATGCCTGGCCTTCTGAAGGCTTTGTTGAGGTACCAAACCAATACCGACCGAAACTGGCTTACCCTGGGTATTGAGGGTGGGGTGGGGGTGGCAAGAAACACCTATTTGTTTATTCTACTTCTAGGCAGGTATTTTAAAAAATAACTTTCAGTTAAATGCATTTCTTACTTATACATATACTTAGAGAGAAAATCATTGTGTATTGATCCTTGTTTTTATTCTTCAACCCAATAAAAGCGATGGCTGCCTTGGGGAACCTATTAAGCAGAAACCACATATCTGTCGGTCCCCCTTTTCTTCTGTTTTAAATAGCTTATTTATGCTCCACAAGTATAACTTTCCATCAGATCAGATGATTAATTCAGGCCGTCCATCCCTGGTCTGCTCTCCTAAGTCTCACCTCTGCTAAGACCCGATGTTGTCCAAGTCAATAAATATCTCTCCTATTGTATTTTTTCTCACCTTAAGTCTTTAAAAGAACCTGAGTTCAGGCTATTTTCTCAGTTCCCGTACCCGATCCTCCAACAGATCGTGTTTTCCGTTCTGCCCACCTTTGAAGACCACACGATTCTATTCCCCATCACCCGCATTATGAACGGCGGGACTTGACTCCTAAGTATACTTTTTTGTCTCTACTCTTCAATCACACGGTGTTGCTCAGAGATGCGATCCTTTTCACAACGTAAATCAGACAGCAGCGCCGCCCTGCCGCCAGCTCGCTGCGGCTTTCCTCCGGGGGAGCTGCGTTTCCAGCCACCTTTCCACGGACTCTCACACCTTACATGGTCTGGCCCCACCAGCCCCCGTTTCCTTAGTCATTCTGCTCCCTTATGACCGCCGGCCACGTCGATCTCTCGGCACGCCACACAGACTGATGAAGAGGATTCAGTGAAGCAATGAGGGGCATCGCTCCAATGCAGCACCTTCTTTTGTGTGTGGAAAAACAAAGGTGAAGGAAAGGAGTTTCCGTGTGTAACTAGGTGTCTCTTAATGCCATTATTGGAAATAAATAATACATCCCATCCATGACAGGAGGTCCAGTAATAAACTGCATAGAGTTTCAGAGTCGAAGGTGACTGCCAATAACATTTAATATGATCACTCCGGGTAATTTAGCCCCACCTATTACAGTATTTGTTCAATAAACTTTACTTTTAGAGCAGTTTATGTTCACAGAGAATTGAGCAGATGAAACGATGTTCCCATATACCCTGCTTCCCCCGGTTGCTCTTTCTCCTGTTACTAAAATCTCATATTCGTGTGCGCATTTGCTATGATCCATAAACCAATACTGAGTCCATATGATTCACTAAAGTCTGCAGTTAACGTCAGGATTCATTCTGAGCATTACATAGTTCTATCAGTTTTGAGAAATCGATGATGTTATGAGTTCAATCACTAAAATCTCCCTGTGCTCCACCTAGTCATCAATTTGTCACCAATTGTATTATAAGTTTGTTGTGAAATATTTAACGATTTCTTACACGCACACCCGACTATGAAAGTAGGAAAAAGAGTTATGACTGATCTCATTTTAGTTATATATCACTGTTGAAAGTCTTCAGGAAAGTATTTACTAAAATTTTAAATGAGGTGTTGTTAATTAGCTTACTTTACTTTTGTCCGTGGTAGTCAGAAGACAAGGTACTTATATACATATTCTGGTTTACATTAAATTTAAGCGATTCAAGGAGTGATATTCTGCACCCTCAGACACTGCAGGCAGTATTTTAACTTAAATACACCACAGAAGTCACTCAATAAACTTGACAGAGAAATGCTTTGTTTAGGATTTGGAACATTTCAGTTTCATTTACTTAAGGAAATCTTGTTTTATGGGAGGAAAAAAATCACCAATTTTAATACACACAGGGATATTCTTGATACATTTGCATTAGCAAACATTAACACTGAGACACATTGTGTTTAAATAATACTTACTGGTTTTAAGATGCTTTATTGGTAAAAGGATTTAGAAAGTGTTCTGTCATTTTAAGTTGTATTTTTTTAATTGAATTTGTTTTATATATTGCTAGTTATAAAGTTCAAACTTATTTTTGACCTATTTGTAAAACTGTTACCAATTAATCCTTCACACAGTGAACTGAGAACTTGGTTTTAGTACTTAGCCTGAGGTATGGTTACATACCCAGCTGTCCCTCCAGCTACAATTTCCAACTCCCAGATGCAAAGCTGGAGCTCCTTGACCTACTTTCCAGTGAGAAAATACATAGTTCTTAATGTGCTTGTCAATAGCATATTTAAAATGCATTAACTTTAAAATCTTACCTTCAGGGCTTTACATTTAGAGAAAACTGTGAACAAAAGATGTGTTTCTAAGGGGACACAGGGTGAGATGTTCTTTATAATTATTTTAGCATAATACACAAAACATACAATTTTGCTGAAGTTTAATTGACAAGCATTGGTCCAGAGCACACTTTCCTGCTTCAAACGCTGAGGTCAAAACCGCCCTGCTGTGCTCACACCACGTTCCGTGACCCCGGCTCTCCGGTCGGACCGCACACCAGCCTGTGTTGGAGCTGCCGGGGTCCTCTCCCGCAGCAAGCAGCCATCCTTCCCTTTTTATTTTTATTTTAATTCACGTATGAATCTACTACTTCCTGAATAACCTACATGTCAACTATGACATTATACCTAAGACGAGTATGTAAAAAAGAAAACAGGAAGCAAATCCTCATGGTGATGAATTTCTTTGTGAACGGTTGCCCTATCAAACGAAAGACATTTGGTCTGGTCATGTAACAGCCCATACTCGGTGAACAGACGGCATAAGGTCACGGTCAGAGCACAGAATTGTACTCACATAGGATGTTTTTTCCGTCCACATCTTAGATCTGAATGATGGAATCACCTCCCGGCTTCATAGTTTCATTTTCAGACAACTTAACAGTACAGTCATAACAAATGATGCGATTCAACATTTTTATCTAATTTTCCAATGACTATAGAAATATTGGTTACAAGTAGATTTTTACAGATGCATTGACAACATTCTCTAAAAAATAGAAGTAAACCAATATTATATCAAATGAATAAATAATTTAGTCCTTTCCTGGGTCTTCCACAGACCCACGCTGTTTGCCTTATAGGTGAGAACCTTAGGTACCATCCAAGTGAAAACCTTCCTTCTCATTAGCCTTAAAGGTCTGATATAGAAGGATAACAGAAGGTCAGAGAGTGACAATAAAATTATAAAATAATTATTATATGAGTCATCTCGATAAAAACTTTTAAGTATATGCATATATAGAGAGATACACCACATATATATGTAGATACATAAGCGTATACACATATATATGTAGATACACACATATATATTTTTTAATTAGGCCAATGGGTTGTCTTCACTGCAGCTGCCACCAAAGTGTAGACTTTGATTGACATTCGCCGGGAAGAGGATTCTGAGAATAATAATTGGATATTCTGTAACATCATTCTCTAAGAACTCTTAGCTATGTTGCGTTTCCTTAGTTTGACATTTTGCAAAATCCTACTGTCTTCATTTGCAGGATAGAATTGAAAGTGAGTGGGGACTTGGGCAACTTTTCTGTGAGATCTGCCAATTAAATAAGCTATTGAGATTGGAATTAGTGTACTTTCTGATACATTAAATAGAAAAAAATTTAAAAATGTAATAGAAATATGAACAGTTCTCCATCAGCTCTCCGGGAACGCACATTTCTCCGGGAACCTAGTTCCCCACCGGATTTAAGTAAGCTAACATACAGCAAACAGCGTACAGACAGCTATAAGAGTAAGGAGTGATCGGGTAACTGAGATTGAAAATAGGCTCAGCTGTCTTCGTATCATTCTTATTTGGTGAAACAAAAACTGTTTCCTCAGAAAACTGAAATCATGAAGCAAGATACAGACTGTACCTAGAAACATTTCTTAACCTTTGAGCTTTGTCTTTCATGCCTCAGACCGTGGCCGAGTGCGCTCTGCAGTGGGTGTGGCAGACACCGTTTGCAGACGAGAAATCAAGTTCTTCACTCTCACCAGGTATGACGTCTTGCCTGTGGGTACAGCTGTGCTGCTTTCCAAAGATTTGGTTTTCTACATTCTAAAGTGAAAGAGAACAAAATGCTTCCTAAAAATTACTTATCAAAAGCAATGATAAGATACTGCTACATCCCTGTTAGCGTGGCTAAAATATAAGAAACTGATAAAACCAGTTGCTGGCTAGTATATAGAGAAACACAGAGTCTCATTCACTACCAATGGGAAGGCAAATGGTACATCCACTTTGGACTGAAGTTCTACAGTGTCTTACCAAACTGTCATCTTATCATGATTCTACACACACGCTTCTAGGTATTTCCCCACATTATTTGAAAACTTGCATCCACAAAAATGTCCACACAGGAATGCTTACAGTAGCTTTATTCATAATCTCAAAAAAACAGAAGCTACCAAGGTGCTCGTCACAGGTGAATGGATGAACAGTAAAACACGACCAAGATTCCTTGGAAAAGTCTCTGACTCTCGGCCTGGGGCGGGCCAGTGAAGCTGTTAACTCAGAGCATCTCACACCGCCAGAAGGGATGTACATACGCGCACATGGATGGGGGTCTGCCTGAAGTCACCAGGGCCATCTGGAAGGGCCGGGGCAATTTTAACTATGAAATAAACTGACATCGGGTTATAACATCAAGTGTAAAAATATTTCTATGAAACCAAAATGACATAAATTATTGTGATGATCAGTTCACGGAGAACAAACAGACTGCCTGGGCAGAAAAATTCCAAACAATTTCCCTACATATTCTGTCCTGATGCAAGTGGAGCATTGCTTCCTGCTCCCTAAGCGTCGGCTTCCAAAACGAAGGTTGAGAAGGGGCAGGGCGGGGTGGGGGGGACGTCAAGTGGAGAACCCTGGAAATTACTAGGCACTTGGAGATCAAGGTCAACATCAACAGCGACGACTCACATTGATAGCATGTGCCCTTCAAAAGTGGGATGAAATTGTCTCCTTACTTTATGATCTTCCTCCCCAAACCCAGTCAGATTACGAAGCAAACATGACAAATTTTCACTAGAAGGACGTCCTACAAAACACCTGACCAGTGCTCCTCATTAAGTGTCAACATCAATGAAACAACAAAAATCTTAAAAACTGCTACGACCAGGAAGAGCCTGTGGAGACAAGACAAATAAAAGCAATGCGGTTTCTTGAATGGGATCCAGCATGGAAAAAGTCCATTAGGTAAAATCTAAGAAAAAGTGAATGAACAGGACTTTGGCTGATAAAAATATACCAACATTGTTTCACTAATTACTACATGTTTACGATGCTGAGTTAAGATGTTAGTAATAGAGGAAACTGTGAGGTACGTAGTAATGTTCCGTAATATTTTCTCAAATTTTTCTGTAAAGCTAAGACTTCCTGAAATGTGAAATTTATTGTAAAAATGACTGCTTCATAAAGCCCTTAATAAAACAAGTGATATGTGTATTACATATATGTATTATACATGTATATATAGTGTAGGTACATATAATACACACATATGTGTAATGTAATATCAGTAATTTGAGAACAACCTGACCTTCACACCAGTGACAATGAGGACCTGTCCCTCTGGCCTTCCGCAGACTGGGGCCCGAGTAAAGCCACAAAGCAGGATGGAGTGACAACGCTCAAGCAGAGGGAAGCAGGGATTCGGCAGGGATTACGGGGAGTCATCAACCCCAACGCTTGGGGATTGCCTGGCAGCAATGGTGGCGATGGCAGTGACGGACTTATGGAAGCTATTCCACGTGAACATTACTGGGTAATAACGCACATGAAAAGCTTCAACTATTGTTCTTCAAATAACACAGTCAAATAACATAACATGGGGTCATGATTATCGACACTGAAATTTCCCTTCATGCTCTCTCAGAATGCTAGCACATCACCTTGCTTTTCCTTTCCCTGCCTTCTCCTCTGTCACAAGCTGGGCCAGGCCTGCATCACCAAGCTTGCCTTCTCTCCTACCAGCCCCTACCCCGACCCTGGCAACAACCAGACGATTCCCCTTCAATTACCTCGACTGCAGATGGTCAAGTTTGCAAAGGCAAATGTTTTCTATTGTTTGGCTTTTCAGGGGGAACAGGAAACATATTTTGATGTGTAGGAGCAGTTTCATATAGCTAGGTCAAAGTTTAATACAAAAATAGTTGCTGAGAACACCTGCAGTCAGATGGCTTGTGACGTCTGGGATTCAGTGTTCAAGGTGTGAATTGCTTCGGCGCAGTGCAGGGAAATGGGTGGTCAGAGGAAATAATATTACAGTGAGGACCACATTCTTACTCTGCACCTCGCGGCCACATCTTGGTTATTTTAGCACAAAGCCGGATGACTCCTATCAGGACCCTTGGCAGGTAATAAATTATAGAAACTCCTTTCTTATGAAATTGCCTTGATAGGAGCAGGACTATACACGTGAACAAAAGGTCAACAACTGTGCCCACCCACCAAAGATGACATTTACAGTCTCTGTATGATGTCACTGTGGGGTCAGATATAAATAGGATGAAAGCTGCTTTCTGGAACCTAACCTGTCTGTCAGCAACCAAGTGCCTTTCTTTCATCACAAGCAGTCATCAGGAACTTAAGCTGAGGAGCTGATTTCACTATGGCTTGATTTCACCTGAACATCTGTGTCTACCAACTGTCAGGGTTAAATCTGACAGGCAGCCTGCTGATCACCATGTCAGCTTTCTGGGCTATTTGAGCTTTTCTAGGAAGACCCTATCTATTCTCAATCTCACACTCACACTCAGAACCTTCCCAGAGTGTCACTAAAAATCACCCAAGAGTCTGCAGGGACATTTTTATTTGGCCAGTGTATCTGTGTATCGCTTGCTTTGTGGTTCTCAGCTTTGTACTTTCCTTTGGGATCAAAGGATTGTATGTGATCGTACAACTTGGTGGTCCAGCCCTCTGCTCCCTGGGCAGCATCACTTCCTGAAGCTGATGTCCAGCCAGTGACTCCTTTTGTGGTGGCCATGAGAGCGTCAGTCACCTGGGCAATTATCAGAATTGTTATTTCTCCAGTCTGTGCTTTCACTATGTGGAAGCACTAAGAACACAATAAGTAAATAGCAATTATCTCTGTGGAACAATGATTTATCATCAGCAGGAGCTTGGGAAATCGGGCTCGTTTGGATGGCCCATCTGGAACACAGCTGATTTTATTTGAGTTACCATAACACCCACTAGGACATTTGAATTTATTTCCACTCACTGCTATTCCGACTTCACATAATTCCAACTCTGCCTGAAGCACTAATGAATGCTGCTGCGGCTGGGTCTCGCCTTCAGAACCCAGCAAAAGCACGGAGGGATAAATCAGAGAAAGGAATTTAAGTCTACTCTAATTTTCTGGAACCTGGTAAACTGAAGACTATATAATTGTAGGAATCCACAGCCCTCCTATATGCAGGGAGCTCGGGCTGGCCAGTAGGTTACCTAATCCCTTTAAAAAGGGGATGGGAAACGGCGCTGTTTATTTAAATGCAACTCATATATCCTACTTTTCCTTTTTTTTAGAAGTTCAAAAAGATGAACTCGTGGGGGCTGTACTGTGGGTGCTTGTTTTCTGGGGAGGACACGAGAACAAGTGCCTTATCAGCGATCTCAAGTTCTTCTTTGTTTGTAATGCATGCTATAATCATTAAAATTCCAGAAAGAGAATGATGTAAATAAAATAGCATCAAGGACCGTCCGCTATGTGTTGGACATGGTGTTTGTTTCTTCTACATAGAATCTCATTTAATATTCTCCCTTACCCCATGGGTTGGAAATCCCAATTTCACTTTTATTTTGGAAAAAATTAAAATTTCGAAAGTCTGTATACTTTGCTTCAGGCCACAGAGAGTAAGTATTATCAACTGGAAAGTTATGTGTACATTTTTTAAATTATGGAACTCTTGTTATTTCTAATGACATGCCTCTGATCATCGTTAATGAGTAAAATTAAAATTATGCTACAAATTTTAAATTTCTATAAAACAACAGAAAAATTAATTCATCTCCATCGTTAGATAATGAAAATTAAAGTTTGGATATTCTTTTTTCCAATATTTGCTACTTATTAGTCAGAGAAGAAGTTCAACTTTTAAGTCATTACAACATAGAGAGTTGAAATAGCTAAGATCGCTTTAGTCTTTATCTGATGAGTAAAGCAGACAGTGTTGTCACAAATATACCGAGTAGAAAGAGGACATGAAAAGAGTATTGTCACAGAATCAAGACAATTTCAATTATGAACAAAAGACTTTAAAAAAGGTAACTACCAGGTGACTTTGCCTCCGGAGAAGAGAATACCCGAACAGTTTGTACATTAGGAGGCTGAATGAAGATTTTTAGGAGACTTGGCTAAGATATTGAGGACAGAAGGAATAAAAATGGTCCTACTGTCACAGGCATATGTTCATGATACAGTCCTATAAGTCATCTGGGCAACTGCTCGGCTCACTGCCCGCTGAGCAGCCTGGCATCAAGGAAGAGACAAGAATCACACAGTAACTGTGCTGTTCACTCAGCTTTTATTGAATGCACAGTCATTCAGAGTAGAGCATCAACACACATGAATATCCTACTCACACTCTGACAATCTAAGAGAATAACACACACACACACACACACACACACACAGAGTAATCAATGCGGAATAATGAACCCGAGTCCCAGAGTCTCAGTCTGCAGGTCCTGGAGACAGCACGGTGGGCGAGGGAGTTGTCAGCATCTTGCAGGGAAGGATCTCCGGAGCCAGGTGGTCAGGAGGGCAGATGAAGTCCTCAGCCCAGCAGGCAGAGCCTCCGGCGGCCGATGCCAAGGGAGATCAGCGTGGCATGGAGCAGAACTCTGGGGTGTGGAGCTCGGTGGTCTCAACGGTGGTCTGGAGCCTGCCTCAGCTATACTTCGAGAGTGTTCTCAGTCTTTTGATAGGTGTCTTGTCACCCCTGATGCCAAGTGGGGACTTTCCCCAGGAGCCTATCTGTGGGTGGTCCCGCTCCATAGACATGGCTGTTCTGATCACCTGTGGGGTTATCTTAGGTGCGCCTCCTCGCCAGATGTGTCTGCTCTGACTTAGGTAGTTTTCCTCTTGAACCGAAGTGTCATGGCTGACTGGCAGCCGTCTGGTTGACACAAGAGACTCCACTATATTTTGTACACTTTGTGCTCTCTTGACTGGACCAAGGCCATTTTATCTTTCCTGCTCTCCACATGTACCCCAGGTGCGATAGTGCAGACATGAGACTAAGCATTTTTCAGAGAAAGTGGGGATAACTAGATACGTCCAGCTGTACACACTGGGATTTTTATGCAGAAAGCTCTGTTCCAAATCTCTGAAACCACGTGGTTCCAGTGTTTCAGGGCAGGTAGAGATGATGGTAGATCTTTGTAGCAGAAGCACTGTTATTTTTCTTCTTCACAGGGGAAGTCATGAAAATCAAAAAAATAATGAGGGTGGGTTCTTTTGTTTCTTTTCAACTTACCCAAAGGTAGTCATCATTGAGGTGCTCACAGACATTTCTGCTCTCCTCCTCTCAGACACACTTAGGATGGCATTTTACCCCCAGTGCACCCTTGAGGTCAGGTGAGGCCACGGAGTCATTAGCCAACGAATTACGAACAGAAGTGGCAGGTGTCCCATGTGGGTGGGGGTCATAAGGGCCAACGCAGATTCATCGTCCCCTTCCCCTCATAAACATGGACCACCTGTCAGGATGGAGCTTCCATAGCACTGTTTTAGTGTGTTCAGCTCCTGAGAATTTGCCCCTGTCTGGTCTTGGACCATGAAGCCGCCTCTCTGAGTAACAAAGTGATGTGATCAGTACATAAAGGCATCCAAGTAACAATGAAACAATGAGAGTGATGTTAACACTTTGCTTTGTCTTTTTTTGGGATCATGAAGAAGAAACAAAAACAAAGAAAGAGAATCAGCCATCATTTTAAAACTGCTATATTTTTCACCATCCAATGATCTGTCTGCCTGTCTATCTATATAAAGTGTTTATAAATTAAAAAGATATCTGACTGGTTACCTTAAAATCTCCTCAGTTTTAACAGTTTGAAACATGGGAAGCGAGTGAAAGGCACGTTTTCCACCTGGTGATCCATGTTGTCCACATTGGAGGATGTTCTCAGAATAACAAGGAAGAGTGAGTTTGATGTTTGGGTTTATGATGCTGTGCGGATCTTATGTTACTTTGTAGTATGTTTGTGTAATGCTTCCTAGACGTTTAGGCTGTAAGTCTCTGGAGAAAGGGAGTACTTTAAAAAATGTTTTCTAGTAAGGATTTCATCCTTACAAAACTATGGTAGATTTAATCAAATTCCATATGTAATAGAGTTATCCATCACGCACAATCCACAAATCTATTATCTTTGTTTTTCAGCCTCCAAAAATTACTTATAAACCGTGGTTTCAACATTCAAAACACAATAGGTGTGAATGTTTGCCGTTAACTTATCTACTTCCCACGGAAAGTTAGTAAATGAAAATTCAATTACCATTTTTCAACAGGGCATTTCTCGTGATGCATTACTGCACAGTACAAGCTCAGAAACCATGGGAGGATTTTTAAGCAGCACACACGTACCAACAAGTCTGTTACCTACTAAATGAAGCATGAAATGAGCAGACACTCCCGAGTCTGTTATCCATATCATGGTTGCTGATACCGTAGGCTTCATAATGAGCACCCACAACGGAGCTCATATACAGTAGGCAGTAAGGAACAGAGAGAAACACCAAACAGAAGGAAGTGTCACTGCCTATGATTTATTCATTTACACACAGGCAGAACCCTCCAGAGGAGGAACGGGAGTCCCACAGTCCCCAAGACCGCACAAAGGCACAAAATGGTGCCAGTCTGATCGTTTTAACTTAAAAAGTAGCAAAGGAAAGAGAGACGGTTAGAGAGAAAAGAGAATGCCCATTCGTGGACCAGGACATGGAATGGCTGGAAGAGAGACAAGGTGTACATGTGCTGGACCACCCAGCGGTGAAGAGGACCACGCACCTGGAGAATAAATGTGCTCGCCGAGTCGGGGGCAAGCTGGGAAATCTCAGCAGGGTCAGCAGTGGGACTAATGGCGTCGGGAATGGGATAAACGTCAAAGCCGCCAGTGGTGTTAGCGAAGGAAGGCCGGCAGCAGCTTGTGGGTGTTTCGCCCCATCTCAGAGTCGCCACTGCACTTGCGGGGTTTCATCTCCAGGAGCCCCTCCAGTTTCCCACCATGAAGAGCCAAGAATCATCTTCCCCTGCCTCCGACAGGGGAGGCACCGTGTCTCGTTAGGTACGTGGGTTAGAAAACAACATGTCTCTGCCCAAAGCTGTAAGTTCGACCTTAGCAAACCAGAGCAAGGAAGCAGTGTAAGCATCAAGAAAGCATAGAAAAGGATTAAAAAATTACAGTGGAATCCATGCCATTGAAAAAGTGATAGAGAAGCAACCAAACTGAAGGCTGCTTCCTGAAAAGTCGCTGAAGTTGGTAGAATCTCCATATCCAGGCTCTCCAAGAAAAACAGAAAATAGGCAGAAATGACTCATGTCAGAAAGCACAGAGGGGCCATTGCCACTGTTCCCATGGACATTACAAGGACAATAAAACAAGACAAAAACTGTGAACCCCATGCTCACACACCTGATAAGTTCATGTTTAGCTCAACACATATATAAGTGGCTCCATGTAAAACTATCTATAGGTAACTGTGGGTGTGGGTTAACATACATATTTTCTTACAGTGTTACCCCAGGACCCGCAAGCAGCAGCCCAGAAGCAAAGAGCTCACCACACCCTTCTCCAATGAAAGCCATCCCGCCGCCCCTCAAGGGCTCTGGAGAAAATGCCAATTCCAGGAGGAGGGCAGGGGACTGTCGGGAAAAGCCTGGAGCACCGGGTAGTGCCAGAGAGTGAGGAGCTTCTAACGCACTCACACGCACTCACACGCAGATGGGAGCAGGTCCAGCGGGCACGGACGCTCACGAAAAGAACTTCCAATGGCCAGATCTTGATGAACTGGTGCAACACACTAAACAAAATCCTATTGGTTTATAAGCCAAAGTATAAAGTGAATATTCATATGCCCACAGTGATATAAATACATAACTGAATCAATAAGTAATTGGAGAAGAGAAAAACACCCCATGCAGAAAAATTCCAAATAATATTGTTAGTAATTAATATTATGTAGTATATGTTCTGATTTATAAAAAATATATTTAAATGTATTTAAAAATGTATTTAACAGGTTGACTCCTATATGTATATAAACATGTAATTACAGGGATAATTTTTAATTCATTCTTCAGCTTGTAAGGGTGCACAGCTGTATTTATTTTAGTAATAAACGTGTTTGCCACTGAAATTCAAAGGGAAATGTCCCTGAGCATAGTGTCCTATAAAGGTGACTTGGAGGTCCCATGTTTAGCATTTGTAAAGATAACAGGTGAGCTGTTAAAGAGGCAGTGGGAAATAGACTTCTAGGCGATGGGATTGCCAAAGCCACATGTTTCCATGCAAATTTTCACTGAAATTAAGTTAAACCACACAGCAATTAAGAAGTAAAGATTGAAGTTTAAGTTCTGTAACTGCTTTGCTGAAAAATATATATCTACATAGAAATAAAATAGACAGTCTAGCTTCTGATACAGGTGATTTACCATCTATCACATGTTTTCATATTGCCAGTAGAAAACTTACAAATTCTCACACTATGTGCTTTGGCAACTATAAAAAAAATGAAGAATCACCACAAAATAACTGTTTAATTGTGGCTTCACAGAGCAGGGATCTAAATTTCATTTCAAACAAAGGCTTGACCCTAGTAGATTATACATCTATTCCTGATAAAGCGTACTAAGAGGTCTGAGATTTGTCGTCTCACTGTGAACTCACATGTTCATTATTCAGTGACTATATTTCTAAAGCTGTTTAAAAATGAAAATAGGACAATTTATTAGAGTATTTTATGTCAACATCTTGCCAGGAGAATATAATGTAGCAACTTGATTTGGAGTCAATAGAGCAAAGATGAATTGCATTTGCAAGTGTTGCTTCAATGCACAGAACAATTTATTTGTGGAACAAAGAACTATTTAAATGAATGCATTTTTAAAATGACATTTGAATAACTGTAATTTTAATAGTTTTTAAATGATAGCAAAATCACCCAGGGACCTACATATCTCATAATCCATGGAAAAACTCCCCAAGTAATGCACGGGAATTGAATGTACTTCTCACGTTATCCTTTCTTGCCGCACGTATTAAACTCATTTCGTTTATTCTAAAAGCAGTGCACATACATTTCATAATAGAATATACATTAGTAATGGTCTCTACCCATGAAATTGCCTTTTTAAAGCCCATCAAGATAGCAAGAAACTTTTTGAGTAAAATTTCCTTAAAAATAAAATATATGTATTTATATACATGTTTTTTTAGGGCTGGCAAATCGTTTCCCACTGAAGAATGAGTTTGCATATGGCGATAATTTCTGGTGACAAGACTTAGGAAGAATGCATAGTTTTATAAATCATCTTCAATTTCCTATTTCAATATATTTCATATATTTAGTGACTCATGACCGCCCTATATATAAAGGGAGACTTGCTTGCAAAGCAGCAGTTTGGAAAAGATCTCCACTTCCCCGTTGTTCCCAGAGGGAAGGACCCAGACGAGCACAGAGGCAGACCACAGAGACGCTTATACGTGTGTCAGACGCTAAGTCACGCACCTGATCAAAGAGGAGAAAAGTCGTAAGAAGGAATTACGCCCAGAGGCAGGCTTGGGAAAGCAAGCCAGCTCCTCCCTGCGGCCCCTCTCCGAGGTCAGGAGGAGCAATCGCAGGAGGCGACAGCACACTTGGTCCTCGTCACAGCTGGGCATTCTGAGCATCGGTTTACCGAGCTGGCCCTTCCAGTGAGCCCCACAGAGCGCTGGTACCAGACAGGTGCCCTAACAAGGATGTCTCCCCATGTGACACCAACGGCCATATACTACTGTCATCATTAATATCTTCTAAAAAGGCCAAATGGACTTTTTTGCATTGTGAGCATTTTTTAGGAAAAAACAGTTCAGATTGGTAAAACCAGAAATTGTAATATTTGAGTTTGTGTCCATTACAATATGTCTGTTGCACAACATAATGTCCCTGTATCTTTAAATACAGCTCTTGGGTCTGCATCCGAAACACCCTTTACATCTTGGAAGTCCATAATAGAAGATCATGACCCAGTGAGGGTGGAGAGGGATTACGTTCCCATCAGCTCACTCCAGACCATTTCAGATTGGGCAGGAAACTAGGAAAGACCAGAGTCTATGTCTCTAATGAACACATTGTAAAGTAAAAATTAGACTCTTGGAATTATGGAAAACCTCAACTGTACTTCCAATGAGTTATATTTGGGACTAAACTGGGCTAATAAAAATGAGTGCCTAGAATAGTTTACCTTAAAAAATGCCTCTGGGAACTCCGTGTTCAAAAAGATTAGTGCTGTCTCCTAATTACCACAAGCCTGCAATCATTTCAAGCTTTCTCTCCCAACTGTTGCCTGAATAATGGCGCCTTTCCCTCATTGACCTGGATCTTGCAGGGGCGTGTGTGCGCTCCCTCACTGTCCCCGCCACGGTGGGAATGCCCCAAGGCCGCCTGAATGAGGGGCAGCAGAGGCTCCCTATCTGAGGCCTCCCAGGGCCAGGGCGTCCGCTGTCAGGTGCATGCGACAGAGACCCAGCAGCCAGCGGTGGAGTGGGAAAGCTGGAGGGCAACCTAGGGGAGGCCCCGGGAAATCAGGAATCGGGGGGTGCGGGCTGTGCGCTCTGGGAGCACATCCTGATGCGCAGTTTCTCCTTCAGGGGTTTTTCGGGGTTCTCAGAAAGAAAAGGATAGTGCAGAGGCAAGAAAGCTCAGGAAGCTCTGGTCTCCAGTGGAGAAGGGCCGCAGAGACAGTACACCCCGCAACGTGGTCCACCTTGAAACAAGCGTGGGACTGAGGTCTGACCCCCTCATCAGCCAGTCACTTGGGAAGTGTCCCCCTGAATGGGTGCAGCCTGTACGGGGAGGCTGTTCCCCTTTGGTCAAGAGCACCTCCCCCCACTGCGACAAGAAGATGAGGGCTGTGATCCATTATGCGTCCAGGACAACGATGGCAGTGGGCGCCTGGACACTGGGGAGGGCTGGGGATGGGCACCAGCGCCACCGTCCACAGGCGTTCACCTGACCTGGGACTTGGCTGTGAGTTAACGCTCTAGGTCGCCTGCTATGAAACAACCATCGTATTTTAATACAATCTCTTAGTTCATTTGTTTTGATAGCAATTATCCTCTTTGGCTTGGCTGGAGTCTGCATCTCTATTTTGGCTTTTAATAATTTGGATCCCATTCCACTTTTACTCTTCAGAACCTTTCATTATGACCGTTGGCATCTATAAATTAAAACCCCATGCAACCCACTCTGCCAGATTAGATTCACTAACACAGAGGGTGTGGCACTCAATTTGCGTTTCACATCCACCAAAATGTCCAGTCATTGCAAAAGCATTAGAAAAATCCATGCTTCTGGTTTCCACTATTAGGTCATTATTAGTTAAAGCATTACTAACAACAGCTATTGCTTTCATTGATCTTGGCTACAAATAAAAATCAGAATGCTTTTTATTTGTCAAATACAGCCAATGTCTTACTTTTTCAATGAACTGTTTTTTCTGGTCTTCTATATATTATGGCCTTTGCATATTTTGTGTTTATTAAATTAAAGATGCATGCATTTAATAACCTTTGACAAGAGTGATCATGAGCAAATTTAGTGGTTTTTGTGACTGCGTGTCAGAACAAGTTCTTCAGCATCTACGCCACCACGTTACTCTGAAGGAAGGCTTCTTGTGGCAGTTGTCACAGTGACACCAGGCTGAGCCTCTGATTTTTGAAACTTTATTTTTAGAGAGAGAGAAGGGAGGGAGAAAGAGAGGGAGAGACACATCAATGTGTGGTTGCCTCTCACACATTCCCCACCGGGGACCTGGCCCGCAGTCCAGTCATGTGCCCTGACTGGGAACCCAATTGGCGACCCTTTGGTTCGCAGGCCGGCACTCAATCCACTGAGACACACCAGCCAGGGCTCTGCCTCATATTCTAACCAAATTGTGATATCTTGGAGAGTAAAGAAAGAATCTTGCTTACACTTTTATTCTAAAAAATGCAAATATATCACTAATTCAATCAGTTCTTAATGAATTTTTCTTATTTGAATTAAAGTAAACTTTTATTAAAAACAGTCTTATTTTGACATGTGATATCAGCTAAAAATTATAGAGGTAGAAATAGAACTGTGAATACTAGAACTACCCGAAATACTAATAGTGAGTGGAGGCCTTGGAGTGGGAAGACCCCAGGGTAATGATACATATAAATACTGTGAAATATTTTGGAGGCGGAATACACTCGAGTTAAATAATACTTGTCTCCTCTAACTGTTTAATAGACCTGTTTAAATGGCTTTGAATCGACTTGGCAAATGCAAAAGATTTTGTAAAGAGTGTCCTGTCCTTTTGTGTACATTGTATCCGACTTCGATCAGCACCAACGCAGAAACGATAATCGGGGAGACCCCGCTCCCAGGACAAGGCCTGTTTGCCCGGCCCATCCACAACTCTCCATCATTCTTTTCACCGAAGTCCTTTTGTGCCACAGGCTATCCTCATGGGCTCCTAGTAACTGGTGTAAAATGTTTATTAATAGAACAGCCCTGACATAGACCCTGGATACTTTGGGGCCAGCTTAGTGATTGAAACAGAATATGCAGAAGAAAAACAGTAAGTTTATAGCAGAGAAATTTGGCACACACCCTAGCTGAGCAATCAATGTTAATTCACCAAACAAGAAGTCACAGCAATAGCATGCCTCCCTATGATAATGTCTTAGACAGGCGTTTCACCCCCCAATTCAGTCTACCCCTGAGAAAACGTTACAGAGACCCAAAGGAAGCCCGTTTTACTAAACAACCAATAAGTACTCATAAAGGCTCAAACCGTACCCCCAGCTATGGAAGAACTGTAACTTTCAGGGACAAGGCATAATGACCAAGTGCTACCCGGTGACTTCGGCTGGTTAATGACACTGTATAACCATCCATCAGTGGTGAAGGGGCTCCTGGTATCTGAGGAGAGTTTATAGTTTAACTAATAGTTTTGTATCCATGTTGATTTTTAAGTGTGTCAAACGTGTCACTGTTGTGTAAGAATACTGCTGGGGGAGGTGGGTGAAGGGTACCGGAGGTTTTTCTGTACTAGCTTTTTGTCTCTTCCATAGCCAGCATTCCTGTGTGCCCTGGGCACGCAGACAGGCCAGCTCCTGCATCAATGCCTGGCTTTAAATAGTGAGGCATTAAAACTATTCTCACTAAAAAACTTGCCATCAGTTTAAAGATCCAGAGGACATAATTTTCGCTGTGGGAACTAGCTAACTTCAAAATCTATATATGATTTGCCAGTAATTTTAAACATAAGAATTTGGGGGTTATATGGGATTCCAAATGTATTATAAAAATATTCTATAAAACATAGAATGTGTTCCAAAAGAAATAGAAAGATCAATAAATAATAATAAATATTTCCAAATACAGATCCAAGCATATCGGGGACTTAATATGCCATAAAAAGATGTCCAACCTAGTGGAACAAAGCCTAGATCATTAAAAGAACAAAAATAGAATTGTCATAATTGTGCTATAATAACTTGCATGAGGTTCAATGTTTTAATAACTATAAAACTAATATGGTAAAGTATTAGAAGAAAATACAGAATAATTGTAACTTATTGGTAAAGGTAACATTTCTGGAGCAAGTTATAATAATCAAAAAACCTAAAAGAACGCATGGAATGACTGGACAACGTACAAATCCCTTTCTAACAAATAACTATCCAGGCGGGCTTGGACAAAACTGTGAAATGCACGTGCTCATCTGTGCTTTTCCCGTGTAACAGTCAGCCCAGACCCAGGTACTGCTGTCTGACCTGATCCACATTTCATTCTTAAGATTTCCAAGGCCAACCCGTGAGAAATTAGAGTATAGACTTGAGGAAAAACGAAAAGTGTATCGAGCATGCTGAGTTTCTGGCACCAAGTAGGTGTCAGTAAGTGTTTCAGTTAATGGACGAATTTATCTAGGTGGAGAAAGTGCTTTCTCTCTTGGTCAATGTGGCCCTTAATTTTTGATAGTTAATAAATATGCTGTTTAATGCTTCTGAACTTATTCTGCTGGTAAATTCTTTTTCATCTTGAATATGTAAATGAAGATGCATGTAAATTTTGATTGAGCGAATCCCACAAGAACATGCCTTATGTATTTGAAAGATGAGGGTTAAGGGAGAAAAAAAAGCCTGAATAGGGTGGATGTCGTTTACGGGCTGTGTTTTGTGAGCCAGGCAAGGAGAAGGGATCTGCAGCTGACAGGCAGCCATATGCTCATCTTCACTGAACGCACACAGACCTGTTTCTTCTGCAAGTCATGCACGCGAGGAGGAACAAAAACGATACTTCTAATATAATATTTTCAAAAGCCTGCTATGGGAAAGACTGCAGTTTGTAGAATAACTTTTTGTCTTCAAAATCTGATCATACAATAAAACGATTCTCTGTCTCGGCATCCCACTAAAAATTGCACTTTCATGCATCGCGTTCCACTTGGAGAACTTGAAATTGTATTGTTTAAGAAATCCTGTAAGAGTATTCCACATGCTAATTTTCACCACCGTGACCTGAGAGTGCGTGCTATTTCACTGGGAAAAACAGCCTGAATGAAAGTTACCACCGAAATGAAACCAGCACGAATCAAACCGCTGGAAAGCATCTGGTGTAAAATCAATTCAAGTCCTATCCCGACGGTTCGCTTTACTTCAATTGTATACTGAACCGACAAGTGGAGGGAGTCCATTCCATGTGTGCGCATGCGCACCAGCGTGGGATGGTTTCCTTTCTCCTAACCTTCGCCCCTTGGCTGCCAGGCTACTTCATCTGTCACATCGCTAGATTACAACAGAGGCAGTGATACTGTGTGACGGAAAAGAGCTGCAATAAAACGTAATCTTACTAGATAAACGTCAAAGATTATCTGGCTTGTTTCAAAGTACTGCAGAAGAACTAAGGGGGGCAATATGGATCGCAAGCGTGGAGAAGGCAATCAATGGTTTCATCCTCTGTGCATCTCTTGGGCGCCACTGCCCACCCTCCTGTGCCTGCGCGGGGCTGAGTGGAGGCTGCTGGCCGCACTCGTGGGCAATGGCCCGCCAGGAGGCTTCACTTGAAACGCTGAGGTTAAAGTGGGAAGTGACGCATCAGGTGTATTGTGTCCAAACTACTTAAAGACTGTTGATGGGCACCCGCTCCCTGTCTGCAGCAGAAGAGATAGAGGCTGGAAGTTCGCCGCCTGGACGCAGCCCTCAGAGAGACTTTCCATCCGTCATCCGAGTCCCCGGGCAATGTCTCAACCTCTCATCGGGTGTGTGGGAACTCCTACACGTGACTGGTCCAATTTTATCTTAGCACGCTTTTGTAAAAGAAATCTGCCTTTTTCATACTAAACTGCTTTATAATTATTATAAACTTATATAATTATAATTATAAACTTATTATTATAATTATTATATCTCTATACACATAAGTAAAAGTATAACGGATGCAATTTCTAATTCTGCGAAAAACGCTTGGCTACAGAATGGAACCCAAAATAAAGTGACTCATCCCAGACCTGGGAGGGTCTTGTCATTTGTCTGTCAGCCCACTTGCCAATAACTTAGAACAGCTGATAGTCATTCTTTATTTCAATGCACACGGAATAAAAGCATGGAACACCTAGTTTTAAAGACTTGCCGAAACACCCAGTGCCCTTCTCTGCTTTTCTATCTCAACATCATTCAGCATGGGAATCTGGGTAATGTAGCCCCTCTTTTACTTAATTGCACAAATAATCACAACGTCAAAAAGGTGGGCAGATTCAATTAAACATGATGGAGTTAGGGCCCAGAGGATGAACGATATAGTATTTTAAAGCACCGCCTGCCTCCCTGTCCGTCAACTCTCTGCCCTTCTCTAGCTGCAGTCCTTCTCAGGATCGCTCAGCTCCCGAGTGAATTCCCTGCAGGAAAAGGGCTGAGGCATGTGGAACAGAGCGTGAGACCCCTCTGGAGTTCCGTCGTGTTACTCCTACGTCCCATACGCTCAAGAACCCATCATGTGGAAATGTCGTGAAATTTAGCTCTGTGACTCTCTTAAGGAAATTAGGGAATACTTCATCAGTCCGTGTAGCTCAATTTACCAGTACTGTTTTGAAGGAATTGGTTTTTTTTAATGCATTTGGTTTATTTTTTCATTTTTTTTCTTTGGAAAGTGTATATTATTCAGACATTTGTTTGGAATTTAGATTTTGTCTTCTGATCTTATTCAGATACTAAGTGAAATGTAATTGCTATTGCAATGTGTGCGTTATTTTTCTGTGTAGTTTTATAGAGAATTGTGTAGAAAGAGAAAATAAAAAACAACTTGTGAGTTTTTTTCAGTTTTGACAGCATGGTGACCCTCGATGCTCAGAATATCACAAAATAGTCACTTGAAATCTGACAGGGAGGAACCTTTGACTAAGAGGTTTGCAGGGTCTTGGTTACCGTATCTGGGGCAAAGGAGCATCCGAACAAACATTTCCACCCTCGGAAAACAGCATCTGCAACAGGCCGATCTTCTCGAAAATGAGCATTTTTCATGGCGACTTATTTTTTTCCTTAGTGACCAATCTGCCTAATAAAACCCGCTTGAACTCAGGTCCCCATATTTACCCCTTACTTCTGCGCCCCCACACTAGGCCACCGTCAGAGGCCTCCACTCTCCCTGTGAGCACCTTCCCTGCTGTTTCCGACTCGCCTCCGCCCTGCGGGGTCTGTGTTAGCTCCGCATCTCTCCAACCTCACAAGCAACCAAGGCTTCTCTAATATCTCAGGACTTGCTGTTCTTTTCACAGATGCCAGGCACCCGGGCGTCCTTTCCCCCTGGTGGGCTGGCCCCTTGTCTCCCCCTTTGTCTCAGCTGGAGAGTCCCATACACGCATTTCTGATTGAGGATGTTGCTAGAACCTCCAAAACCTATGTCCTCAGAAGCCTCCATGCCTAAAATTTCTGGTTCCTTCTCCCCGAAAACTTTGAACTTTTTAGGATTTCAGTTGCAGAAAAAATGCCTATCATCTGGATTCTAGAGTAGAGGGTCCCCAGCGCTGCTGCTTCTGACATTCCCTTTCCATTCCTCTCTTCTTTCATGTTGACGTGGCTGGACTTCAAAAACCTTGAACTGCTCACCAAATGGCTTCCTTTTTACTTTTTCTTCCTGCCTGTAGGGATAAAGCTGTCATACTCACTTTCATTTGAATTCCTCTATACCCTTCCGAAATTGAGCCTGGCGAAACTCCTTATGAGCATTCATATTTATGATTTTGATTAAATAATTATTTTTTATCAAATAGGTATTGGTCTTATGAAGGGCTCTCATTTAAGTAAAGTATTCTACTCTATGGGTCTATTACTGCATTCCAGCTTCCTTTTATCCTCTCCGGTTTTCCAAATAATTTCCATTTCTCAGACAGGACACCCACTGCATGTCCTATCATCCAGTTAAATCATGGCGGTAATGTGCAGAGTTAGCGCACTCACAATAGATTAAGGGCTCGGTTCTACAAGACGGCTCTCACTTCAGATGCCGGCCGCACACGGGGTCCCAGGCTGCCATACTTCTGCCTGCACAACTGTAAGCTCCAGGCTTCCATGACGCTTCCCTCCAGTTTAATAATTATCTAGACCGACTCACAGAACTCGGGAAGAGCCAGAGTGTCACCCGTGCAGGAGCCCTCTGTCCCCCCAGGCACGGTAATGTGTCACCCGTCTGGCACGTGGATGTGCTCTCCATCCCAGAAGCTTCCTTCACCTCGTGGCTTCAGAGTTTTGGCCTAAGTTTTATTATGTGGACATGACCCATTAAAGCATTGGTCCATGGTGGCTGAACTCAAACTCTGACCCCCAGAGGTTGTGGGGGAGATGCAAGTTGCAGCCCACTTATCGATCACATGGTTGACCTCTCTGGTGACCAGCCCCCTCCCTGAGGCTATCTAGGCCCCCTTCACCCCGAGTGACATCTCATTAGCATATACTCAGAGGCAGTCAGAAGGGCTCATTACTAATAATGAAATGAAGGACACTCCATCAAGCAAGAAAATCTAAGAGTTTCAGAAGCTCTGTGCCCAGAACTACTGACAGAGACCAAATCTACTTCTCGTTGCTGTTGTCGCTATACCACAGATCCTCAGAGGATCACTCTACAGGTTCACGGGAATACAGAACTTCATAAATTTGGAGTACCCTGCCTTGATTCCTGGAAACACGTGTGGAGGGAGAGTGGTCAGAGACTCGGAGCCCTCGCGCTCTCCTCATGAAAGGATTAAATCAAAAGAACACTGCGTGCCTAAGATTCATCAGTAAAGGCAACTATCCTCTCAAAGTGGGTAAATTACTCTATGGAAAATCATGAAAAATGAAACAGGTAACATGTACTTTTACCCCTTTCAGCCTGAATAAAATCGCAGTCAGCAATCTGGCGCCCAGGCGTAACGTCTGTATTGGAAGAAGCCGTGCTAGAAACTAGACCGTAACCAGACAGTGGTTCACGAGTCTCCGAGTATTAAGCTTTGCCTACCCCGTTTCAGTTCTTCAGGTCTACCCAGTGCACCTCTGTCAGTAGATAAGCCACGGAGGGCGGCATTATGTTTTTAGTGATAATCCTCCCTTACATTTCGATGCTGTGTTCCACGTAAGAGTTCTTTCTCAGGTATTGGCCCCTGGCCACCCGACCTGACAATGCGGACTTATTCCTGGTCGCTGTTGAGCCCCTGAAGCTGATGGTTGTCTCATTGCTGGGATTCTGGCTGTGTGCATGTGTGGTGACAGGCCATGGTATCACCGATCTCTGAAATGGCTCTCGGTTCCACTTATCTCTCCGGTTTTGACCATTTCCAATTTGCTCCTTTGGGAAACTCCTCAGTGAAGAAAATCCCAGTGGCCCAGCCAGGGTCTGAGTTCCTTTAATATTAAGCTGTAGGCATAGACCACGCAAAACATGGCGTTTACATTAAATTGTGCTTATTTAATGATGTAATTCTTTTTCTGACATCAGCTAGGTTCTCCTTGGAATGGAGGTTCTGTCTTGGTCATTTTAATACACCGATCTTAGTACAGAGTGTGGTGCGTCGTCGCTGAATAAACCGAAAGATGAGGGAGTTTATAGACTTCAAAGGTGAGCCTGTACTACTGTGATATGTTATTTATCTTTCAATGGACAAGTAAATTAAAAGCTTACTGGATGGAGAAAATACTATTGTTAAACTTAATGGTGGAAAAGATGACGATGATTAGGTAAAGTCAAGAGAAATAAAATGCATTAATTAATATTAGCCTAGATGCTATTCATGCTACTTAGGATAAAAAACAGTTTTATGAAAATATTTGAGTTTCTTGTTACCTAAGAGGATGTCCTTTTAACCAGTGAAAGTGAACCTGAAGAATGAATAATGTATTTTTCATAATCCAAATTAAAAAGTTAAAGATAAAGGCTACAAACTCCCTCTCCCCCCTCATAAATATATAAAAATACAATGCAATTATCACTAGAGTGAGTGAATCACTAAAAATTATAGAATATCACAAATTACTTGGAAATGTGAAGCATAATAATTCATATTTTGGAATAAATTCTAGGTTTGTCAGTATGAACTTAAAATCAAACTTCCTCTTTTCCTCTTTATATTGACGTTTAAATCATAGGGTATTATCAGAATGATTTCCACTGGAGATAAAATTAATCTTTACATTTCGGTTTAAAGTATTACTAGTAGATAAGTTATATCCCTTTACATTAACTGCCAATTATTTCACAAATAAAATTCAAGTTGTTACTGTCTGCGGACATCCCATATAAATCAAATTATTCATTGCTTTTGAAAAACCTAAGTTATTAATGTGCTCAACTCAGTGTACTTGTTTATTTCCCTTCAATATAAATGATTTATGCAATTCATTAGAGTGTGGTAATTATCACTTAAGACTCATAAGGCTCTTGGATGTGCAAGTTTGCTGGTGTTGATGAAGTGCGCGCTGATGTACAAGACGGGTTTGATAAGAAGTACATCCAGGATAATGAAAACATTCAGAGTATCCTTAAAGAACAACTAGATGCAATTATTTTATTGCAGGGAAGCCCAGAGCTGGGGATGATTTTTAAAACACTTGTTAGGTACCAGGTGTCCTGGGGACACAGAGAAAGGGAGGTCCAGAATAAGCACCTGCAGGAACGGGTAGCTGGGGTTTCCCAAACAAAACCGCAGTGAACTGAGTGACTGACCTTTGAGTGCCGGTTTTTCAAGTATTGTGGTTATCACCACCAAAGCCTATTTCAAGCATAAGCTGAAAACCTTGGGAAGTTGCAATACACAGATTTTTTAAAATGTCCTAAAATGGTGACTTAGGATCCTTTCAATTCAACATTGAAAGTATGTTTTCTTTTGTTCTCAAATATATCCCTTCGTTTTCCAGAGGTCGTCAAGATGGCCTAGGAGAAGACCCAGCCTTTGTTCCCACAAAGATCAACAACCGCACAGCCATCTGGGCATAAAGAGAGTTCTGGAGTTCACTGAAGAAGGGTCGGCAGCACAGTGGAGCAGAACTCCCGAGCCTTAGCCCACAACAAGGGCAGGACGAACAGCGCCCTCACCCTGCGGCATCCGTCTCCCAGGCCTGCGCGGCTCGGAGTACCAAGGACGATCTCCCCAGCTGGGAAAGGGCTCGCGGTGGGGAAAAGGGCAGCAGCTGGGTGACCAGCTTCGCCAGGCACTCAGAAATCGCTGCACCTAAAGACCCGCGGTGGTTTCGCCCCGCCCACCGACAGGTGCAGCTAGGAGTATGGAGATGGTTAGGAACCGGGAAGGAGCGCAGGGGCTGACGGAAGCCACACACACAGCCTGAGTGCCTGTGGGCCCAGCCACCTGCTCTGCAGGCAACCCCAGCAGCCGTTGCCACTGAAGAAACACGAACTGCCATGGACCCCTGCCATCTTCAAGGGATTTTGCCTCCCACGTCCACATATTTGCGGAGGCCAGTTACTGAGTCGCTCCCTGCTCCCTCCAGCCTCTACGCCCAACCAGCTCCTAGGATTAGCACCAACAGCCGCCCCAGGCCTCTGCTGCTACCCAAGTGCAAGACACCAGCCTGGACACCCTCGGCTGACTGCCCCCGCTGTGCACGTGCTTGGGGCCAGCTCCCCCAGGTGTGCATCTGACTCCGAAGGGCACACTGTCCGCCAAGGTCCCAGCGCTGCTGGTGGGTTTGGGGTCAGCCCTGTCTCCAGGAACTGCCCTGCACCGCTGAGCTAGCCCCTCCAGCTGTGCACCTGAACCCTGCCCACTCCCTTGACCCAGGGTAGTGCTCACTGATGCTCAGAGCTCCCAGCGCTCCTTTCCGCCCCGTTTCTCCCTGTCCACTGTCACTGACTTGTACCACCGGGCTCACCTGCAACCTGCACGCACCAGACCTGTCTCCCGTGGCTGGCTTCCATTGCTAGGTGCTTTAACATTAAGAATATTTCATAGTAGTTTCTGGCTCCTGCGTTTCAGACCGTGTTTCTTCTCTTCTACCTGTATAATGCCCATGCGTGGAGCTGAGAGACACCTCATACATGAGGCTGAAATAGCAAGATACGCCAATTGTACGGCGGGCTGTCATACACTTTCCTGCCGGCCACGGGAACTTCACTGGGAAAAGGAGCCAAGGGAGTCGCCCACAGCCACAGCCACATTCCCCCATCAGTTATTTTCTCACCATTGAAAGCATTTCATGTTATACAAATTTTGTTAAATGGTTTGGATAGAAATAGTTGTATCTCTTTCTCTACATAGATACAGTCTCTCTCTGTTAATGATTGTTTCTTTACTGAATTGAAAATCTATCACCCTTGACACTGTATGAAATACATTGAAAGACGACATAAAGAAAAAATGTGCTTAATTATTATGCAATGAAATTCCATATTATTATAAATAAAAATAGCATGTGACAGCGAAACAGCATGCTCCTAGGCTGCAATGACCAGTTTGACATTTGGTGACTGTGTCAATTGGAAGAGTAACTGGAAGTACACGCTTGTCTTCCAACGGAGGCCTTTCATTCCACTGCAAAGTGCTCAGGATACTGATGGAAAGAAAAGCAGAATCCTAACTTGGCGCTTAAAATGGTGAAAGTTCTGTCATAAGAACTGTCAGAGCAAGCAATTAGAGACCAAAAAGAAAAAAAGAGGCCACATTTTAATGAATATTTTTTAAGGGACTGAGATTCACCACAAAAAGAAATCGATGCTGGTTTTCTACCTTTTATTCACTCTCCTAAGTCTTATTGCCCAGTTAAAAATCAAAAACAGGTCTTTAAAAACATATATGAATTCCAAATTCCATTCAATCAATACCGATTAAATTACAGTTTAACTGCAGTTTTTATAGATTTTACCGGAGCACTTTCTTTCCGTCTACTTTGTCCCTGGGCAGAGCTCTCTGGTAGGAATTGCTTTACTCTCATTTTCTGACAGGCCAAGTACCACTGAACAATTTAATTTTTCCCTCTCAAACACCGGTAGTTTCAATCTTCCTTGGTTATGGCACGTCTAAGTTTAGACATCAACGAGACCGTGACTCTCAAGCGTGGGTCGTAGTTGGGGACCCCCTCATTTCACTCTCACCTGGTGAGGTCATACTTGTCCTCCCTCTGAACTGCCATGCTTTCGTGTCTCACTGAATGATAAGGACGTAACCTAACCATTCGGCACATTTCGGAATCGGGGTCTGCGCCTTTGCCTTGCTAACCGACTCTGATAAGACCACTGGCCGTGGGACCAGAGATAAGACGGGTGTCATCATTCAGCCTGTTGTCTGCAGTGGTGCAGGGACAGCTGAAAACTACAGTTTAGTGCCGTGCTGTAACGTCTACGCCAGAGGTCACAGAAGAGGCGACTAACCTGGCCTGTGTGACCCTGTGAATCTTGCTCGGGGAACCTGCTTTCACACCACGTGTCCACCTGTGTTCTAGCCAGTGGTTTCTGATCAGTGGCTCACAGCTGGAGGAGCCCACATGTCTTGGGTCAGGAGATTACACGAATAGTTCTGAAGGTGATCTACGTGTCACTTGCCTAGATACCAGTGGACAGTCCTAAAAGGTAAACTCGGATAGCCTGAACCAGGGACAGAAATATCGAGGACCTATTGTTTCCTGAGAAGCCTTTGCCTACCATTCACCCCACCCCCGAGTCACTGAAATAATTTAATAGGTAACAGCTTAATAAATGAAGATGCTTGAAGAAAGCTCTTATTGTAAACACAAGTGTTAATTATGGATCTTCCAACACTTTTCAATATTCTCCTTTAACTATTTTATTGGGAAACAGTTGAATCTTTTAGTTCTGCTTACAAACCTGGCAACTGTGTCTTAGCTCATGTAATGTGGAGTCAAATACAGGCAACAATAACAATGACAAAAGAAACCCACTAGCAAACGGAAGACTCATTGAGAACATTATCTAGCTTCAAGGTTATCGTCTCACTCAGTTTTACCAAGTGCTTCACTGAGCTACGCTCCTGGCGGACCTCAAGGGCATTTTCCTGCCTGCCTGCCCCCCCTGCCCACTCCAGAGCCGGTGCCTCTCACTGTAGGTTCTCTGATGCCGCGACTCCCCACTCAATGTACCAGTGTCTGAGTTTGATTGCATTAGATTATGCTGAAGTGATATAACGACAGTAAAGTCTCCTTGGCTTGCAATAATGAATCCTTTTCTTACATTCATGTCACATGCCCTTTGCAGGTCGGCTCTCACGCTTTTCTAAGTTTTATTCTTCCCAGCTGAACGGTGATTTGGCCCCTCAAACTTCTTGGATAGGACAAGAATCACTTGTCATGTTTTACTTACTGAAGCATATCTTCTGGTCAAAGAATTTCTCTATTTCTTGCTACTATAATAGGATGTATTATCCTTCCACAGGGAGGGAGAGTGAATATTTGGATACAATGAAGTGCTTTAGCACAAGTGGCCTTTTATGAGAAAACAGAGTGAAGAGTAAGTATAGGGAGAGGAATCTGTTAGCCGGTAACTGTGGTAACCTAGGTGACGGCTGATGGTGGTTCAGACCAGGAAAACAACAGGAGAGACAAATGGTCACCTTATGGATACATGTACAGGATGCACGTTCTGAAAAATTGGACATAAGACGAGAGAGATAAAGAATCAGGATCATCGGAATTATACAGCTTGAACTAGGATTCAAATGCCACCAGCGGAGGTTGGAGAAGGGGGAGGGTTGTAGGAGGGAGTGAGGAGAGAGCACAAGGTCATTGTGAATGGACCACGGAGGCACAATAGGACTCTGGATTTCTGTGCTCATATACTTTAAATAATGTCAGCTGGTGTTCCCGTATATTTGTCTGGCCACGTTCAACCAGGATGGAAATCTTCGTCACACTCATATAGCAGAGAGAGAGGGGGAGAGAGAGAGAGAGAGAGAGGGAGAGGGAGAGGGAGAGAGAGGGGGAGAGAGAGAGAG
>CM052547.1:3272375-3448514 GCA_028533065.1 Trachops cirrhosus
GACCTGAAGGTTCCAAGGGTTTAAACAATTGCTTGGAATGTGGGTTCTGGGGTAAGGGCACTGGAATTCACAAAATTAAAATAGCTAGACGAGTGGTTCAAATTTGTATAAGAAGATCCAGGATATGATTTTAACTGTAATTCACAGAAGCAGGATGGACACCAAGTCGCTGAAAGAGAGCAGGTGGAGAAGCCGGGTGATCACGAAGCTGGGAGAATAATCTGCCCGATGGCCAACTGATAATGCATGATTTTCCTAGGTTTCTGGCCTTTCCCACCACATCTTGGTCCACCACACCCTGACTTTGTGATTAACGTGATTTGACCAAAGCTATATTTACACATCACTTCAGTGCTGGAGTTAAACATTCCTGTTTTGCTCTGCCCTTTTTACACGAGTTTACGATGGCCTGCTCTTTGTTTCTGTTCTGGGGCCATGAGAACATCTTTGGACACACTTGAGAGCTGCTCTCAGTGGGACTTTGGGACTGTGGAAGGTTGTGGAAAACCAGAGAGCCACCCCCACCCTCCCCAGCTGAGTCCAAACCAGTCCTGCATCTCTGAATCACGGGAAAGAACCCAGCCACGTGGGTACCACGGCCTGGCCAGGGGACAGCTTGTCACAAGCCCACAAATGACCCCAGATGGGGATGGAAGGAGCACAGAGCCAGAACACAGGTGAATGAGAAGCTCACTGCACTCTGGGAAGCTGCTGAGCTCCACATGGTCAGCTACCTGGCAAGGGCTCACTGAGACATACATGCCTACGGCCATCTCTGAGCCTTAAGGTGAGCAAAATATTAGAGAATAGACAGTGGTTAAATTCCTCAAATCTATGTTAGTGCATAGAGCAAAATGGGGGGGCAGGAAAAAATCTGGGTGCCCACAGGCCGCCTGTATTTTCTAACCAGCTTTCCCCAAAGGGAAAGCAAACTTTCTCATAACAGCAGGCAGTTTCAAAGCTTGGAGCCAGGTGCCCGTGGGAATGAGGTTCTTACACCCCGCAGAGCCTGGGTCTGGGGGGCGCTGTCTTCCACAGTGACTGCATCTCAGAGTTATGGCGCCCAGTCCTTGGGAATGGCGTTTCTTGGTTGTGGCACTAGCAAGAGGTTTCTAGAAAGATTTACATCAGCAAAGGGCAGGCAAAATTCATAGTTGCAAGTTTTCTAAAGCATAATCTCTATATTTCAGATATAAAGGAAATAGAAAACAAAAGAAAAACTTTTTGTAAAGAAATGGAGGCAGGCTCTGTGATTAGAGCTTCTGGATGCAATCGGGGCTGGGGTGTGGGGGGAGGCCAGGCCCAAGGGCAGAAAGCAGCCTGTATGGAGGTAGTGCGGCTTTGGGGAAACGTCACATCTTTCTTGGTCAGAGGATACTCATTCCAAGTTGCCTATCTTGGCTGAAATGTTCCAATTAAATCTTTATGCGCTTTGAGTTGAGCTAATGTTTCTATCTCAAGAATGATAAAATATTTATCGAAGGAAGAAGGTATTATGGATGGATGGTACCCCCTTGGGAAGATATGCTACAAAATCTTTAAAAACTGAAAAGCAAAATGGATAACTGCTCTCTCTACACACAGTAGGAAAGGCTTAAAGGCAGCACTGAGGATGAGTGTGAGAGAAGAGACCGGGAACGTTTCCTGAGAAAACCGACATCATCACAGATCAATCTGTTAACGGACAGTCCACCCTGGTAATGTCCTTGTGTTGGCACATACATCCCGCAACGATATTTAATATCTTCATCAGCAGAGCAATCCTAATAATACCATCCAAGTGTGTTTATTTGTTTGGTCATTATTTTACACTTTTCTATTCTTATATTATTTCTCTCATCTCCCCCACTCTTTTCATTTGTTTACAGTTCTATTTTTCTCCCTGAAAAACGATGATATCTCTGAAAGAAAAAGAACAGGTGTCTATTGGTATTTTCCCTCAAGCCTTCCAAAATGTGCCACAGTCTCTGAACCCAAGAGTGCATTAGTGTCAATTTTGTTTTAGGACACTGATATAAGTATACTGAGCGGCACACACACACACACACACACACACACACACACACACTGTTATGTTGGATATTCTTAAATATTAGAGCTCTTAATAATACACAAACTACGATCCACCCCGACAGACCGAACTGTGTCCGGCAGTGTTTGTGCTCCGGGTCAGAAATGTGCCCTCCGTAGGGAAATGGGAGTCAGTCCCGGGTGTGGGCTGGGCTTTCAAATGTAATGGGCGTGCAAACAACATGAAATTTAAAACCATGTCTTGGTGAAAAGTGGGCTCAGAGATGCTACAAGGAAAAGACAGTCGCAGCCCAACATTTAGCTCAAAGGGAGGTCGGCACAGACAAGAACTGCAAACGCCACGCATGCGCGCCTGGGGGGAGGTGGGGGTGTGGCGTCTGCGTGAGTGCACAGAGGTGCAAAAGTGCGGGGTTGCCGCTGCACAGGGTTACCTGAGCTGCGGGTGCCTGACAGCGCGCCCACCTGCTCAGGCTGAAGAGGCAACCAAAATGCTGAGTCAGTTCAAAGACACATGACTGATACAGCACCGAAAAAAGGTATCGGGAAGAAACTAATGTCAGAATTCACAAATCAATAATGTTTGACAGCAATATACCGAGCTGAAAGAGGATGATGAATAGCACAGCTGTGATCAGCCATCGTCAGCATCACAGAACTGAGATGCTTATTATGAGACCTTATTTTACAGAGAGCTGTTAAGGGGGGAAAATGGTACCCTATCTCTCCCTGCAAACTCGATTGCCTTCCTCGCAGAGAGCTTTTGTATGAATTAGTGCATCTCTTGGAGAGTAAATAGGTGGGATCCCTTTATGTTTCACAAAAAGGTGTGTCCTCACAAGGAGGAAGCTCAAAGTATTTGCTTTTCTCTTTTCAACACATTTGACTCTTCCCCAATATGAGACGCAGAACTACTTGCTACAAAATGTGTATTTCTACAGAATTCTTAATGTAGAAATTTTATTTTCCGTGAAGATAGCTGCTTTTGTGTAATAAAGAGTGCAGAGAGAAGAGGAGCGATGGAAACTGCCTTCAACTCGGTGGCTGTAGCAACAAACGAAACAACGGATGCCAGGAATTCCTGGGCCGCGTCACCGGTGTTCGGACTTGAAGCCGCGAACCTGAACTCCCACTGCCCTTCAGCCGGGCGCCAGAATCACCCCTTTTCCCTCTTCCCAATCTCCGGGCTTTTTGTGTGGGTGTCTGGTTAGAAGGGATTCAATGGAATTCCTGGCACATAAAAATATCCAATAAATACACACATATATGTATTTATACATATAAATATATTTTATACTTATGTATATGTTTTATATTTATGTATTAATATATACATTAAATACATATGTGTATTTTTATATAAATATATTTATGTGTATATAAATACATATATGCATTTATGTATAATATTCAATAAACACACATATATGTGTATTTATATATACATAAATATATATAATATGTATAATATTCAATAAACACACACATGTATGTATTTATATATACATAAATATATATAGTGAAATTCTATTTAGTTGAGTTGTGCAGTTTACTTTCTCCCCAATTCCATTCGTTAAAAATACTCTATGCTATAGGATTCTTTTTCATTTGCTTTTCATATTTTCAAGCCAACTTTTTCATTTTCCATAATATAAATTTAGTAGATATTTATCAGATTGCCAGAAATGATTTGACCACTTCCAGACAAGGAACGTGTGACGCTCTAGCACACTGGGCAGTTAAAAACAACAATAACTGTGTATCCAACTGATGCTATTTCTGTAGCCTGAGACCAGCTGCCACTGACACAGGGAAAAAGTAGGAAGTTTAAGAAATTATGCAGATATTTTAGGGAAAATAAAACGCTCCAACTTCCATGCCAAACAGTACGTTTAAATGCCTTTTTTCTCTTATTCGTGGAGACTGGGATATGCAGCCCTTCGGAACATACTCTGAATGATTTAAAGCATTTTATGTCATGCTTTCTAGTATTCCACGTGGTGTCGCATCCTCAGAGAGAGGTGGTTTGCGTTTCCCAGCAGTTCAGTTACTGTTTGAACGATGGCAAATGTGCACAGGACGTGGGAGGCAGATGGAGGGAAACCCTGAGACATTCCCGGAGCCGCTCTGAACTCGGCAAGAGGCACTTCGCGGTGTGTCCCCCACCGGGAGGTCCTCACGGGCCGGCGTCCCGGCTTTGCTGGGCTGGAGGTCTCATCGAGCACCGCCGCTCTCGGGGGTGCAGACAAGTTGTGAAGATGGGGCTGGAAGCCGAACAGGACCCAGCTTTTTTCATGGGACATCATTATAAGTTAAAGTGACTGAGAGGCAGGTGACAGGCATTCAGACGGCGATTTTGCAGGGGTTTCTCGGAACTGAACACAGAGAGTTGGTGCTGTCACTCCAAAGAAAATAACCCACAGGGTTTGTTTCCACCGATAACGTGGGAGAGAGCTGAAGCAACGGAATACAGAGGAGAAAGAGAATTTTGGAAATCTTTTATCTTCAACCAGAAGTTTGACACTTTTCCAAAACTTAAAATGTTTCTCCCGAGAGCCATCGCAATATTAGGAATGTGAGTTTTTTACACTGTGTAACATTTCAAAAATCTCCATAACTCATTGAGCCAATATTTTATTAATGGACAATGCTTACTCAGAGCTGTTGCAAATCCGTGTATGGAGAAAGCGATTATTTATTGATGTGGACCCAACTTTCCCTTGACAACCAGTCTCTAAGGAGCAACCACTATTTTTTTTTTAAATTGGGGATGTAGAACCAAAACTGAATATCCAAAGTTATCAGCTGAATATAATATAATAATATTCCTCCCCTTTTAAACTGCATGTCTATGTGGAGCCACATTTTCCCTATATATTTTTACCAAACATTATTTCTAAGCAGACTAAATACAGGAGGCAGGCATGAGAATTCAGCTGACTTCTATGTAGCTGTTCATTTAAGTCATGTACAAACATATAAAAAAATACCCCTCTTCTCATCAGTCATAGTTTTGTTTTGGAAAATATCATTATTTTCATAAAATTACATGAGTAACATTTCTAATTAGTGTACTATTTTAAATGGATTAATAAGGAACTATTTTTGGAATGTCCATTTCAATTTTGAATATGCAACTCTTGGGGTCCCAGGAGTATGGGGAGGCATGTTAGCAAGTGTCTGTCTGTCCAGGATGAAAGAGACAGGAAAACCACCATCCCCTGACCAGGGCTTCCCCACCCTGGCTCTGAAGCCTGAGTTAGGGGCTATGGGATAATCCCTGGAAAGTTGGGCCCTACTTATTAATCTGTAAATAAGAGGCAAACAATCTAACTTGGAAAAAGAGCTAGAGACTGGGACAGGAATTTTAGAGAGGAGGCTACCCAACCGGCATTTACATATGAAAATATGCCGAAGACCATTACCTACCAGCGAAATGTAATTACAACTTCAAGTTCACTATGCACCCACTAGAACGGTTAAAATAGCAAGTGTTGGCCCTGGCTGGTGTGGCTCAGTGGATTGAGCACCAGACTGTGAAGCAAAGTGTAGCTGGTTCGATTCCCAGTCAGGACACCTGCCTCAGTTGGGGGCCAGATCCCCAGTAGGGGGCGCTCAAGAGGCAACCACACATTGTTGTTTCTCTCCCTGTCTTTCTCCCTCCCTTCCCCTCTCTCTAAAAAATAAATAAAATATTTTAAAAAAATTGCAAGTGTTGGAGAGAATGAGAAGCAACTGGAACTCTCAGACATCGATGTAGGAATTAAACTTGTACACTATGTTTAGGAAACTGTTTGGCAGTTGTTGATAATGTAATATAAATGCCTCCCCTACATTTCACTTCTTCTACTCCTAAGTACCATAAACAAGAGAAATTATTTCCAAATGATTGTACATAATAATCACAGCAGCAAAAACCAGAAAAAAGTTCATAAATAAATATTTTATATATTCATAAAATGATCCAAATGTTTTATAGTTAAAATTTAGCAAAGTACAGATGAATGCATACCCATACTATAAAACTGTTGTAAAATAGTACATTCGATACAAAGCATGAACAACAACGATAAAAATACACCCATGAGCTATGAAAGTGGCAGGACTGTTGATGTGGAAAAGTAGTATTCATGGCTGGTAACATTTGTTATGGTTGGTTAGGCAAAAGTAATGCCATTTTGGCTTAGTTAAGGAGACATAATTCTGTATTTACTGGAAAAATGCAAAGGATATGGCAAAACAATTTACACTAATAAGTTCAGGAAAACAAATCTGAGTTAATTGTGTCCAAAGCTAATATAAATATGCAAAGAGTAAGATTTTAAAAAGTCAAATCTTACATGGTTGTGAGAATTCGAAATTTTTTTATACAAAAATGGAACTCATTGGAATTAGCGTTAAGATCCTATGGAGAACAAGTAATGAGGGGTATTCATTTTAAATAATCCTTATATATTTTTATTTAATAGTTCTGCTCATACCTTTTATACCTAGTATATTTTGAAATATGGTACAAATCCACCTTCTCGCTGACGTGTAAATGATAGAAACTGTGGAATGCATATATAGTCTGAAGCGCTTTATATGGTAATTCATGATTTCCTAATATCCCAAAGAAAATCACTGCACGTGTCCTGTTATTACAAAGTAGCAATGCACCTTCACCACTAATTGAGGAAGAATTGCAACAGTGCATCCGCTCTCTTTGCTAACTGGTGGGACTTTCAGACACTTTAGTAAACTTGTTACTCCCGTGTCTAAAACGTTGACAAAACCCTCTTGCCAAAACCCAGGCAGAGAGGATCCACGACTTCCCTTTTATTTGCTAGGATTTTTATTTCATTCTGTAAGTACTTTGTCTTCGTGGTTTATCTTTCCCTAGCTTTCTGGGTTTTATTTCTTTTTCTTTTTTGTGTTTCTTCTGCTTGTCTATCTTAATCTTGCTTTTCTGACATGCTATGTCTTATCTCATTTTTCTCATGTTTTCTCCATTCACTTTGGAATTGGTACAATGGATAACATAATGTTTCCATTGAAAAATGGAAAAGTGAGTTGGCTGATTAATGTGCATACACACAGTATTTTTTTAAAAATCTCAGAGAAAGACAAATACTATTCTTGGAGAATAAAGTCGGTCTCAACCCCCTTCTCTGCCCCCAAACGAGACTACCCCACCAAAGGATGAGAGCCACTGAAGAGGGAAAGGAGAGAGAGATACAGAGCAATTGGTAGCTGCTCTTCGGTTTGGGTTTTCCAAATGGTTTTCTAAATGACAATGACCGTGGATCATCAATCACTGTCGCCATCAACGGTAACCCTTTCACTCCACGAGGCGACAAGGACCTCAAGAGTTACTAATTGTGGAAAAAAGACAAATAAATACATTATCTGGTGGAAAATGTGATGACGGTAAGCGCTGTGAAGAAAGGCAACTACAGAGCTGGGGCAGCAGCTTAAGGACGGCTGTGCACGGGTTTCGACAGCACATTGGACGAAGTCAGGACAGATCTCCCTGAGACCGTGATGAAGGGCACTCCCCGGTAATATTCAAGAGCAGTAAGTAGGCCAGGAAGAGGACATGTTCCTTGCAAAGGGAAAGGAGACCATCGCTATTCACTGACAGGCCTATTTAGTAGCTAAAGGGATATCATTCCTTTAGTATGTAAAATACCAGCCACCTTTTGGTTAAGCAGGGACTTGGGGTAGGTAGAATTCTAAGACCCTTCAATTGGCACCCCCTGCTGGATGCTCCTTGTATAGGCACCTCCTATCTGAGCAGAACTCTCTCTGCCGTGATCGGGTTAGTCAGGAGGGAGGGAGGGATAGTTTCACACGTGGTGAGTACTCCGAACCAGTGGACTTTGAGTTCATCAAAGGGATATGGTTCTAAGTGGGCCTGACTCAATTAGGTGAAATCTTTAAGAAGGGACAGGGCCCTTCCTGACGAAAGAGACACTCCCATTCTGACCCTGTAGAAGCAAAAGGTCATAATGTACGAGGGGTGACCTATAGGAGCCAGGGGTCCACAAAGACCTGGACTGGGCCAGTGGCAGATTTCTCTCTGAAGTCCCGTGAAGATTTAAATGGATGAGGACCGTGTGTGTACCTGTACCTGGTGACACCAGAAAAACAGGAAGGGAGGTCAAGGACAGCATGTTTAAGGGCAGAAAATTAGCCTACACTTGGCCATCGTGATTTTATCAGCTGGTTATTTGCCACCTCACTTTTCAATTAACAATGCAGTTGATGTCCCCTTAGTTAGGCTAATTAGGCTTGAAATTACATGTGCTTAGATAATTTTCATATATCTACTTAGACTTGGATTTTAAACAATTTAATTGATTGTGTTTCTCATAGTGAAAATGAATCTAACTGTACATTGTAGTAATTTTAAAAAGACTAAAGCGAACCATCTGATCCTTAAACTGAAAATCCTGTGTTCTTAATTGACAGTGTAACAGGAACAATTTGAATATTAAGTTCAGTAAATGCTCAAGAATAAGCAAAACAAATATTTGAGCACATCACAATTTTAGTGTGGCACACCCTCTATTAAACTGCAATTTCTCACTGGCTGACAACTGATGGGCCACTGGACCACATCTTCAAAGATGATTCCCCCATAATATTTTAAGCTGCATGACATAATTAATTTACAGTACCTAAGTTATTAAAATCCTCCTGAGATAAAATCATGGTGCTTTACACTTTAAATAACTCATAGGGTTGGGTAGCATCAAAATAGAAAAGTCATTTTAAAAATGTTTTTCCTAATAGATTGTATACAATGATTTAAAATAAAGACCGAATCCCATTTTATTCCATTAGGATATTTAATTTATTTTTCAAATTTTATTTTCAGAAAATTTCAGTTGGTCAAGCCATCATTAAAATGGTATAGATTTTATTAGGGTACGTGTTTAAATAAATCCATTAATGCCGGATTTTAGTCACTTCAGTAAGGTATCAGTATGTAATGTCGCTTTGGCAAGATGTCAGTAAGAAATGTATCCTCGAAGAGCTGAGATTTGCTCATAACAGGTAGAGGGATGAATCCAATCCCCCGACGTAACTGTTGGGTAAAACAACGCACAGGAAGTGCCCAGCTCGCTGTCACAGGGTGCACAGGAGAGCACCTTCGACCCCCGTGCCCCGTGTTCCCCCTTTGCCTCCCCTCCTCCCTGTCTCCTGCGGCCCGAGTCGGGAGAACAAGACACACGGATGGGGAAGATGCAAAGACCCACGCAGGGTCAAGTCCAATACTTGATGGTGTTTCCATGTGTCAAAACATCAGCAACTCTGTACAAAGAACTATTAAAAAGTTGTCTACATTTCTAAAGGTGCCTATTAAATCATCCATAGCTACAAAAGTGATTTTGCAATAAAAAGTCACCCATCCGCCTAATAATTGAGGAAACGTATATTATTATACAAATTGTTACAAAAAAGCCCCCAGTCCTGCCGCCAGGGCGTCACTCTGATCGCCGTGATGCCTGTGGGTGCCCGGGACTGAGCAGAGCGACGCCCACGCGGGGGCGCGGTCCGTCACTGACCCTGAACGCGCCTCTCAGGACTCTGCGGAGGTTTGAAACGAGATGAACTTGAACACCTGTGGCTCTGCATCTCGTGGGATTTAGCAGGGCTTTAAATAATCGCGTGGTGGGGATGTTGAATCCGTCTCACCACGATGGACGTGCTGGCCCTCCCGAGGCCGATGCCTCTAGTCTGCGGTTCCCACTTGTCTTCCTCTTCGATGTCCCTTCAAGAGCAAAGCCACCCGTCTCACCCTTGGCGACCAGGGAGCCCGAGTCTCCACGAGAACCATCGGGTGTGTGAGCTCCAGCTCTTCCCGGCTCCTTTCCTAAGACCCCCAACTAATGGGGAAAATCCTCTCATTTTGTCGCAAAACCCCAAATGAGAGATTGTTTTCCTTAAAGACAAACAAAAGCAATAGAACGAAAGATTACATTTGTTTTCAGTGTTTCATTTTTACATCAAAAAAGTGAACAGAAAGAAACCTCAGGTGGTAAAATTATGAGGCAAGAAATAATCGTGAATCAAGGTTAAGAGGTGCAAGGCAAATGGATATGGGTTAATCATGGATATCATTCATTTAATTAAAATAGTGTCAAATCTTAAAGGAGAAAATTAGAAATAGAACAGAGCATGGAAAAAAGACAATTGTGAGAGAACATAACATGCAACTGTAAATTTACTGGTTTAACATTTACAACAATAAAAACAAAAAGAAATGCATACTCTTGCTAAACTCTATGATGAATACTGCAGAAATCTTGTTGATTTAAATTATAATAAATTGCTTTTTATTTGATGTGTGATATTTAAAAATAATACAGCAAAATTATATAGGCTAAAATCTACAGGCTATAGTAATTACTAGATAATTAAGTTTTTCACTTATATACTTACTATCTGTAACTAGTAAGTTAATAGAAAATCACATTTCTACTTCATTCGCACTCATTCCCCTCTTATCCTCTCTTCACAGATGATGATCAGCAATAAATCCCATCTAAAGTGTGATGCCTACTAGAGCCCTCAGCAAATCTCCATTAATCAGACCCTATTTGAATGGCAGCGGAAGAAAATACTTCAAAAGCCACTTGCTAAACAACTGTGACATCAGTCCAGCCACCAGTTCACACTTAGCATTCCTGGGTGCGGTTTTAACGCAGTATCAGAGACAGCAGGGAAATGGCAACTGACTCTCAAGTCTCCTTTCGCCACCTGAATCTCCCCCACCAAGAGGACATCACCGTGACTCCCTACTCACAACTGTGGCTGGACCCGTACCTATGTAAAATGTACATTATTCATGGGCGCATGCAATCTGCATGAAGCGGTGACGGTGAGCAGATGAGTCAGACAGCTTGCTTCCTACTACTTATCAGTGACTGGCTGTGGACAAAATCAGTTCTCCCAATTCTCCCACGTGACTGCAAGGATGCGCTGTCACTGGCTGATGGAGAAGTCCCGGCACAGTTAGAGACAATTGACAGGAGTAGCAAAGCCCCGAACTCCCTCTCTACAGTCACATCTTAACGCAAACATCACACCCTTCGAAACGGTTGGTTTTTCGGCAGCAGAGAAACACCGAGTCTCATGTAAAGAAAATAAAGAAAAGGACAATTAGCGACTGTGCAGAAGCGAGCCCTGGACCCATCGGTGGTCCTTCTGTAAAAAGAGCTATTTAGTAAGTCTGTGCATGGGGACAGGTAAATATTTTGAACTTGAGTTTGGAGGTAAATAATGGAATGAGCTGAACTGCTATGCAAAATAAAATGGCAGGGATGTTTTTGGTGTGGTTCCGAGAAAATCATCTCACATCGGGCGGCCTCCAGGGCTACCTAATACTCAGTTCTAGTTAATTCTTTCCTGGCTCCCTGTTCTTCACAGGTCATGGGGGTACGAGAGGGAATTCCAGTTCCCCGGTCCCGGTGCAGGAGGCAGAGCCTGGAAGAGGCTCCCTGACAGATGAGCTACGGTGACATTGAGAATCCAGGTGAGGACAGAAATCCTAGCAGAATCATCCTTAAGAACGCAGACCTCCTTGAACATGGAGGAATTCTGAGGCTGTGATTTAGAAGGCTTGAGTAGGGAAACATTTTTGAAGTACTGGAGTGATTGTATAAGACAGAGATAGTTTTTATTGAATTCTCCGTAACACTATTTAAGCATCTTTTAGTAGCCAGTAACCATTAAAGTCCACAAGGCACTTACTGAAGTTGGTCTTATGACAAAATCATTTACATTTAATATTTAATCAAAAACTTGCTCGGCATAATTCCTGCAGGGTACTTTCAGGCTGATAAGTAAAGAATGCATTCTTTGTTGTTTTTTGTTTTCTTTCAACTGCACGCGGTGGTAGAAAGAATGTTGAGAGACTCGCTTGTAAACATGGCAGAGGAAAATAAAAGATTAAATCTGTCAAAAGAAATAATTGTTTTTATATGGCTTACATTAGAAGCCATATCTTGAAAGCCATATCTTACATAACATATCTTGAAATTCTGCAGTATACTTTGCATATTCTTAAATTGCTTTAGACAGTTTTTCAAGTTATTCTGAAATATATCTCTCCAGTTATATTGCAGTTCCGAGTGCAGTGTATGACACTGTACTTCCAACCCCTAAACAGATTTCAGTTCATGGAAGAATGCTCCGTATAAATTCTAAAAATTTAAATTTATTATTATTCATGTTATTATCATCATGCACTCCAAAGATTTTTTGCTTTTAAGTTATTTTTAATTTTTTTCTGAAGTTTTCCTCTTTTATACAATGAAACAGTTTGCTACACACAAATCAGATGACAAGTTAAAGGATTCTTCTACTCTAATTATATAATAAGTGAAATATTTTCATTCCTTTCTGATTTACATCTGCGGAAACCCTTTGCTGAATCATTGATGGTGAGAATTGTTTTCACTGTGTGGCAGTGGTATTGATAGATTTATTCCGTTAATACATTTGAATAATCAATTTCACATGTTTGTGTGTTGTCTGATAGCTTAACTGGAAATCACCCAGATGCTGATCTGTGAATAGTCTGCAGTAATTTGGTATACTCTCGCTGTTCTGTATTCATAATAATCACACCAATTATAGCAGGAAAAATGGAATACAGCAGAGATGGGTCTTTAGAACTATGGAGTGAATGCAAGGATGTTTAATGACCAATTACTGATGACATTTTATGGTTTTTACTCCAAGAAAGTTTGCAGGATATGACCAGGGAGATAAATCAATTTTAAATGAAAAGGATGAAAACTCCTTTTCAAGAATCATCAAAGAAACAGTATCCAGAAGCATTGTTATGTAGTTTTAATAGTTTCTATGAAAAGTTGAATAGTGACTTGTGTTGTTATTTAAAAAAATAAACTATGGTTCATTGAGGATAATTAATTGATAGAAAAATATATCACTAATAGGAGATTTCGTCTTAGAAATAAACATGACACAATAGTTTAAAACATTATCTTTTAGAGTGAAGAGCCAACTATGTTAATTTCATGAATATCAAATAAATCAACATTTTGATGTATGAATATATAAATTATTGAATATCATGCATTTTACCATGAAAGAAGATAAAGGGGAAGGTTTACTCCTTACTTTTTATGGAATAATGATTTGGCCATCTATTATGAATTGCTGAATAACAAGACACTACTGCAGAGTTAGGTATTTATGTAGCTATGGTCAGTCTACTCCAGCTGACCTTGCAATGACAGGAGTAGCATCATAACTGAGTAGCAGTAGCAGGCCTCCACAGTACTATCTCACAGTGCTGTGTGACGCAGGTATGTTCAATGGTAATCTCTGTAACTTTCAGTTCCTCCATTAGTGAGACAAACAGATGACTTGTAGCTCAATAGTTCAGTGATCGTTTCTACTCTTGTCTTTGTAGAATAGGGTAAGGGCTATGAGTTCCAAATGATTATAAAGCATTTCGAGATACTGGTTTAGTAAAAGAAATGTTTAAAACGACATAGCTCTGTGTACCACTTAGCTCACTATGGACTACTGAGAATCACATTCAAGTACATAGGCCATTAGTGGCCTGTGATTTAAAGTGTTTCAATATATTAGCCTATAAAATTCATAACCTTCTAATGATTTGTATTATTTTAAAATGTTTTTTTTTAATTTTATGGGCTGAAAAATAAAATGTCAAGCTAGGGTTAACAGGATTTTAGAAAAAAAACCTCAACCTCAGTGGCAAACAGATTTATATCAAAATAAAGAGTGGGCCCTGGCTGGTGTAGCTCAGTGGATTGAGTGTGAGCTGCAGACCAATGGATCAGTGGTTGGATTCCTAGTCAGGGCGCATGCCTGGGTTGCGGGTCAGGTCCCCAGTGGGGGCCACACAAGAGGCAACCACACATTGATGTTTCTTTCCCTCTTTCTCCCTCCTTTCCCCTCTCTCTAAAAATGGATAAATAAAATCTTTAAAAAAAGAGTGAGACAGCACTAAAAATACAAGGTTAGAAAATAAGAGGAAAATGAGTCAGTTCAATACCAAAGGATTTCTCCAAAATATAATGTTTAAAATATCTGGCTATCTGCATAAGCCTATTGATCGCAGCATAATGCACTTTGTAAAACCCGAAGAAGTCCAAAGTACCTAAAACAACACTGAGAGAGTGGCCTGGGGACCAGCAGCATCAGCAGCTCCTGGGAGATTGTTAGGACGGTGGACGGACTCTCACACTCTGTCCTGAATCTGAGCCGGAGTTTTGAGACGGTGCCCAAGTGATCCCTGCACACGTTAAAAGCTGAGAGTCACTGGTGGACATCAGTACTGGGTTGCGTGAGCGGCCAAAGCTGGTAGTTGTGCGTGTTAGGGAAAGTGTTCTAAAGTAGCTCCTCATGGCATACTTACCAAATGTTCATGGGGTTTGCGGGAAAACTTTGACTTTGAATGTAGTTGAACATTACTATTGTATTAACAATTATAAAATCATTATCCATGACTATTGGTGTTTACAATACCATGTGATGTGGTCCACATGTTGGTTTAAAAATATAACTTCAAAATATTTATAAATGAAATAATTTCCTTTAACTCTCAATAAATTTTTGTTTTGTTTTTCTTTTTTTTTTTTTTGCTAAAATAATTGTTGTGTAAAAAGTAAGTTGAACTGAAGTGTGCCATTGCATTTGGCGGGGGGGGGTCAGGACCAGGAAAAGGAAAAAGTAAACCTCGTCTCACCATTACGACTTACGAGACTCATTTTAAAACGTCACTTTGAGTAAGAAAGAAAACGGCATGTAATGGGAATCTGGAAAAAAGTTGATGACCAATTTTTAAAAGGTAATCTGCTTTAACATTTCAAAAGAAGTCTTACTGCTTGCATAGTTTTAGAGTGAGTGAGAATGACGTGAGTTTCGTGTTGTGAACATTTCCTCTGTTTTAATGTGCGCTGACGAAAATACTAGCCACAGAGCCAAAAAATACGAACCCATTGCATATAAATAAGCAAAAGAATAACAATCTTAGGTGTTAGAAAAGCAAAATTTACTTTTCAGCAATTTACAAAAACATGAAAACCATGATAAATGCAGGTAATGTACTCTCTAGGTACATTTACTGAAAATGTACTCAAGTGCATTTTGAGTACTTGGTAGATGTACTCAAATTATCTTTCCATGGATACTTACTTGGCTAATACCTCAATTCTCAGCTATCTAAGATATCTTTTTCTTTTGACTTTCTCAACTCAGTGTTCAGATTGGATTCAGGTGGCTGTTTAGAATTCCCACCACATAATGAGTGTATTCTGTAATAGAAATGTTGAATCTTGGGGAAATAAATTAGGTACTAGAAGTTTATCATACATTTATTTTAAAAATGGCAAACAAATATTCACTGTTTTGATGTCTTTTGACCTGTGTATGTCGCCAATTTACTTATCTTGCCTTGTTTCATGTTGATCTGTTGTAAAACTCACCAAAAACTGTCTCAATAAAGGCTGTGAATTTTGCCATTGAGAACATTTTTCTGTTATTCAGCTTATATAAACATACATTCAGAACATTGAATTTATTACTTTTTAAAAGAAAAGTGCAAAACAAGCAATGAGTTTGATAAGTTTACCTATCATTCAAAATGAAAATGTGCTACCTAGTGTTTTTGTCATATTTTAAATAAAGCCCAGAAATCTATGTGTTTATACCTAATAGAAGAGAATGCAATTTGAAGATACTGTAAACCAGGAAGATGAGAGTGATGAAGTACATATAACCCCCCACATGTGTAACCAATGTGGGGTGCCTTCTAAATGAGTTGAGAATTAAAGTCCCTCAAGTGTTAGCGAAGAGCTTTAAAATAAATCCACAATAAGTAATCAACCACATGGATTTCAAAAGACAAAGGTTTTATACCACAGCATGGCAATAAAAGATACAGAGCTATTAAACATGATAGTTCAAAAGTAGACCTTCTAAATCACTTTAAAAATGACTGGAGTTGCAAACATCAAAAGAGAGACTATTTTTTTCCTACAGTTTTCTTCTGAAATAATTGCTGTGGGAAGGACAAAGTGAAAAATAATTACATCAGGGGAATGGGCAGTGGAAGAATATCTATGAGATAACTTTTCTGCCAGGTCCTTGTAGAAATAATGTTACATAAAATATGTGTCACTTGGTTGATTTCCATACATTACACTATAGATAAATGTTTCTTATGTCTGCTAAAAGTCGTTGTAGAATTCATTCCCATAAGCAAACAGATTTTAACTGAACAGGATTGTTGAATTTTAGGGAAATGAATTAGGCTCTCGGAGTTTATCATACGTTTAGCACGAACACCATGGCAAAGAAATATCTGCACACTGTCGGGGTACGTTGGTAAAATTTCAGCGTCACTTTTCTCATCGTTGGAAGAGCAAAAATCCCATCTCTGTAAATTGTATTGTTGGTTATGAGAAAAAATGATTTCATGCTTGTACAAACCTCAAAGTGGCGAAGATGTATTTTATTAATTATATGCTTTTATTTATTTTGTACATGTGCATAGCAGAATTCAGTTTTTTGCATCGGTTCAGCAAATTTGTGTCAGCCTAGCTCTGAGGCGGTGGGCTCAGACACCTGTCTCATCCAGAGTTAATTCTCATTCGAAATGAGCCAAATAGAGGCTGCTCAGCTTTGGAGAGGACACGTTTTTGCCAGATCCCCCAGAAAATAAAACTTTTTGGAAGAAAATTTTACACTGTAATATTTTAAGGTCTTAGAGTTTGGAATTCAGTGAAAAGTTACCAGGGTCTAAAAATAATACTTTTAACTTTCAGAGTGGTTGATCTTGAAGTGCTCGCGGTTGCTAGAACTGGTTGGCCAAGGGCTGTTTTTATTCCACATCTACTTGAACTTCTACATCTGGACCTCGTGGAGATGATGAAAATAAAAACGTTTGCTGGAAAGAGGATGAGCAGGGCAGCTACCACACCCGAAAGGAAATGACAGGGTGGGCAGAGGAAAGGAAGAGGGGAGGACGGACCACTGCCCTCTGTGCATCTCAAGTGTGTGTTAAAATATTGCTCTAGCCAGTAGAGAATTTTGCAGTAGTATTTCAGGATCCCTGATAAAGTCAGTAGGTCTCTGCATTTAGCTAGTTGAGCTTAGCCTGCAAGCAATGTTCATTCATAGAATCAAAGGCTGTGTAAAGGTCAAAACAATCACAAATAATCTAATGTGCTTCCAGGCGATCTTGTCCACACAGTAACAAACGCTAATACAGTGGAATGTGGTTTGGAAACTCTGATTACCGCTCCAGGCTCCTCCTGTGTAACCCAGACAAGGAGACCTTGTCGGCAACATTCTGAGTAAATGCTTACCCACAGGGTCGCTGAAGCGCCCCAAACTGGCAAGATTGTAATTCAGGACAGGGGATAAACTGTATACTATATTCAGTCAAATGAGATTTGGCTCAAAGGATTAAAACAGAAGAAAGGTAAAGCATTATCTATCCAGTTTTAATTAAGCATCCCAGTACTGAAGGACAGCTGAGTTGCCCTCCTCACCACACCCACCACCACAAATGTGTCTAGATCAACCCTCTAAGTGGACCGCCAGGGACCCACGTCTATGAGAGGGGTTTAGTTGCCAATAGATCTAGTCATAGGGCATTAAAGACAGTGTAACTTAGTGTTTTGAATTAATATAACCTCTCGATGAAACTGACCAACATATAATCAAATGAGGCAAGAATAAGTATGAAAAGATAGCCAAAAAAGGAAAATCAAAGTCAACTGAAAGAGTATGCAAAGAATTTTCCAAAAGGTATGATGAGAAGAAATAAGAATTAGCTCAATCACAAAACCAAAATATAAAATCTGCTCTGTAACTATAAAAATTATTTTAAAAATTGCATTTAGCAAATAGTAATGACTCACTAAACATGATCTCATTTAACAAGTATTGATTAAAAAAATCGTTCCCCTCTAGACTAAATGTCTATTGAAGACATTTTGCAAAAAAGTCTATATTATTATGGGATAGTATGCTGAAGTTATAACTGTATGTGCAATTTGTTTTAATAGCAAACCTGCATGTATATAACCTCTGTCATGTGAAAGTAAGAAAAAAATTCAGTTTGTAGAAAAATCCAGTTTTACTATGTTAATCATAAAAAAATGGATTAAAGTAATTTAAAAATTTGATGTAAATAGTATGTCAATATTTATTTTTACTTTCCAGAATGTGAGCTCTAAATGTTGCTTAAACCTAAAAATTCTATCACATTATGTATGTGTAGATATACATTTTGCAAATAAACATATAATATACATATTCTACAAATACCATGATAAACATTTAAAAATTATACTATGTAATTTCTAAACATTTATGCTGAGCTGACATACTGAAGTAGTGTGTTTGGTGGCTTGAAAATGTCTAGTTATAACTGCAAGAAAAAGAAGAAAAACTTTTTCTATTTTTATCAGAAATATTTTTGTGGGATTTATTCCCGGGATGCAAGGTTGGTATGATATCTGCAAATCCATAAACGTGGTACACCACATAAACAGATTGAAGGATGAAAACCACATGATCATATCAATAGACACAGGAAAAGCATTTACTATAATCCAGTCCCTATTTATGGTTTGATGCTTCTTAACTTTAAGCACATATTACAGGTTTTCTTTTTGATTTGTCATTATCTTGTCTCAAGCTCTCCCCGAAGTGCTTGAAAACCCAGCACATACTGAACATGTTTGCCCATATTTCACAGAAGTCATACTGTAAATCAGTATGGTGCTGTATGTCCCCTCCTCAGCAAAGACAGAAATCTCCCTCCGCGGCCTGCAAACGTATGACTTCTGTCTCCTCTGGAGGGTCGTCACAGCACCAAACACCCCAAATCAACCTGACCTGCTCGGAGGGTCTGGTCAAACACATGCAGCCCACAGACGCCTTAGAGACTGAGGAGCTAACCAGACCCCGGACCTCACATCGCACACCCACTCCAAACTGCGCTCTGCTTACACTTTGTATTTTAACTCACAGATCGTAAGCTTATTGCTATAGTTAGAGCTGGACTCGGTGCCAACACAACTGTTGGCATTGCATCGTGGAAAGGCATGTGTTAATTTAAAGTGTTTCTGTACTACTCCAGATGATACACTTGAAAAATTTTCATGCAGCATTTTGCTTGTTCAGTTAAGGTCCACTCATTACCATGTACAAACGACTTGCATCTTAATTCCTGCCAAATATTTTTGTCTCACTGATGCAGTCCCCAACTGTGCTGCACAATAACACTTCTTTTATAATTAAATATTCTCCTGGCAACATCAGCCAAAGGGCATTAATATTTAATCACTTCATGGCCTATATTTTGCATGTTCCAAAAGCTCTATACAAGTCCAAGAAGCTATTTTTTCCTTTCCTGGAATCTCAACTGAACTTCCACAGCTTTCTCTTTTTCTTCTAGCTTTGTCTAGCCAACTTCTTTCCATTAAAACCTGTCATTTTGACAGTTTCTTGTAAATCAGAACTGAATTTCATCTCCTATGTAGGCTCTTCACCAAAGTGCAACAAACTGTTGAACTTTGCTCCGTTCCCACTCAGAAGCAGCTAACCTCATTTGTCTTCTTCAGACACAGCGATGCCCACCCTCTTTGTACAATTGGCTCGTCAGTACAGCTCGCCCGGACTGAGGGTTCCCCTTCGGCACCCAGTCCGAGACGGTGCAGCCCTCCCGAGGAGGTGGGACTCATTTCACCCACGCCGTGATAGCATCGCCTCCCAGCATCCCAGGAAGATATGTCAGAGCTCCTGCAATTACATTTGAGTAGACGCATAATTAGTGGGCAGCTACGATGGGCCAAGCTCACATGTTTTATGCGTCCGCTCATGCCCACTTCTGGCATCTGTGGCCCAAGGGGCACATTCAAATGACTGCATCTAATATATGCCACCCGGAGTGAGGAGAAAGATGATCCCTGCCAGTTCCTCCCAGGTACTAAGAAGGACACATTTGATTATTAATATAAGTAATTATAATGTCAAGGAGAGTGGACTCATCGATGTCCCCTGCACAGAGAAAGCTGTACTGCAAGAAAATAATTTGTGCTGATAACTTAAAATTGAAAAAATAGAACTTTGTTAATGAATACAAATTAGAATGGTTACCTATTGATTTTTTTTACAGTGTGGTGTATTTTTCTGTTTCTTTTTTCTGAGGTTCAGTTCAATGTATTAAAATGGGTTTTAAATTTACTTTGTTGATAAGATATTTTACTTACAGTTAAAATCAATTCAATTGCCAATAAATTGTGATGCAATTCAACTAGCTGTTTGAGTCCCTTTAAAATATAATTTCAGTTATGTTCATCTACTACATGCTGGATCCACAATGATTAGTGGGAACAGAGGTAGAGAGAAAGTTTAGGAAAGAAGTAAGCTACTTATTATATTTGGAATAAATAGCATATATTCGCTAGGAAATCCATTTCAAAAACAAGAGGCAGAAGTGATTTTCCTTTCAGTAACACTTGCTGGTATTATTAGCAACGGTGAATAGTTAGTTGGGAAAGCACTTTGCATGGTCAAGGACACGGTCTGCGGGAGGAGTATCAGGGAACACAGATGGCAGCTGAACCTCCCGAACAGAGAGAGCATCACAACCCACGTCTTGGAAAGCCGGGCATACCTTGGGCAGAGCCAACACACCTCACCTGAGGGCCGGCTGGCACGGGAGAGGGGCCTGGACCTGCATCGGGCACCACGTACGCCGTGAACTAGAAGATACTGCACAACTGATGGATCAAATAATACACCTCCTGAAAACTTTCAGAAAATAACTGCGTGCTCTCGAGTTTTCTGCGCGAGCAGTCTTGTAGCAGCAGACTCGCCTGGGCTGAGACAGACGTGCCAATGATCACACACAGGCGCTCCCCCGTGGCCCAGAGCGAACGCCCACTCCCTGAGGGTCCCGCTGTGCCCACCTGCTCTCGGGGTCAGGCTTCACCTTGTCCCAACACAAAGAAAAAGCCAGAGTGAATCCAGGAAATTGTATAGTAAAGGAGGCTCGGAAAAGAAAAAATGAAAAATGTACTGGGAAAAGTGTCAGAAACGGTCCGACTCAAATTATACAACATACTCAAAAATGTCAGGAAAGGAGCAACATACTGGCAGCAAATGGAGAGAAAATGTCCTTTAAAACAAGGCACAGCCGAGGGTGTTGGCAGTGGGGACAGGAGCGGGCCTGGGCGGTGGAACTTGTCCCCAAGGATGCGGGGGAACCACCGTGAACCACTTCTTAATAATCTCATCTACTGATGGGCACTTGGGCGGTCTCCTTGCCTTTGCTGCTGTGAAAGACGCTGCAAGATCTCTTTAAGATCCCGACATCGGTTGTTTGGATAGGCACCCAGACATGGCATCGCTGGATCACTTGGTGGTTTTATTTTTAAGTTTATTTTTATTGTATTTTTTGTGACCATTTATCCCCCTTAAGCCCTCTTCCCCCCTGCCCCCACGATCCCCACACTGTGGTCTGTGTGGTCCTTTGGTAGTTCGGTTTTTAAGTTTTTGAGGAAGCTCCGTGCTGGTTTCCACAGGGGCTGCCTCAGTTTACAGTCCTGCCAACACTGCATAAGGCTTCCAGTTTCTCCACATCCTCGACGACACTGCCTCTGTCTCTCTCTCATGTGTGGGTGATAATAGCTGTCCTAACTGCCGTGAGCTGCTAGCTCCTTCTGGTTTCAGTCTCAGGTTAAGTATGCCTGCCACACACACGCGCGACCCATACACACACAACACACCTAAAAAGAAAAACGAGGAAACGAAACCCACAAAGGGCACAGGAAACAGCTGGAGGTGATCGACACGTGTATTCACTGGATCGTGGTGACGGCTTCCTGGGTCTATGCGCATGCGCAGCTCTCTGACCCGCACATATTAAGTATGCACACTTTTTGCACCTCCTTTCTACCCTAACGCTGGGGCACTTGCCCTGAATGGCCGAGCTCTATTTTCCAACCTGGTGGTGTGATTTTTTTTCCCCTGTATGTCTGTTTTATTTTATAATTATAACAGTAGCAATGATAATATCGATGAGAAAACTGTCTGGAATTATTATTTCATATTATTTTTAAAATAGCGATATGAGAAATAAACTGTAGAGAAAGCCATTCAAATAATGCCAATGGGAAATTTTACTGAAAAAGTAGATAATTGCATTATCATATAATTCTGTCAACAAATATTTAAAGGCCAATGTAGGAAAGCCAGAATTCCTGCATATGCTGGTCTTTCAAGGAATAAATTAAACCAAATATTTAGATTAGAGATCTAATATATACCGACTTGAAAACCTTACATAAAACAATAGTGTTACTGTATTGGTACATAGGATAGGTTAGATAAGAGATAAGTAGACATATGATTAGAGACCATTTATAGACAGATGACAGATAAGTAGATAGGTATTAGGTATCTCAATATGATGTTATTCTTTGCAAAATTAAAGCCTGAAAATTTTGGTTAAAATATAAGCAAAACTTCCAATTAAGTGATTCTGTTCCCCTTTTCATATTTTGGTGCTATTTCCTCGCTAATTTAATTAATTAGATTAATTAGGCACCTAATGTCTGTGGCTTGTACTCCACGTTTCTGTCGCCACCTGATGGAGGGTCACAAGCTCCTGCTCGTGTTTTAAGCAGCGAGTTTTGTTCTGACTCTCTACGCACCCTCACACTGTGCTTCTCCTTGGCCTATCCCTCCGTCGATCATTTCATAGCCAACTGTTTACTATGAACAGCAGGTACCACTTACGATAATAACAGCTGCTATTTGTTGAATGTGCAGTCAGTGTAAAGTCCTCTCACAGTGCTCTAGCTGTACTACATAAGGTCTATAAATTAATCATCACAAAAGCGCCGTAACATAGACATAATTACTCCTCCTTTAGAGCTAAAGCTCAGTTCAAGGGACTTCACGGTGACAAGGGCATAGGGCCAGGAAGCTGCAGACCCAGCCAGCCACTCCCACTCAAAAGCGGTGGGAGTTTCAGCCACGCACTGTTAATGGAGGATGCCTTACCATAGCCTCTTCACATACGTCCCGCCAGCCTCGACTGCCCTGTGAGCAGAGCCAGCCCAAGGGGTTTGTTTAATTTGGAACAACCGCATTACTTCGATCACATTACGGGCTTTCTTACACTCATTTCTTCCATGTAAGGACCAATGATAGCACAGCTAATAAAACTTAGGACCCAGAAGCAAAATGCCCCTATGGATCCCTTTCCATTTCCTAAAGGTCCTCCCTTAAGAACCCACAGAGAGACGAAGATGGCATTTACTCTCTTACCTGACCCAACGCGGGCCTGGGAGTTTACCTCCTTACCTTTACTGGCTTTATGGTGTGGGTGTGTGAGCGTGAGTGTGTGCGTTTAGAGCCAGCTTCACGTGCGCTATTTCACTCTCTCTTTCAGATCTTTTCCTTCATCCTTTTGTCCCAAGATGTTGAGGAAACCTCAATTAAAAGTGGGCTGCTTTTAAAGCTTTTTCCTTCCAGTTCTACATCCGATCCTTCTGAAATGCTAGGACTTGGCTTCTGGAGACTGTAATTCTCCTTTTGCACCTGGTTTCTGGAGACTTTTCAGGAAGAATGGACAACAGGAGGACCTGGAAGACCGGAGGAGGGACAAAGGGTCGTGTGCCAGTCCCTTCCACTTTGTTCTCTGTTTCTGTTAGTTTGGGAGCAGCGATAGCCCTTTTCCCAGCTATAAGGGTCCTATTTATCTCCCTCACCCTCCTATCCCTGTAATGGTAAACATCCTAGACCCCCACTCCCCACCCAAGACGTGATTTCTCTGGGGTCAGGGTCAATGTCCTCTACTTCTTTTTCTTAAAGATTTTATTTATTTTTAGACAGAGTAGAAGGGAGGGAGAAAGAGAGGGAGAGAAACATCAGTGTGTGGTTGCCTCTCATGCGCCCCTTACTGGGAACCTGGCCCACAACCCAGGCATGTGCCCTGACAGAGAATTGAACTGGCAACCCTTTGGTTCACAGACCAGTGCTCAATCCACTGAGCCACACCAGCCAGGGCGCTTGCTTTTTTTTTCCTTGATGGTGTGTATGAAAAACTAATTTTTTAACTTTGACATTTGTTGCTTGTGCTTTTAGTATTGTGTCTGCCCCAGAAGTTTGAAGTCTAAATCCAAAGTCTCCTTTAAATATCGTCTAAATTAGATATGGGCAAGACTCAAGGTAGGATCCGTCCTCGGGCAAATTCTCCTCCTGCTGTGAACCCTGAAGGCAAACAAGCTGTATCACTTTCAAAACACAGTGACAGGACAGGCCGGGATGGACTCATTCATTAGAAAAGGCAGACATAGGGAAGCAGAAAGGGGTACAGGCCCCAAGTATGTCCTAAACCCAAAGTGGAAGACAACGTTAAAGATTAAGGCTTGAGAAAAACCCTGTTTGACTTGGTGCCATCTTCTGGACCCACTAGGGTGCACCACAATGTCCATGGCCCTGTGGGGTGCTGCCCACACCGCAGCTCTCTGCCAGGGTCCCACGGCTCTGCCTGGCGGGGCTGCCCCATCCTCTGAAACAGGTGGAGGAAGCCAGGCCCCCTAGGCCGGTGCTCTCTGGACCTGAAGTGACAACTCGAATGATCTCTGAATCACCTCCCCGCTCAGGCTTCCACTGTCTTGAAGACTGGCATCTGGCTTCTTTTGAGTTGGAGGATCTACCATCACCTTTTTCGAATGGTCATCCAGCCATGCCTTTAGTGTCCTCATTTTTTTGCAACATGGATAGATTAAACATTTTCCAAATCTCTTGATTCTTCTTTTTTTTCATTAAAATTCCATCTTTAAGTAACTTCTCTCTTCTTATATTTTACTATAAACAATCAGGAGGAGCCAAGCCTCAGCTTCAACTCTTTTTTAGAATTCTCTTCGGCTATAAATATCCGATTTCATCACTCACAAGTTCTACCTTCCATAAAACACAAGAGCATAAACATAATTCAGCCAAGCTCTTTGCCACGTTAAGACAAGGGTTGCCTTTTCTCCAGTTTTCATCGGAAGATCCTCATTTCCATCTGAGATCTCATCGGAATAGCCTTCGCCATCCATAATTCTACCAATGTTCTGAATGTGATTACTTACGTGTTCTTTAAGAAGAAGGCAGCTTTCTCAAGGGGTCCTCTTTTCTTTCCGATCCCACACCAGAAGCATACTTAATTGTCCCTTTACAGCAATTTAGGTTTCCTCTAGCAAGTCCCTCCAAATTTGTCCGTCCTCTACCCCTCACCCAGTTCCAAAGCCAATTCCACATTTTTGGGTATTTGTTAAAAAGGCAACTCCTTAGTACTAATTTCTGCCTTAGTCTCTGGGGCTGCTGTAACAAGCTACCATAGGCTGGATGACTCCCATAGGGAACATTTAATTTCTTACAGCTCTGGAGGCTGATAAGTCCAAGATCAGATTTGGTGTCTGGTGAAAGCCCATTTCCAAGTTCATAGTCAGTGTCTCCTTGCTGTGTCCTCACACAGCAGAGGGGTGAGAGAGGTCTCTTTTATAAATAAGGACACTCGTCCCATCCATGAAGGCTCCATTCTCATGACCTAATCAGTTCCCAAAGGGTCCTCTTCCTGAAAACATCCCATTGGGGGTGAGAATGTCAATATAGGCATTTCTGGGGAACAAAAACATTTAGTCTATCAGGTTGCGAAAGTTCCTGAAGGAACTCAATCTAAAAAAAATGTGTGTAGAAACAGTTTCAGCTCTTTGCTTAGCTGCCAGAGGAATGCATTACCACCAAGATGATGACTACAATAGATATGATATTTTAAGTAAATTTATCCTAAAAATACTTCACATTTCACTATGACCCTGATTACAGCTTTGTGCATCTCTTAGACTTACTGCCCTATTAATCCCTCATCTTCTGCTTCCACCCTCCTGTTTATTCAGTCTTACCCATGATAAAGAAAGAACTCTTAAGTAATGTTTTTCTGAATGTTGCATATTGCATAAAAGACAGGTTTCGAAATGTAGCATGCCTGAGGTAGAGAAAACTCACTAGTGTGAGCTTCTAGAGAGCCCTTGCTTTCTTTAGCACTTAAACTATTGAATTGCAAATGAGATCTCAGGCAAGATGTGATACCTCCATTTTTATTTAACAAGATTTCTTTAATACTCATGAGATTCATAAGAAATCAGATGCTATTGGAACAGCAAGGATTTGTAATAATGGCCCAGGTATTACGGGGATTAGAAGAATCGGAATGAACAATCCCTTAACTCATAAAGGAAATGATAATGGATAAAAGGCAGCATTAACATTCAGTTATGTGGGGGTTCACAGGATGTACAGCTGCATCAAATTAAAAGTCGCTTACTTGATTCATGAGCTAAATAACATAGTTTTTTATTTGTACCTACGTAAAAAACTTCCCAAGTCACTAAGGGCCTATGTATTATAATAGCCAAGTTTTTAATGCACTCATAACCATTATTGAAAAATAGTGTTTAATATATTTTCTTATTATTGCTCATTCAATTTTCAAGAATCTTACTTAAGACTTGGATATGTGTTTATCTGGCAAAATGAAATCCAACGTGTGGTCCAATTTCACGTGCAGGCGTACATTTGACAAAACTACTTGCAATTGTCAGTGGAAAATGAGCAGTTTGAAGAATTCATCTTCAATGTTGCTAAAAGCGTCAACTGTCCTTTTTAGGGAAATGCTTTAGCCTGTTGAATGGTAAGCTGAGTTACCCGTCATTCATGCACTTTGGCCAATTCTTTTTTCAAGAGAAAATAAACATTCTCTTTAACATAACCTTTTCTTTGGTTGGTGGCTCTGTTGAATGATAGTGATAAATTAAGTTTTAAAAACATTGGCCCTTTTACAGGAATCCAGCCTCACATTTGTGAAATCCAAACACCTTAGGATCTTCCAATGGGCATTCCGTTGTCGCGTGGTATGGCGTTCTGGGTTACGCATGCCGTGGGGGAAAGTGTTCAGAGTGTAATCACCAGCGGATACTTGCAGATCTCCCTCTCCAAGGAACCTGGTTTAATTCTGTGATAAATAAGACACGGAGTTAAAAGGAAACCCTTCTAATGTTAGGGGTTTTAAAATATGTATTGGACATATTTTCAATATATGTAATTTCCTTTTCATTTAGCAAATGATCTGTTCTCACGAGGCCATAGATTGCGCGTACCTTTCTCTGAACAAGCCAACCTCTGTTTGCCATTATATTTCAAAAAAAGTATTCATGACACCATTAATATTGTTATCTTACTAGACAGAAAACCCAAGAGGTCTACCAGATGAGGCGAGACGGCTGAACCAGTGTGCGGTCTTCCCGCGCGGTGGGACCACTCTTCCACGTGCGTTAGCACGATTCTGTCACTTGTGGACTTCACTTCTCCGACTGCCACTCTGGAAGGAGTGACACAAAACCTGGCAGGGGGAAGCACTGTACAGACGAAGGGACGTGATGGGGCTGACAAGCTCATGATTACACGGGCTGTCTGTGAAGGTAGGCGGGCAGGCCAGACGTCGCAGAGCCTGAGCGTGTTGTGAGTGGTGTCTCGGGGATAAACATCGCCTCAGCGTGTGTCCAGGAAACACAAGAGTCTTCAACATTGTTTGCTTTATAGGCGACCCTCTGTAGAAGCATCATTGTCTCTCCGGGACGTGCCACACAATAATGCACTGGGAAAACATTTCGAAGCACATATATAACTTGTACTCACAACGACTAAATTCCAATATTTGTAAGGAAATGCTTCCTTTCTCTCACATTCCCCCTGCTTCTTCTCTGTCCATTGGACACAGTGGAAACTTGAGGCCCAAGAGGTTGAATGTCGTCTTAAAGCCGTAACACTAGTAAACGGCAGAGCGCGCCCACAGAGTGAGTTCAGGAATTGATCACTGACCGACACATTCACCAGGCCACGGCTGCGTCGAAGACGATTATAAACAAGACATCGATGCATCGAATCTATGGGCCTGTTTCATTCCTAGTTTCACAGCAATATTAAGAAAAAGCAAAAATACAGGAAAAATCACCAAAAATGGTCTTTTCATATATATATGTGCAAGTTTCTTAGGTCTAACAACAGTGTGAAGCAGATATTTAACACTACCCTTAAGTTCCATATAATTTCAAATTGTTCTAATAATTATTCATGTTGAAAATTCTCATTCATCCATTTCAAATTGGTTGAGGTTTAGGCTAAGTATCATTGGCTTTTTAGAATGCATTTACTATATCCATTTAATTCACATTCTAGGCTTCTGTTTAAAATTCCCAATTTTCAAGGTAATAGAATAAGAGATTAGAAATTCTAATGTTCTCTGAAATGTTTTCCAAGCCATGAAGATCAAATCTGAAAAGACATTGTTCTTAATTTATTTTCCAAATCTTTTTAGCATTAGCGATAAAATTATGAGCTAGTCTGCTAGGTACTGGAAGTCTGAGAAGGGTGTGGAATGGTACCATAGATACCAAATTAAGGTATAAAGAGGATGACAATTAACTATAAAACCACTGAGGAAAAAATATTCCCACAGTCCCAAAGTGTTACAAAGGAACAGCAATGCATTTTGGGCTGAAGTGTAGTTATTGGCATGTATCAAAAATGTTCTCAGCTGCATTCATCTCAGTTTAAAATCTGTTCAGTGTATAAAATGTAAAGGTTTTTTTTTAAAAAAATAGCTAAATGCAGAAAAGCTACATTCTGCCCAAGACGTTCTGCCTTTTTCTGTCTGCAAACGTCCCAGAGTGCATTGCGTCAGGGGATGGAGACGCTGCAGTTGTAACCCAGTAGGGTCTGGGCAGCAGGAAAACCCCTCAGACACGAACTCAAGGAATCCCTACTAGTGTGTCCAAACAGCGGGAGGTGTTTCGGAAGGCACTACGTTCCTCTCTATTCTGATGGGCTATGATGACCTATACTTGAGCGAGGGTCTTTGAAACATGACGAGGAAAACAAACACTTTGTAATCAACTTGATTTTCCGATATATTATCTTCAGAATAGAGATTTTGCATCGATCCAGAGAAAGGCCTTCTCACGTTCAATCTGAGAACAATCCAGTCTGTCCTTTTTTTTTTTAACGTTGGGATACAAACTACTAAAAGCCACTTAAAAATGCCTTTAGTAGCTTCTATTTCTCCTTTTTAGAACATTTTCTTTAGCACACAGTGGATAGAGTTTTAAACAAGCTGTGCAATGCTATCCGTAGCTTTCCTAATTCACTATCAGATAGAATCACAGACTGCCCTCAGGGTTCGACTAATTTCAGAACCATCGAGGCCACACGTGTTACTAGAAACAGAAATATGGCAGACTTTCTACAGATGCCTTACATCGTGAAAGCTGAACCCATGTAACAAATACCTATCAAGCAACTTTGGCTTTTGACTGTCCTGTGGCTGGGAGGTTCATGTAAATCAGCCTTTTCCTTCGCAAGCAAGTGCTGACGGCCCGCTTTGCAGGCCGTGTGGCTGTGACTACACTCTGCAGTCAAGTTCATTTTAGGGATGCAAAGCTTCCTTAACCATACACAGGAATACGCCCCACGTGGCTCTAAGGGGTCACAGCTGGACTCGGATGGAGGCGTGGGGGTGACCATAGCATGGGTAGATCTCTGTGTAGTGACACGAAGGTGACATCTGGGCACTTTTCCCACCCATCTCAAGAAAGAAAAGCAACAGTGATGATGTAAATCTCACCTATAAGTGGAACCAAATCAACAAAACAAAAAAGCGAGCCAAATAGAACCAGAGATGTGGAAATAAAGAACAAACTGACAATGGCCAGAGGGGAGGGGGATGCAGGGGAAGGGTCATCAAGGAACATGTATAAAGGACCCAGGGCAAGGACAGCGGAGTCGGGGGGAGATTGAGTGGGAGGTGGGCGGTTAGGTAGGGCAGGAGAGAGTAATGGGTGTAAATGGGGACAACTGTAATCAAACAACAATAAAAAAGTTTAAAAGATTATTAATTCTGCTGTCATTAATATACCTGAAAGGTGCAAGAAAACTGATCACAAAGTAATTATTCAAGAAAAAATTGTTTCCATTTACTTTTAAAATTATTTAGCATGTTTTTTCATGGTAAAATGTATACCATGAATATTAAATTTACCACTTTGTTCATTTCTAAGTATACAATTCAGTGGCATTAATTACATTCATGATTTAAGTGAATCCAATATGTAATAGAAATAAAAAACGTATTAAAATGTAGTAAAAAAAGGCAAACACCAGGTAGAAAAAATTATGCACAATATTCCAAGTGAAATAGACACTCTAAAAGCACACAAACACACACATAATTAATTCATAATCAATGTCAGATTCCATTCAGGAAAATATTTTACATAGTAGATTGTATGTGCTCATAATTTTCACAAAGTAAGGAAAACGATCAAAATTAATTTGGGGTTTGAAGACAAAGCTCAATGATACAGTGAAATAAGTCTGAGAGAAAGACTATCACCACATGATTTCACTTACATGTGGAATCTAAAGAACAAAACAAACAAAAAACCGGAAACAGACTCATAGATGCAGAGAACAGACTGACGGATGCCGGAGCGGAGGGGGTTTGGCTGCCTGGTTGAAAGGTGAAGGGATTGAGAAATACATTGGTCATACAGAACAGTCACAGGGATATAAATTACAGCACAGGGAATATAGTCCATAATATCGTAATCACTACATATGGCACCAGGTGGGTACAGGGAACACTGGGGCGACACTTTGTAAAGTACATGACTGTCTAACCATTATGCTGCACACCTGAAACTAATACACAGTAACATTCAATGCAGCTGTAATTGAAAATAAAAATAAAGTAAGATACATCTTAAAAAAAAGGTTAATGATAGGGTATGGAATCATACCTCCACGGGGACTCGCTCACATACCGAGGCTAAAGGTGTCGAGGAGGATTCCTCCACTGGTACAAAAGTACAGATGCACAAACTCTTCAGATAAATCTCTACTTTAGCATCTCTCAAATATGCACACATGCACATGTAAATACTTTATATATATATTTCATATTGGTAAAATTCCGAGTCCTTGGCTTCCCAGGTCAGTGGCAGAGCTACGGACGACCGTCTCTCCTAACCACACCTGTCGCCTGCGAGGGCTCTGTCCGAGTTGGAGCACAGAACTGTCATCTCCCTGATGTATTCAGCCAGACGGGATCTGCCAGTACTTGACAGAGCATGCTCTTCAGAAGGCAGAGCCGATTAAATATGCCATGTTTTCTGGCACTGGAAATGGCACTCTACCCAGTGGACCTTGTAGGAGGGGGGAAAAGGACCCTATTTCGTATAAAGTCTTGATCTAAATAATTGTCAAAAATGCAATAAAATTTTCCCCACCAAAAGACATGGGGGCTATAAATAGGGATTTCTTTTCTTTCTTTCTGGTCGGGTCGATATTTAAAATGGTGAAAATAAAATATGGTGACTTTTCTTTGCCATGGGAGCTTTGCAGTTTTATGATATTGAAATTGGACCTTGTTCTTTACGCAGCTGCCTTAGAAAATCTGTGTGCACGCTACCTGCTGAACTTCCATTTGCCGAGTGCCGTCTCTTCATTTGGATTCTATTGCACATCAAAAACATTTCTGCTAAATCATAGATGCGAGCAAAGTGTCCTTGATCTGCTCTTGGATTATTTCCATATTCTCTTTTTATTGAGTTGATTGTAACTTATGACTCGAGTTGTCACTGGATTCAAAATCAATGTTAACAGCCATAATTTACTTCATAAATTCATTTTCATCTGGTCAGCCTGGTATGACTCAGTCAATATTTCAGAGGACAGAGCATGCTACCTCCCTTAACTCTCATTTTTTCCTGCCATCATTAGTTTGTAGCAATATTCTTTTCATTAATATTTCACAATCTTCATTGGCAATGTGCAAATAGTCCCCAATTCTGCTAGTGTTGCCTAATAAACAAAATTTCAAAACAGGTGATTTCTGGAGTGCCTCCTAACTCAAATGCATGGTCATTTACCTGAAGGGACTGTCATCTCTCTCCCTGGCCAGTTACTTACCGAAGGCTGGCGGAGTCTTACCAGTGGTCCTGTTCCAAACACACTCTACCTCCTTCCCTGCCCACGGATGCATTTACCATCCGGAAATTATAATTCATCCAAGTCATGTCATAAAACAATCTTCCAACAGCTTCCCAGATTTCCATAGGACCAATTTCAAAAATATATTTTGGGTCTATATTCCTATTCCCTTATTACGCCCTTTTATAAGAATGCGGGTCCTCTTTTGAAGCAATTTAGTCTCCTCACATAAGCTAAAAATCACGCATCAGTCCCGATCCTTCCTCCTGCTTTTTTTTACCCAGAATGTTCTCCCATGTAACTTCCCCCTTTCCATCTGTAAGACAATGTCTTTGGATTTTTATAGTATGAATTATTTGACCCACTATTTTGGTGGTTATTCGGGTATCTTTTCCCATAAAATTATAGACTCCTCAGTGTTAAAAACCATGTTTTATAGCTCCCAAAGTTTCTGAGACTGTTGTGACTCTAAGTAACTAGCATTAGCGGTGTGGTAGCTGAACGCCTCCTTAACTAGTTTTGTCTGTACGTCTGCTCTCCTACACGGGATATTCATGTTCTGCATGGCAAGTAGCGGCTAAAACCAAACAAAGTCTAAGAGGATAAACGCTGGCCTACTTTTTCTGCAGAGTGAAAACATTCCTCTTTATAGGAGAGTCGCTTTTAACTCTTAAAGTAGGTTTCCTGGCTCATGTGGGGCAAGCTTCCATGGGAAGGCCTTCAGAATACTAAAAACAACACGTTCATAACATTCCTTCACCAATAAGCTTACAGTCTCAACAGACATTTGCAAGCCTCTTATTACATCTCGGTGCATGAAAGATTCACAAGCCGCGTGGAAATGCACCTGAAAATTTCCTGATATTAATGTTACTCTTCAGCATAGACTTCAGTGATATATTAAGAACTGTATTGCATTAGCTTAATACAATAAAAAAATACAATGCTAATACAACTTGATGAATGGCCACAGGACTTTCCATATCGTATTAGCAGTGTATTAGGGGCATTGAAACAGTAAGAATACAATGTGATGGATGGGACCCAGGTTATGACTCGCACGAAGGTGTATAAAAAGGAAGTGCCTTCATGGATTTGACACTAAGTTGAACACATCACATGCTGTCGCTGAATCAAAGTGTATTTGTGAGCGTTGGCTGACTTCCCCTCCGTATACTCAATACTTAGCATGAAGTTGTTGTAAACAAACCCACAGTACCTGATTCTTTTTCAAGATAGCAGTGCCAGGAAGATGCCCCTCTGAGACAGGCTTTTAGAGAGCACCTCCCTCCTAGGGTTGCTTGCTCCCCCTGTTGAGAACGCTTTGTCTTTCTGGACTTAAGTGGGGCGAAGGTTTCTTTGTAAACTGGGAGTCTCAAAGACTGTGACAGTAAGTTGTAAGAGAAAACTTTCTCACTGAATCCTGTCGTAGTAAAAATAAATGAAAATAAACACCATACAACCTCCAGATCAACTATTCCTTCTGACTTTCTATGAAAGTTCACGATATCCTCAGACACTTAATTTCAACAGCCTCCTATCAATCTTTGTTTAGGCCCTTGGTACTACCCAGATACCGAATCCACTGCTGTCATCTAGAAAGTAATCTTGCAACACTTCTCACGTTTATTTCTTCCTTCTGGTTTCATCCATACCGCTGCACCCATGTGTAGCCCCTTTGTATGCCCTTGATGATGCATTTCTTACCTCTACTTCCTGTCTGACCTATTTATTCTTCTGCTACATTAATATTTTTAGACAGCTCTATTGATGTGTGATTGATAGAGAAAGAATTGCATGCAATGCTAAGATTAAGATCTAGAAGGATTTCCCCCATATTTTCTTCTAGAAGTTTCACAGTTTCAGTGCCTTCAAATGGTCAAAAAACTGAGATCTTTTCTCTTAGCTCAGGAACAAGAGAACAATGCCCATTTATGACACAACTATTTAACATAGTGTTGGAAGCTGCGGCCAGGGTGATTAGAAAAGAAAACACATACAAATCAAGAAGGAAGAAGTTCAATGCTCTCTGCAGTAGACGTGAGCCTATAGTTAGAAAAGCCTAAGGACTCCACAGGAAATTGTTAGAACCACAAAACAAACTCAGAAACGCTGCAGGACACATCGTAAGCATATGAAAGTCAGTTGTGTTTCTGTTCTTTCTCTGAATGTGTTTGTGATAACAGGAATATTACTGCTCAAGTATTTTGTGAATTCATTGGATCACCACAACATACAAACTTCAGGTCCCAAGACTCAATTCCCTCCACAATACAGGCAAAGTAGGTTTACAGTTGTTCATATGGACAGCGACACAATGATTAATAAATAACAATAAAGGCGCAAACTCCGTGTTTCACACACTCACAACTGTAAGCCTACTTTGCCCCGCCCTGTATTGCTCAGATGATATTTCAAGATTTTATTCTTTTCACTCTCTTCATGCATTATTCGCTTCTAAAAATCTGTTTGCATATTTTACCTATTTTTATGGTATCTAGTATCCCTGACAATTCCAAATAGTTCCCCCCACAATTTTTACCTCTGTGAATTCATGCCTCATTCAGATAACTAATTCTTATTCTTCCCCCTGTCATAGGCTAACATATTATGAATATCTCTTTTGTCTGTTAATCTCTTTCCTCCGTGTTTGTTCAGTTGTCTTAGTGACATCTACTGGTATTGTCAGCTACTGAACTTGAAACCCTTTAAGGGTAAATGATGCTGCGGTGTGAAAGAGGCTGACAACTAGCTTTTTGGTGGGATGGAAGGGCCTGGCGCCGAGCTTTTCGTCGAGGAGGCTTCCAGGTCACAGACCTGCATCTCCAACAAACACATCACCCCCTGTAGGAGCAGAGACCCAGGGCCCCACCCAGGAAGCGTCCTTTTTATTTTTATTTTTTAAGGAAATTTTGGTTGACTTAAACAAATTGCCCCTTTGACGGACTGCTTGCTTTTTTATTTTGGGGCTTTAATTTCTGTACTCATGCTTCAAATTCACACAAAAAAAGAAAGAAAAAGAAAAAAGCAGATGAACCCACGAAACCCTAGCTACCCCACCCTGGACCCCAGTAAAGCCAAAACGCCAGATTCTAGCCTTCTCTCGTCCCTCAAAACAACCTCACTGTGTGCCTTTCACCTCCAGCCCCAATGTGCCAGTGCCTCCGGGACTCATGGCATTACATCTTGCCTTTTCAAAGTTCCCTGATGGTCGTTGCTTGGGTGTGTCCCATTACATCATAGTAAGAACCACAAGGGCTAGTCCAGCCACAACCCCAACTCCAAAAGGGGAAAAGGCTGTGGAGGCTATGGGGACCCACCCAGGGGAGTGGGCCCAGGCACTTCTAGCATACAGCATCCCTGTCACTCTGTGGAGAGCAGCACAGAACAAGTGGGATTAAGGAATAGTTTGGAGTGAAATCCATAATTATATGGAGCACTATTAAATTATGTCTTTAGTTTAATAGTTTTGTCCATACTAAAATGTACATTGCCACATAATAAAAGCTGACTTTCTTCATAGATTTAAACTCGATCACCTTGCAAGGGGAAATTCTTGCCTCTTCCTCAAGAATATTCACAAACAACTGACCGTACCAAATGCCTCTGTGCTTAGAACTGCTAACTGCCCATAAAAATGGGACTACTGACTTGTGGAAAACATCTCCAGTCTTCTCAGAATTTTTGCTATGTGTCCACATTTAGTGTGCACGCTCTTAGTGCGTCCCAGCAAGTGGCGTGCTCCTGGCAAATCGTTGCTAAATACTTTTGCATAGTTTGTTTAATTCAATATGTAATAGTTATAAAAGAGCAAAGATGTGCCCAATGTCCTAAGATAAATAGGTTACTTGGTTCAACAATAAATCTGGAGCTCAACTCTCTAAGCATTCTACACACCAAAGTACATGTAAGGGTCCGTTTCTACTAACAATTCAAAAAAGATGCAAACCGCCGATTACCGTGTAAACGAAATTCAGCCTCACAGCATAGCACAAGCAAAGCAAACACTACAATGAGACATCTTTTTTACCTCTGAGATCATGAAATCTAAAGAAAAATTAACACCCAGTGTTGACAACAGTCTAAATCAAGCATGATGCTCCAGGGCTGTAGGTAGACAGGTAAATTGGTGTGGCGTGTTTGATGGTACCTTGACAATGTCCGCCGAGATGTAGGATGAGTGCCCGTGACTCAGCAACACCTCCTCTGTGTGCACATTGTTACGTTAGAATGTGTGTGCCACGGATTCATGCAAGAATACTCACTGCGCACTGTTCTCATTTCTAGGAAATGGATATATACCTAAAATGGAACATCGTTAGCTATTAAAATACATGCATACATACAGTGCTTAGAAGTAGAATGTCTCTGATCATTTTGATAAAAACAGGCACTTTTGTCTCCTATCCGATACGTATGTGTGGGTAACTCGGGGATGTGAAACAGAAGAGACAACAGATTTATTCACTGATGTCTCTCTGACTGCAAAGGTGGGGCATTTCATGATTGCTCCTATTTTCTCTCTTCTCGGATAGAGAATTAGAAAATTACAATTCCTTGCATCAGTGGCATTTTGACCAATGGAATGCATGCTCAACTGGTGTTTGCAATGTCTGAGAAGCTTTAAAAGCCGATATCTGGTCCACTATTTGTCCTTTATCCTCTACCATGAGACAGGTGTGTCCTTTATGATACAGGGTGTCCCATCAACTGGAATTTCACAATAAGGGAGACATGTGCAGCTTATATTTACAGCCAACCTGCAAGGAATATGTAACATGAATAATGAAATGACTCTTAAAAAAGGCAACCTATTGGGATGTGTGAGTTGGTTGATACAAAAACACCCCCAAGCAGAAACTGCAGTATGTGTCAAATAAAACCAAGGTTTAGAAATGGAGTCTAATGTGGCACAGACATGACATCTCTCTAAACCCTGTGGATGCATGCAGTTAACAGGAAGAACTCTAGAACAGATCCATTTATCCTTGGTAAACAGAGTGAATAGTTCAATGTACCCATCTTAGACCTAACGTGGCTCAGAATGAGCCTATAATCTATAACCACAGGTTCTAATAAATCCCTTCTCATTTTGCTTTAATCAACTTATCTGGAAAGAACTTTAAATTAATTATAATAATCTGCTCTTGATGAACTTGGTAATGATGCAATTTCCCTCCTACTCTTAATCTGAATATCTCTTATGACACTAGCTTTCATGGAAGTATTTTTATCATGGAAGTTATTTACCCTTGCATAATTACTCAATTAATTGTGCTTAGAATAAATTGACAGTGAATTTCTTGTCGAATGACACCTTACAGATTTGCTGATACTGTGAGAACTTTCTACTCACCTTACAGTTACACAGCCCAGGAAGAATGATTATATGTTTGGATTCTAGCAATGGTATCCCTGTAGTGAGCTTCATATCCCTCAGAAATATTTATTAAATTGTGCATTTTGTTACATAAACTGAAAATTAAAAATTCTGCAAATCTACCTGTCTTAAATGTTGGCATGTGATAAATATACATTTATACTATGCACCATTCTTTTTGCTTTATTTCTTTATAAGGTGTCTATCCCTTGCATTGAGACTTTACCCATGGTTGGAAAACTTTATCTTTTTAAAATATAGTCTCAAAAATTTATAAAATTTCTGATGGAATCAGGTCATTTGTATATAGATAGATAGATATCTTGAGAAACTAAAAAAGTCAGATATCACCATAATCTTCACTCTAATGAATAAAACACATTTAACCTAATTTTTTGAAGAAAAGGTGAAATCATCCACCATGAAACACGAGTGAGTGAGGAAATAGGCCCCAAATCATAACTTGATAATTTCCATTTTCACGCTATCAAGTCAATTCCACACAGTGAAGTACATGGAGGGACTGACCGCACATCTGGATTCCCCGTCTCACCTGAGCTCGACCTGATGAAGCATAGTGTTCGTCCACTCTCCCTTTGCCTCATGGCCCCTCCCCAGGCCACCTGAGCAGGAGCTGCTGGAGCGTGGGAGGAAGGTGACCCCCCTTCTGCGAGGTTGCCCTCGAAGGAAGCCGGGTATTTGCCACGTAATCATTATTGCTTCCCATGAAACGAGTGAAAGCAATTTGGCTGCATTAGTTTGAAAATCAATGTGTTCCCCACTAGTCGTATTATATTAATCAGAAAGTTGGCTCTTTGCTCATTTTCAGGCTGAAAACATTTCCAACAAACAGAACATCATAGCGGACAGATTAAAGAATAATCTGAGTCTTGGCAAGATCATTGAGCTACACAAATGTGCAGATAATTAACTCTGCTCTTCTGCAAATATATACTAATGCAGTCTCTGTTGATTTTTTTCATACTTGAATTCAAAAATCACGCTAACATCATCTCCTTATTCAAAGGAGAAAAAGCAACAGCAATAACACAACAAAATGTATATGGAAAGGGAGTCTCTTCTGAGAATCCCAGGTACCTAAAAGAGAAAATGTACCGTAAAAAGACATGGGGTACAGGATCATATCCCTTCTTGAGTTGACGCTGGAGTAGGATGGGTGAAGAGATACAAAGATGAGGCTAGAAAGAATTCTAACCCATGGAAACACCCGTGGCAATCAAGACCAATGTATTTCCGATAACCGGATTTCATGGAAGGAAGGTAAGGGATGATAACTGAAACATGCATCAACCAGTTTCACAGGACAGTGGAGGGAGGGACCTAGCACAAATGTGCAGGCCCCTGACCTGAAAGACACACCCAAGGTACACAGCGTTTCAGAAACAGGGCAGCTTTTCCACCTGACCCACGGTTTCTGTCAAAATCAGACTATCTGAAAACACAACTCAATGCTGAGCAACCTACCACTAATGAGTCAAGGGCTCCTTACTGAACTCCTCACTGCGCGAAGTTGGATGTGAAGCGAGCTACTGTTGCATGTGACTGTTTCAAGGACGCCCAGCTGGAACGACAGGAGGGTGCAGGGACTAGCCATCTAGATGAGCCTGGAAGATGGTTGGGATAGAGGACGTGTGTAGCAACGGTCCGGAGGGAATGCCTACTCTGTGTGCAGGTGATTATTGGCATCTCCCGGATAAATAATGGACACTCTAACGACTGACGAATAATGGAGGCATGAGACAAAAGATCAGAAAGTCACTTCAGTGTATAATCACTCTCAAATTGTGTGATGGAAAGTCCTCCTTTAATTCAAACCCATTATATGTTGAAGTTGTCCATCTTTTTGTCAATTACCACAGTATGTATTTTTATGGACGATATTGTGTTGCTTAATTTCCACACTAGACTGTACCTTCCATGAGACTAAGAAATCTATTTCCTATGTAACAAAAGGGAATTTTCCAGTCCCTAAAGAACCTCATTATAAATATGCAGATTTCCACATTGCTTCCTAAGGAAGGAGGAGAATCATACTCAAATTTATATAAAGCTCGTCAATAAAAAATAAAGTGATGATAAATAAAATGGTCCAAGGCAATATTTTATCTGATTTTTTTTCCAGTTTGGAAAAGGCTAACTGTTACAAAATGCATTAATTAAAGTATCACCAAAATACTAAAGAAAAGGAAAAGCAAAGGACATTTCTTGGGAAAACCAGTGGCATCTAGTCAGAACAGTGTAATATAAAAATGAAAAATGTAGAAACCATGGAGCTCCAGGAAAAAGTAGAAATGCCTAAAATCAATAAGTATTTGTCACATTGTAACAAGGATATTGTATTGATTTTTCAAACTTTAGTCTTTGGTCATTTGGAAACTTGGTGTGCCAAGAGTGTCTATAGACTGTTGTTAATACATATCAAGTATGTTCTGTAACCCTCGGCAGCCGTCCAGCCCTCCAGCTGAAGGATGTGAATGCGTAATGATCACACAGACATATGCAGACTGGAACCACATGTGACAGTGAGTTTTTCTCAGAGGATTGCTATGAAATGTTCATATTATGATATATTTTGTTACCAGCTAAATACACACACACTAAAATTACTTCTCAGAACTTTAGAACGTGATGAAATTTGTCTTTGGGGAAGACCTGGGATAAGCATAGGTCTTCATAAAGTATCTCAGTTAAGAGTCACTTAATGCGTCATGAGCTGTCCTAACTCGCTGGTCACAGTTAATAGATATTTGGGGAACTGAATGTCTCTGTTTATAGATATCTAGAATTTAATAGATATCTAACACTCCGTCACATTTGTTTTCCTGAATTAGGTAAGTCATGTATTTGTACCACCACAATTTGAAAAACAAATTAGAATAATGCAATAAATAAACTTTGAACTACTACAACCTAGAAATAACAATTATTTAGGTCACCATGTTTACAGATATTTTCCTAGATATATGTGCACATACATAAATTAATATAATTTAATGATAAAATACAATTTTTAGAGTCAGTTTATCTTTATATCACAAATGATAAAAGAACCTATTAACTGTTACCAGGAGTGTCCAACCTTTTAGCGTCTCTGGGTAGAAGAAGAGCTGTCTTGGGCCACACATTAAATACACAAACCCTCACAAAAGCTGACGAGCAACAAAAAGGTTTTAAGTGAATCTACGATTCTGCATTGGGCTGCATGGGGCCCCTGGGTTATGAGCTAGACACCGCTGGCAGAGACAAGAAACACCTCTGTCTTCTGCCCTATTCATCACATTTTTGCTGGAAGAACAAGAATGATACTAGTTAAAAGAATAAAATCATATAATAAATTGTTTTGCATCCTTTATTATTGGCTTCTCTAATATTTATCACTTGTATTAAGGTATATTTGAGCTAACAGAACTACTTAAATTGAAATATTACTAATTCTTGATTCTTTAAGAATTTTATGACTCTCCTTTAATAAATTCCTTACTTTGACTAACCTCTCAGAAGTCATCCTTTATAAAACATTAACCTTCAAGTAATGTTTTATAGCCTTTGTTATCTGAACACATACAGACTCAGTAAAATATATATATATTTACATATATATTTAAATATATATATATACACACACACACATATACATACACACATACACACAGTGGGGGGAGAAAGAGAATATTTTATTCTTTTGAAAGTTACCGAAAAGTGTTTTTCCTTATTTCCACTCATGGGTACCTTTTTGCAAGCTACATATTTGTAAATTTGTTCCTTATCTTTACCCCTGCACCATAATTTTTCTTCAAAGAGCCATGCCTGCTTTCATTCTCCTTATTTGCCTGGTGCACTGGAATCCTCTTAAGTTTGTACACCAAAGGGAATTTTTCTTTCCGCGTATGTTTGTCGGTTACTTTGTGTTTCATCTGCAGCAGCATTTATTAGCAGAGCGGGTCTAACAGTGTGAGATGGGGAGTTGTCACCCGTAGTAAGTAACATGAATTCCTACCGATGCCCCCGTATCTGATTGGACACCGTACGTGTCATCCTCACCTCATCCCCTCCACCCGCCTGCAACCTCCCACAGTGACAGTGAGACACCTGACACTCGTCTTCTGTCATTCACTTGCTTATTTTCCGATCCCAGCAAACATGCGCATGGATTCAGAGTTAACACGTCCCCGCGGGAAACGACAATACCTACTGAGCACTCTGCTTCTGTACGATGATGCCCTTGGCCTTGGATCTTACAAATCTACTCGTTTCCATCGTTACTTAGTTTGCTTCCCCTACTCCCTACTTACAGGAAGGCACTTTAATATATTTTTAACACAGAGGAATTGTGCTCTTACAGTCTACACTCAGTCTTCTGATTCCCAACCTTCTAAGTAGTTATACTTGCATACTGTTAGAATGCATAAAACTTATCTATTGGGAAATAATAAGTGAGTATGAACCCTTTACTCTGTTATCCATCTTATTGCTATATTAGGAAGATAAAATCACACAAATTGTTACATTCTTCAATGTAATTATTCATTGAAAGATTCTTTGTTATGCATTTCATACACATAAGTATAATCAAATATGACTATAAAAATTAATTTTTACAAAGTTGTTAAAGTCACATAAAATGTGTGCCATTGGGAAAAATACTAAAATATCTTGGTTGACTGATTTTGTTTTCTCATGAGTCTGAAAGATAATGAATTAAAAAATTAAATCAGATACATTCGTACTAAGTTTGCATGAATTGCCATATTCTAGGTAAGTGAAAAATCCATATTTGAATTGATATCAGTTTTATAGACACATCCTGGCGATTATTATATTAGGAAAAAAAGCTTAGAGTAGAGTAATGTGTTTCTTCTAAAATATCATAAATATAATAAAGAATTATATTCATTAAAATAAATGTAGTCTATTTATAAATAAAAGTGATTATTTTGTACTGCTGTCTTTTCTCAGATAAGCTGTAGAAGCAAAGTTGACCCTGGTGTTTACACTCAGAGTTGCCGGCATTTTGTCCTGGAAGAGCGCTCCCTCAACAGGTGGATCACATGCCGTTTTCTGCTGTGCTTATTGATTAGCCTTCTGCATGCAAAGAGCACGTAAGGTTAAACAGCATTTAAAGATTTATTACCACTATCGATCTACTTTTCTGTGGTTTTGAAAGCAAACATAAATCCAGTTACAGCAAAATATACAGTATTTCCATTTAAAATGCCAGAATTTAGCAATTTAAGGAATGCCTCATGATGAAATAAAAGGTACTTATTGCTACTTGTTATAAGCATAGATTCTTATTTCCTTATCAAGATTTGCCACATTCTGGTGTTTAATTTATTATTGATTTTGCAAAAACTAAACAAATATCACCCTCAGCCCGTGGGATGCTTCCTTGATTATGGAGATGTTATTCTTGATTCAGCTCAACTCCCTCAAAACATGATGTGAATAACCTTTTACAATTTGTATAGACATGCTCCGTGTCTCTACTTCATCTGTGTCCATTTCTACGTCCATGTTTCTCTTTTTCTGGGTCTTATCTGAATGTGTATCACTACCTATATACAATTATTTAGTAAAATGAAGTATTAGATTATATGTATATCACATTTGCCATATTTTATTCCACATATACTTATATGTATACAAATCATCAACATAGGTCTATCCAGACATTTATTAAAGAAGATACTAGATACAAGACACATTGTATGTAGGACAATGATGCCTCAGTCCCCTTCAAAGTTGGCACCTTGGGACCTCACACAGGTCTCCCAGTCACTATCAACTGCCCTGTCTTATTCCTTGAATTTCATGGATGGTCTGAAATCTCTTCCCTTTCAAGGGTGATTTTAGTTTTGGAAAAGTCCAGAAGTCATAGGGTGTCAAATCTGGGCTGTAGGGGGCTGAGTCACCTGGGGGATTTGCTGTTTCACCAAAACACTCGGCATGAGACATGATGCATGAGCAGGCATGCTGTCTGATGAAGCTGCTGATCACCAGTGGCCCATAGCTGCTGACTTCTGAATCACCCAAATAGTTTTCATGGAGGAATGTTCAAGCTTAACACAAAATTTAATGCAGATTCATTGCTCTACTCACTCAGTCATTTATTTTATTTTATTTTTAGATTTTATTTATTTTTTAGAGTGAGGGGTAGGGAAGGAGACAGAAAGGGAGAAAAACAATGACGTGTGAGAGCAGGTTGCCTCTTGCTCACCCCCAATGGGGGACCTGGGCTGCCCCCCAGGCCTGTGCCCTGACTAGGAATCGAACCAGCCACCTTTAGATTCATAGGCCAACGCCCAGTCCACTGAGCCACCCCCACCAGGGCTCGCTCAGTCATCCTAAATGTGACAGCCACATGCTCACTCAGTGGCATCTACCGCCCCTGCTGACTAGTACAGTGAAGTCATCATTGTTCACGCATGCGCATTCCAGTCCACTCTCCTTGGCGGCCAGGTTACGTCGATGCTGTGCAAACCGTTCTCATTGTATTAACAGCGGCTGGACTTTTTCCAGAAAGACCTTGGTATATACATCATATTTAAAATATTGTCTATATAAAAACACATTAATTCCGCATATTCTGCTAAAGTGCTGTAGTTTTTAATATGGTGTTCTGAACATATCTTTACTTTTTAGCTTATATTTTTATGAGAACTTTATTTTAATTTTATTGAGGTAACTGGGGTGAGACTGGTTAATAAAATGATACAGGTTTCAGATGTACAATTCTACGGTACATCACCTGCATATTATACTGTGTATTCACCACATGAAGTCCAGTCTCCTTTCCTCACCACTGATGCCCACTTCGTCCTCTCCTCCCCCCACCCTGCTCTCCCTCCTGGTCATCACCATACCATCTGGTGAGCCTCTGAGTCTTTTTTTCCCTAGTCCCTTCACCATTTTCACCCGGCCTCCAACCCCTATTCCCGCTGACAGCTCTCAGTCTGTTCTCTGTATCTGAGTCTGTTTCTCTTCTGTTTGTTAGTTTATTTTGTTCACTAGAGTCCCCATACAAGTGAGATCGCATGGTATTTGTCTGTCTGACTGGTCTATTTCACTTAACGTCTGTTTTCCAGGTCCACCCATGCTGTCGCAAAAGGTAAGATTTCTGTCCCTTTTCGCAGAGCGGTCTTCTGTCGTGTAAAGGTAGGACAGCCTCTCTATCCATTCACCCGCTGATGGGCACTTGGGCCGCTTCCCAAATCTGGCCATTGTGAATAACACTGCAGTGGACGTGGGGGTGCGTACGCTCTTGCGAACCAGTGCTTTGGGGGAATTTCCTCACATATGTTCCCAGCAGCGGGATCGCTGGTTCATCAGGCGGTTCCATTTTTAATTTTGGGAGGAAACGCCGTACTGTTTTCCACACTGGCTGCTCCATCTGCATCCCCATCGGCGTGTGAACTTTAAATGGGACCACAAATGTCACCTGACAGGAGACGAGCTAAGGGAACGGGACGACGATTGCTCTGTTAACTCGGGATGAAAGGCAGGTGAAGCACCGACGTAATCGGCCAGCCACGTTAGCACGTCTGAGGCTGCGGAACGCACCGAGCCTTTAGTTTTTCTTCTGCTTTGAACATACAGGTGTGAGCATAAGTAGGTTTACGGTTGTAATGTAAATAAATAATATGATAATAAATAATAACATAAAAGAAACTGTTCACATACTTACAGCTATAAACCTACTTTTGCTCATCCCTGAATAGTTCTTATACTATATGTATTAAATTCTCCAAGCACAGCATTTTAACCAGGAAACAAAACATTTCACTAGATAATTACAGTTGTTAGTGTATCGTGTTCTGTAAGAAAACTGGTATGAGGGCAAAAGCACATCTCTACCAACACAACTGGCAATTAGATTTCACCTGTGTGTAATATCTAATCTAAGAGTTAATGACCCTCTATAAAAAGAAGTCTATATTTTTATTTAATATGGTAATGTAATTATGGATAAATGACATTATATATTCATATAAGCAATAAGATATATAAAGAGCAAAAATATTCTAAATTGTCTAACTCAATAACAAAAAGGAAACAAGAAAATATTTCCAATTTCTTTCATGTAAAGCAGCACCCAACAGAAAAACTGGAATATTGCTAACTAAATCAAACCAACATCCATCTAGTGAGCAATCGACACGTGTAGAAAAGAAACACCAATATTTTACAATTTTTAAAAATGCTATACACCTTATAAGATTGCTACTACTTTAACTCTGAAAATAGACCTTCTGCCCCACACATTTTTTTATTCTTTAAAAGGTCAGATAAATGTCATTTCATATGTACTTCAGACTAAGTACAGACTATTAGTCGTATAAGCAGCATGATTTCATCACTTCCCATGTATCCTGTGCTCACGCGCCTTTACTCCTGCGTGTTCCTTTGGGTGCGGGGTCCGCAGGCTGCTCTCGACCCTTCCCTCTGCCCACTGCGCTTCCACCCTCCCCTTCGCTACTAGACGGTTCACGACAAGCAAACCGCTGTACTCAGAAAACGCGTCCCTTGTCCTTCTGCCTTGCCTGTGCTTGCAGGTGCTGATTACAGCCGAAACCATTTCCACTTTCTTTTTTCCTGCTTCCGAAATGCCAGAATTTAGGAAAATATGCCCCCTATGCCCTACAAAGTCATACACCCTAGTAAGTTAGTCCAGCATTAATGGACTGAACACATGATGTCCTTCAACTTGTTTCTCATTAACTCTCATTCTTATTTTCCAGTGCCCCCCTCTGCAAATCCTTCCCAAGAGCCGCTTCCAAATCCCTTCGGCTCTGCTAAGCCCTGAGGACCAGGCATGTTTTCTTCCTACTTTCTTGACACTTCCCAGAGATCAAGTCTACTCAATGAGGTCTCACCCAGTTTCAATCATATTTCTTACATTACATCTCTGTGATTTCACTATTTCTCTCACCCTTCCATTCTGTCTAAAGTGAAACAGAAAGAATGAGTAGCTGGAGGAGGAGAGGGGGGGTAGGAGGATGATGAGGAGTAAAATTTTATGTAATATATATTACACACACACACACACACACACACACACACACACCGCTCCTGTTTCCAGAGAGAAGCTTTTCAGGCGACCATTCCAGTTCCTCTCAAATGCTCCAAACTGTGACCATCATTTCTCCTGTCTGTCATCCTTCCACTTCTTCCTCTTTGCTGCTCCATCCTTTGCTAATACCCCTGTCTTCCCAGACAACATTAAAACAATGAAAAAATAATCTCTTCCCAAACCACCGCCATCCTTCCCTGCACTGCTGCCCTTGGTCTTCACACGTGAGAAAACCAGTCTGTATCGACCACTGTAACGTGCATTCTGTAACTCTCTGCAGCAGCCTCCTGCTCACCGTGTCGTGCAGATAACGGCACCAAGGTCAGCACTGCAGGTCCAGCTGTCCGCCTGCAGCCTTTTCACGGTAACTTCCTGCCACATGGAAAAAATAGTGACTAGTCCTCCCACCACATGGGCTTCTTTCTTAGCTTTGGTGACATTGAACTCTGGTTTTCCCAGATTCATTTTTAAAAATTTTTTCCACTTCCCTTCCCACTCTTTCTCTCTAAATGTAAATGCCTCGAAAATATCCCTCTGTCTTGTTATTCACAAGTCCCTGACCACTGTCTCATAATAAATCCTACAATCATCAGCTTCAGAATAAGCAAGGGCGTTCCATGCACATGCAGGCCTTCCAGCTCGGACCCACATCCACCAGACCAGCAGGTCTGGAGCCGCACCCCCAGTTCTCAGTTTCGAGTAGGCACTCTCACTGAGAATGATGGAGAATTACTGCTGTGTACATTCATCATCCCTTTGGACGCATCACTTAATTCCATAACTTATTATATCACATCTATGAGTATATCTTTCCACGTTCATCCACAATCCTGACCTTGTTTCTAAACTCTTACTCTATATTCCTGGGTCCCTACTAGGTATCATCACATACAGTGCCCGCCAATAATCCCATGATGTTATACGTACTCAAATGAATTTCCCCATTGGACACTACTGCGCAATGTAAGTTTTCCTGATGATCAATGTGGACACACTTCTAATGAAAGTGGCTGTGACAGTGTGATGACTGGACAAGGGACTGGACAAGGAAGTAGCCAGGTTGATGCACTACAGTGTCATCCTCAACATGGATCAAGTTTTTGTTTTTGTGATCATAATCTCTACCCACCTGTGTTAGTACAGCTTATTTACTTTTAATCCTCAAAGTGTAGGGATACTGGACATCTCCCAATGTATTTCACATTTTGAGAATTAATGAAACTTCAGAGAGCTCTTGAGTGTCCATGGTGTCTGTTGGTGTGTATACAAAGGCACACGAGGTTTCCATTTGATTTACGGGATCGAACACTTTCTGTACTTTGTAGTTAACATTGTTTGGAATAGTGACTTATTCAATGAAGCCCTTGATCACTTAAAGAAAACAAATCTTTACGTGTTGCTGTGCTTAAATTGTCCAAATATAATGCTCACGCAGCAGAATACTGTGCATTAAACAAGCAACTTGTCTCAGGATGCACGGTGGGGATAGGTTCATATTCCCTTGCATACTTTCACCAAATTTGAAGTGAGCCCAACATTTTCATAAATGTTCCCTGTATACAATGAATGGCTTGATAGATAAAAACAGATAAATTACCATAACTGAACATGAATATACTTTGAACATAACTATCTAAATTTGATAAACAGATGTGACATTCATTCTGCCCATTATATTACAAAGAGAAATTTAAATTTAAGGAAAGTTTGCCTACTAAAATCATAACCTAAAATGATAGCCAAGAAAAACTCTAATGTCCGTTCTACTACAATGTCCTCGCACTGAAAATGCCGTAGAGGTCAGAGGACAGTGTGTGCACCTTTTCCCTCCAGCGAACCACGCCCTGATTAAGGAAACTTCAAAATGAATATGGAGGGAGGGATTTGTATCTCATGTCACTGCCCGCCAAGTCACTCAGGGACAGCCCATAAAGCGTGGGCACCATGCACTGTTTCCAAGAACAGACACTGTACACAAACAAAGGAGCTATTATTTGCGCTGCAGTAAAATTACACACAATCAAAATGTGACTGATATGACACCATGCCCTCCAGAGGAAAAGGGATATTTGAAATCATATGTCTCCCCAGTGCACATACAGCCATTCGCCAGTCCTCATTACCTAAAGAATTTCTATTCCTCTGTATGGCCTATGTTCACGACACACATCCAATAGTCTGGTTTCTCTTCAGAATGAACAAATCTCTCACCTTTTACCAAATACACATCCATTTGATGAAATTGTTGCTACAGTCCATTGAAGAACAATATAACTATTATTATAAAATGCCTGTCCACCATGTTATGTTGTTACATTTAGTGCAATAACGTCATAAATATTAGTATGCTTTCATTAACTATGTCAATTTAAACCGAGACTCCTGCCAGAGATAAGCCAGTATATCTATCTGAGGGAGATGTGAGCACAATCTCTCTTCATTTCTGATAAACATAGGAAGATAGATCTTGGTCTGAGCTGCTGATAAAATTAACATCTTAATGAAAGTGAGAAAAAGAACCTCTTTTCCTGCAGTTCCTAGAAGGATTGCACAAAAAGAAATATTCCATTTAAACCAAATACTGTTGAGAAGGAATTTCCTAAAATTTCAAATATCTGTATTCTTATGGTTCCCACATTCCCAATCTGATGGTTTTGAATCCTGCACATAATAGAAAATTCATTTCTTGTGCATGTATGTGCAAATAGTAGATATTTGAAGAAGTTATAGCAAGACCAGTAATTGATAAATCAGTCGAATCCCAACAACACCCGACACTAGGCATACCGACACCCGACACTAAGCAGTATATATCTGGCCCACTTTTTCTCTTCCAGAAGAAGCCATCTGCACCCATGGGAGACTGTGGAGGGCTAACCAATGCCTCTTCTGAAAGATGCCCATGTCTGAGTCCATGAAATATCCAACCTTCCATGGGCAAAGGGACTCTGCCAATGTGATGAAGTTTAAGGATCACGAGTTGGGGACATTAGTCTGGGTATCTGGTAACCCTAATATAATCACAGGATGCTGTAACAGAGATCAATGATTATGCAATCAGAGGTCCTTGCCAGATAGATTGATATTTGAAGATGCTACGCTGTTGGCTTGAAGGTGAAGCTAAAAGCCAACAGTCCAGGGGTGCAGGAGGCTTCTAGATGTCAGAAAGAACAAGGAATTGGGTTCTCCCAAGAGGAACGTGGACCTGCTGACATACTGAGGCTAGCTTGGTGGTGCCCTGCTAGGATTTTAGCTTTCAGAACTGTAAGAGAATAAGCTCCCGCTGTTGTAAGCCACTTAACTTTTGGAAATTTGTTACAGCAACCACCAGAAACTAATACAAATTTTCTCTTAGTAGACCATCACCTAAAAAATTTAGTGTAGAAAAAATATAGGTAACTTCTTTGTTAATTTAACTTATATCAAACATCCAGCCACCGAAAACGCACATTTCCTGGGCTTTTCATTGTTGTCATTCACTGCTGCCTGGGACATATTTACTCTAATGCCAAGATGTAGAGATAGGTATCATGACTAGTACTTTTCTTCTGGGTTGACATATTGCTGACATTTGACACACTGTACTTGCATTCTAGGATATTTTCTTCTGAAAAAATGTAGAGAAGCTGTATTTTGTAGTTACAAGGTAAAGGCAATGATGTCCATTTCTCACACTATACACTGTTAAATATGATGTGATTTCTACTTTAGTATATCATTGCCTTACATGGTCAGGTCACATCTGAGGGTCATGGCCTAAGGGAAAAACCCTACCTGGAGAATTTAGAAGGTCTGTTTTTTGAGTTTGATTCTGAGAGATGCGAACTGCCTAATCTTTGAATCCTCGCTTCCATGTGAGAAGTCTCGGTTTCCTCATCTGCAGCTTTGGAAAACGAGACAACTTCTGTATGAAACTTTATGTCTCAGATTCTTATGAGATTAAATGTCATCCTAGCAGACTGGAAAGAACCGCAGTGATTTTTCCTCCCCAATAGATTTACGAAGCAGGGATGTGAAGGATTCTGCTATTAGCCTGTCAATTCAGAATGATTGATGAGCAGGATAAATCGCATACTGTTTTGCATAGACATCACGACCTAACTTTCAGTAGTTTTGTAGTCATCATCGCTGCTTTATTTGCATATTGTTTACATGATAATTTTTCAGTGGTGGATTTATATTACAGCTACTTGGAAGAGCAGTTAGAAAAGTGAGAAAAACAAAACAAAACTTTGAGATTGAATCCTCCACTCTCTTCCTCACATCAACGTATGTGCTCAGATTCCTGCTGGCCAGAGCAGGAAGAACTACCCTGAGCCTGGAAATTATTAAGCACATTACTTAAACGGTAGCCATCACATCTCATCTGGGTTTGCAGCGTATGTGTGCATACTGAAAACTGTGAGGTGCAGACAGAAAAAATAAGGCCAATTTTGACATCAACATGGGAAATTCTCATTTCCCATGTTTTTCTCAAAGGGTGTAATTAGTCACCATGAACTTCAGCTTCTTCATTCATCTATTCATTTTTAAATTTAATTCAATAAAATCACAGGCTTTGTTATACGGTAACTTGGGTTTAAAATCCAGTCCCATTGCTGTGTGACCCTGGGCAAGTTGCCTAGAGTCTCTGATCTAGTTTCCACACCTGCCTATAGGATGGCCACGCCCACATAACAGGACAACGGCGTTACATCTGCCCCAATATGGCAGTTCCTTGCCCTGACCACTTTACCCTTCTTTCTGGAAAATTTTGTTGCATTCACATCACGCTGACCCAATTGGAAAACCACAGCGAGTTCTTGAAAATGATATGAAAGCAGAAGCATAACATGTACCTCCAGATAGAAAGGACCGCCTATACAGACAAGGAAAAAAATTAAAAACCACAGAGGTATAACAGAAATGTGTTCCCCTGATCCCCAAATCTCGGGAGGAACTAATATCAAACAATCCAAGTCAGTGCCATTCAACGGGAAACAAGCCGAGCCTCACAAGTCTCCATTAGGAAGAAAGGTTGTTTTGAAACACGAGTCAGAAACTGTTGACCAGTCTTGTTATGAAAGACAGGCTGTGAGAAGCTATGCACGGGTTCATTTTCATTCCAGGCTGCTTAGGGAAAAAAAAGCCTAAACACAGAGTAAGGTAGGTGTATTTTTTAGGCACAGGTAAAAGGAAACAAATGAGCCAAGATCTAGGATCTCTGTCAAGCTTCCCTCTCTCTCTCTCATTATGATGAGAAGCTCACTGCAAGATCAAAGCTAACTGTGGAGCAGTGCGCACCTCATTTACTGGGCTCAGTCACACGGTGTTAACTCGTTAACAGGGAATGTAAACAAAACAAAAAATCACAATGAGGTGCGATACAGGATAAATTGGAAAAATGTCAAGTTGCTAAGACAGCAATTCCTGAGACTGAGGAGTGGCTTCGGTGAGGAGATGAAGTGCAAGGTCAAAGCTGGGAGATGATTCAGGAGATGAGGACTCAGCCGGGTGAAGTGGAGGAGGAGGGATGGTGAGAGGAAGGGAGAGACTCCTTAGACCTGGCCCTGTGTGTGCACGATGCACTGCGGGTGAAAGAACTTGGTGGCCTAGGTGCTCAAGGTCACCTCCCTTGGAACATAGACCGTGGGAGGGATGGAGGTGATGCAATTGGGAGAAGTAGGAATGAGGTCGTATACAGCAATGCCAAGAAATGATGACCTGTGATGACAATAACGCAGTTCTCCTTAGCTGAGACCCTCCGACTTCCTTCGTCACGTGTTCCGGCAATTCACAGCGTCTTCCGTCACCACTTCCTATCCACGCTCAGAGCAGCAGCACTGTCACTCCGCCGACGGCCCAGGGGCCGCAACTCAGGGACCAAACTGACGGGCAGTCAGCATTACGTTTCTTTAAATTTCCCTTGAAACTTTAAGGAAAAGAATCCAAATGTAGTTCTATTTCATTGTTCTGAAAACGTGTATTATATACATTTCAGAAACAAACTTTCAGGCCAAATTAGTAGGAAATAATATCAAGAAACAATATTTTCTCATTTATGAAATTTTGTCATTATATTCAAAAATATGTAATAACATATTTTATATATTTAAAATAATTTTACTATGTATATGTTATAAAAGTGCTATAAGGTTACAGCAGAGAAATTGGGTAATGATGAAGCAATATTATATGATCATAACCCCCAAAGTTACTTTCTTATTATATATTTATTCCTTTGATTTTTTTAATTCAAAATTAATTTCTGCACTTGAACTGAAATGTTTTAACCTACAGAGTATATTTCATTTTAAAAGTCACAACCTACTGTATGAATTTCTATACTTTTAGAGTATTGAATGCATGTATGTATGCATGTATTCTGATAAATATCAACATTTAATATTCTCAATATTGTCCATATCCAATAAAAGAATTGTTGTCAAGAACTATCAGTGATATTATAAAATAGAACTTTGAAAATCTTATATGGTGAAAGTGATTTAAGTATAAATATTTACTAAATATGTGAGTTGGCGAGGTACTGAATCAAATGACTTTTTGAGATACTGTTATTTTGAGAAAAAGTTTTGCTTGGAAAATGAATATGCGTCAAAGAGAAAAACCAGCATTTCCCTTTGAATGAATCTCTAAACTAAGGGGTACCACTTTGAAATCTGTAACAAGATTGATATTTTTCTGTTTTTCCTTCAATAAAAATAGAAAAATTACTATAAAGAGACTGTAGGGAAATTATTTTTCCTCTTTTAGACACACCATTCTTAAGTTCCTGCGAAACTCAGAGAGAATGAGAAAGTATAATTTTGTAAATTATACATTTGACATTTTTTATTCTTAAAAGAACACATTTAAAAATACCATTTATTGCTGACTAGTAGTGTTCAGGAGTGACAGATAGAATGTGCGTACGCTCTGAAAAGATTTTGCCCTTTTGTGATAAAGGTTCTGGAATGGATATTCGTGCACGGAAATCCCACGGAGCACCGTGTGCTTCGGGAGAGGAGCGCGGTGCCCACTGTAGCCCCCGTTTTCCAGAGCGAGTCCCAGTACTTCTTCCCGCGTTAATAACGCACAGCACTCTGTATCCCATTCACACGAAAGTTCTGTTCCATTCTCCAAAAAGTCACCATATCAGCCCGTGACTGCCGACAAGCTCAGTCAATGTACAGGCGTAAATGTATTTACAACGTACTTATGAACATGAACACAGCCGTGTGGCTTTGACACGTATGTAAAGTGTATGTGAATGGTGACAGCAGGAAGTCGGCGTGTAGGGACGTCAGCGCCATGGCCCTTGAGTGAAATAATGCAGGCATCGGCCTTAGGCCAAGTTCAGAACGCCCCACCGTGTGAAGTTCCAAGCGTCCTAGTGGTGACAGTCAACGCGTGGAACCCTGAGCCGCTTCCCACACCTGGGCCGGAGCCCCAGCCCCTCCCAGACAAACTGCTCCCTGGCTCAGTGTCGGCTGCTGGGGACAGAAACGAGCACCTCCCGTCTGTCATTTTGTTGTGTGTCATGAAGAGAAGGCACCGCGTAACTACAGGTAAATAACTGCGTAAGTATTGTTGCATGCACTGGCTGAGGGGAGACGTATTTATTTATAGGCTAATCACAAGATAGCGCATATCATAGACACTCTCTAGACCGGCAGTGCAATGGCGGGTTTCTCTCCTTCTCTGTTCCCTCCCAGGGGTTGCCTCTCCACCCGCCTGTGCGCTCTGCCTTTCTCACCCAGAGGAAAAGTCACGGTGCTGACTCCAACTGGAATATTCAGTACTTGTCATATGCATACAATACATGTAATACACATATATACAATCTACTCAAGCTGTAATCTATACAATATATGTGTGTCTATATCTGTATATGTTTGTTTAAATAAGTGAAAATAATCTATACTTATTGATGGGTCATATCAATTTTAATACTGCTTTAAACATAAAGAACGCATGTTTTTTTTTTCTTTCTTTCATCAGCAGGGCCGTTGTCTTAATTACAGATGCATTCCCTGGAACTGAATATTCTCTGAAGAAAATGACATTCTTATTTCTTTTGATAAATTAATATGGTATACAACTTAACATTTTATTGAAGTATATGTTTATTCATAATTTTATAATTGAAATGATTCATTCACATACTTAAATCATTTTATCTTTATTTCCCCAATATTCAGACATAAGCTTCTTTATATGCAAGTTAAATAAGGAAACATAACCTCACACTGAAACATGTTAATTGGTTATAACAAACAGGTGTTTGCTCCTTCCCAGGAACACACTGTTTATATAGACTTACTGTGAGGTATTATTTAAACTATGACTTTATTTTTTTGTTCCTCTATGCGTTAAAGTGAATTTGCACATAAAAGGCAGAGAGCTTGGTATATTAGATAATTTACTGCCTCGGAAGCTAGCCATTTTAAGATTTTAGGAAGCAGGGAAGAATACGAGTAAATATAACTGTTTTTATAAACTGCAACGAATCTTTGTGAATACATCGGGTTTCATCTTTTATGACGATGTATTTCTACAGTGTGCATTTTCTAGAAATGCGGTAATTGACATTCTTATGTGCAGTACCCATCATAGAACTTTTTTAATTCTCCTGTTCAAAAGCAAATAGAAATGCATCATCCCTAAAATGACACAGGTTTATGAGGGTGTATGACAGACGTGTGAAATAGGCCTGTCATGTCAGCTTCTGTCATCACCTTCCATGCACCGACATGAAGGAGACAAAACCTGGAAGAAGCACTTGCTCCTTTTTTAAAACACAAAATTGCTTCGGACATTTGGACTCTGCAGGAATACTCTGGGGAGCGTATGTCTCTGTCTGGAGAATCACATTCTTCTGGTTTAGTATCACTTTACTTCATGCAAAATAATCTGAAAATGTTGAAAAATTGCTGGTTTGAAATGTTTCTTTGCCAGCTTTTCAAGTCCTTGCAAGGCCTTATATAAACAGCTTCCAAATTTTGCAAGTTTTTTGAGATTAAGCACCCTGAGAAGAACATTTAATCTCTGACACACACACACACAAACAGGAAATGAACATTAAATAAAAAATGAATTAATTACTTTTTCCCATATCTTGAGGAAATAGGATATTTTGTATTTCCTGGGGGTTTAAAATAAGTGGTGTCAATCTCAAAATATTTTAGTCTATCATCACCAATGCTGGCTTTGTAAAATTATTAGGACACAGTCTAAGGGGTCAATTTTCAACCAGTGTGCTGCAAGAATTTTTATAACATGCAGTACCTGACTATTTAGTCAGGGGTACTGACCTCTTTTCCCTTAGAGTGTCAAATAAAAAATGACAACAGCCAACACAACAGCAGCCATCTGGTGTGAATAACTCAGAATTACACCTATTTTTTGTCAGAGTGGCAAAAAAATGCATTTTTTGGTGTGCTGCAGAATTTAGGTAATTAGTTTCTGTGTCTGTGTCCAGAGACGGAAAAGGTTGAACATCGTTTGTCCAAGGCAATTTGCGCTCACTCAGAGCGCTGGTGAGGGTTGGTGAGGTCGGCAAAGGTATTCTCCAACAAAAACTGAATACCAGTGCTCTTTGGCCTGTCTCTAGAAAGTATACGTTCACAGTGGGCTTTGTAGTCCATTCGACACGCAAGGGAGCCCAGATGGGGGGGAGGGGAGAACTGCGGGGATGCGGTCTCTCCTGCACCGCGAGGGGCCGTTCTTAGAGCAGCTGTGCCACCGACGGCCAGCGCGTGCTCCCTGTTACCACCACGGTCCCGGGCTCCTGTCCTCGCCCTTCCACCCAGGCACGCGCAGGGCTTTCTGCGGTTACGGGTCCCTGGGTCCTTAGCTCCATGCCAAGGAGCTCCATGCCAATGTTTCCCTTATCCTTATGCCGACTCTTAAAATAATCTCTTTTTAAATGCCTCTTCAATTACTCCTTTAGGAAATTATCTATTCATTTTGGGCCAAGAACAACATAACGCACATTAGGTTGCAGAATTCTATATATGGCAACACAAAAAATCACTTATGCATAGACAATAACGGAAGCCTCTGGGCTGGGCATATTGAGTCCTAATTAAAAAAATATATGCATTTAATAAAACCAAAAGTCACCGGTGATGTTAAACTCTCACACTCGGTATGTTTGTTGACCTTTTTTCCAACCATCTCATACTTTTCTGGTGCACTAAATGCAAAAAAAAGAAAGAAAAATGAGATGGGGAATAAAAGAGGGTATTTTAAAATAATATAGTATTCACTTATTGTGATGTAACTTGAAATTTTGGCATGGGGTACCTTGACCCTCGGCTACCTACCCCAAGAACTGTTATTTGTATGGCTTTGATTTTAAGCAAAGTGTTACCATCGCCTCTCCCTTTGACATGGGGAGACATGACTAGAGGTCAGTGCCTACAGCTGATAACAATACATTTTGAATCTGAGTTTCACTGCCGAAGCTGACGGAGGCCATTGTGAACGTAAAATGTTCCAACCTGCATTTATCAGCGCTGTCCCTGGCTATAACAATGCCATTTTGACCAGAAAATAGAAATGTCATAACAAAGCTGAACAAAAACTGTGCAATGAATATTATTCACAGAACATAATCCTTGTTGAAAACTTACATAATGAAATATGTTAGAGTTCTTCCCCAGGGTATACATTTCATAGTATTTTTTTTCAATAGAATACAGGTACTAATTAGAATTTCAAGATTATGAGCAATAAAACCGATTTCTCATGGACTGATTAAACACACATATTTTGTTATTAAAACTTCCAACTTAATTGGAATTACACGAGTGATATATATTTTTTATTGTTTACAAAGAATCATGAGTTTCCTCTGAATTCATAGCGGAAATATTTAGCTGGAATTTTAAATAAGTGCCCTAACGATCCTACCATGTTTCTGCCATTAGAGACTGTGTCTATAATTAACGTTCATTTGATTGTCTTAATAAAGTGATTGATTTGTTAGAACACGTGATGAATTGGATATGTCTATTAATCAATCAAGCAGATTGTCGGCATTGTGTAGCGGCAGTTTAATTTGTCTGGTCCGGGCACACTGAGTGGGAAGCACCAAAGCCCACTGTGGGAACTCAAGCCCATGCCAGCCAAGGGGCTAACATTGTGCTGTCCCACGCCCGCATCTTGGTCACTTATTTTTAGAGACAACCTTCCACGAGGTAGTTATGCACATATTTTAGAACATGTTGATGATAATTTCTTTATGTTATTTCATCTTGTCAACTCTTTTTCTTGTCGTCGCTACAAATTAAAATTTCAGATGTTATTGAATCAGCACGACTTGAACCTGGGGGACTCAAGTGACTGTCTAAAGCTATTCCCTTCCATCTATTATATTCTCTTAACCTTAATTGTTTGAAAAATGATATAAAGCCCCCAATATTTATATGAGAAATCTAAGTATGTCATTCAGATAGTTGACATGATCATATTAGATAACTGCTGGTAAATCGTGACATATTAAAAGAAAATAATGCAACATTCCTCTCCTTCTATGCAGCTGGAGCTTTCATCTACAGCAGAAAAGTGATCCCCACCGCCACTCGGGGGCGCTGATTTGGAGACACACACACACCACATTTAAAGGTCAGACTGCTGCAGCCACCCCGCTTCTGCTTCACGTTCTGCTGCAGTTAATATCCTCCTCCAACATACAGCATGCATTTCGATCCTGATAAAACCTGAAAGACAAAGTTCTCTTGCCATGTTTCAATGAGACAGATGTGGGATCTGTCACCTCAGTTAGTTACTGCAGAATGAGACAGGTCTCCACACCAATTACATCTTCAGTTGTACGTATGGTTTAGAATGTTGAGAAAAAGTACTTACATGAGTAAGTATGTTAGAATAGAAAGAGTATTTTCTAGTCGTGTACCTTTACCTTTAAATTCTTTTCAGTTCATTCGACCAAATTGCCTAGTGTGACAGACCTGCTGAGGAATCATTTAGCTGCTTCTTCAAAATTATTGAAAGCAAAGTACGTTGAAGCATTATATTTGCACTGAGATTTGCTATGTAGTCATTAGAGCCTTTTTCTTCCCATTCTAGGAAAGATATCCAGTAGGTATTATAAAGAACAATCAAATTATTATTTATTTTACTTAGAAATCCTCACCTCTCCCAATCTACTCAGATCTCGTGAAGACAGCAGAAGTATTATTAATTTTCCATTATCGGTAAAATATTCATGTCTTTTCATGAGCCTTCCAGTAGGACATGGAGAGTGCGGATTTACGTCATTTTGTTTATGAATCCTTGGGGACTTTGAAGGGGACAGAACTGCAGCTGTCCGCTGACTTGCTGGTGGTTTTCACAGCGGAGGTCCACATGCGCAGGTACCAGTCCGGGTGCCCAGTGGAAGGGGAGAAGAAGCCCACAGAATGAGGGCTGTGAATGCAGACGAGCACCGTGGCTGCAGCCACAAGGCTTTCCCCAGGCGGGACAGTTTTAAGAAACTGTGCTAATAAAAACTGAGAGTCTGTACAGTGATTCTTAAAAGCCCATGTGCATATTATGTGCTAGCCTTGGAGAGGATTTTGAGTATCCAGAGTAACGCATAGCCCACTCCGAACTCTGGCTTCCAGTACTTCTGTCAACATGCAGGAGCTAGTTTCCTGACTCATCCTACGTACACCACCATGCACTCAGCTGGCACCCAGACTGCACCATTGTAACCCTCCTCCTTCCAGTCCCAGTGCCAGCAGACAAGCCAATCACCACTGCCCATCCAGAATGAATGAGCAGGGATGCCTCTGGGTTCTGCCCAAGATGATTTCCCCTCAGTGCTGGCTCTCAGCATCACTGCCACAGGACACTGTCCCAACAGTAATTCTGGGTGTTCCCTAACATTAGGGACAGCATTTCTGTGAGCCATTCTGTGGAACCACTGAGATGGGTGGGCGTGCAAGTCCATTGTGAGACAGACTTAGGGACCCCCTTTATTACCTAATCCTCATTTGCCTCTATTCATGCTGTCCCCAACAGGGTGTGGTGGCTACGTCGTGTCTCTAGAGACCACTGTCAATTCATGTCTTGCACCCAGTAGCCCTCAAATAGGTAATTTTCTTTTCCCAGCATAGAGTTATATGGTCAAAAGATCATAGAACTGGTCGGAGGAAGACTTCCACATACCCTTGCTGTGTTATATTGTAACACAAGCTTAAATCCGTTCACTTCTCCCCATCCCCACCTACTCGACCCCTGATCAGATTTTTTTTCTAACCCAGTCTCGGCCCAGTGCATTCCTCCAAGCCTTTGTCCCGCCTCTTCTTCATTCTGCCTGCCCCCTTTCCCAAGTTGGTTTCCTTTCTGAAATGGAAAATTATCTCAAACTGGGAATCATAAAATCTTTCACTGGCTTTGAAATCTTCTTCATGATTCTGAAGAAATATTCAAGGTTCCTGGCACACATATTAGAACCTGTACGACCACCTCCCGGTAGCTTTGGTCCTGACCCTCAGTTTATCCTCCACTCTACACACAGATTATATTCCTTCCGAGTCCTTCACACACCAAGACATTGAGCATCCACCCTTGCTCCTTATTCCTGAACCTCTCCTTGTAAATTACCCTTTTGGGTGACTTAGGGTGGGAAACCCTCTCCCTAGCACCCTAGACATAACCACACAGTCTAATAATGTTGCTGTCACTCGTCCTAGGCTGCAATTTGTATGAAAGCAGAGTGTAAATCACATTAACATTTTCTCACCAGTCTATAGCAGCGAGGCTACTCTAAAGTGGCCAGTTATTTAATTCCAGATTTGAAACAATAAATACATTAATGAACACAATCATTTGTTTTAATTGTATGGCAGGGGCGTTTATCAGGAAGTTTTCGTTTTCACATTCTTGTGCAATTTTTCTACTCAGAATTATTTGTCATCTCTGCCTTGGTTTTCAACTCCATAATAACACTGTTTTATAACTGGGAGGAAAACTGTTCCAAATTACTTCCTTTAAGCATACCCTAAAGTATTTACAGCTCTAAGCCATTTTAGCAATTGTAGCTCTAGCTTTCTAAGAATATAGTTTATATTGCTACACTAAGTATTTTCCCCTAGAAAAACAAAATGGGAAAAACAAAACAAAAAATGTATGTTTCCTTTGACTATAAACAAAATGTCATTTTTGGTAAACCTTTGCCTTCTTTATCCACTATTATTTCTATGCATTTGTCAGGGTTCAATATTTTATAGCATCTTTGTACTTGAGAGACTGAGTGATAATAAATTCAGGATTTTTATAGCTGTAAATAATGGAATGACTTCACAAGGTGCTCAAATAATTTTTTAAAATTTCTCCATTTTATTCTATTAAATGTCACTAGATGTTAAAATAGCACAACAAAACTGTAAAATATTCCTAGACTCTAATTTGGAATAATAGTTAAATCCTTGTCCTAAAAATTACATCTTGGTCGTAACTGCAGCATTTTCAGACTTGCACGTGGTGCGTAATGCTGTTTATGGCTACTCTTATCGATTTGCAGTTACTTGCTTACTAGATACAGGGCACAGGTGAATGTGCTTCTACCATGTACTTAGAAGGATACCTGCCCTGTGGTCAGTGAACCCCTAAATCTATAACATCCTTTACTGTGACCTTCAAATCATCTTTACAATTATCATGCTTTAGAGATACGAAGCTCACAGAAATCTTATATTTCTTCACATTTTGATTAAGTTCATAACCATGTTTTGAGGATACAATTATAGACTTTGCTTTCCGAGAAACAAGAGTAGCCTGAGTCCATGAAAACCTCTCAGATGAATGAGAAGCCCTTGGAGGGAGTATTTTAAGGAGACAAGTAGCAGGACCTGACCTACATCTTAAAAGAATCTCCCTGGCTCTTCCACTGAATATAGATAGAAGGACAAAAGGCAAAGTCCAAAGTGCAAATATCCGTACATACCCTATTGCAACAAGTCATCTAAATGACGCTGGCAATATGAAAGGTCGGTCATGGTGGAGGTTTTGAGTAATGATGACATAAATAGTACGGAGGTAGAGACACCATAATGTGTTGCTGGCTTCACTGGGGGGTAAAAGAAAAAGGGGAGATAAGGATAACTCCAAGATATTTCCCCCAAAAAATGGAAGAACGGATTCCCCAGATATACACGATGGGCAATACTGATAGTGGGGAAAGGGCACTAATTGGTTACAGTTTTTATTTTTGTTATGTTAATGTTGAAATATTTATGTGACATCTAATTGCAGAAGTCATGGAGACACCTAGAGTGGAGAGGAAAATTAGGGCTGAGGATATAAATGTGAAAATTATTACATATAGGGAAGTTATGTCCTACAAAGTCACCCACAAAGCATCATCCCATTCCTTTTCATGCATCAACTATCATGTATCCATGTGTCCATCACCCCCCAAAATGCCATTACCCTGCGTCAGGCCCTTATAGTATCCAATTACTCGTATCATATCTGGACCCCTTAGAATCCTTTATTAGTTTTCTACCGTGCTTGGATAAAATCCAAAAGTCTACAGGAATTTAAAGTGCTCTCAGCCTGAAAGTGTATTAAACTCAAACAGTATTAACATTATCACTGCCATGGTCAGAGATGCTTTGAAGGATCTCAGAGACCGCAGAGAGGTTCGAGTTTCCTGGTGATACTGATGAGCAGTCAAGGTTGAGACACATCACCTCAGACTCAGGTAAAGGCTTTTCGTAACTGAGCCCTCACCCTGCGAAGCTCATGCACCATCACCGCTTCCTCAAATACATCTCTGTCCCAACCTTGACAAGCTCCCTCCTTCACACACACATTCTCTTCATCTGAGAAAATCCCCTTTTCTGTTTTTACCCAGGGGACTTTCCTATCAGGGCCCCTCTCCTATTCCTTGTCCTCTCACTAGTCCCACCTGCCCAGTGCCTTCCCGCTGGGCCCTAATCTACCACCAACCAACTGCAGGTATTTTTCCACGTGCATTTTAAGTCCTCCAAGGATCACAGATGTTTGTGTTATTGTTGTCAGTCTGTAGGACGATATCACATGCAGAGTGAGTGCTTGTAATAGAAGACATAACGCCTCCCTTCCTGAAGACATCTAGTTGGTCATCTGTGAAACCTGTAAATGTCACCTAACATGGCAAAGGGGGCCGGGCAGATGTGATTGCATTTAGACCTTATGACAGGGACTGTCCAGGTGGGCACAGCAGAATCAGAAGGGTCGTTGTTAAAGAGAGACAAAGGGTCAGAGTCAAAATTTGGTGTGATGATGGATGCAGAGTTGGAGAGATACGAGTAAGGGACAAGCAAGCCAGTAATGGTGAGCTGAAAATGGTGAGGAAATGACTTATTCCCCTGAGACTCCCGAAGGTGCCAGCCCTCGAGCACCTTGACTTTTATTCCATAAGGCCCATTTCAAACTCCTGACCTTTAGAAGTCTAAGATATATTTCTGTTGTTTAAACCACCAAGCTTGTAGTGATTTTATACACTGGAACCAACAAGAAACTAATACAGTGCTCAAAAAGTTTGTGGAGTTGATTGATGTTCTACTTGTTTCTTCCCTTCTGTGATGTTTCCTGGACCCTTTTCTCCTGGCAGTAATTACGTGTCAGGAGACGGGCCTCGGATGACCACATTAGAGCGATTTCAAACAGGAACCCGAACTACAGAACCCTTCAAGACAAAGTGTAGACAGGTTTCTAAGTGGAATAAGGTTCAGACTATGCCTTTGCAGGAGCAGTCTGGAAATGACCTATGGATCTATAAATATTCAGCTATCTAAATTCTGAAAAGTTATGAATCTGCAATAGCTTAATGATTATTTACTTTGCATTTTCCTGAAGAAAAAAAAGTTTGCTAAGGTAGATATTCTAGAAGAAATCAAATGAGTCTCAAAGGTGAGTCATGAGTCCATAGAAGGAATTGTCTGTAAAATTTACTATCTATCACTTACCTATCTATGTCTTCTAACCTCTGCAGAACTATTCAATCTCCTGCTAGGCACATACAATCTCCATAGTACCAGGATGGCAATAAATACTGCTGGTAAATCTGTTTTCTCACCAACTCATTGATCCCCTTTCCTGATTTATGTGCTACCTGGAGCCCACCACGGAATGGCTATAATAAAAATCTAGCCCAGCGTAATAGAGTTGCTGGGCCCGAGTTTCCTTCACTCTCCTCTCAGCATGAAAAATAGGGGACTTGTCGGGAAACGTCCAGAACGGGATATTTCTCCAAGTCTCTTCATTCCTCCCAATGTCGACAATGATGGAGCTATTTAGAGAATAACTCTTCCCAGGACGTGTTTTTTTCCCTGATCCATAGATTGTTTAATGATTCAGTAGGGGGCACTTAAAGCGGGTAACGGCACACGCATGCCCCGCATCCTGTTCTCTCTCGTACCTGCGGGTGCAGAGCACAGTCTCCGGCAGAGTCCTCGGAGCTGACACTGTCACACGCAGCACCACACACTATGGTGCCATTAACCTGAGAACGGGACTGACTGCTTTACGTGCATTCGGACAGGTGTGCGCTCCTTTTCCTGTGCAAATCCACACTCCTGTGACCAATTCTAAACTGTTTTCACTGTGCCATTTGGTTCTTATTCCTTTTAACTGGAGCTTATCCAGTCGACTGAATTGCTGCAGGTCCTGACGTCATCACCCTCTGGGAGCCCTGCAGTGAACACACGGAATGTGTGAAAGGCTGTCCCGGGCAAAATGCTCACTGTCTCTCTCTCTCACACACTCACTCACTCACTCATGAAGTGAAATCAGCCTCTTGTAAACATAAATAGACGAAGGTAAAAGCATGTCTTTGTTTTCGTAAATGTGTCATACAATATCTCTGCACGCATATCAAGCGTCTGATAGCCAAGTGTTTCACTAACACAATTAGTTTTCACCACTAGCTGTGTGTGGTGTTCCCCACGGCACAGCGTTGTGTCTGGGATCTCACGGCAGGTAAAGGAAAGCTTCCTCCAGAAAGAACAGTGCGCTAAGCGCGAGAAGAGGAAGACTCAGAACAGCTTTCAGTCCCCATGTAGTTGCCATCTTATAACACTGTGCTGTTTGGAAGCAGCTTGGACACAGGGATTCTGAAACTGAAACACGGGTGTGTGCATGTGTGTGTGTGTGTGTGTTCCCTGTGCAGCTGTTAACGGGAGCAATGTGTGTAGTGTTTTGCATCTGCAGTAAAATGCACTTTCCCCTGCAGGCAGTTAATATATCATTTAACTGGAAATTAGGGGGAAATTACCAAAACATTATCCACATTTTTGGACACAAAGGAAATGTGCCCAAAGCATGCCTTAATATGCAGAAAGGGAGCAAATCAGTACTCAGCAGAAATATTGTAGTTGTCAATACCTACTTTGGAAAAAATAAACTGTAAAACCAAGGAAAGTAGATGTTTAGATGAAGTGTGGAAATGAAATAGAACAATACACTAGAAGAGAAAAGTGTCACAAATTGCTAATAAAAGTGTGCCAAATTATCATGGTTTTTAAAGTAACCTGACTTAACTTATCGAAATTATAAATCCACATGCCATTCGCGCCATAAACCCCACTGGGAGTCTATTTCAGAGAAATGCCAGCCCCTGGCCGTGCACGGGTGTGCCGCGCTAGCTCTGGACACGTCACATTGAGGACACCTGGATCCCGGTGCAGACCAGGGATGACAGTTAACCCACCAAATGCCAGACTATTTTGCCCCAAATGCCACTTACTGGCACAGAGTAACCGGAATGAACTGTGCAGACACCAGCAGAACTCAACAGAGTAAATGCTAACCATCTGTGAGGGACCAAAATCTCTGGAAAACCCTTTTACTGAAAATACCAGACGGTGAACTAGAATCTAAAGTGGTATTAAATATTAAATAATTTTCAAAGGAAGATCACAATCAAAGGTTAACATTGTAGAATCACTCTGAAACTTCAGAAGGGATATTTAATTCAGTAAGAAGTCAAAGCATTCTTGGTCCCTCCCAAGTGCTGTATTTGATTCATGCGGCACGTACTGGCATCTGTCACCACCCTATTTAGGACTGTTCAATTTTGTAACTGTGTTTTTAATTGCATTTGTTTGTCTGTTAGATCATCTATAAAGCTCTTTAACGAGATTTTCAAACTGACAGAATTAAAAGTGCCCCAAATTATCTGACGGCTGTCTTTGGGAAGTGTCTTCATTAAGGCATTTTTATAAATACCATACTTTTTGGACTTTAAGACAGAGAAAATTTGGGAAGAAAATGGGGGTGCATCTTACAGTCCGAATGTAGCTTACCTGGCTCGCTGTGGGTGGGGGCAGCAGTGGAGCGGGGTCACAGGAGGCAGGAGCAGCATCGCTGCTGCATTTTCCTCCCAAATTTCGGGGTGGGAAAGTACGTCTTATAGTCTGAAAAATGCGGTAATAGTCCCTATTGGACATTTATCATTGGATTGGAATTGTAAACAATTTACAAATATGAAATTTAATCCTCTCAACAGCCTTTTGAAATGTATGCCATAGCATTACTCCAATTGTATAGAAGAGAATAAATAAGCCACAGGGAATTCGGCGTAGCCACTTAGGACTGACAATGGTATTTAAGTCCAGGCGATTTGTTCCCACATTTTTATCTTCAGAAACCCACCAATACCTAGTAAAGACTCAGTCCATCACCCCAATAAATTCAGTAAAGTCTTTTAGAAAAGACTCTGCCCAATATATAGTGCTGATCTATATAGTCCAACATATGATACATGTTGCTGAGGAAGTTGAAGAAATGTTGCAAAGATACTGTCCTAGTGTCAGATGTCTCAATGGCAGTGGCATTTCATGATTTGTGTTGCTACAGAAAAGGTTTATGGCCGTTCTATGGATTCAGATCCCTCTGTTTAAGCCGTAGTTTGTAGTTTTCTATGCGAAGGAGAGTTGAACATTATCTACACGACAGAACTGTTCGGAGGAGCAAATGAACGGATGCACAGGAAAACCCTTTCCACAGAGGCGTACCGCACGAAGACGTACAGAAAAGCACGAAGACATCCGATAACAGAGAGCGCTCCCAGCACCCCGCCAGTGGCCCTGCGGTCAGCAGCCCGCACTGCCGAGCTGCCCTCCTCCCGTGTGCGAACCACTGTTAGTGCATCGTTACTAACCCGTGTTCCTACTCTGTTCGGCTTTCCTTGGTTTTTTACCCAATGCCTTTTTTTCTGTTTCAGGAGCCAGTCCTCAGTACGGGATACCCTGTGGCATTACCTGTCCTGTCTCTCAGCTGTGACAGTTTCTCGACCCTTCCCTGTTCCTGGAGGCCTCGACTGTTTTGAGTAGCAGTAGTCAGGCATTCTGGTGAATGTACGTCAGTTGGAATTTGCCTGCCATGCAAGAACTAACCAGGCCCAGCCCTGCTTAACTTCCAAGATCAGAGGAGATTGGGCGTGTTCAGGGTGGCATGACTATAGACAATTTCCTAAAAAAAACAAAAATGGAACTGCCTTTTGACTCAGCAATTCCACTTTCAGGTTCCTAAGGACCCTGAAAAACCATTTCAGAAGAACCTATGAACCCCAATGTTCATAGCAGCACAATTTACAATAGCTAAGTGCTGGAAGCAACCTAGGTGCCCAACAGTAAATGAATGGATTAAAAAACTGTGGTACATTTACACAATGGAATACTACTCAGTAGAAAGAAAGAAGGAGCTCCTATTCTTCACAACAGCATGGATGGAACTTTATGCTAAGTCAAGTAAGCCAGGTGGTGAAAGACAAATACCATATGATCTCACCTATAAGTGGAACCTAGTCCACAAAACAAACAAGCAAGCAAAATATAACCAGAGACATTGAAATTAAGAACAAACTGACAGTAACCAGAGAAGAGGGGGAGGAGGATAATCAGGAAAAGAAAGGGAAGGGTCGTCAAGCAACATGTGTAAAGAATCCATGGACAAAGTCAAAGTAGGGAGGGACTGAGGGTGGGAGGTGGGGCCGGTGGGGCTGGGGAGAGTGGTGGGGGGGAAATGGAGACAACTGTACTTGAACAACAACAACAAAAAATTTTTTCTGATGTTTGCCTCCTGACTGGCACTATGGGGGTTTGAAAGGTGACAAAAAGTGCCAACCGGTCCACATCATGCCAAGGGCACAAAGATGATATCAACCTGACACCACCGTTGATGTCAGATTTGGTCACCTGACTACGGTAGCATTTACCGGATTTCTCCACTGCTGCAATACCCCATTCCCCCTTCTCCTACTACAGTCTTTGAAAGGAGGTCCCAGGCACAGCCTGGACTTAAGGAATGAGGAGTGATGCTGCACCTCCTCAACAGTAGACTACCTGCTACACGACTTCTTTGGGATTCTGCTACATAGGAGGTTTACCCATTCTCTCCCACTTACTTACTTGGTCGACCCTTTACCTCTATCAGTCTGGACTCACGACTATTTAACTCACACTGTGGGTCGGCACCCAGTTTTTCCGCTGTTGCTGAAATGGAAGACCCTTCAACATTCCTCCATCATTAATCAGCTCTATTTTAACAAACGATGTATCAATTTGCATTTGAAACTTTAAGGACAAGACTGCCATTACTTTCTTTGCTGTTGGTTTGTTCTACTTTTCTTATTCTTAAAGAAAATTAATTTTGTGTGGTATAAAGAATACAGTGTTAAATTCTATGCCCAAATATGTATGGATTCATTCTAGCCAACAATACTGGCAAAAAAAAATCTCCTATGTAAAACATCTAAATTATTATGTGAAAACCAGCTAAGAATACCCCTATTAAAAATATACTAAAAAACTTATAGATACCAAACTATGGCACATATAATTTAACTTATAATCATGTAGCTTAAGCTTTCTGATAATCTAATTTTATTGATATTTTAAACAGTTTTTCTGGTATCTCAATTTGATTGAAATTAAATGCAACATTCACAATGAGTGGAGATAAGAGAAAACATAGTAAAGAAAAATAAATGCTTCTATATGATAGAAAATTCCCAAATATGTCAGTATTGAAGATTTATTCAAAGTAAAGCCTACCTCAATTCAACATGAGCCTGTACATTAATAAACTACTAAGGTTATGTTTATAACAAGAAGGCAAGGAAGTGCTCTCTATAAGAACAATTAAAGTAATATATATATATATGCTTCTTATTCCTTTTTAGAATAAGCAAGTATTCAGAAGAAAAGTCCATGCATAAATGCCTCCTTATCCAAGATACATAATATAATCTCGTAAACTCAAAGTGAACTGCAAATTACCAAGGCAACCTTATTTTTACTGCCTGTCTTATTACTACAATGCTTGATTTTTATATTTATAATTTTAATATACACCTATTTTATATTTTATAAAGTCCCTTGTATTCAAATTTAATTGCACAGGGGTTTCATGAGCTAACCGCAGCCATGTAGCTGTCAGCTCGTTGGGGAAATTCCATGATTGATTCATCGTGTTTTTCCAGCCGAAGGGAATGCATGCTGAGCAGAGAGGCATCTGATTGGCTCGTCGTCCCTGCTGGAAGCTGCTGTCTTCTGTTAGCCTTGCCTTTCATAACCTCAGGAAAAAGTGCTACTATTTTACAATTAGTAACATAAGAGAGAAACCGAAAATGGAATCTATGACTAAGGGTTCATTTGAAACCGTGATTTCCTTTAGTCATTCAAATCTTTAAAACCGATAGGTCAGTTCGATCAACCACGAGCAATGTGTCGTGAGTGGGAAAAGGGAGCGTCTGCTACAGGGCTATTGAGCGAACATGTCAATGATACTATTTTAAAGAAGGAAAATTCAATGGCGAGGAATGTTTAAATGTTAACTACGCCTTTTTGCTTCAGACTTTTACTACAAAGAATATATATGCAGGTTACTTCAGTGAAACTTAGGATATGCAGTTATATTATGTATCATCAAGTACAACATTAAAAAACTGAATTTCTAACAGCTAATGGAACATGTTTCTTTGCAATGCTTCCTTCATTGGCTATTGGAAACGTGTTTTGTATTTTTTGTATTTCTATAACAATTTTCCCAAGTATATTGTATTTTTTTATTTTATTGTTGTTCAGGTACAGTTGTCTGCATTTTTCCCCCACCACTCCTCCCCACCCCAGCCATCCCCACCTCCCTCCCCTGATTCCACGCCCCCTTGGCTTTGTCCATGTGTCCTTCATAGTTGTTCCTGAACCCTTCCCCCTTTTCTCCCCATTATCACCTCTAACCTCCCCTCTGGTCACTCTCAGATTGTTTCTAATTTCAATGTCTCTGGTTATATTTTGCTGGTTTGTTTTGTTGATTAGGTTCCACTTAAAGGTGAGATCACATGGTATCTGTCCCTCACCACCTGGCTTATTTCACTTAGCATAATGCTCTCCAGTTCCATCCATGCTGTTGTGAAGGGTAGGAGCTCCTTTTGTCTTTCTGCTGCGTACTATTCCATGTGTAAATGTACCATTGTTTTACAACAAAAACCAACTATATTATTTTTATACTATCTCCTTTTCAGAATAATTGAAAGAGGAAGACTAAAGTAAGGGAATTTCAAACTCCAGAAAAATAGAAAAATATTAGAAGTAACTGCATAGAAATAAATTTGTTGGTTGAGTATAATAAACTATCCATTCTCATGCATCTTAAATATTTTATTAAGAGTCTTAAATATTTTTCCATGAAATAAATTTTTATTGACTGAGAAATTTTGTGTGTGTGTGTTTGCAGAATATATATATTCTTAACAATGATACAAGTCTGAACTACAGAACTCTGTACCTTTTTAGTCTGAATTTTTAGACCTCTTGCACAGACTTTCTGGATATTTTTAGTGTGTTAATTAAAACAATAATTTACATGTATTAGGTCTATATACTGTTAGAAGACCTGGATTGTACTGACTCACTGTCTGATTGCTGAAACACCTGAAATTCATTCAGTTCAGTTCTTCAACATCTTTAAAGGGATGCACTCCATGGCATCTAAACTTTCTTTCCATCACTAACCTACTGTGCTTCCCGGAACATCCATGGCTAATAGCATGCAAGCCTGGACTGAAATAGTACTTGTTACATTCAACAAATGTAACAATATGATTTCTCCTTTATTTTAACTGTACTGAGACATAGGTAATAAATTAATCTAATAAACATGTCAGGTAAAATCATTGAGGAGAAATATTAAAATTGTAATTTACAATTATATGTTTTTAAACCGAAGGAAAAAATGACTAGACAAGAATATGCAGTGAAGAATGGTTTTCTGAAGATAAAAATATGATGCTGATTTTGTTCAGTAGAAGGGAAGGTGGGCCATTTAGACTTATTTTCTTCTCCTTGCCATCTAATTATTCTAATTGACTCAAAGTTATTAGTTTTCTCTTTTTTGATTTGTTTAAGACATGTTCTTTTTATTACTGAATGAATTTTAATATAACTACTAAATACTAATGTTATTTTTGTACCTGATAACATTCCCAAGTTAATTCAAAAATCACTACTGAGGTTTTATTGGATTTCTGCTAAATTATTTCCTTTTCATAATTGCATTGTTTTGTCTGTCATACCTTGAATTTCCCCTGAGCAGATAACTTCATATCCTCTTATGAAGAAATGGTATTTTCTCATTTTTGGCAGATTATTGATTGACATATACAGAGAATAAAGATAGATCTTGAGTCAGAACAAACAAGAATACCTATTACTACATTGATTATATTCATGTTTAGGTTTCTTTAAAAAGGATCTGTATTTAATATATTGATTTAAATAGATAACAGGCTTTCAGGACAGTGTTATTTTATTAACCAGTTTCAGCATCAGATACAAATAAGCACATATTAGCAAAATTCAGTAAGTCGCACGCAACAGGAAGCTCCGTGAATATTGCACATTTATTCTAGTGCGACTTTATCATTGGGAATCATTTGTTTCACTCCCCATCTGAACCCAGCTTCCAGCGCCTGATCTACCACATGCTACAATAAATTGAGATATTGAGAAATCAATGAATTATTCAATTAAAAAGGTGCTGTTGATATCCTGTTACTTAGTAAATCGTGTTTTATAAGATTCTGTTGAAATGTAGTAAAAACTCTTCTCTGAATCATTAATCATCCATCTGTTTGAGGAGACACAGGCACACACAAAAGAAAACTACTGACAAAAACTACGGTAAGGACCCACAATCGTGCAAATCACAATTGTGAAGGTGTATCAGAGATTGTGAATGGCCGGGAAGGATTTAAAGATGGTCCAGGACTGAGCTGGGGCTTTGGTGGTTGTTCTCACATAGATAAATGGATAAGGCTAGTGAGCATCATTGGATCATACAGCCAATATACAGATGAAATATTTTACAACAATAATGAATGCACCAATATTAATTGGCAAAAAGGATGATGGAAACATTGAAAACAATTGAATATGGTGTGTTCACATTGAGCTAAGATAGTTGAACTTCAATTTGTGGTTAACAGCACGGTCATTTATATTACTGGGTTGTGGTGGTGGGCAGGTTCTATGCTAATCTTAGAAGTGGATTCTGTCAACAGGGTGTAAGAGTGTGTGTAAAGAAAACACAGAATAAGGAGACCTGTTATCAAGTTAATTCAATGCCAAAATGTCACATAAACTCAAGACAATAAGGGAATGTTTCATGTCCATCCTCATACCGCTGAAGCCAGTAAATCTTTCTAGTACTAAGTAACTACATGTTGAATGAACGCATTGTTTGTAAAAAGGAATGGAGTTTGATATTTTAGTTGTATCACTTATTGACATGACCATTGATGTGTTATTAATTTTTAATCTGTGTTTTGCATCATGGGGTAATACCCAGAATAGTCACACAGAAATTAATATGTCATATAAATTTAGTAATCCTATATATTATAACTCATTTCCACACAGTAAAGAACTGGTTTCCTGACACATTGACTTTGATGGTAAAATAGCACATCTCAGTCAAAATGTCCAGGAGGAAGTTAAACATATAAGAATACGTGAGCTGTGCCAATGAGAATGGAAATAGTGACTGGAGATCCTTTTCATAAAGGCAGAAGTAGAAAACAGGAGAGTGATTGACATTTTCATCTCTGAGGAGTGTCAGTCAGCCAAGAAAGCTGAGCGCCTCCCTGTCCCTCACGGTCCCCACACCTGCTACCACTTCTGCTGGTAGTTCCGTGTTCCCTACCTGCTTCCCAACTGGAGAAACTGCTTTTGTTATATTAGTCCCCTGGTAATGGATTATTGGAAAATGGTTTCTAGAATATTTGATGAATGAAAAACCTGTTTTAAATATCCCTGGGCATGATTCAAGTCAATGGAAGTAAGCGTTTTTTTGTGAAACACAGAGGCTAGTAGATTTTATTTCTGAAGAGCTATTCACCAGGTGCAGTGACTAACGAGGAGAAGGCAGAAATGTGATTTGTCCCTCATTTAATCTGTCCCTTTCTGTCCCATGGGAGACAAGACTTGCAACCCAAGCTTTCTCCCTCCAATAGCTACAGTTGCTAACAAACGTACTGTTAATAAATCCTCTTGGATCAAGACGCAGTTAGTGGTGCCTAAACACTTGGGTTGATTGATTTGTTTTCATATGATAGCCAATTTGGGATGGAGACATTACCTGACCCAGGTACCGGTGCGTCTCAGCACGCCATCCCAGGCCTCTCATCACCTCCTTCTCTAGCTCTAGCCTCGCACTACCCACCTTCTTGTTGGACCTCACCACCCGAAGTCTTCCCATCGGAGCAGAGACAAGAGGCTGCATTATTTTCCCCTTACTAGCTAATCTACTTTATGCAGCTGGGGACTTAGCAATGCTAAGCACACCACTGGGTATTACAGAACTACCTTAAAACTGGGTATGTTTTAAACCAGCATATATTTAGTGTCTGAATATTGCTATGGCCTTTTGTTTTCAATAAAACAGAGTAGGGTTGCCATGTCTGTATATAGTACAGAAATAACACAGAACACACACTGACTATTCCTGTAGTTTTCCTTTTATTCTGAGTCCCAAAGTTTGATAACGGTAGAAAACTTTTAAGATGTCCTTTACATTGTTGACATCAGTGCATTGTTTTCCTTGAAGGTGGTATTTGTTCACATTTTTAAATTCAGCAAATTCATCATGGAATAAGCCATTTGTGTGTTTGTCATTGTGTCTGTGTTTGTATGTTCACTACACCAAGCAGTTCCCATAGGAGGGTGGTGACATGGGGCATACCAATAGGGGGCGCTGTTCCCACCTACTTTGGCCACATGCGTGAGCAGGAGCCAAAAGACATGGGCAGACCAGGGTTTTTAGCTCTATCATATAAATATTTCAGAAGCTCCTTGTTGATGACCCAAAGTGATGTGAAGTTAAATGTAGGATCAAGTACTTTCCTTTGATCCAATGAATGTTGAGGGAGTCTCTGGTTTTCCTGACCATGTAAGTGAAATCGAAGAATGTTTGCCACGATGTGCCTTGTAAATAAATCAGCTCTTCCTACAACACCAGCTCTTTAGACAGATGGTCATTTAGAACTCAGTGTTTCACTGGGAAAAGGAAAGGACAGGAGACAGAGAGAAAGGGTAAAACGACATGTTAGTGCATATCTTAAAGCACAGCAAACTCACTGTGGACACTGCCAGCTGCAGCCCACCAGTGGCGTGGGAAATGCGCCCGTCACTTCTGCACGTGTAACTGGAAAACATGAGTGAATTCGAATTTAACCTATGCAAACTAAAACTCCTCTCTGCAATCTAGCATAATTGCCATGCTTTTATTGCAGTATTTTACTACTAATAGAAAATGTTTCAACAGAAAGCATATAGATAATGAGGTATTCACTGAAATAAAGCAGGTCAGCAGTTACAAATTATCCAGCTTAGCACAAATTCTTAATTGATTTTTAGGTTAATGACATCTGTATGTGTTTGTATGATCGCTAATCAAAAGCAGTGTCACATGATTTAAAAATTCTAAAGAGGTTTTCATCTTGTGACATTCAATTTTCTAAGACTTACTTTTTTGGAGCAGTTTTAGGTTCACAGCCAAACTGAGGGGAAGGGACAGAGATTTCCCCTGTACCCCTGACTGTATGCATTCATAGCCTCCCCCACGATCAACAGCCCCCCAGAAGTTACATCTGCCACTATTACCCAACTTCCATGGACACATCAATGTCTCCCAAAGTCTACAGTTTACCTTAGGTTCACTCTTGGTGCTGTACATGCTATGGCTTTGCACAAATGTGTAATGGTATGCATCCATCACTATAGTAACATACAGATCATTTTCACTTCCCTAAAAACCCTCTGTCCCCTGCCTTTTTATCCCGCCCCCCACAGTCCTTGGAACCCATGATCATTTTCCTGTCTCCATGGTTTTGCCTTTCCCAGAGTGTCACATCGTTAGAGTCATGTCGTATAGAGCTGCATCCAATTGGCTTCTTTCACTAAGTAACATGCATTTAAATATCCCGTGTGTCTTTTCATGGACTCACAGCTCGTTTCTGTTTAGTGCTGAATGACAGTCCATGGTCCAGATGTAGCAATGTTTACCCATTCACCTATTGGAGGACATCTGGTTTCTTCCGGGTTTTGGCAGTTATGCTGCAGATATCAGTGTTCAGGTTTTGTGTGGATATAGCTTTTCAACTCTTTTTGGTAAAAACTAAGACGCATGGCTGCTAGATCTTACGGAAATACTATATTTAGTTTTCTAAGAAACTGCAAGACTGCCTTCCAAAGTGGCTGTACCATGTCGTATTCCCACCATCAATGAATAATTCATTTTTCTTGTCAAAAGCACATGCCCACCTGTGTGCACGCACAAGCTGCCGTCCATCCACATGGAGAATTATAACCTCAATTTCACACCAATTTCTCCATCTCAGGTTCTTGGTATCACTTTAAACTTAACGCCTCAGTCCTGAGCTTTGCTAAAGCAGTCCAGAGTCATAATTTGTTGCTGTTGTTACCATGGGGATTTTATTACAGAACCTGCCTGACATCCTAATCTGGGTCCTCTCCATGGCACAGCACTCAATTGTAAAGATGCTCAATGTGTGCTCGCTTCAGCAGCACATATACTAAAAAATTGGAATGATACAGAGAAGATTAGCATGACCCCTGTGCAAGGATGACACACAAATTCGTGAAGCGTTCCATATTTTTGTACATTTACACAATGGAATTCTATGCAGCTGAAAGAAAGAAGGAACTCATACCCTTTGCAACTGCATGGATGGAGTTGGAAAGCATTATGCTAAGTGAAATAAGCCAGGCAGTGAAAGATAAATACCATATGATCTCGCCTTTAACAGGAACCTAAACAACAAAACAAAGAAACAAGTAAAATATAGCAAAAGACACTGAAATAGAGGACAGGTTGTCAGTGCCCAGAGGGGAGAGGGGAGGGAATTTCAGGGGAGAAGGGAAGGGTTTACAGGAACAAATATAGAGGACACATGGACAAAACTACGGGTGTTGGAAAGGGGAGGGAGGAGGGGAGGAATGGGTGGGTGGGCTGGAATGGGAATAAAGGATAGAAACTGTACTGAATAAACGAAAATAAAAAAAATTTTAAAAAAAAGATGCTCAATGTCCCACTGAAGTCTTTAAATGTAGTCATCCTCACATCATTATTGGACCTGATCATAGGACAAACAGATGCTACGCTATCAAGAAAATCGTTCATTCTGTGCACCTAAATATCCTGACTAGAGAATCAAGACAGAGTGAATGAAGTTCTACTCTGAGGCTTAACTCTCTGATAAGGATGCAAAGAATGGCCACAGTGAATCAGGCGACCGCTCACCTAGAAATGTTCTCACTGTTAAGAAGGATCCATCAATTTTATGAAATTTATGGAAATGAAAGTCACCATCGACTTCCATCTCTGGACTCTGTATCTGAGGGGCTCGGAGAAGACACTTATTCACGTAATTGGGTGTGAATGCACATCTGTGGCCGCAGTGGCCCTGCACTATTGATCCTATTACTATGTTCTCTCATTCCCGGTTCTCTCGCAGGCCTGTTATAAAGCTTGCATGTTTTAATATATGTAGTTTTTCATGCACCAAGACACTTTCAAGGTAGAACAATGCGTAATAATATCATTTTCTCCTCATCCATTTAACAAGTAGAGAGAAAAAGTATTATTACAAAGTGCAGTAGGCAGAACAATACCCACTGCTCCTGCCCAAAGAATGTGCAGTCCGAATCCCAGGAAATGGTAAGTATGTTATATGGTTTTATGAAGGAGGAATTGCAGGGATGGGTGCAAGAAATCAGAGCTTGATTTACTTTGCGACATTTTGTTTAAAGGGATGGCGATAAAGGAATGCAGGACTAACAAAAAAGATGGTGTGTTGATATCTGAGACACTGTGAGTGCCACGAGGGATGAGAGACTATTCTTTCAGTATTCGACACTGTTAATCAGTTCAGCTAGGAGGGGGCTCATGTCCTTGCTGGACACGTGAAATCCTGGTGAACGCAGGGCCACAGCTGAGCTGGTTCCGGGCTATGGAGGAAAGTTGCTGTGGGTGAGGGATGTCTCACCACTAGGTCCCATGTCAGATTGAACGCAGGCGTGTTGACTGGAAAACGCGTGGAAGAAGTGGGTCGCTGCTGCATTTGTCTGCGCGTTGGATACAGGCCTGCGTGGCTATGGGTACATGGACTTGGCCAAAACCGACGAAAGCATCCTATGAGAATCCATGTGGGTATATACAGTGACAATAAGTGTTACTTTATATTTCATTATTTTGGATAAATTGTGTGCCTAGTATCCCTTATATCAGCAAAATTTATACTTGTTATATACTTATATGTGTATTTTTTCAGAGAAAACATTATTAAACATTTTCCAGCACACCCCTGTACATGCAGTTTTTCTTTTACTTCCATATTCCAAGCTTTTGGGCTTCTTTTTTTAGCCATAGATAGTGGACAATATAATTTATCGTCAAAATGGGATAGAATTTTGAGAATGATAGTGACAAAATCGTGAATGATTTAGAGTACACCTTACCCATACTTATCATTCTAATATTTTAATGCACATATTTTATTTCTACTTAGTCTCCCCCAAATATTGCACATAGCCTTTGTGTGTGAGTGGTCCTTCGATAATTCCTGTATTTTTTGTGAAATACAAAGCTGTGATATTGCTTTACTCATGCTGATCAATTTTTGCCATGTGCTTTGTGATTGAAAAGCTTTATTTAAATGCTATCTCCCTCACTTGGCTCACACATATATTTTCTTACAGTTTTCCTATTAAACTTAAAATTTTATCCTTCACATTTTTATCTTAAGTGCCTCGAGAATCCACCCCTGTAGCTGTTGGTAGGCAGGGAATCATTTCTATCCTCCTCCATTGAACATTCTGCATTTTCCCCAGTGATTTAAGGTACTGAATATATTGTACATTAAATTGCCCAATATTTATGTTTCCTCCCTGAGTTCTACTCAGTCCTTACATCTGTCTGTGCTTGGGCCAATGCTACACTTATGACTATGGGTTGATGACATACCTCACCATTTGTCAGAGCAAATCCCCCCCTTGAACCTTATTTGTCAAAAGTACCGACAGGTGCACCCGTCCCCGGGGAGAGTGTCCCACACGGCAGACAGTGCAGTCAGGAAGGAGGAGGCTGCGTCTTCGGAAAGCATTGCCTTCTCTCCTACACGTTTGATCAGTTCTCGAAACAAGACTACCCTTTCGGTGGATTTCATATTGTTCCTCATAAGGGCAAGAAAGTAACCACAAATATGATTTCCTAGGGATTCATCTGTGTCAGAAAGAATGGTTTTAAAAAAGGTGGGCTGTATACACCACACACACTCAGCCTGTCACATTATGTATGCGGTTAACTGCAGAGTTCTCCAGAGGCGCTACTTATTCCATTAACAAAGTACTCCTCTTTTACAGAGTTTTAATCCCAATTATGTGTTAAATTTTTCAAATGCCTTTTCTGCTTCAGTCATGACAATGGGACTTTTATCCTTAAGTCTGTTAATAGGGTGTATTCCACAGATTTACTGTCGAGTATTGAACCGGCCTTGCATTCTAATGATACACCCCAGTCAGCTCTAAGGTGTGGTTGTATGTATATACTGCGGAATTCTGTTTACTAACATTCTGTTCAGGATGTCTGCATCTAGTCCCATGAAGGTCCCCGTTCTGTAGTCTCTTTATGGGTACTGCCCATGCAGTATTGCACATTGGAAGTGTTACACAATCACGCATTGCACAAGTCTCCTTCCCACTTTTTCTAATTTCCTCCTCTCCCCCAGCCTGCAGGTCTTGTCACCATCGGAAGCCTTCTCCTCTCTGGCCTTCCTCCCTAGCCTCCTACGATGGATTCTCCATGTTCTGCATCTTTCCTGTCTCCTAAGCATGCTTTAAAAGTTCATCTTGCACACAGAGGACTCTTCCTTTAAGAAACATCTCCAACTGAATGTATTTCAAGAGGAACCCATACGTCTGCTTTGAAGGCACCTTCAAGATTGCATTTTGTCCGAATTTGTATTGCTAAGTAGTTATTTTATATGGGTTGGTAATACACACATAGAAAAATATTTCAAAGGTACAAATGGGTGTACAAACGACAATGAGGACCCCTTCCTCCCAATTTCTATAGATACAAAATATTTTTCTATAAATGAATTCATGTTCAACATTATATTTTGATAAGTGTTTATTTGTCTATCCTCACTCTAAGCCCATAAATGCTAAAAGTTTAATAACTGTACTTTTCCTCCCCAGTTTTAGCTTCACTGCCCATCAAGCAAGTGAGTCCTTGGTGGACACTCCATATATGTTTGTTAAATAAATGACTGAAAAATTTGGAGCATATTTATAAGAGTGCCCACATGGAGAGAATTCCACAAACGGGTATTCAAGTATCATTCAATACATGAAGAAGCAGAGTGGACAAAATGCAGTTTAATAAAGCTAACAGGTTTTTAAACAGACTGCCATTTTCTTTTCTCCACACACCACTTTGATTTATGAAACTATGGAGCTGAGCATGGCCTATTTGTCCCATTTATTAACCAATGCGGCTTAGAAAGCAGCGTGACTGCCTGGCCCCCCTGCCCTCACAGTAAAATTCCGTCAGGGGATTCTGCACAGACACAGGGAGGAAGACGCACGGCCCCACCCCCTCTTCCTCCAGGACTGCGCCCCAGCACCCAGACGGCCGACTTTCTTACTTTCTTGTTTTATTCAAACGCTGAAGCCACACAGGTGCACGGGTAAGGCAGGAACCGTGCATTTCCACGACAGAAAATAGTCAAGAATTTCAAGAATTTCAGAAACAGCGGGGATTAAAGGAGGTGGATAAATATTTATAAATGTGAACTCAAAACTACTGCAGTCAACAGAATTCTCGAGAATTCTCTGCTCGATGTTTTCTTCTCTGTAGAGTGAGCCTGCTCCTTGAACTTTCAGATCTAAGAATGAAAATGACTGTCACTCTGGGATGCTTCCCAGTTTACTGTGCTTTCTGGAAAGAGACATTAAAATATTGCTAGCTAGGAGTTTCCGCGAGTTTGCCCCTTCCCAGCAATCTCTCTTTCTTTCTTTCAAGTTGCAGTCTGTTTATATTTTCAGACTTGGATAGTAAGTTCAAAGATTGAAAGTATAAATTGGCTTTTGTTTATATACTTATGAGTGCTCCTGTCACAGAATAGGCAATATCATTAATATTTCCTGATTTATTTTTATTTAATCTTTATTGTATTTTTCCATTACCATTTAGTCCCCTTCTACCCCTTCCCCCAGCAATCACCACACTATTGCTCATGTCCATGAGTCATTTTTCCTTCTTGCTCAATCCTGAATTAAATGACAATGTCTAAAAGTTTCAATGAAACACCCTAGAGACAAATATTATCCTAGAAGCAATGATAATTTCAAGAACTCAAATTATAGTTTTTAATATAATTCCCCTGTGTTAGGAGGCTGACCCTGAAGAAACAGCTAAATGATACTCTTCAGCATAAAGGGGACAAGATGAGCCTGGTACAAGGCGGTCCCCAAAAGTAAGGCAACTTCCAGTGTGTGGGAAAGAAAAGCACCTTCAACGTGCACGAAAGAAGGCACCTCTCGATGAGGAGCCAGGTTCTGCCAACTAAAGAAATGTCACTGAAGAAAGTTTTAATTATTTGAAAGAACTGAATCAATTAAAATCATTGAAATATTATTTAGCCTTTAAAAAAAGAAGAAACTGTACTGAATAATGACTAAAAAAAAGAAAAGAAAATCCTGCCATTTAGGACCACATGGATGACACTGGAAGGCATTATGCTAAGTGAAATAAACCGGGCACAGAAAGGCAAATACTTCACGATCTCCATTTTACGTGGAGAATCTGAAAAAACAAAACAAACAAAACAAAAACTGAGATCCTGGCAGCAGAGAGTACAATGTGGGTTTCTAGGTCCTGGGGCTTGGTGGCAGTGGGGAGAGGTTGGTCCAGGGTAACAGCGTTCCAGTTACGCACTCTGAGGAAGTTCTGGAGTCCGAGCATCTGGCACTCACCATGGTGCTGTGTCATACACTTGAAATTAGCACTGGATCTCATGCGTTCTCACAACACACACACGCACACAGAAAGGCTCACTCCGTGAGGTGCTGGACATGTTAATGCGCTTGCTCGTGGTAATCACTTCACAATGTAGGCACGGGTCGACACATTGCATTGTGCACCATCAATACTACAGTTGTTAATTGTCAGCTACACCCCCCTAAAGCTGAAAAAAGTAACGATACATAGAATGGGTGATTTAGTGAAAATAAAAAGGTAGGACCAAAATATGAATCTTTAATAAATTAAGAAATTTGAAAAAAATTAAATGAAATGTAAGTGTAGATTGAATAAACTATCTGTTAAGAATATGCTTACATCCATTAGAAAAATCTGAAAAAGTCTGGGTATTGGGTCCACATTTAATAAAATAAAACTGGAGAGCATCTCATGGAAGGGAGAATATATTAATAAGGAAAGAAGATGAACAGTGGACTCTCATTCACTTTTAACAATAGTAGATGCTGATAGGAAGGACAGAATGACTTCATTGTTTTAAGTTTTATTCTTACGTTCTGAAATAATCCAAAGTCATTATAAAATATTAATCAACTGGTCTGAGTAAAAGATTTTGTCCCCGAAAGAGCTAAGATCAGAACCTTCATTTTCACAGTTCACTGGGTGTCTTTCCCTCTTACCTCCACCCTACCTTATTTTTTCATTTAAACTCTCATAGAAATAATGGTCAGATTTTAAAAAGCCAAACAGCATGCACAGGGCACTTTTACTTAGGTTGTCACATATAGAGGGTCAGTAACACTTAGTGCTAAAGAAAAAGCAATCTGCTCTCCTGCAGGTGAGAACGAAAGTAACCCCTCTGTGGTTCTGTCTCCTTCCAGAGCGATGGCACCACCCCACCCCTGCTCGTGGACTCGGGAGCCCTGCCATTCACAATAACGCGCTCGTCTCCTAGAGCTGTCGTTTCTTTTCCCACCAGCCTCAGGAAAATTAAATGCAGGATGCCTGTACTGATCTTGAGGATGCAGTGAGAATGCAATGAAACCAAATTAGATTTCTGCGTGCATACACCTTTCCTTGCAGATTAACTGTACATTTGTTCGTCGGTGGGTACAATCCTGCTTCCCCTTGCATTTCTTTTGTTGGAGTGTCTCTAAGGAAGGTTTCTGTTTAATAACAGACCTTCTGATGACCTTTTTGAACAATAATAAAGCCCTGATGAAATAATCTATTATTAAGTGTTATTCACTCACTATAGTGGTTTTTATTATAGACAGTTGGAAATCTTCACTCACACATCCGTGCTGACTTCTTCACTATTGTGCCTCAGATACGGGATAGTTAATGAGGCTTTTGAATGTTTCATGCTCTCTGTGGTGTCTAAAATACTGTGTTTTCAGGTTTTTATTTCATAGTAGAATTGGATACTATTTCCAGTCTAATTAATAATTGAGTCCTGCCACTTTTCCTGGGTCAGGAGTATGGATTAAAAAGGTGAAGGGATTAAGAAGTACAAATTGCCAGATATAAAAACCGTCAGGAGGATGTCCAGGACAGCATGGGGAACAGTCAATAATATTATAATAAACGTGCCCGGTGTCAGCAGGGTACCAGACTTATCTCCTGGTCGGACTTTCTAAATTAACAGCCTACCTTTTCAGTTCAGTTATCAGGAAGGAGCAGTGTCTAATAGCTGGGCTGTGTTTGAAACTGCCTACCCTGTTTTATAGGTGATACTTCACCGCATGCCTGGATGTTTAGGGCTCGCCCATGCAAGAACCACCGCTTTGTGGAGCACAATGATGTCCTTTCTGACTAAGGTATGGTTAAATACCACACACACACGAAACAATGGAGCCAGTAAAGCAGTGGCAAGCACTAGATAAATGTGCACAGCTATAATTAAATTTAGTAATAGTAACAGGCATTGGATTTAAATAATGTATTATTTCAAAGACTATTTTAATACAGGTAAGTAGTAGAGACTACACATTCCTAGGCCATATTTTCTTTATTACTACCTTTCTAAATCAACAAACTCACTGGTTTTACATATGCTAATATCTTCAGATACCTATACATTTCTATCCTCTTCCATGATTGTGAATATTTTTTATTGCCTCTCCTTTCTGGCAGCGGGCAAGCATCTGTAAGCAGAAGCAGGGTCGGTCCTCAGTTTAAGGAGCAACAAAATCGCCTGCTCCGTGTGATGTACTTTCTGCGCTTTACAGCTCCTCGCCCTGACTTTGATTCGATGGGTGTGGCCACGGGAGGACCATGCAATAGTTGCTGCTTTGCTCCCACTACCCCTCAGCACCCGAAACAGTGCCCGCCGCACCGTGGTGCTCAAAAACCTGTTTTTCTTTCTTTCAGGAGATGTTTATTGTGCGCCTACTGTGTGTAAGTCATTGGTTTCTCTTCTCTTCTCTCTCTCTTTTTTTTTGTCACATGCTGATAATACACTTGGAGTTTAAGAGATACTACCAGTTAACGAGTTAGAACTTTTTGGTAAGGTAAGCGCTATGCTGTAAACAAAACGGGTGAGGCATAGTGAAGCATGCTTTGAGAAGAGGTGGTAGCTGGTGCACAGGGGTTAACCGTGTACGCCGAAACCTAAGGAAGAGCAGATGGGTCGTGCAAAGACGGGTTACCAGGAGAGAGGCGTCAGTGAGTGAGATGTGGAGGACAGAGGTGAGCCTGGAGTGTCCACCAACCAGAGAAGCAGCACCCTGCCTGAGATGGGTGGACAGTAGCAGGAGCGGGAGGTGAGGCGGGCCGCCATTGCTGGCCAGAGCTGAGTGACAGGGTTGTGACTTTCTAAAGTCAGGGACACCTCAGGGAACCGGGAGGGGCTGGCTGTGTGTCTTTGGTCAAATCATTCTGCATATGAAAAGGTACCAATTCAGAACAATTTTAGGAAGAAAGAGAGAAGAGAAAAAGGGAGGGAGGGAGAGATGGAGAAAGAAAGGGAAAATCTCAAGAACTAAATGTCCAGATTTATGTTATAACTAATGAATGCAAAAATGGTCAAGCTCTTTATTTGCACTGTGACTTTCTAAAAGATTTAAAAAATTTAACTCTAATTAACGAAATACTGAAATCACTTTCATTGTATACTTGATTCAATAGTGCCTTTAAGGTGGAGGGATATTTTCAAAGTGATCACTGTAATCTTGGGTTTAGAGGCTTCACGTTGGGTGACCTGTATCCTTATCTGATAAGGAAAATGATATAATTACATCTTCTTTGAAGGTTTCCAGGCGATGGCATTTTCAATAGGAGCTAAGCCACTGTGTTTGCTATCTTCTCACACAGGTTATGCAACGCCGCAGGGGTAGAGAAAGCAGAGAACTGTTTCCCATTTGGAATAAATCGAGGAAGCCCCTCAATTAGCCACCTGCATTCCTGCGGCATTTTTTACAGCCTCTGATAAGGAAAATACTATTTTTGTTATAATTAAAAAACCCCACCAAGTACTTGCTGTTTAACAGGAAAATAATGGGCAGTATGAGGAAGGAAAACCCTAGCGATACGTGTGATCTCCGAGACGTTATAATTCACTCTGCGCCTGGGTCACTACGACCGGCAACCAGTCAGGACATGGAATGAAATTCATCCACAAATTGTCTTTCATCTGAGAACTCTTCCCCTCAAACTCACCTTATTTAAATGGCTGAAGATTCCCAGACCAGTTATCAACTAGTAACACAGAAGACTAAGGCAGAGTCGATCCTAGATGTGAAAGATTTAGGTAAGAGTCCAGATGGAGTCTGTGGGGTTTTGGTTTTGCTTTGTTTCTAAATTCAGTGAGCTGTCCCTTCACCTCCTGCCCTCCGTCTCTTCCACTTTCTCTGTGTTGACCGTTGCTTACTGACCAAAGCTCTGATTGGGCCTCCGTGCCCGACGATTTCAAAACCCAACCCCACCCACGTGGCTTTCACACTCCCTAGCACCGTCTTCCTCGGGATTTCTTGCACTAATCTACCCCCAAACAGGTCACTGGAACTTGCATGTGTTGTTACTGTATGTACACACCAGTCCACACGCATTCTTTGTGATTACTCTCCCTTACACCTGAGACATCCTCCTGAAAAATCTCCATGTAGACCGTGATCTCACTTCGAATTTTATATATGGTCAAATACCCAGCTTACCTATGAATGTCCAATAAATGTGGTTAAAACTGAACTTCGCTAAATCTGGTCCAACCGGGAGACTTTCCCCTATCCTCCAGTCCCTCCGTTTTTCTCACACACCACAGCCATCCTTCAGGAAACCCTGCTGGCACGTTTTCAGAAAACATATCTGGAGTGTAACCCAGTCCCTTTTCCCACTTGTGTGGGTACCAGTCTAATCTGGGTCAACCTCCCTTCCCATCTGGATTACTGCAGTTATCTGCCAACAGTTGTCCCTTTTTTAATGCCCATTCACGTATATGCTACTGTAGAGAAATAGCTGAGTGATTCTTTAAAATAAGTCAATGTCCCTTTTCAGCTCCAAACTCCACAATGCCTCCCTGTCTTATGCAAAGTAAAAGCCAACATATCCCATTATCCTATGATGTCCATGCCATCTGAAAACACACACCGTAACGTAAATACTGTCTTTCTGAATCCCTGAGCTTTGGCTACACTGGCTTTCTCGATCTTCTCTGTTGACCTCCATCACTGTCTTGGACTGTAGCCTCCCAACAGCTATTAATGTGTGCCTTCTGCATGAGAAGCTTGCCTTCTCTTCCCATACAGCAGGCTCTTCAAGTCTGTACTCAAATGCCCGGTTCTTAATGAGGCTTACATGTGATCTTATAACACGTTCAGCTAAGAGCTCATTGCCACTTTCCATGCACTCACAGACAGCTCAGGCACTGCAGTTCCATCTCCTGTCCACCATGCTCAGGCGAATGCAGTGAGCTCAAAGGGCCCATTTCCCCACCAGGGAAGCAGAAGTCAAGACCTTGCTTCCAAGATTCAAGAGAGGACTGCAGTGTGCTTGTGTCGGTCCCACAAGCATCAGTGCCCATTAGGGTAATGATACGGTTTTAACCTGAAATTCAGTGTCCCCTGCTAGCCACGCAAGAAGGGCTATCGTGATTTTGTGGTTGTTTGTTTTTGTTCTGGGGCTTGTTGTTGTTGTTGTTGTTGTTTTGGCCATGACAAACAGAGAGTCTAAATGAGGGAACACCCTGAATGTAAGCAAAGCTCAGATTGACTCGATGTTGCTGAAGAGTGCCTAAGTCCACTTCCATTTTTGAGTCTCCATAACATGCCAGGTTTGGGGGGTTTTGATCAGAGGTTAAGGAGGCCTGGAGTCTGTATCGCCAAGGTACTCAGCCAGCCCATCATTTGCAAGTACCCGCCCTGCTGTGTTCTCGTGGAGTGGGCCAGCTGGAAGAGGGATACTTACCAAAGACAGTAATAGCTGTCATGTAGGAGTACGTATTCAGTTATGATATAGCCTCACTGAGTGCCCACAATAAACGTTTTGTGGGTAATACTGTCATGATTGTAAAAGGAAGAGAACTAAAAACTAACGAACAGGAGTTGTGAGACTCAGTCGCTTGCCACAGGAAAGTGGCAGAGCTGAGATTTGAGCGCAGCTCTGTGGGGTCCAAAGCTGTAGTTCTGACCACTGGGCACAGCGCTTTCTGCCGTGAAAGCTTCTGTTTGAGGAGGGATGAAATCGGCTTAGAAAGTTTCAATGTTTAAGAACATAAACCTCTGTGGAGGGAAGCATGCAGACATGGTGTCTCATTCTACCAGCATGATTCTTACTTCAGAATCTCAGGGTTAAAGTAATACATACTGTGAAAACAAGTAAATAAATAAAATGTAAAATATCTATGATTTCCCAGAAAGACAATTTCTTCTCCAACAAGACTAGTGCCTTCTTCAGTTCTGAGTGTGGATTTTCCATTTGGGAAATTTATTTACTAATTAAAAGCTGACTCTTTTTATTTATTAAGCTTGGATACCAGCGCATCCCTGCAATTTTGCAAACATCTACAGTATGTACATATCCTCAGGACAAAATAAACTATTTGAGTTTCTGAACCGTAGAGATCTGTGGACTCATTAGCTTGACTGCCAAAAGAATTGCGTTGCTCAGTTTAAGGTTTATACACCTTAAGACACCATTACTTACCTTCAGGTGACATAAATACACCATTTGGTGCATTTATGTCACCTGAAGGTAATAAGTATGAAGTTCCACATTAAACTGAAATTACCAGTTTGGAAATGAATCTTCACTATAATTTATATTTAAAATGTTTTAACAGCTGGGTATTTGAGTGTATGGATATTGAAGTCAGTTGCTTATTGTATTTTAGGAAAATATACAGTAACACACACACATAAAGACCCTATTTTTTTCCTACCAAAACCTCAAATGAATGGCCCCTTTTAAAACAAAATTACAGTTACTTCTAGTCTTAAAAACAATTGTTTGTGTTTTATTTTTTAATTTTTATTGAATGTATTGGGGTGCATCGGCTAATAAAGTTATATAGGTCTCACAGGTACAATTCTATAACCCATCATCGGTATGTTATATTGTGTGTTCCCCACCCCTAGTCAGGTCTCCCCCTTCACCATTAGACCCCCTTTACCGCCTTCTACCCCCCCAACTCTGATTCCCTCTGCTCATCACCACACTGTTATCTGTGTCCAGGAGTTTTGGGTGATTTTTTTTTTTTACTTAACACCTTCACCTTTTTCACTCAGCCTCCAACTCCCCTCGCCTCTGACAGCTACCAGTCTTTTCTCCGCATTTATGAGTCTGTTTCTATTTTGTTAAGTTATTTTGTTCACTAGATTCCACAAATAAGTGAAATGATACGGTACTTGTCTTTCTCTGACTGTCTTATTTCACTTAGCACAATACTCTCCAAAAAAAATCGTACCTTGTGCATAGATATTTACTACAATAATTATCCTTGAATGCCATCCTTGTACTAGACACTATACAAAGGCACTAGAGAACACAAAAAGTGACTATTATAATTTTGATCTTAGTCTTGCAAGTTTTATGGTGATAATAACATGTAACACAAATAACCTGAAATTCTATATACATTATACAAATATGCTCATCTAAGCAAGAAATAACATTTTTATATGGAGTACAGAAAATTATTACTAGATGTCACTTTGTTCAGATAAGCCTCAAAGGATGATGAGAACATGACAATACAAGGTAGCCTTAAATAAAACTGTTAGAGACCCTTTGGTATTCAAACACTAATAAACTGACCATTGATTCTGATTTTCCATGTAATGGAAAATGATTTTGTGGTGGATGAGAGTTACCCTATATTTAGGCTACCTAAAACACACGCTTCACACACATTCTTGGAGTTAAACGGCTTCTTCTAACTTAGAAGAAGATATCCATTCTAACATCATTATCCATTCTATCCAGGGGAAGAAGATAAAAATGCTGAGTAATAAATAATTATTGTTCTTTTTTAAAAATAACACATTATTGCATGTTAAATATAAGAAAAACATATTAATAATGAATAACAGGAATTTAAATTCTGTGTGCATCTAAGCTAATATGCGTACATGAATGTCTAACCAATATAAATGTTTGGAAGATAAAGAGTTAACCTATAACATTGAGACATTTATAAATATAACAAAGATTTTGAATTGCCCTGACTGTGCTTCCACTATTTTACCACCTTGTATGAAAAAAAAAGACAACTTGAAAATAAGCTTTAATGATCGATTCATTGTCTATCTTTGTTTAAATTTGAGGTGGACCTAAATCAAGCCTTAAAAACTATTTATGTTATATAATTTCCACATTTTACTAAAGTACCAGAATTTCCAAGAGTTATCCTCATGCTTCTTTGTGTCCTAATGAACAAGAAATAACCTCCCAGAGCTTGCATTAAACGCCCCTTAATTATCTGGAATCGCTGGGTTACATGGAGTACACCTGATTCTGACCTTCAAAAAACAATAAAAAGTGCAATCAGGAAAGTATAAATTCGACATCGTTCACTTCCTATGATGCCAAATTTTCTTTATATAAACCTCAAAAAGAACTGTTTTAAAATATTTACTGGGTATCACTAGGCTCAGGATTCCCCTTCTCAACACTAAAAGCATCTGTTCAGTTTTAACTAGAAGAAAGCTAATAATTTCAAAAATACCACTGGGTCATATCACTAATCATTAATTCCTTTTATTTTTAAACCAAAGACTATGTGAAATACAATCACAAATATACGGAATGCACATATTAACACATGTGCATTACTATGGTTGCAGCTTATACGTTTTGAGTGATTGTCGTTAACTTGGTAAGGGCAGTACTTCAAATTAAGCTTTCAAGTATAAATGCTCCTAAATGATGGCTCTTGCAACCCAAACCAGGGTCCATGCAACTGCGGTTTCCGATTTTTTCTGGAAATGTAACTTCCTGAGAAATTTTCAGCCACACAAAAATTAATAATTCCTGTATCATTTTGCAATTGCAGGCTTAATAAGAGAAAATCTTTTACTTGAGCTTATACATTTTGAGAAACTAGTAAATTGACCTTGACATTACCTTCCACTGATCACATATAGAAACTCAGATTCAGAGCATGCTAATGTGTACTTTCGGCTCATTATATCTTCACTGATACAGGAGATGGCAAGTGTCCATCCTGGGGGCGTGTCCCTTTAAGGAAACCCTAATTAGCACATGTCTCCTGAGAGACAGCTGGGTCTTTCTCTCACAAGTCTCCATTTATTTTGTCTTCAGGCCACTGCAGACTTTGTATCTGTGACCCTGGCTGAGGCCTCAGTGGGGATGTCTGTATGCCTCGAGATTCATTTAAAAAAAGAAGAAGAAGGAGAAGGAGAAGGGGAAGGAGAAGACTGCAAAGGAAACACACATCCTAACTTAGGAATAATATGAGAAGACACATACAAAATACATTCAGAGCAGCCCTGCTCTGAAATGATATGTCAGCTTTTAAAGGAAAAGTTTCCTGGTGATGCATGAGAACCATTAAGCGTACAGCTAAAATGTGAGAGTAAATTATCTACTTAAAATTTTGAGAAAATTGGACTCCACTGTATTGCCATACCTCCATCGGTTTTTAGAAATCTATTTCATTGTTATTATTATGGAAAATAGAATCTTTTATAAAGGTCAGTTTAGAAGTTTTTCTCTCATGTCATTCTGATGAATTGATCAATACGTGTGTTACACAAGAGCAAGCCGAGGCCAGGAAACTAACAAGTCAGGTGATAAGAAAAAGTGTCCCTAACTGGGAAAGGCAGAGCGAGCGCCAGCTGCGCGTCAGTGTGCGCGCAGCGCTTCCTGACGCCCCTCGGAGCGGTCACAGCCCTGACGCACGCAAACTGCACCAACCCCGAAATACTAACCACACAGGCCTTAGTGGGGAACGAAACCGCAGCTGGCTTAGCACCGTCGGTGACATTAGCAAGCAATCTGAACGTAGATTAGAGAAACTTTGTCTGACTGAGTAAATGCATATCTTATTTTAATGTTTTTCAGCACCATTTTCCAAATTAAACTGAATGGCCAAGTGGCTGTGTTTTTACTGAATAGGATAAGAAATGGCCGTTTTGCGCTGAGATTGGGAGAGAAAACGTTTCTACTTAAAAAGCATTAAAGAGGCAACGTGCTGCGTTTCAGAGTTGCATTTTGTCCATTTATTAGACTTGGAGTGCGGAGGCTTAGAGTGTACTCGTCACTAAGCTCACGGACAGGCAGGTGCAACATGCTTCGCCAGGGAGAGGGGACACTTTCTTGAGATCTCTCAGCTGGGGGGACAAAGGAGCTTGGGACAGTAAGGGACACACATCTGCCCCCCACTCACTTCACTTTCAATGGTGATGTCTGGAAAGGCAAGAAGTTATGCAATAAAATGTGTACTATGATTGGAATAGAGGCATTACATCCATGTAGTTTGTTATCTTTGGCTTGAAAGACTTTTAAATGCATAATAATAGTTCTCTTCAGAATGTATTCCAGTATATGTGTGTTTAATCAGCTAAAACATATTATTTATGATAAACTACAACCTAAAATGTTTTCTTTTCTCTCTCTCTCTCTCTTTTTTCCTTTGTACTGATGGGAATGCGATAATCAAGTCTCATTTTCTTTCTCAGTCCACCTGGGGATGAACGGCTACGCTTGGTTAAGAGAACAATGTAAGGTTCCAGAAAAAAAGAAATGCATTACGGACTACATGGTGCCTGGGCTGAGAATCTTGTCACTTCAAATGAGCACCCAAAGTGGTGTTCAATCACAAGCCCCAAGGAAACAAACCAATAAAGGGGAAGCCCCTCCAGGAGCCGGTAGGGGAGAGTCGGGTGCAGAAGGGTCGGACTGCGGCTCCCACTGCACCAGACGGAGCTTTCAGAAGTCCCCCAGAAGACACATCCTTGGGGCCAGAAGGCTGCTGTGAAATTATATTGTGGGAGGGAAACGATCATTCTTACACAAGCTGATTTGGGGAGCACATATGAAAAGGCGTAAATTTATTCTGTATTATACATGGGAAAGGGGTTGGCATTATGTTTATCCAAAGCAATTTGAAATCAAAGAATGGAGATAGTTAAGGGGTCTGAACACTATCTTTCCTCTGCAGCCCCCTTATCTCCGATCTCACCCCTTACAGCCACAGGACAAACCAGAGATTCGCAAGGATGGGACCTGTAGTCTGATTACTACCTTAATGGGCACAGACCTGTCATCAGAGAAGCAACAGGCATGCAGCTCTGACATGAAAGTAATTCTTCCAAAGTTGAAATGCATCTGAGATTTAAAGATATTGTAGAAGAAACTATTGATACCCACAATGGCTGATACGTTAAATCCCCATCTCATATGTCACTTCTATGGAGTAAACTTGAAACTGACGAGAACCTCCGTGATCCACTGTCGATTCCTGTTTTCAAGTCAAAAAAAGGATCCTCAGCAAAGGAAAAGTGGCAGAACCACAAAGAGAGAAAGAGAGAGACAGAGAGAGAGCGCAAGTGCTCATGAGAAGAGATAAGAGAACAGCTTTTGGGAAGAAAGCATCTACAAGCACCAGTTAGAAGACTTGGGTGGAGAGGCTGTGGATGAAAACAGCAGTGATGCAATAAATCATAACTTCCTAACTGGGCAGTCATGGTGGGCGTCCTGCCCCAGGCCTGTGACTTCTTTACAGAAGGGTGATAAGCCAGCACCGCCCATTGTTACTGTGCGTCCGGGCTGTCGCACTTTTGAAATGGCAGAAGTGGTACCCCTGGAAGGTATGACCACCCACAAGAGATCACATAACCCTGTTCCCTATCCCGTAATCCGACCCCTGCCTTGCTTTCTCCCACCCACACGCAATCTTCTTCCTGTTCCCTCCTTTATCTCGAATGCAGAAAATACACTGCAAAACTGTCCTGCGCAGCATTTGAGATCTTGCTCCCTGGTAAATGTCATCAGTTTGGCTCACATAAACACTCACAGAAATTCTCTGGAGGTCTGGACACGCCTCACATCACCACGGCACTGAAGGAGAGTAGCAGCTAGTCTAGGGGTGTAACTGTTTACTCCCTGCCACCAAGTCTGGTGTCACCAGCTGAGCTTCCACCAAACAATCTCTGGGATGTTTATTAAAAAAGTGGAAAATCCTTTGCCCACACTTCATTATCAGAAGTAAAACAGAAAATACTTTCATCAATGAAGAGATGTAAGCTAAGTGGCTAAAAGTATATAATTGGTCACCATAACCTCCACATTTTCAAAAGTTAATTAGACATTCATAGTTTGAAATAAAGGGGTACAATAGGTCATTACCCCGGAAGTAATAAAATGCAGGTGTAAAAGCCAGTTCCAATACTTACTGAAAACTATTACCGTGGACAACAGGGTGGTGATTGCAGTGGGGGGGCGCAGGGTGTAAGAGGGATCCATGGCAATGGGGAAAAATACAATAAAAAAAAGGAACAGAAAGAAAGAAGAACGATTATAAGCCAGGCACGGCTACAGATGGGTGTGGGAAGGGGCGGTAAACAGCATCAGTGTGCTCTCGCTCAGGCGCTGACCACACACCGGCGGAGGTGGCCCGTGTGTCTGTAACAGAAACAGCAGCAGGCAAAGGAGGAAAGGGAGGAAAGGGAGTGTGAGGCTGCAGGAGAAAAAGGACTGTCCACTGACCACACTACGACCTGTGGGTTGGCTCTTTGTTCCCTCGACAAATTCATTTACATTGCACGATCCTGCCAAAGATAGATGTCCTGCTAAGAGAAAAACTAAATATATATATTAGTGTAAAAGTAAAACTAAATTTATTCATCCATAGTAAAAGGTCAATATATTATTACCTTACATTTTCTCTTTGCAGAAACAAGGTTATAGCAAACACCTTTAACTCATCAGTCTACCTTCCATATTTTTACGATGCACACAATGCGTGAGACTCTCACAACAGAACTTAGAGCTGTAATAGAATCACCACTTCCAGTCGTCCTGCCCCAGCCTTTATCCTATCTCCCATTTTTCCATGCACATAAAACCCACACTCTATTGTTAACAGTATTTTTGATTAAACAATCACCTTTTTAAAATGTCGATAGTGAAAGTACGGAATTACCAATACATGTATCATGCGTGGAGACTTAGGGATGTAGACGGAAGCCAGGCAGTAGGACAGCTGCCCGCATCACAGTGGGGTTATTCTGGCTTATCTGGTTGTGACCCATGAAATGACAAGGTCCTGCAAAGAAGATAAAGGCAGAAAAGAGGGCAAGAGCAATGCAGCGTGAGGACTGGACCGCTGTGGGTGACTTCGAAGGCGGAGTACCAGGGGTACGAGCAAAGGAGGCAGGAAGCTTCTAGAAATTGGAAAAAGCAAGAAACAAACACCCCTCTCTAGCCTCCAGGAAAATTGTGTGTCAGCTGCCGGCTTGAGTATAGCTCATTAAGACCCTTGTTGGCCTTCGAACACACCGAACAATAAGAGAATAAAATCGAGTGGTTTTAAGCCATTAACTCCATGGCGATTGTTGCAGCAGCAATACCTTTACCCTGAGATACAGAGAAGAAACATTCCTCCATCCTGGCGACGGGGCAACCCCAGGCTCACCTTCTTCATTTTCTGCATTTCAGGGGTGAGTGTCCCCTGTTGCCTGATGTCCAGGGCACCGTAAATGGTGTTTCAATTACCTTACACATTTTTTTATTGCTTCAGGTTGTTTCAGGCAGAACAATGAATCCGGTCTCTACCTACTTCATCTTGGCCAGAAGCAAAATACACCAATATGTTTCCCGATGGTAAAATATTAGTGAATTCAAAGCTGTTTTCTTTCTAGTAGAGCAATTAATTTATGAGATTAATCAAGTCAGATAATCTCATTTTATTTTAATCACTCTTCCTAAATGATTTTGGCTGCCATAGTCTAGATAGTTTTAGGTGACTATGTTCTTTAGAAGAAATATTTGTTCCATAAGTATTGCTCAGTCATTTCTTTTTGAATGAAGATGAGGGAATGTGGGCTTATTCTGGTGCCAATGATTTCAACAGAGAGGGAAGAGAAAAGAGGGCTTGTCTCCAGCAGGACCGAAGGGAGGCGATTGCCTAATTAATTGGCTGGGAGCTACAAGCCACCCTTGTCTCAGAGGACACAGGACTTGATGGAGTTGGCATCGGCACCTTGGCCCTGTCTCCTAAGAACAGAGTCGCATCAGCCAGGACTCAGAGATTGATGTCTACCTTGGAAACGCCTTTCAATCTGCTACAAAGATAAATGGACCCAGCAATCAGGCAGCCACACTTTCTCCAGCACATTCTCTCCACAATATCCACACAGGTAGACAAATGATCAGACTTCTCTTTAGTGACATTAAACATGGAACGGGAAAAGGGGTCATTCAAATATTTACAGCCATCAGGCTAAAATATCCAAAGGTATTTGCCTCCAAGAAAGATGACTTCATCTCTGCAACCAGACAGGTCCCATCTGTATCTGTAAGTACTTCCTCGGAGTGCGGTCAATGTTGGCTTCTGTGATTTTTATTTTTCCTATAATTTCTTTGCAGAAAAGTTACCTCTGCATTTTTTATCAGATAAGGTAGTGTTTCCAATTAAATCCCAGCTAGATTCTCTGAGCTTATATTACGTGCCCTGAAGCAAGCTTTGATGGTCTGTGTGCATAATCTTACTTTTCCCATGTAGGAAGCAGGTGTATCAGCTGATTATGCATTCACAGAGGCTGGGGAGATGAGAAAAGACAGGTCTCATTCTCTCAATTTTGTCATTCTTCATGGATTTAAGAGCCTAGGGATGGTGTCTCCGGGAGGAGGGGCCACAGCCCCTCAGCCAAGGTTCGACAATTCTGGTTTCTAGTGCTCCGTCAAAGGTGGCACGGAGCCCACTGACAGTCCCCACGCCATATCCCGTTACTGCACAGATGCGGAGCCCCACATGCGAAGCTGTCGCACTGTTTTTTGTTGCAAAGTTGGACCTGACAGGCAGGTAGGAGGCGGCACAGAGCCTCCACGAGCCTCCGCACTGGTCTGTCCCCACGGCTCTGGGAGCGGCTGCCCTGTTAATGCAGAGACTCTGGCAGGCAGCAGTGTTTTTTGTTTTGTAGTTGCTGTTCTCACTGGAGCTGGGACAGAGCTCCCTCCGGGACCTTGTCAGGGAGAGGAACACCAGCTGGGCCAACGCTCTCCCCAAAGCCATCTCCTGCCTGTGGCAGAGCCATCTCTGCCCCAAGCTGCCCTGTTTTCCTTCCCACACGGGTCAAGCGTCACCGTCATCTTTACCTCCCCCAGGGGCCTCCACTCGGCTCCCTCAGCTTGGAGCTCTTCCCTCCCACTTCTGTGGCATCCACAGGGTGACCGAGAGAGCGAGGCGGTACGTGTGTGACTGCGCCACATTTTCCTCCTCAATTGCAGTTGACACTCAGCGTTATTCTGCATTAGTTTCAGGTGTGCAGCACAGTGGTTAGACAGTCATAACCTGTACTCGGTGTTCCCCCTGCTCTTTCCTGTACCGGCCTAACACCATACAGAGTTACTATGTCATTGCCTATATTCCCTAAGTCGTACTTTACATCCCCATGGGTCTTGTAACTGCCAGCCTGTGCTTCTCAATCCCTCGCTTTTTTAATCCATCCCCCCAACCCCTCCCCTCCGGTAACCCTCAATCTGTTCTCCCTTCCAACGAGTCCGTTTCTGCTTTTGTTTGTTAGTTTGTTCTGTTCATTAGATTCCACATGTAAGTGAAATCGTATGGTGCTTGTCTTCCTCTGACTGGCTTATTTCACTTAGCACGATACCCTCTGGTGCCCATCAGTAGACAACAGGATAAAAAAAGGCCGTGGTGCGTACGTGCAATGGACTATCCCTCGGCTATGAAAAAGAACGGAATCGTCCCATCTGCAACAGCGTGGCCGGACCTCGAGGGCCTCATGCCAAGGGGCTCTGCCATATTCTCAGGAAGCAGCAGCCCCGCCTGCCCGGCCCCGAGCCCATCACCTTCTCCCCACACCCAGCTCCCCCGCCCCACGTCCACTGAGCTATCACCTCTTACCCCAGCCCCCCGCATCACCCTACCGCCACCCCCAGTGCACACTCCATACTGAGCCAGAGCTATTCCTTGAAAACCAAAATAAAATGAGATTCTGTGCACCACCCATTTCGAAGACAATGTGATTATATTTTTAGTCTGCCTGACACAGATCCTCATCGCCTGGATAGCCTGCTTCTGGAGCCTAGTGACCTCCCCTACTCCACCTCTGTCTCTTCCTCCACGAAGACTGGCTTCCGTATCTTAATCACACAAGTCTCTGCCTTTCTCTGTCATGACTCAGGGGGCTAAAGTGTGTTCTTTCTCCCCGGACTCGTTTTTCACGAGTTTCAGTTTATTTCCATTCCATGGGACCCACGTTCATTCAGGACCCTCTCTTGCATGCTTTCATAAACACCTCCAAAAACATCACACTTTTAAGTTTTACATATACCCACAGGGTCTTAACACATATTATCAATCACTGCCTTCACCCCCTGACAGTACACACTCCTGACATATTTCTAAATGATAGGATACATAGTAAAGCTGAACTGTGTGCATCCTCATTGTACTTAAACTGATCCAGTGACAGTGTTCCCCCCACGTGGGTTCTGAGACAGAGGGGCGGGCTATGCGTGTCACAGGCTGATGTTTCAATGCGTCCCTTTATTCCACAGTCTGTCCTTGGCTCTTTGGACCAATCTTTATAAATGAATCCCTCATCCTCCCTGAGATGCAGGGAAATTCAAATTTGATTTCACGTGGAAAGTTATTTTTTTGGTTTGTAGGATACATTTTCCCTTCTTGAGATATAAATATCCCTTAACGAGGATGCAGTCTTGATAATCATATAACATTTCACTATAAATTACTTGTCATTTCCATACATCATGTGTGGAGAGGAGAGAGACTGGTATAATACATGTGTTAGCATTGGAGGCATAGAAAAGATTATATTGTGGTCTATTGTAGCAGAAACAGAAGCCAACTCAGGAGCTCAGTAAACTGTTCGTATTAGAGAGAAAAATTGTCCACAGATGTTACCCACAGCATTTCTATTATGATTGTGTCCCTCAAGCTCTTTACGGAAGTTTTTCCTGTTTGTTCGACCCCAGGTCAGGTCCAGTTCTGGGTCTATGGGGGACATGCCCGGGCCTCTGGTCAGTGTGCATCACTCCTTCCGATGTGGGCAGAGCGCACGGCTGGTACGAGTTACCTAGTGCTTACCAGACGCTACATCGCGTCTCTCTGTTTCTGTAATGACCATGCCCGGGCTCACAAACTCCATTCTGAAATATCTGCGCTTAGAGACCCACACTTAATTTCCTTTGTTGGATACTTACAGTCCAACCTGGAACATGGAAGACAGCACAGCTTACGGAAACAGGAATGCATCTGACTGACCTGGACTTAAATTCCAACTCTGCCACGTTGGTTGTATGAGCTCAGAAAAATTATTTAATTAGCCTGGCATGACATCTTTCTGTACACACATCACCAGGTAAGAAGAGAAGATGAAATACGTAAACCATTGCTAAATAGATCATGACCAATACTTTATAGTGCCTTCCTTTTTGTAACAGGAAGCATACTATAGAACACAGGTGAAAAAGAAAATTCTTAAAACTGACCAAATGGCAAAACCGGGATATGTTTGGGCTCCTTTGTGCTGTGTTTCATAACAAAACTTTTCTCACAGAAATCAATAGCTGTGAATAAAGTGTATTGGATTCTATTGCATGTTCCAGCAAAACAAAAAAAAAAAGAGTGTTGCATTCATAAAGTTTTTAAAAAATCGCTATGCTACGATAGATTTTTCTTCTTACATATATTTGTGCAATTTGCTTTTTCCTTTAGAGCATCTAATTGTCTGCAAAGAAAAGAAGCCTTAGCCTTTCGGATTTCCAGTAACCTTTCCTGCCTGAAAACCCCTTGAAAGGCACAGCCTCATCTGCAGCAGGTGCGGTTTTAATGACGCTTTGATGCCATATGTCAAGTCTCATCACTTGCTGTGAGCGTTGACATTTCCCTTGAAAGCCCGGAGCAGCGGCGGGGCGAGGTGTGGGCGGGCACGGCGCCCGAAGCACACAGCTCCTGAGGCCAGCCCGTCCCAGCGCCGTGCAAGCAGCGCGGGGCAGCGCCATCCCCGCGACACCGCCTCTGAGAAGGACGGCTTATGGAGTCACGGAACACGAGTGGGATGCGTTTTCTTAGCAATTCACTCACGGTAATTGCTTTAAAGCCTGGCTTGTGTTCATTCACTTTCTGTTTGCCTGCCTATTCGGCATATTTCTGCCAAGTTTCGTGTGTATGTGTAAAAGAATAGAACGCATAAAACAAACCATATTGAAGAAATTAAAATGTCCCAATTATATCTTGTTTCTGATACCAGAATATACACTTCCCACATTTAAATGTATACAGTCTTTAGAAATTACAGGCAATTAAAGTGAGAATAGTTTAAAATTCTATCCAGTTAAAGCTGTAATGGGTGAGATATGGAGAAAATATTTAAAAACATATTCTCTGTTTAGATCACTCAGGCGGCTCTGCCGAAGGCCACAGAAAGATTGTTCAAGATGTGGTACTTTGCCACTTTAGCTGCCAAACTGGGTGAGGCCGGAAATCCAGGGAATATTGTAGGAATCGGAGTCTGCAAGTCCCTAGGCAAGGACTTTATTTTCAAACACCCTCAGGAAACTTGCTGAGAATGGAGACTCCTGCCTGATTAAGTGTCTGTATTTATACACAGAGTACAATTGTATTGCATTAATTTTTTAATGTATTGATTTAAGAGAGAAGAAGTGGGGAGAGAAAGAGAGAGAGAAACATCGATTTGTTGTTCCACTTATTTTTGTATATTGGTTGCTTCTTGTATGTTCACCGCCTGGGGACTGAACCTGCAACTTTGACGTATCAGGATGATGCTCTAACCAACTGAGCGATCTGGCCAGGGCTGTTTGGCGTTAAGAACTCTCCACATACAGTGGGCCACCTTTTAATCTCTCAGGCGGTCACAAAGGAACCCGTAATCTTACTGGGGTTCAGAGTTGTGAGATAAAATATTGGTAGACAAGGTTCTAGAAAGTCAGTCATGTGAGAGGATTCAAGAATGTCTTGTTTCATTTATCAGAATACATAATGAGGCAGCGTGTCATTTATTTAGTACCTGCTACTCTAAGATCTCCGACATTTCATTATAAAAGCCTTGAAATACAGAAAATTTGCAAGAAGTTTACGATGAGTATGAATATGGACACTGGCCCACTTCTATAATAATCACTGGATTCTGTTTTGTTTATGGCCTACATATCTGTCCAGTCCCACACTCATCCATTAATACTTCTTCCTAGTGAGAAAGTCACACTCGGCTGCTTCCCACTTTCCCACGAATGTTACAAACTCAAGTCCAATATTTTTATGCTCCCTTAATGCTTCATGAACTTCAAAATTCTTGGGAATGCTGAAACTTTAATGTGTTTAATATATTCACAGTTTATATATTATCAGCGACACAAAAATGCCAAAGAGAATAATAGCAAATCAAATGCAACAATATTTTCATTTTCAAAGAATTCTACTTGTTGAACATACTTCACCCCAGGTAGGTAGACTAAGATAAAACTAGGAAAACCTAGGGAGACTTGGTTATCGCTGGTTTGGCTTCACAGCAATAAAGATGGTCAACCATTTCTATGCACCTTTGGGAGCACACTTAGAATAAATTAAATATGACCATCTGACTAAATAGTGATCTTGGCATTTTCCCCCTCAGCCTCCCAGCTTCAGAGAAAAGCAGGATTCGAGTTCCCTCTACCCCCTTCTATGAGCTGAGTCTGATGCCTTCCTCTCTTCCCCATGGTTGCTCAGGGACAATCATGAAAACCCTGTTCATGAACATTGTGAAAAAAATTTTTTAAAGTAATAAATAAAGCCTCTCATCCTATCCTAACATTTAACCTCACTATGAAACAAAAGTAGACCCAAATCTCAGGAGCTGTTTTCTTCCAGAAACCCTGTTTTTATAAAATGAGGCTGTGTTTTGCTTCACTGCCCACTCCCTCCTTCTGGGGTCTCCGCCCAACAACGCAGTCCAACCGGAAGGGAGCCTGTTTCCTTAAACGCACTGCATCTCCCTCTCCTCCCAGGGTCATTGCCGGCAGCTCTGCCCCGCGGCTCCCCGGCAGACGCCCGTTGTCAGCCCCCCGCCACTCCAGCAGCCAGCATCCACCCACTGCCAAACCCCCGCCTCAGTCATTTTCATTGGACTTTGTGGTTACTGCTTTGTGCCAATCAACAGTCAGCTTGCAAACACCGCCGTGCGGGAACAGGGAGCCAAGAACCAGGCAGGCGACTCTGGCCGGCAGAGGACAGCTGGCTGAGCGGGGAGCCAGGCAGAGCCCGGAAGCGGGGACAGTCCCCAGCCAGCCTGCTCAGCCCTCCTGAATGAGCGAGCCCATCCATAATTCAGACTTGCCTTCTCTATCAGCCGTGGCTTCTTTGAGAAAATACTTTCTTTGTCACCTTTGAAAAATCTTCCTGGCGTGTCTCGGAAAGGGAGGCGCACACGTGCCAAATATACAGTAGAAAGCAAACAAACAACCCAGTGAAATGACGGATTAAGGGGAATGTGCTTTTAACGAAGTAGGAAGAAAAAAAGAAACATTTAAAAAGTTTTCCCTTGCCATGTAAGTTAAATCAGAGATAAAATAAGAAAAAACCATCTCTGTGGAGACTGCGAAACACAGTCTTTTTACTATAAAAAGCCAGCATAATTTTTACTTATCTCTCATGCATGCTTTAGGCCATAAATTGCTACGGCTTTATCTATGATTTAAAATTCATGATTCAATTTTGAAAAAAGTGAATAATAAGTATCTATAAAATGACACCACCACTCTATAACATTTCTATATCAACTTTGAAGTAAAAGTCTTCCTCCTTAATTTAGTAATTTTGGATGTCTCTGAAAAACTGATATTTCTTTGTCAAAATCTTATAAAAACATATCTAAATGATTATCAAAATAGTATGAATGTCATAAAGAGTATTGCATAGAGTTAAGCATCCAGATATCACAGTACTGTATAAGGGAAGTGGTCACAATTAGACATTATTAGGTAATAACATGGGTGAAGGCATGTAAATTGACTGCAACTTCACTGTCAGTACATAGGGCGGTCAGCAATGACCTTGCCCACTGCCCACCCGGGCCCCAAGCGTGAGTCTTTTCCATACTCCCTCACCCTCACCTGAGCTCCAGATGTAGCAAATGACTCGGGATGTCTCCTTCGCCATGGTCTCGCTTCCTTCTGTGCCTGGGGACAAGCCCTTTGAGAGTGTGAGGAAGCTGGGCAGAGGAGCTCAGCAAAAGGAAGTAGGTTGGGAACCATTAGAACAGGGATTGCCAAGAGATGCTTCGTTACTATTATTACTATTCCTGCCATTGCTGTTATTGTTGTTATTTTGAGTCCTCACCCAGGGGTATGTTTACTGATTTTAGAGAGAAAGAGAGAAAGAAAGCGGGGAGAGAGGGGGAGAAAGAGAAAAAGAGAAACACTGATTGGCTGCTTCCCCTACGTGCCCCGACCAGGGATCCAACCTGCAACCTAGGTATGTGCCCTGACCGTGGACTGAACCTGAAACTTTTGCGTGTATGGGGATGATGGCTCATCCAGCCAGCTGAGCCACCCAGTCAGGGCATGTTATTGCTATTCTAGCTTAAACTTCAATTGTCCTGATAAAGGTTTCATCCTAGTAGGAGAGGTAGGCGAAGAAAGGGAAATAATGTAGGGAAAGTAGGTGTCACACAGAATTTAGAAACTGCAGGCAGAAAATCTGTAGAAAGACATCTGCCTTATGGAAACAGAAGGAACCCAGTTCCTCCAGAAACAGGACAAGCAGGTGATGGCAGCAGGGGACTGAAAGCTGGGGTCGGTGAGGCTGGGACAGCCACACCTCAGTCCCGTACCTGGAAAAATGCACAGGACCCTCCCCCCTTTGCCTCGAATACGTATTTCCATTCATATCCAGTTATGCCTGAATTGGACCAAAAGGAACCCCTCCACCGAAGTCTTAGAATTTTACTTTTGTCCCTGTGGGGCTTAGCGCCATGTGGCGTATGTGCTTTTTCTGCCGGAAGACAGGACTCAGCTTAGACATGAGAAAGTGCCACATGGCTCCGTTCAGGAACGAGGAAGGGAGTGAGCGTTCCGAGATGACTGCTCATTCTGTCGGCTTCAAGAGACCTGCCCCACTTCGTTAAGACCTGTCTTGCCTCTCACTCAGACTATTATTACCTATGTTCTTTGTCCGACTGAATCCTAAAACGTATACTTTTCACTGCGGTGGAATAAGTCATCCAAAGTCAAAACGTCGTTCACCTGCGTGGACAGGTTCCCATGAACTCATGTAGGCTACAGGGTGGATTCTAAAATCATCAACACAGGGGAAATCATTCTGGGCTAACCATGTCGTGGTTCTTCGGCTGGTGTCAGTCGTTTGAGCTTTATTTGAACTAACCTGATAGTGCGGTGGAGCATTTGCCATTTGGGCATTTCCTTTTTAAAGTTCTTCTTTGAGTAATGTTCACTTATTTTTGAAAAGTACTTTTTTTAATAACGTTTAGGAAATCTTTATATATCCTGGGTAACCACGTTAGTTGTGTACATGTATGTATACATCTTCTCCCAAAGAAAATCTTGATTTATCACCCTCTTAATGGTTGATTTTAATGAACCAAAGTTCTTACTTTCCATATAGTCCAAATCATCAATATTTTCTTCATTCTAGTAGAAATAAACAATTTAAATAAAGTCTTCCTCCAGGGATAAGAAGTTGTTCTTCTATATGACTTTTAGAGTTCTTTCAAACTTTAAATCTACAAGGAACTTCAAATTAATGTTATGCATGGTATAAAGAAAGCATCAAAAATTGCGTGGTTTTCTTCCCAAATAATCAGTACCAGCGAATTAAAAGAACATCTTTTCCTCTCTGCTCCGTGCGCCTCGATGATCAAGACTAGGCCCCCGTGTGTGCCTGCCTCCTCTGCGGCCGCTACGCTGCCTCACTCCCCCTCTCTCCTGGCATCAACACCACGCTCTCTGAACAGCTGCGGGGCCATCGCAGCCTTCGGCACCCAGACAGAAGTGTCGTCCACTCCTTCGGGAAAGTAGCCCCTTGGGGTTTATGTTGGGCGTTGGGTGTACCAGTAAATCTCTAGAGTACTTTTTGTGAGAATTGATTGTTTAAAACGTGGAGTCCGATCCATGAGTGTCACGCATTCCTGTGTGTATTTGTCTTTTTCTCCCTAAACCATTGGCTACTTTTCTGTGTGGAAGTCTTACACATGTTTTATGAGTTTACTCCTAGGGCTTTGATTTTTGATGGTACTGTAAATGGTACAATTGTATTTTCTCGGGAGTCAACAATACTATCTGGGACTCTCGTGGTCCTACTTGTACCATTCATTATTTCTCTTGGTTTTCAATTACATTGTGTGTGTGTGTGTGTGATATACATGCATACAAGTATGTGTGCATATATCATAAATTGTGTTAGACATAGATATGGAAACATAAATAGATATCAGAAATTACAAACAAAAAGTTTAGAAATAATTTACAGTGGTGGATGATACTATTTTTTGTCTATAGAGGATTCACACTGACTTTTGCAGGTTGCTGGGTGTTCTAGAAAATGTATGTTGCTCTTTCCAATAACAGGGAATGAAATGACCTTCAACCGAGATGCCCACTTCTGTCCCATACAAGCAACAGCCAGTTTATAGTTCCCTTGCTCTAAGCTGCAAGCCTTGGGCGTTCCAGTCTAAAGCAAAAGACAATACCAGGTATACACTCCAACAAGAGAGTCAAAATTCTCTGCACACCTGAACTTCTACTCAGCTGTGCAACCATTCCAGCCGCTTGAACAGATACCAGTGAAGAAACTGTAGAAGCCCAAACTCCCAAACTTGAAGTTCTGGTTTTCCTTTGTCCCTTATATTTTATTTCTGTAATTCCTTCCTGCCTTGTAAGCTTTCCGATGCTTCATGTTGTGCATTACATATAATTACATTTTTATATTTATATATGACAAGCACCTCTAGTTGTCCTTAGTGAGAGGCTAACTCATGCACTATTAATAGAAGTAAATTTCCAACATATTTTGTTAATATGAATTCCTGAGTGAGTGAGTGAAATCACAGAATTCTGGAGCTATCCTCAAGTTCCCCCACTACTATTAAAATCAGTCTCTGTGATTTTCCTAAAGGATTTCTTGGCAGCTTCAAAATAGCTTACAAGACGAGAAGTCCATGGCCTCTGATGATCCGGATTTCTCCCGAGTGTCTTTGGCCGCTCTCTTCCCTGGCCTCTCCCCGATGGCACTGCGAGTGCTCCCGCTTCTGCGTCGAGCCCACTGCCTGAGTTCCCCAGTAAAAGCTCTCGGAGAAGCTGCCGAAGGAAGCACTCTTCCTCCGTGGTGATCGTGATGGTGACCGTTGCCGGTTTGTTTGTTCCCTTTAGGAAAGCCCTGATTTTCCTCCTCCGTGTCCCCGACAGAGTGTGATTCTGTGTCTGTGTATCCCCTTGCTGATACACAGTCCTAGCGCCATTGACAATTCCAGGACTGTTCTGGAAATTGCTGGCAGCTGCCACAGCAGACATCCATGGGGCCTGGCAGAATCTAAAAGCTGTTTCCTAAAAAATGAATTAAAAGTAGCTATTAAAGACCAGATGGCTATTTTCCAGCAGGGAAAAAAACCCCAACTTCCTATCCAAATTAACTGCAATATTACAATTTGTTCATATCACTGGAAAGTATCCTCTCAGTAAACAAAATCTGTCACATGTTTAAATGTTACCTATAAGGCGAACATGTCATCTTGTCGTAAGAATTTGAGCACGAAAAGGCAGCTGTGCATTTTGACTCTGTGTAACTCTCCTTAAATACTAAAGTCTTTTCTCAGTTTCCCTCAGCAGCTTGGATCTGGTGGAATCTGCTACAAAATATTCCACACAAAAAAGGCTAACTCCCAAGTGTTACGGGGCACGCGGCCTGTTCTTTCGTAGTCAACTCCTGGTTGCAAACTTTAAAGAAATATGGATTAATTGAACCTCCCGTCTGAAGCTGTGCTCACAAGTGTGTGTGAGTGTGTGTGTATGTGAGTGTATGTGCATGTGTGAGAGTGTGTGTGCATGTGTATACTGTTGGCTAACGTGCTGCTGACAAATTACCTTCAGATAATTAAGGAAAAGTCAACATTCTAAACTCCAGTCACTGTTCCATATAAATTAACTCTATTTCCATTGTTTGAAACACATTTCCCAGTAATCCTTTTTTTTCATTTTTGTCATATATCAGTGTCTGATAAGTTGCTGAACTTGCAAGAGCTGTAGCTTTTTTCCCTCAAAATCAATTCAGTTCCATTCAATTCGATATTTACTGAGTGCTTACCTGAAAACCTAAGCCGGCTCGTGTCATTTCTCTGTTCAAAACACGTCGATATTTCTCATTTCACTCAGAGGAAGAACCAAAACTACGACACGGGAGATGAGACCCTGAGTTACCTGCCACCTGCTCTGTCCCTGCTCACCCCTCACAGGTGGTGTCCCAGGGCCACCGGAGTCCTTGCTATCATGCCAGCCCACACTTCCACCTGCAGTCTGCATTTTGGCTTCCTGTGACCTGTCCTCCAGGTCTGCACGACTCACCTGCCATTTCTCTCAAGTGGCTTATTGAGCCTCAGCATCCCAGGGAGGCCTGCGCTGAGCCTGGGGTTGAAAAGTGTCACTCGGTGACCTTCCTTCTAGGCAGCTACACCAGAGGAAGGGACACAATAGCGTAGGGGCCCTTCTTTGTGGAGCTCAGACATGGAGGAGGTGAACTGGATAGACAATGAATAATAGATATTGCACAGAAGAACATTGCACAGAGGAACATTTTACAGAATGTGAGAATGAGTACACGCAACAGAGATGAGATATAGTGGGAGAAAGGCGGATCCAGGCCCTGGAAACAAGGAGAGAGCGCTCGCTTCCTTTTTAAAGGAGTGATCAGGGAATGGGATCACCTCATCATTTCCGTCCTATATATAAAAACTGTCATTCGAAAATTTGGAATTGCAGTTATACTTTAAATGCACAAGTTCTGCTATTTATTCTATTCCAGGAAAAATACGTGTCATAGTTAAATCATAATACTGCACTGCATTATTAAATAATGAATCATGTTTACGCTATTAAATTCTTCTTATTTTTATAATAGTGTGTATCAGTTATTTCTTTGGGGAATTCATTAGTTTGATTTATTTTTTATTGAATTAAATTTTGAAGGGAATATGGCATTGCCTAAGGAATAAGCATGACGGGAGAAGGAGATGCAGAGGTTGTTAATTAGTTATCAAGAAAAGCGATGGAATGCTCCAGCTTCTCCTTTCAAAACCAGAGGTCAGAACTCACGACCTTCCCCTGACCCAGAGGGAGCCACCCCCATTATTTGGGCACTGTGCAGCGCTGAGTGCCCAAATAAAGGCTGCGGGGTTCAGTAGGTTAATGGGGTTTGAGCTCAGTCATATTCTGGATCTATCACATGTCTTTATTTCTGCATGTTGCAATGTTCTAACCAGGTTAATCCACCCCTCCTCCAGGGTCCACAGTACAACCCCGAGATATGTCCACTTTCTTGAATAAAACGCCATTTACAAACTCTACCCCACTCCAAATCAGCCTGATCGATTAGAAGGGGCAATGTGTGGGAATATTTCACAAATGAAAAACACCTCATATGCTTCAGTAAAGTTTTAAACCTTAAGTCCCTTACAGCATAAAAGAAAGGTAATGACTTTGCCAAAATGTGTATGGAATGAGCAACTGCAATCAAGTGCCAATTTGACACAAAGACTCACAGGACAGAGATAATGCAGAGAAAAGTCTTTATTTGGACATCTGTATAATCTAATTACCACTCGTGGTCTTTAGCCAGGTTGGTGATATGGGGGCTTTTGCCATCAAAGCCAGTGAAATTGTGGATGTAATAGTTTGATAAGCTCCACAGAGTTTTAAAACAGCTAATTGGAGGTGTTCGGGAATTTCAGAATTCCCAAGAATAACTGAGGCAACCGTGAAAACAAAAAGCTATTGTTTCTCCAGATGTCTACATCTGGACAATTAAAGCTATTGTTTCTCCAGACAATTAAATATCTGTAATAATTAATAGCATGAGGCACCGCTACCTGGCAGACAAGGTCAAGTGCAGCAGGAGAGCCCAGGTACGTGTGTGTATAATCACAAGACACATCACAGAGAAGTGAGGAAAGCTAGTCTTTTCACTAACTGGCACTTGAGCAACATCATCTGTGTTTAAAATGAGGAGGAAGAGGAAGGGGAGGAAAAAAAGAAAAAGAAACCAGAATAGCACTTCATGCTCTTTACAACAATTATTTCCAGATAGATCATCAACTTAATGATGAAATATATAATAGCCATGCATCTTGCAGATATTACAGAAGAATTTAAGAAATTAAGGTAGGGAGAACTTCTTATGTACAATATAACATTAAAAAAAATTTTTTTAATAGAGAGAGAGGGGAAGGGAAGGGAGGGGAATAGAGAGAGAGGGGGGAGTGAAATATCTTTGATATGAGAGAGAAACTTCGACACGTTGACCGGTTGCCTCTTGCACGTGCTCCTACTGGGGCCCAACCCACAGCCAAGCGGTGCCCTGACCAGGGGTCAGACCAGTGACCTTTCCGCTTACCGGCCGGAGCTCAACCCACTGAGCCATGTAAGTCAGGGCAACATAAAAAAGCTTCAACCACGTATTTAGTGTGGATAAACTGAGCTGCGTTCAATGAGAATTTTGGTTCATCACTATTAAAACAATGAAAAGCAGGCTATACACTGGAAGATATTATCGACAACATCTATAATTAATAAAGGGCTTCTGTCTGTACTACATAGAGAAGTAAATAACAGGTAGAAAAAAGATGGGCCTCCCACCAAGAAAAAATACACGAGAGACTTGGAGGACCATTTCTCAAAAACACCTTTGAATACACAACTGACCAAGGAACAACGTTCGCTGGGCACCGGGAGTGCTCGCCACGTGCAGTGACTTCATCTTCGCACCGACCGGAATGGAACAAGGAGGGCGAGCAAACGATAGTAACGGCAGAGGCAAAAACAGAAAGACAAAGATGGGTTTGTGTGCGCCTCAATATAGCCATACCTGGTGAATCGCGATATAGATAAATGTAGTGTGTGTATTATCTCCAGGAGGAAGGAAATCTTTGTAAATTTTACACTGTTGACATAGGCATTATGATGTCTTAAGAGTGAAATTAAATATTAGAGTAATTATACAACTGGAAGCCAAAGTAAAAACTCACTTTAATTTCTCCAAGACCACTTAACTCTAAACCAAGGAGAAAACCACAGAGAACATCTGGAATATTTAGAATATATATATATATATGTATATATATATATATATATATATATATAATGACTCATTCAAAACAGTATTATACCTGCAGTTATTAAAAACACTAGAATAAAATTATTTTGGCACTAAAATTTGACTAAACAAACTATTCTTAACCCTATTGGGGATTATTATTATTACTACTATTTGCCAATTTGATTAAAAATTAAATCAAACAAAAATTTTTATACATTTGATGGCCACTGAATGCTACGTTTAGTTATTATCACTTGAATTTTAGGATAAAAGTCTTAATTCACAGCTGTTACATGCAAAGCAAAAGAAAAGTTTTAAAATGTAGATGACTTCATTTAGCTTTCAAAATATTCTGGTGAATTAGGCTACGTTATTGCTGATCCAAATTTGCAATTATAGGAACTAAGGTAAAGTCTGCCTTTCATCTAATGAAAATTTCAACTTAGCCTGAATTCAGACACCGGAGACACAATTACTGTGTTCCTGTCCTTTCCATTGGTTTTACTTCTCTTTCTATTAGATTACTGATTGTTTTCCCTTTTAACTTTTGTTATTTGGTCAATTAGAAATCATGTCTTTGCTTTTCATATTAATCCCACCAGCTTAAGCTTTCAGAGGGGACTGTTTGCGTGAACCCTGGAGAAGTGTCATGGCCGCTGTACCTGCACGGCCGAGGGCGAGGTTAGGTGTAGGGGACCGTCCAGGTCCCGTCTTCGCCGTGCCAGAAATTCTGTACAGTGCCTCGTTACATCCACAACCAGGGGGAAGGACAACGTGCTCACATGGGCAGTGTCGTCCACGCGACAGCCCGAGCTCTCTCCTCCAGGACGTGATCTGGGGACAGATCACCGCAGTTCTCATAACCCCTCTCAGTTCTTCTGTGCGGAGGAAGCCGTGATTCATTATCAGAGATAATTAGTCCAGAGACGAGGCGATTTAGCTACTTATAGGGAAAAAGGCATTCAAGCAAAGCTCCTGATCTGGGTAATTTAGAAAGTTATCTTTGATGGGATATAGCTGGTTGCTCTGGTTCCTATCAGCACAGAAAAAGGTTAATTGCAAGTTTAAATTGTTACGGAACTTATTCTGTTGAAGGATTTAATATTGATTTAGCCTGAAGTACCTGCTATTCTGAAACATATTTTATTAAAACGGAATACTTTCCCTGTCAGACTCAATAATTTCAATAAAAAGATTTCAGTATCCCCAATCATTTGTGGGTATACACATATATTTAAAGATTGGCAGTTCCACCAAATACAAGAGAGACAAACATTACTAGGGAACTCCCTCTGGTCAGAATAACATATTTATAAACAGGAGACATTAAATATTAATAAAACTATGTAAAACATTTTTAAAACCTACTTATTTTACAACAAATTAATTTTTTTCAAGTTAAATTAGATGATAGAATATTTTATCCTAAGAATCTTACAGAAATAACTTTTTTTCTAAGTTACAAGAAGGGAAGAATGAAGAGGAATTAAGAATTAGGTAGTGCTATCTAGAACTGAAATATCGTGACTCAGTGAGCCGGTAATTTTACTATATTTTCCATATTTTAACATTCAAAGTACTGAGAAATAATAAAACTGACAAGTAGAGTTTAAATGGTTAAATTTAAAAATACAAGTGCAGGCAGTCCTCAATGAACAGTCGCCGCCAGTTCAAAAGATCCTCGACGATTTAGTATTCATACATGCTCCCAGAAACACTTGTTTTTTACCAATGATAGACACGTTCGTGGGCCAGTCCACGTGACCTATGATGTCGCTGATTTAAGTGTCAATTGTGCCAGTCTGTGGTGGCCCTGGAGCAGGAGACACACCAAAGGGTGCAGTACCGGGAACCGAGAGCAAGGGGGCGCCTCCTTTTCCTCTGACTTCGTTCCTCCTTTCTGTTCATCCTGCTGGCCCAGGTCACGCTTGGACAGCACACCTTGGCCTTGTCTGTATGTGTCATCGTCCACAGCACCTGGCAGCGCATGCTCAGGTCTGCCTCACCTTTTAACTGTCCCCATCTACACACGGATCTGTGATCGCACCTATTGTGACTCCAAGCTATCAGGAAGGAGGGGACCGGAGGAACAGATAAAAACGGAGGGGTGACACACTCCCTGACCCGCTAACAGGTTTGCCTGGAACGGGAGTGCCGTGTGCACCTTCGCAACCACGCTCAAATCCAGGTGCTGCCGCTCCAGCTTCACCGCACTGTGTCAGAAAGGCCAGCCAGTGACTTGTCTGTGGTGAGAGAGTGTGGCGGAGACTAGCAATGAAAGGCCTTTATGACCGCGGGTGCCATGCTACTTTAAGTATAGAGTTATAAATGCACAGAACTATAGAAATATATATGCACACACATATATACACGCATGTACATGTGACATGTGGTCCTGCCTCAGTTTAGTAAAAGGAAAGCCAGGGTGGAGGGGGACCACAGAGGCGATCATCAGTGTGGAACAATTTTGGTCCCAGCTTGCCTTTCGAAAGCACCTAGTCCCAGCTCTGTGGCCCGCATCATTCACCAAAGGAATCGTGTCCATCCAGGTTAGGAAGCTCATTAGGGAAGCCCAGGCGAGTGGCCACCTTCCTGAAAGTCCCTTTCCCGGGCCCGCTCTCAGCAAAGCCTGACAGTGTCCCTGGGCTTGTCTCAAATAATAAGTGCTCAAACCTGTCACCGGGCTAGACAGCCTTCACACACCTGGAAACTTATTAGCACATTTTACTCATGCGCCCTCAGAGTGCACCAAGCACCAACAAAAGCCTGAGGCACCCTTAGCTGAGGTTGTGCTTTCTGTTGAAAGCAGCTTCATTTTCAGAAAATTCCACGGGGGCCGTGGACCATGGCATTGTCTCCGGCTCATAGATTTCTGTTCGTGTGCGGTGTGCTCACACGCCTTGTCCAAGGCAGGGCGCAGAAAGAACTGATCTGACATCAGAAAGCCAGGAGCTTCCTTCCGTCTTTGCCACTCTCTACCCAGCAGGGTCATGGGTTAGACAGTTGTCCTCATTTGCTGCACTTAACATGACATCATGAAGGGCTCCAGTCTTCGGAGTGCAAGAGAGACGAAGGTCGCCTGGAAGAGCTGCGGCAGGAAACCCGCGGACGATGTATTGTTCCATCGGGGGCCTGTTGATTGGCAGGATCCCACCGAGCTAGCTGTTTAGGCTGCTGCCCTGTTTCCGCCCCTGGAGTGCGTCCTTGCCAGCTTCCCAGGTGACGCTGTCAGCTGCGGGAGGGGAACCTGCAATCCACCCTAGGCAAACGACTCACACGGGGATCTGGCACCTGCTTTGCTCCTTTCTGCAAATTTGCCTCTTCCTTCATGAGCTCTATTTAATTTTCTTTATGTAGGAAATCCAAAACAAATGCAGTACAATATGAAAATCTGTCTCCTTCCTGTGCTGGACTCTAAGACCCCGAATTCCTACCCTAAGACTTCATCCATCCAGCATTTTTTTGTATCTCTCAGCCCATAACCTAAGTAAGCACCATTTTCCATCTTGACTTTTGACTGCAGTAATGTATCACAGCTGTCTCACCATATCTGACTTGGTAAGTTCAGCTCACGCTTCTAAGTGACTGTGTGCATTTCCTTGTGCTAATTTATTATAATCTGTCTGCCTAGTTACTTTGTCTCCAGTCTTTTCCTATGACCATGCTATAGGACTTATGTATCCATGCATACATACCTTACTTAGAAAAATGCCCACGCACGGACAGAATTTCTGGATCAAAATTTAAGTGTATATCCGCTCTTCTTTCCATACAATGCCATCGTAACCTACAACTAGTTTTCTCAACAGGATGAGACCTGTCGTGCTGGGAATAGCCACAGCGGCAGCCATGGAAGGCAGGCACGACAGCTCAAGCTTCAGAATACTTAGTTCAAAACCCCACCTTTGCAATTTGGTGGTTAACTGATCTGGGGTAAGATTTTTAAATTCCCTTGGTTGTTAGCCTGATATATTCTTTTAAGTGTTTAATAAGATCATCTTTGCTGAAAATATTCAGAACACTGTTTATTATAAGAGTGCTTAGTAAACGTTAACAACGACCACTGTCACCATCATCACCACCATCACCACCATCATCACCCTCACCATCATCTTCACCATTGTCACCCAGTATTCATCTGTACCTATACTTCAACCACCTGTCTGCATAGCAACTTCACCTGAGTGATAAGAGCATCCTTTACCTTATTAGGTATCAAAGATAATTTTCATTTAGAGCCTGGAATTTGAGCAAGTTTGACTTTAAGTTGGATATTCATGGTGTGTAAACCATGGGAGCATATGGCTACTAATGAGGCTGGAGCATGATGAGGAATGACTGTTTAAGAGGTCAGCCAGCACCCCAGAGAGGGTGTACCCCTTCATAAAGGGGGCAGAAGCACCGCCCCCCGGGACACTGCAGTAGGACGGAGCTCCGCCTCGCAGGCACGTCACTGTAGACTGTACTTAGCGGGCGGGGGCTGGTCTTCTGCAGCTGCAGACTTGCCTCCAAGATCCCGTCACTGACAACGGCGTGAAATATTGATACGGTAATTAGTTCCTGCACCATATGTTCAGGTGTTTGCACATAGTTACTATGCAGCACAGACTTCTGGGCAGATGATCAGGAAAGTGGGAATCACGGCAAAATGTGGAGTTTTTTATGCAAAGAACCATAGCTTTTCCAATGGGACCCGAGGAGAAGGGTTGACTCCATGCCGCATTGGTCACCTTTGATTGGTGTAGGGGACATTCACAGGCGACACAGGCCTGGCAGGGAAGAGGCAAGTGGGGCGGCCCTTGCTCTTCCTTTTCCTTTCTGTCTTTCAACGCCACCCTGATTCTCCGCCTACTTGATAGATGTGCTGTGACTGATCTGCACCCAGGAGTTTGCTTTTGTGCTCAGTGTGGCTGTGAAAGCGAATCCATAAATCCCTTCTGCATATGCTTTATAGCCATGATTCTGGTGTTTATCAATAACTGAAGACATCATTAGGCCACAGGTTGTAAGGTATCTTGAATTACAAAGTTGTTGCTTTTAAAATGCCCTTCCCTCTGGAGCTTCCGGCTGACCTGCAGGCCATCAGGAAGTGAACAATTCCCTCACCACGCTGAGTCTAAGGATAACGAAGAAGCCGAACCAAGGAATTAAGTGGCAGTTCAGCACAGAAAGGGTCAAGACATTTAAGGAAGGGGGAACACTTCTGTCACTTTTTCGAGAACCTCAAATACTAAAAAACAAAATGCTACATAGATCAGTGTTAGGGACCCACTTGAAGCTTTATAATCTTTGGTTGAAAAATAAATGAGATTACTATACTCTCTGAAGGTTGACTCTTCTTGCATTTTCTCCCTGAGAACTGTCAGATCACAAAGAGGCAATTCATCTCAAAACTGCAGTGGCATTGTCATCCCATTCAGGACATAAGCCACCAGTGGCCTGCCTTCTTTCGGAGGTCAAGTTCAAAGCACTGATCTTAAGTTTATCACTATGTTTGGGCCACTGTGTTGCTAGATACATGAACCCTATGAAATGGTTGCACACTGTTACGATTACTGAGCATTTGCGCCCAGGCGTCTATGGTCTCTTTAGAGGAGAGACACGGAGCAGTGCCCGCCTCCCGGCTGGTCAGGAGCCACGGGGTACTTGGGTTTGGCCTCTGTCATGCCTTTCCCCAGAGGCAGGACGAGCATTTCTGTGACTTCTTCTCAGAAAGCACATACCTATCCTACCATACATATTAGACAATTGCCACCCACCGCAGTGAATTAAAGAAAACACCAATATACCGCCCAGAAAGAGCAGCTTTCTGTCACTTAGAGGGGATCAGGGTTAAAGGAAAACAATGATTGTGTCGAAGTATCCATGGCTTAGCCTGGGGTTAGATGGAGGTTTTTATCTCATCTTTAAATCAATTTGCCCATCATTTTCTTGGCTGTGCCATCCAGCTGTATGAGGATGGTTTCTTCTACTGAAATTGGATGTAATAAAATGTGTATGTGATTGTTTTCTATTGCTGTGTAAACATTGTCACAAATTCTGCAGTTTCAAACAACACACACTTCTTTTCTAGAGGTTTCTGTGGGTCAGGAATCGGAGAAAGGCTAGGGTGGGTCTGTCCTAGCTGCATGTAGGTGTAAGGGCTGTGCTTTGAGAGGACGTTCAACCAGGGAAGGGTTCACATCCAAGTCCCCACAGGCTGTTGGCAGAAATCACTTCCGTGTGGCTATAAGATTCATGGCAGCTTGCTTCTTCAAAAACCAGCAAGGGAATGAAAGGGGCCTGCTCACAAGGGTCTCACATCTTATCACCTGTACCCTAGTCTAGCGATCAGAAGGAAGTCTCAGGGTCCACCCCACTGGAGAGCAGAGTATGGGCACCAGGAGGCTGTCTGGACCCCCACAGAGAGACCTTTTGCCTACAGGGATTGTGATGGAGATCTCACAAGCTGTTATGTGTGAAATAATTGTACAGTATAAAACTGTAAACAGAGAATATGGGCACAGATGGGACAGATGAGTTCAATCCTCCCTCTGTTGAGAGGAGAATTAAGTAAGGGATGCTATTGTCACATAACGTAGAGACCCAACAAAGCAACGTGATAGACTGATCAGCAGACACCAGTCCACGCCCCATGGTTCTTGATCACGTGCTGTGACCAGCCAGAATAGCAAGTTGGGAAAGATTATTGTCAACGGTACAGCCACAGCACAATTACTGGACCAATAAAAATGATTTTTATGTATAAACCCTGTAAGCCCAAGTGTAAATAAACATTATGGGCTATTTAAATTCAGGGGCTTTTCCTAAGCATGGATGCTTTGACAAGGACCAAATATTAAGGACCCTTTAGTGTGGACCAAATGTCTCTGCAGATGTTTTGGACAGGGCCAAATATCCTGCAAGGGACAGACTGACTTACAAGTATGTGAACAGCCTGATCTGGACTGAACATCTGTGTTCTCCTTCCCCCGTGTGTATGCTGAATGCCTGACCCTCCACGGTGATGTTTGGAACGGGGGCGTTGGAACAGTGATTAGGTTCAGCTGTGGTCAGGAGGATGGGGCCCCCCAGGACCGGATTAGTGTCCTCATGAAGAGGAAGAGAGACCAGAGCTCTCTGCCCTGAGGGGACACACCAAGGTTTCCTTCTACGCCTCAGAAACCGAGCTCTCCCTGAGAACCGAAGCTACCTGCACCTTGATCTTGGACTTCCCAGGCTCCATAAGTTTGACAAATGCAAATCTGTTTTTTTTAAGCCACTTGGCCTGCTGTGTTTTGTCCTGGCAGCCGAGCTGACTAGTGTGCGACCTGTGTGTTTCCCTCTGTGTTAATCAAACTGGGGTTAAAATCTCCTCTCTGTTTGGACATACATCATTGAACTAAATCTTAGCTACCACAGAACAGAAAGCAGTGACTTTGAATGATGAATCATATTCCCTAAAATGTTTTAAAAATTAAACAGGGGACCTTATGCATGCTTCATAGGACAACTTTTTTCAAGTGTTTTACACTGCACATATCAAGCACGTGACTGTAAAGGGGGACTTAATTTCCCTCCAGAAAGCTGCGTGGAATGCGACCTTGAAAAGGCACATGTGCACCGTGTGTGACAGTATCTCATCCACACGGTCATGTCAGCCACAGACTTAAATGACAAAACAATGTGGGGGTGAGTCACTGGAGTCCCAGGAAGAACTGAGCCAGTCCACGGAACAGGGTTTCATAGGGCCTCCCGGGGAGGCACATCTGGGGCATCTCCGAACAAGCGTTTATTTTCAGGACACATAACTCAAGTGGAGCCGATAATTACTTAGGAAAACAGCTAGCTTTAAGGGATGGTTCATGTATTAAAATGTAAAATAACGAGTGATTTATGACGCTCCTCAGGAGGCTCAAATCGGTGTGGATAGCCATTTGTTAATTTTTCTACTTGTGTAAAATGAATGCCCACTGCATTCACGCTGTGTAAAAAGCTGGGAAGGGGACATGGTAATGTATGGGGCATGGTTTATAATATCAGGGTGCTGAGCTCTGTCTCCTGCGCAGACGTGCATACGCGTGCTTATTTTTTACTTGATTGCTGATGGAAAGTGAGAGACTCTGCATGACAGACACGGAGAATGAGCATTTTGGACATTTCTGTGCACAGACCACCTTTTACTGTCTTAATTATTTCAAGCCATCTGGGGAGATGAGTGGGCACGTGTTCTCATTTGTCTACTTGGAAGGGGACCTGTCTGTAACTGAGAGTCCCAGCAGCGTGGGGACTCAGGGTCCCTGAGGATGGAGCCAGAGGAGCCTGGCAAAAGTTCCACTGAGGAGCACACACCCAGATACACATGTGCGCTCATACACGTGTACATACCAGCACGCACATGCACATGTGTGTCGATGGGCTTGCACTCGTGTGCATGTGCACGCACACACCCTCATGTACATGTGCACATGCATACATACACACATGCACACATGTGCCAATGGGCTTGCACCCGTGTGCATGTGCACAAACATCCTCGTGTACATATGCACATACACATATGCACACACATGCACACATGTGTCAATGGGCTTGCGCTCTTATGTGCATGTGCACTTATACACATGCCCACACATATGCACACTCTCTCAACACGCAATTTCCATTTGTTCTGTCCTTCTCAGCCCAGCAATACCTCCCCTTTTGTTATATGTAGCACAAACTTGCAAACTTGTGTAAGGAAGACAGATATCCACCGCATCTCAGGAAGATGGTGCCCCTTCACTGGAGACAGACGGCCTTCCACCACACCAGAGGCAGTGTGGTTAATGGGGAAGCCCTGGACCAACTCAGAGCTGCGCTTCCAACTGCCGCCTCTGCCTCTCAGTGATTAAGGGGGTTTGTCTGGATCAGTTATTCTTCATTTCATTGGGTCAGAGGGCTTTGAGAATTTGATAAAAATACAGACGCGTTACTCAAAAGAGCCTAAGTGCCAATAATGGGTCATGCTTCTCAGAGTTTACAGATACGCTAAACATCCATCCACAGACTCTCAGAGGAGCCCAGATTTGAGGTTAAGGACTTAGGTGTCCTCGGGTCTGCAAAGCTCCATTTCTCTGCAGTGGCCGCACCTGTATGAGTCCCTGCCGGCGGAAAACAGACCGATGCGAAGCAAATGAAAGGGGAAGACGCACATCCTGGGTCTCAGCCATGGCTTGGCTCTCAGGTGAAAAGATTTCTGGAACTGGTGAGGTTTAGATAGACTCATTCTCCACAGGAGAATTCCCTAGATATGATACATCCAGACCAACGTGTGGTTACATAAGCAGTCAGTGAAATGCCACTGTGACATGTTTCTCCCTGGAAACTAAAAGGAAATTTGACAATAAAAGTATTTCCATGACATCATGCAGGTCAAAGAGAGAGAGCTTTATGCTGTGTAAGAGTTTTCAATGAACAATACTTCAAATAACAAAATGAGGAAAGCTATTTAAACTTTGTACAGTATATAAATTCTTGAAACTACCAATGATCGAAATGCCTAGACTCTTACTGGTTTGGTTTAAATTTAGAAAATACAAACAATGCCTTTTAAAAAAATCTAGAAAGTCTATGCATTCCAGATTTTTGTGGCCTGAGGGTCCACAAATTTCATGGATACAAACCAAAGGAGTTACCATCCCAAATGTTTAATACTTCACCCAAAAGTGGGTGCAAATAAGACTGAGATTATAAATGAAAAATAACACATTCTTTATAATGGCCACCTTATTTCATAACTGATAGTTTTCTTAATCAAATAATCTTTTTCTGGTAGTTTCCTTAATCAAGTGCATTTTCTCCACCATACTCTCCATAAATGCATGTCATTTTCTGAGTATGCAATTATTTCTATATATAACACCAAGTAAAATAAATTGATTTCTATAATTTTCACAGGCATTTTAGCAGAATAAAATCTGTAGATGACAAATGGCATTGCTCGATGCCCAAGCCATTTTTGAAAGTCTTCCGCATCATTATTCCCCATGATTGCAGGACAGATGCCACAGCTGCTTTCAATGTGAAGGGACATCTCACTACTTTCAGACAACAGGTCAATGGTGAATCACACTCTACCGACATTATCCCACCGGAAGAAAGGAGAAAGGAAAGCTCAAAAAGATGCGATCCTCTCAAACCTCAGGCCATTGTTATGTTCCTTAATGCATTCACGTTTTAGATCTTTATGATAAGGGACCCTTCTTTTACAGTCATTCCAATTCATTATATTTTTAAAATATATGCTCCTCGTACATAAAACTAATTGTGACCAATTTTATGTTCCCGAATATAACGTGTCAATGTTGAGATGTTTTTCCACTGTAATAAGATGATATTTTATCATTATAGAAAAACTCTTCTAGTTCCAATGTAGATGAGACAATTAAAGGACACTGTATTTTCTCAGCAGAGCGGAGACTAGGAATCTGGTCAGAGATAAATTAGTTACATAGTAATGGGCTCGTCCTACTGCTCACTGAAGAGAGGCTACCGGGTTTCCAACTCCTGGTAAGAATGTGGCCGATGCTTCTGCCAATGTCCATTGACCTTTATCAATACTGGGTCGGCCAAAAAGTCCGTTTGCTTTTTTCCATTAGATGGCTCTAGTAGCACTTAGTTGTCTTTAACTTTATCAGAAATAATTGTTAGATTGTATTGTGACAGCTGTCATATCAGCTTGCATTTAAGAAAATCTCTAAAATATTGGTGAATCTTTATGTAGCCATTTTAATATTGAAGATGGAAGAAAATAAGCAGAATTTTTGGCATATTATGCTTTATTACTTAAAGGTAAAAATGCAACTGAAATGCAAAAAAAATGAAAGACTTCTCAGTGTGTGGAGAAGGTGCTGTGACTGATTGAACGTGTCAGAAGTGGTTGGCGAAGTTCCACACTAGAGACTTCTTGCTGAACCGTGCTCACAATTGGGTGGATGAGTTGAGGTTGATAGTGCTAAAATAAAGACACTAATTAAGGACAATCAATGTAATACCACATGGGAGATAGCTGACATACTCAAAATATCCAAATCAATAAAGTTATGGGTGAAAATGAAACATGTGCCTTTTATTTTACAGAAAAAACTAAACGGACTTTTGACCAACACGGTAGAATCCAGTTTGGTTTTTTTTCTGGCGGGGGGTGGGGGAGGTGGACAGTGTCCCTAAAATAAAACCCTTCCAGGATCGCTTGCACCTAAAAGTGGATTACTGCAGTTATGATTGCTAGGAAGTAACTAGAAGACGTTAGAAGGACTTCTAAAAAACTTCACAAGTCTTTGTTTTGGGTTTTCCTTTTCCCTCGGATTTTTGCCTATCCACCTAGAAGTGCAAAACTATCCTGAGAGAGAGGCTGAGGGTCACAAGGAAATCACAAAGCAGTAGAAACATGAACCCCAGTCCTGGGACAGTGACGGCAGGTCAGATGGCCAAGACTGACAGGTTGCTCTGTGGGAGGTGCATTCCTTCTTGGCTGTGCACGGGTGTCTGTGACGTGCTAAGCCTCTTAGCAGATGCCACTGTGCCCCCCAGGACTTTCACTCCCACTGGTGCGTCATCACCGCATCGACTGCTCTGTGTGATACCCTCTCAGCCCTTTGCTGCTAACTGAGCATCCAGCCAGACTGTCCCATTGCTCAATGACTTACTTGTCTTCAAGGGCACCCACAAGACTGCTCAGGTCCTAGTCAGCCAGACAGACAGACTGCCACTTTATCGCCCCAGGGGAGGTCTTGCCAAGGGTGCATATTTCCAAGAGGTGTCCCATTTACACTTGTCCATGGCGAGGACAAACCCTGGATGGAAAGTGGGGCCATAACCTCCACTCCCCACGACCTGCGTTCTGACCCAAACTTGTCATCCACATTGTCCCACAACTTCCTGATGGACCCACTGTGAGCATTAGCTCCTTGCATGTTTCAGAGGTCAGCTAGACCCCTAACCACCCCGCTGCGGTCCACCCCAGAGCTGCGGGGGCATCTTTCCTCCAGGAAAGTCCGCCACCCTTGCAGAGACTGACTCCCACACAGTACCTTGGCAGGGTCTTAATATGTTTGAGAAAACACACAAAGTCAATAACTCTCATCTTTTATAGAAGATTCATCATATTCCAGGAGAAAGGAAAGAATTCACTTTACGATCGCATACGAGAGTAATTCAACTTCCAGTAAACTTTTATACTGCCTTCAATATGATATTTAATGTAAGAATTATAAACATTATATATTATGATTTTTGAAACCCTTGATATACCTATAATGATAAATGATTGTTTTGTTTTTAAAAACACAGAAAATATATAGATAGGTTCACAGCCTACATATCTTTTATATTATTGCATTTTGTTTTCCAGACTGTAAAATGTATAGGTGGCAATGAGGGGAAAAATGATCCTTAGGTAACCAGATCATGGATTAGAGCCAGGTATATTTCTATCAATCAATCTATATATATGTATATGGTCACATAAACTGTTATTAATAAAATAAAGTAATGAATTGATTTTCATATTAAGTACAACTTTAATCGTCACTATGAAAATATGGCTAAGTTGGAAAATATGAATGTTGAGTTGTTTCATAGGTGCTACCTATATATTCTTTACCTACTAAAGGAAGGCCTGTGTTCTACATCAGGCACACCGTTACATCACATTCATTTCCTCAATTTCTCTGATCTCCCTGCTTTTTATAAAACAGCTATCTGCACCTAATCAAACAAAATTAAAGGCCATTTTAAAAGCTCTCCCCTGGTTATTGTCACCCATGCTGCCTGTTTCTGGAAAGACACACAGCGCACCAGGGGCATTCTTCTCCGTTCTCCCTGAAGTGTCGGCGTCTTCAGAGTGATGCCCTCAGACTGTTGGTCATAAGTCCCCGTGTGTTATGAATGAGGGTTAATAGCAGAACAACTCTAAAACCGTGGGGGCGGAATAACAGAAATACGCCTCACCTGTTGAAACCAATGTATGCTGGAAGAGAATTAAAAATACCCGGCTGGAACACCACCCAGCGTAAAACACATTTTCTCTGGTATCTGAGGCAGGTAGGGCCAAGGAAAGTACTGAGTTTGCAATCCAGGCTGCATGAGAACTTCTACTGATGTTCTAATAATAAGTAAGGGAAAAGTACCAGAGGGAGATTTTTTAAAAATATGCATTGCTAACTAAATGGCCTAAAATAACCTTTTCCCCAGTTGCTCTACCATCTCTAATATCAGACATGGATATACCAATGTGAATTAAATTGGTCAGTGGTGGGGCCCACTGTAAGACTGGTAAATAATTATATTTTATCTCTATAGCTTCATCTGTCAATAGCCAAGCAGGAATATGTTTTATACTTAAATCTATGGACTGATTAAACTTTTTCTACACAAAGCACACCAGATTGTTAATCTTCACAAAACGTGCATATTTAGCATCGGACTTTCCATGACCCCTCTGTTTTTTGCCAGAGTGACAGCTTCACGGCTTTCCGTATGCCACCAGAGCCATTGTTTCCATGAATAGAGAGTCAGCTTTTAAAACCGCAAACACAAACTTAGACTAAACAAGTAGTTATCTCAAATCGAAAATTCAGGAACTGAAAATCTTTGTAAATTCTAAAATGTGTCACTCCTTAAAGAACACCCTACTACATATCCTCTGTATAAGTGAAACCTTATTTATGCGGGACTCCTTCCCTGAAGCATGCATTTGTATCGATTCATTTGTTGTTAAAATGAGTGGTTATCAAGCTATGCGTTGCAAGATTGCTCTGTCGGCAGACACTCGCACGCCCTGTAACTAACTGGACGCTGGCAGGCTCACTTAGGCTGCAGACACAGCAGGAAGGCTTCCCTGGGAAGGACCGAAGGCACCGTCCGGGTGGCTCTCTGGTGCTGCTGCAAAACCTGCAGAACGGGAGGTGGCAATCTGCGGGATTCAGTGCTGCCTTCTGAAATGTTGCTATTGTGCATGAAGCTAAAATAGGAACTAATTTCGAAGCAGTCTCTCAGTGACATTTTCATGCAATTTGTGATGTCAGAAGGTAGACTCGTAAGGGCACAATTTCATCCGGAGGCACGGGAATCAGGGACTTGGAGTCCACACAAAGTGTGCGGATGACATATGTTCACGACATCACCACTCCGGTCTCCCCACATGTATGAACGAGCCCTATAACATCTCCCATGTTCTCCCCAGAGCAGAAAGACACACCAACACAAGCACACTCATTCCCAAACCCACACAGTCCTTTTCCCTCTCCCGTCCTGGAACTGTCCATAGGGAGCGACACGAGAGGAAATACTACGTTATCACCTGAGCTGCAGCCTCAACGGAGTGAACTAAGATCCTCGTAGACGTGGCAGCTTGGTGTTAATGAGTTTATAACACAAGCTGACTCCACAGTTAAACCGAACCTCACTAATAACTGGCGTTGATAGAATAAAAAATAGTCTCTGTAAGAAATCCCCACTAGCAGAGTTACTCAAAGTCTGCCTTATTTTAAGGGGCAGGCTGTTTATTAATTTACTTCTAAGTAAATACGTGCTGGACAGTGCGTTATGTGCCTACGATAGAAAAATCTAATTGGCATGGATCCAGCTCTCGAAAAGCTCGCAGCCAAACAGGGGAGAAAGCATTAAAGAAGGAATTACTACCGCTCTGAAAGATGCACTTTCTACAAGCTTCTTTGGGAATGCACAGCGAAGATAAAAGAGATTAAATGCTCAGGACACAGTGATGATATCACTTATCGTGAAAGTTTTCTGAGATAGGCATGAAATAATGAGTCAGCACAATTCTAACGGCACATTTAGGAACTGAGGCCTGGGTGTTCTCCACCACCGCTGGCAACGCCGGGTGTATGCCTGTGGCTCTCTGCCGGAGGCTGCTCTCCGCCCGTGCTGGGTTCCGCCTGAGCACCCGAGCGGGTAGGTTTCTCTTCACACGTTCCCAGACCTCGGGCCTGTTAACTGCAGGGGCCAAAAGGTTTTATTGCTAAAATTAATTATAGAGCAAAGAGTGAAATCAGGAACGAGTGTATTGTGAATCACAGACACTAGTAATAAGTTGAACCAGGGCTGATTAGAAAGAAAACATGGCCCCCACTTTAAGTAGTATCTGTGGAGGAGCATTCTTCTGTAGGATCCTATATATACACCAACAAATGAAATGTAATGGCCAATAAGTCGTAATTAATTATCACGGGTGCTGACTATAGCAAAACATGGCAAACAAGCACACAATTAAAATAGTAATTATTTTCTATTCACAATAATAGTACTAGCGACCACTAACATGTACCAAAAGCTCACCATGTGACTAGTGTGTCCATGTGTTCATTCCTCATAAAAACCTATTGTGGCAAGTTCTATTAAAACTTCTGTCCCGGCTGGTATAGCTCAGTGGACTGAGCACTGGCCTGTGAACCAAATGGTTGCTGGTTCGATTCCCAGTCAGGGTTCATGCCTGGGTTGTGGCCCAGGTCCCCAGTAGGGGGCACACGAGAGGCAACCACACATTGATGTTTCTCTCCGTCTCTTCCCCCCTCTAAAATAAATAAATAAAATCTTTAAAAAAAAAGTTTATACTGCAACAATGACAAATGGGGATGAACAGAAGCAGAGACTGTCCAACGTGCCACAGTCACATGGAAAGACTGGAACATTTTTATTCTGGCGTCACTGGGTCCAAAGTCTCACCTTTACTCTGTTATAAACTGAAACATAAAAAGATTGAGCAACCTGCCCAAGATCATATAGATAACAAACTGGTGGAAGCTGAACTTACAAAAACATAAAAATAAAGTGATTTCAAAGTTACAGCGTTGAGCAGGAAAAGATAATATGTGGTCAAACATTTCCACTCAAAGAATGATAAAGGCTGTAAACCTTTATGATCCAAATTGCATTTCATCGACACAGGAAGCTCTAAAACACCTGGACATATGAGGAGAAGATACATGGATGCAGTAATAATGGGTTAATATGAGATGCCTTGTTATAAATGTGCTCGCACGGCATCTCAGCTGTGCATGCTTCAATAAAAGTTCTTTTTTCCCAGAGAAAGGATTTTGCAACAGAGAAATGACAAAGTTGGGTTCAGACAAGATGGTACAGATAGATCGCTACGACCATGTTCACCCTGCTAAACTCAACTACGACCCCTAAAATGACAGAGGAGCCCACCTAAGGGGGCTATGAGATGGGCAGTGAGAATGCAGGCTGGTTTGGGAGCCCAGGACTGACAGGAGGTGGCACAGGGACAGGCATCTGGCCACCCACCCAAAGAAGAAGGACACCCACATTGGGAGACTGTGTCCAGCCCAGCCACAGAGGCGGCCCTCCCAGGCTTATCCCCCCTGGATTAAAGAGAGTGCCTGTGACAACATCAGGACAGCATGACACTATGACAGGAAGGTCAATGTGGCACTCACACCAATTGGCCACCGGGCTGAGACCCTGCACTCCCACGCTGAGCCCCCAGGGGCAGGCATACACAGCCATGACATGCAGCCTGGAAAGTCTCGTGCTCATGCACGAAGACATGTCAAAGTCATTATTTCTTGCAATATCATACTTGCTGGAGGTGCATTTAAATATATTTGAATGATGCAAACTAATAGATAAATTGATTATGCAACCTCCCATGTTCTTCAAATTCCCTTTCATATTTTATCTAATCACATGCATCATATATGGAAAATTATATTTTAAAAATATTATTTAATATTCATTAATTATAGCTATGCAAATTCTAATAGCATGAGATGGATAGAAGATAAATAAACAGATACGTGCTTCTTTACACTGCAGAAAGGAAACAAAGCCCATGTATGTGCAAGACACAATATATTTTATTTTTGCTGTTATGTAAATGTAACATTTAGATACATTAACAGCTAAAGAAGGATTTTATGTGCTGGATGTTATTAAGGGTAACTTCAGAAGACAACTATTAGTGTCAAACTGTCTGTACAATAAGAACGATAAGGGAAACAGTGAACTGGAAATCTTAGTGTCTACTGAAAACCTACTGCAGGCTCATTGTTTCGACCTTTCATGCGACTCAGCTGCACAGTCACTGCTGCAAAGAGAAGCCATCTGCCTGCCTCGTTTATCTTAGTTCTCCAAAACGGATCCTTACATCACTATACCAATTGCATAATTATATGACTTAATTCATAAACAGATTTCTCTGCCTCCCAAACCAAACCAATGCTATTCTATGATGACTAAATATTCTGTGTATTTTACTGGTTTTTAGATGTCTTACTGATCTGAATATATTTGTAACTATCCCTTTATCTAATAGATAGGCTTAATGTGATTATTTGCACCACTGGACTAACACCTACCACATTTCCAACTATTTTCCCTGTGATATAATTATTCTTTATTTTTTTTAAGATTTTATGTATTTATTTTTAGAGAGAGGGGAAGGGAGGGAGAAAGAGAGGGAGAGAAACATCAATGTGTGGTTGCCTCTCGTGTGCCCCCTACTGGGGACCTGGCTCACAACCCAGGCATGTGCCCTGACTGGGAATCAAACTGGCAACCCTTTGGTTCACAGCCCACGCTCAATCCACTGAGCTACACCAGCCAGGGCTATACTTATTCTTTGTCACTTTATATTTCTTCTCTCTCCTTCTGGCTTCTTTGTTTTAACTGACCATTTTATATAATTAATTTTTCTTGCTTTTCTTAGCATATCAATCATTCTTTAAAAATCACATTAATAACAAGAGGAGCATTAGGCATATACAATAAAGGATATTCTATGAACCATGGAAATTATTTACTGCAGGTAAATGATTTGCTTTTGATGTCATAAGACAGAGCATTGAATGCAGAAAAAATAACGTCTATCCATTTCCTTTGGAAGAAATGAAAAACCCCCTGAACTTCCTGGATGCTGACTATGGAGAATATCCTGGTTGTATAATTATGCATTTTATTATTTTAAATGAACCTTACAAGTGTTCAAATATAGCTACAAATGCAAATATTTTAAAGTCTATTTTGACTAATGGTAAAACTGTAGTTCAACACATTTAGTTAAAATACCCATAAATATTGTACATAGTCCGCTAGTGAAAAAACTGTATTTGTCTTTAAATTTCCTCATTCTTCTAGTCATCTAAACTCACCCAGTTTTATGAAAAATATATATGTATATATATGACTCACCCAGTTTTATAAATCCATGGGTAATCACAGAAGATTGCAGACTTAACTACTTAAGCAATCTTAACATTGGGAGAGAGAAAACTTGCCCGAGTTGTCACAGAAGGAATGATGTTCACTGTGGGGTAAAGGGACCTTTCCAAAATGACTTAGGAAAAGGACAGTAGAGTGAACCAAGTCCCTACATTCACTCTGCCTGCTCTGCTAACCTGGTGGTGACAACACACGTTTCTTTGTGAAATCCCTTCATGAGTGAGGATTTTATCTACATCAAAAGGGAGAAATGCCACCTCATCCTACTGTTGAGGAGATTGAATTAGAACACGTATAGAAAGTACCAAGCGTAGCTTTGATCCGTGAGGGCTGGTAAAGAGCACAAGAATACGAGGTCTGTCTGGAAAAAGTCTAGCCGTTGTTAATACAGTGAGAATGGTTTGTGAGGCATCAACATAACCTGGCCGCCAAGGAGAGTGGACTGGAATGCGCATGCGTGAACAATGATGACTTCACTGTACTAGTCAGTGGGGGCGGTAGATGCCACTGAGTGAGCACGTGTACTGTATGGCTGTCGCGTTAAAAATGACTGAGTAGAGCAACAAATCTGCATCAAATTTTGCATGAAGCTTGAGCATTCCCCCATGGAAACTTATTTGGACGATTCAGGAGGCCACAGCAATGAGCAGCTGGTGACTGGTACCCTTTTTGTGGCAAAGTACCTGCTCGTGCATCTCATCTCTTGCCGTTTTTTTTGGTGAAACAACTGATCACCCAGGTGACTCAGCCCCCCTGCAGCTCAGATTTGGCGCCCTGTGACTTCTGGCATTCCCCAAAACTAAAATCCCCTATGAGAAGGAAGATACTTCAGACCATCGATGAGACTCAGGAAAATACAGCTGGGCAGCTGATGGCCATCGGGAGAACTGTGTGAGGGCCCAAGGTGCCCACTTCGAATGCGACTGAGGTGTCATTGTCCCGTGTACAATGTTTCTCGTACCTTGTATCTTATTCAATACATGTCTCTATTTTCTCTATTATATGGCTGGATACCTTCTGCACAGACCTTGTACATAATCCTAAATCGCTTACCATGCTCTGCCACAGTCTCCACCTGAGAGGACGATCTTGACTAAGATGTATGAATAGAAGACAGAATCAGAAAATAGCAAACTCTGATCCCTGTCAGTTGGGCGCAAGCATCACTGACGAGGTTTGCCCTGTCCCCTACAGAAAGATGGGGTAAAAACCAGGAAGTAGCACAGAAGGAACCACACCGACAATAATCGTACTAGTTTTTAGATGCAAGTTATCATCTTTGTATGTACACAGGTTTACATGTAAGTGAAGCGATACAATGACTTGATGCATCTTTTTTCTTATGTGATAAATACAATTCCTTTCAATTTAAAAACAATATTTTTATTCTGAGAATAAGATTATTTATGTATCTCTTTAATTTCCTTTTTTTGTATTGTTTTTCAGTATTTTTAAAGAAGATTCACTATTCATTTTTACTTGTATATTCATACACTCTCTATACTATGTTGCTGTGAGTTTTGTTGTTTTGGAGTACATCTATTTTTCAGCCCACAAAAGAGAGATTTATGCCTGTAATGAAAACTTCAAAATTTAAAAAGAAAGGTGTTGAAATCACCTAGCCTCTTCCACCCACACACCCCCCCACCAACGTCCGTGTCATCTTTCGTACAAAACAACTTTTATCTGCAAAAAGCACCAGACTGTGAGTCATGCTTTTAATCTCGGATTTTCAAAAAGCACTTAACTTCCTGTCGTTTCCATCCCAGCCAGGACTTTCCAGCGAGAATTCTCTGCTATCATGGCCAGGACCAAAAATAAAAACCACAATCTCAAAAATCTCAAAAAACGTAACTATCAAAAAAGTATCTCAAAGGAAACATTTTGAGAGCAACCTAACCAGGAAGCATCCAGTAGTGTAATTAAAAAGGTTAAAAACACAGAGAGATAATTGTGTCATGGAGAAAGGGAACACGCAGCATATATTTTTTGGTAAAAAGTATAAACTGGAAATAACAGATGACAAGGGCATTAAGCCATTTGTAAGAAATAGTTTAGGATGTTACAGTTTGTTAGAATGTGGCACAAAAAGATGATTTGTGGCAAAAAATGCAGGTGCATATTATCATTCAAGAAAGAAGACAGCCCCCTGGAGCATAAATCCTTCTGACTGATGTTCAGGAAATCATTTTAACTTCCTGTGAGCTGCACAGTGGCAAGCTGATAGATCCTGAAGTTATAATTTCTATTCGTACTATGTCTAGAGTTAAGCAGAGCTTTAACTTCCCCTGAGCTGATTTCCAGATTCCTCTCTCTTCCCTACTATGTGTGATTCAGTGAAAAACTGTGGTTTACCTAGTCATACTCACTCTCACATGAGTGAACGTGCTCATGTTTTAATATATCTCTAAATGTATACTAATGAATCCCATGCACAAGTAAGTGGCATAAGGCAGGATTTTCACTTCCCATTTTTCTCACCAATGGCCCATATCGATCACATTGCTAAATGATTCGACAATTAAATATAAAGGTTAAAATAGACAAGAAGAGTCAAGATACACTTGACAAGAGAATAAAGACCTTCCATGACAAGTCCTGAGACTTGCTATACAGCTATAATAACTGTAGAATAGTTTTGACAAAACGCATGCCATCCAAACAGAGCACAGGAGAGCGGTGTCCACGCACCTGACCATGTGGTGCCTGACCCGTGTGTTCTGGGGAATCAGAGGATGTTATGAGCTAAATTGGGTCCCCACAAACCTCATATACTGAAGTTCTAACCCCAGGGTCTCTGTAAGTGACCACAGTTGGAGAGACAACCTTCACAGAAGAAATTAAGCTGAAGTGATTTCAGCAGGGTGAGCTCCGATCCTACTGACCTCATTTTATATCCAATAAGAAGAGAAAATGTGGACACAGGCATATAGGAGGAAAGCAATGTGAAGACACAGGGAGAACACAACCATCTGTAAGTCAGTGAGAGAGACCTGTCCCCGCAGCCCTCAGGAGACTCCAACCTTGCCGACACCTACCCTTGAACTTCCAGCCTCTAGACCGGTGAGAAAATGCATCTGTTCCCTGAGGCCCCAGGGGCTTAGCTATGGCAGCCGGAGCAAACTAATATGCCTTTACTAACCAGTAACACTGGGGATTAAGGGCAGATACCTCAACTGGAGCAATCTGTGGCCATATAGGACGGGATGTTAAAGCTTCAAGAAGGACTTTGGATTCATTTAACCCACCCCCTAATTACAGAGATAACAAGCTGTAGCCTTGTCATAGTGGGACGTGCTAAGGGTGCACAGTGAGTGATGGAGAGGTTAGCCTAGAGGATTACTTGCCTATCCTGCCCAACAGGCTCTCCAGCTTTCCCCCAGTACAGGGTACTCTGCAGCGACGGGGTTAATTTATCCATTCCATCACGTATTTATAGAATGTAGAGACTGGAAAAAAATAAAGTGGTGTTTTGGAGAGAATTGTGGATAATATGCATATATATCTATACAGATATACTTACTGATTTGTTAAACATATACCATTATATTTCCTAATTTGTTTAAAAAATTCAAAATCTAAACTATGATAACCCATGTTTTCAAAAATGCTAACTATCTGAACATCCTTCCTGACTTGTGGACATTCTTTGTGTGAATCTGGGTGCGTTGGTAGCTAGGGCATTCAAGGGTAATCTAATCTTTAACAATGGAATATTTTCCACAGCAGTTTGGATGTTGATGGGAGACGCAAGCGTCAGTATGGTTAGTCATTATTCATGGAGTCATCTGCAGAGTTGAGTTCATTGCCATTGTCTGTGGAAGGAGTTCAACTAGACTGTTCTTGGGTCTTGACTAAGACTAGCTGTCTTTTCTTTCCTTCTTTTTTCCCCCTCTCCCTCCCTCCCTCCCTCCCCCCTCCCTTCCTCTTCTCTGTTTTCAAGCTCTGTTGTCACATTTCTAATTAATTGTGTAAGCTCACTGATATATTTCCAAAATTTATTTTTCTGTTTAATTAGTGAGTGTAAGTAACTTTTATTTTGAAGAAAGAATCATGATTGGTATATAAGCTGACTAGTTTGAGAACTCATTTAAATGAATTATATAAACTACATCAAGATATTATACTATATTATATAGAAACCTCATTAAATATTAAATTACAACAGAAATATAAAACTAAATTATAGTAGAATCTATAATTAAATATTACAATATCCAGTGTTTTTAATTTGCTCTGGGAAAATGCAGCAAAATATTTCTTATAAGCAACAATAAATTATTCTTGCCAAATCATTAATTTGGCTACCAAAACAATATAATTGGTAAAAACAAATGGACTTTTAGAAGGAAAATGATATCTCTATTAGTGATAAAAATGTCAATAATAAAAATTATTAAATATTTACCTTGTAAAAGCTCATCTAGTGTCAATTGTGCATTGATGTGACATAAAACATTTTAAAATATAAAACAAGAAATTAAAGTCTTAATTTTAACACTTTTTGACATGAATACAAAGTTGAATACCTAAATCCCCAATTTATGAATTTCATAAAGATGGGATTTGTTTCTCTATGTTAAATTAGGTAAATAAATCCTTGGCAAATTCATTTGTATGCTGAAGACACTTCCAAGTGTGTTTCCACCTTTGATACAGCTGATGACAGTGCATTGTTAGATTAGAATAAAAAGCACAGGACAAAGAAGTGCCTTTTGAAAGATTCGTGTACTTGTTTTTGATTTATGTTCCTTTCAACACACTTTTCTCCAGTGGCTAAATATTTCGCTAGTGAAGTATACTCTCGAGAGAGACCTCACAACAGAGCTACAATGACAGCCTAACATTAAATAAATGCTTCGGAGGGGGCAGCAGATGGGTTTTCTCTTGTGTGAAAGACAGGTCCCTGGATGCAGTGAGAAAATCAAACCAATTCCACAATGCTACTTAATTAATAAAAAATAAATAAAGGATGTTGCAAAGGTACCAGACCCAAGATGTGGCCTTAACTCAAGGGCGATGTAATGTCATTGTCCCTGTGGGTTGCAGTAACGTTGGCTACTGCATTGGCATCGTTTTAGTCAATAGTCCTTCGCATTTGCTGACCTGAATGCGATCATGCTAAATCAATGCTATTGATGATGTTTACCCTTAACTGTGTCCAGTAGCGTCTGCTGACTGCAACTGTCAACATGCAGCTTTCACTTTAGCAAAGGTTCTTTGCCAAGTCAGGTCCCAGATATGGAGTAGGGACATCCGAGTGTTATTGGCCCCGCCACCAAAATGCAGACGGTATGAGGAAACCCCCTCACATCTCACACCGAGCTTTATCTCATCCAAATTTGGAAACACCAACCTCTTCCCATAAATAATGGTTTTGAAGAGCTCCAACAAAATAAACACATTGGGTAAATACTGTGATGCTATCGCTGAGTGTTTGTAAAACTTTACAGACAACTGGAGACTATTACAGCACATAGTCTGGCAGCCCTCATTCAGGATCACACGTTTGAAAGAAGGCATTCTTCACGATACGTTGCAAACCTGCTCCTTTCAAGTTAATGGTATTTCATGAATTTTAAATCTAAGGAAAGGAATCAACCATGCTTACCTAAAAAAGATCAATGTGGACCCACTTTTGATGTTTACATCTATCGCGTGTCCTGTCGTGACCAATAGGATAAACTATTCAGACAGAGGGAATAAACTTCATAAGCTATGGAGAGAGAAGGGGGGGCCACCTTGCCTTTGCGATCTCTGGTTCTGATGTCAGCCATCAAGCGTGACCCTGCACCTGACGATCGCCAGCTATGCAGTTCTGAAGAACTTTTCTAAGTCTCAGTGTCTCAGTTTCCCTACCTGTGAAATCAGGGTAAAGTGTTCGTAGAGGTTCTGTATTATGAAAAACAGTATGCAAGACATGGAGAGGCACAGACAAAAAAGTACTGTTAAGGACCAAATGGCTTTTGGGAACACAAACAAATTTAACACTTAAATTTGTGGACATTTTCACAATTCCGTTCACTTGTGCTTCTCTATGTGTTCAAATTAAAGCAAAATAAGATCCTACTATTCAGGAAAAGCTTTTACAAATGCATAGGGCAGCCTTTAAGTAACATGCGAATGAATGAAGACTTTCTTCTGAAGAACACTGATACAAATAAGGATGCATTAGATACCATAGCATCCACCTACCTGCTACAGAGCGGAGGGTGTGGGGCAGCCCAAGTGAACTGACCTCCAGGGAAAGGTGGACTTCCCTGCACATCTCGGGACCAGACACTGGGCCTGCCAGGACTGGAGGCTTTGCCCACTGGGGACAGGCCAGCCACAGGATGGACCACAGTGGACATGGAAGAGTGGATTGGAATCTGGAAGTTCTCTAAATGCATCTATTATTTCCTCAGTCTGACAATGCCCCCAGCCATCGGTTTCCCCCGAATACACACAGGTATGCACAATGTACACGAGAAATGTGCCCTTAACCCACTGCCAAAATACAGACAACACTCAGTCTCATTCATTGTCATGCAGCCTAGGACCTAAATTGCAGGGGCTGAATGCACATTTGAAAGAGCAGTCCTATCCTCTCGGAACTCACACTCTGATAAAAAAAAGACGTCAGCCTTGAGGTGGAGGTGCCCCGGTACTCGGTGGGTTGGGTGCTGCACAACTTGGATAAAGTCCATCTTATAAAAGACATGGGCTGGTCCCTGATACGCCCAGAACTGGTGGAATCAGAATAGTCACCGCCTCATCTTTATTGCCAGGTGGAGGGACATGGGAAATTTCAACTCATTGGGGAAAAGGAAGAAAACAAAGCAACAATATACCACAATATTTTGTATGATATATTATAAACATGTATATACATATATACACATTAGCATGCATGTGTCACATGCATGTATTGTACATGTGTATTTTATATGTATATACAAACATGCATGTTATATGCTATATACATATAGCATTGTATTCTGCTTATCTATTTCTACACATAAAATATGCAAATAGTGTGATTTAGGACAATTTGCTAAATTCAGTGCAATTTGCTTCAAAGTTTAATATAATTTTGTAGCAAAACTAAAAAGATATATCATAAAAATAAATAATCTGAGAATAACATTAGCATAGGTTATATAAGGCCTTTCTAAGAAAACCTACTAAGCATCGCTAGGAGATGTTCGAGAAGACCTAAACAAAGAGATGTACCACAGGCACACGTTGGAGGGCACACTATTTTGAAAGTGTCAGTGAATCCCAAATTAATCTATAAATTCAGTGCAACTTTAATCCAAGTACCAGGGCACGCCTGAAATGAGGTACAGATGTCACCTGAAGGAGTGAGTGGTGTACACAGAGAGGACCAGCACAGGACTCCAGCTCTCCGTTAGATTTACGTTTCCTACATCAAAGGCTTAACTAAAAGTCTCTATAGATGACCACAGGGACATTACATTTTGAAATATTTCTTAAAATGACTGATTTCTAAACATTGGTCAGGGGATGAATTGAGAATACATAGGGAGAGGCAATTCACTTAGGCATCTGATCAGCTAATTCTGCTCTCGTTTTGGCACTTTTAATTCCAGGCAGACAGTTCAAATGGGAATTTGCATGGAGTGTCTGCTACAGGAGTTTTCTGTTTCCAGACACAGGAGTGACTAGACCCTTTGCCTGAACACGGGGAGAATGGCTCCCTGTCAGAGCTGTCAAATCCTCTCCAGAGCTTACTTTTTTCTTACTAAATTCCGCTGCATCAGGAAAAACATGATCAACCATACTCAGGATATGCAAGAATGTCTGAAACAAACATTTTTCTAAGTTTCAAATATTGTGCTGTCTTTGAATGAGGGAGCCCATGGCATAGTTTCCAGAACAGAACTGCTCATTTTTTTTGCATGGACATTAAAAAGGCAACACATTCACAACTATCAACAACTGAATTAAGTAAAAAAGTAAAATAAAATAAAAACCTAAGCAAACAACCAGAACAGGAACAGAATCATAGAATCATAGATATAGAGATATTTGCAGGGTTATCAGCCGGGAGGGGGTCAGGGGGACAATGGGGAAATTGGCACAGGAATTAAGAAGAGCTGCTCTTTAAAATGCATTTTCATAGTTTCTAGTTGTGCAAAATGACTTCTGCCTCACCTTGATCAAAGAAAAACAGCATCTATGAAATGTCTTTTCATAGCTGTGAGCCCGAGACCGGTCCCGAAGCTAACTTACAGACAGCAGAGGAGGGAGTGAGAATTGAGCTTTATGAGGTAGAGATTCTGAGAGGGACGTAGGAATCCACAAAATAAGGAGACGGAATGCTGAAGACAAACCTGCCTACTTTACACTTTGCCTGGGGCCAGTGCTGTATGTAATACAACTCTCTACCCAGATGTTTACTCAAATAAACATCAGCCTAGTCACAAATACTTGTGAACAAGTAATGTTAATCATGTTTATTATAATTTACTTACCTGATGAATTCTTCTAATGCCCAAAGGAGAGCTTCATAGAAAATTCAGTTGGGAACAATGAAAATTAAATTGACTATTTTGAAGAATAATCACATATCATAATTCAGTTTAACACAATACGCTGTATCCACAAGCATTTTCCCAGTAATGTTATTTATTATTTATCTTCTCTCAAGTGCTTACATCAATATAATAATGTAGGAAATAGTCAGATATATGGTATATGGGCTGAATTTAAAGATTAGCAGTTAGATGTCTGACCTAGAAAATTATAGGTTATAAATGTTCAAAGTATATTTTAATTTATATAAAAATGAAATATTTGAGTTGCCTCTAAAGCCAGTCATTTCTCACAATCTTGTTCTTCCAAAAAATAATAAAAATAATGCCTTTAATGAGTATGACATTCTCAATCCTTAATATTCATAGGTATATATTACATATATAAAAAATCACATTAAATCAAATAAACTATCCTGCTCCCTTCCCTGAATGAGAATAATAGCAAGATGTAAGATATTAAAGTAAATGCCCTCAGAGAAAAATCATAGTAGAATAGGTACTGAAAATGTTAGGAAAATTTATTTTCACTTATGGGGTATTTCTTAAATTTGTCTTCTCATTTATGTATACAATGACACTTTCTGTTGACTATGAAAATAAACTAGTTTCTACTAAAGCATCTTTCATTACCTAGCCAATATAATGTTTTATTTCCAATGTGAAGATATCTTAATGCTCAAATATATAATGTAAATAAGATGACTGCCAAAAGTAAGATATCCTGAACCCTTAAAATAGTGTGAAAATAATTTTAAGTGGAACAACATAGAACATTCAACAGGATCCAATACAAAGTCCTCACATCTACTTCCTTCCAATTTGTTCTAAAGATTTGCAACATTGCACACCCTGTGGAATTAGCTGGACAGTGTTGCATGTACCAGGCGAATTTCCCCTCCTGTCACAGCTGAGCATATCGGGAACAGGATGAGGCACCACCGAGAGCCCACCCGAAGCTTAACTAACGGTTTCAGACACCCATGTGATTGATTAGCTGATAGTGAGTGATGAACCTTAAGTGACTCGAGGACTTGGGGTAATTTGGGTCATTTGGGTTGCAGTACCCTGGGCACTGCATACCCACCAAGTATGGCCAGCCTGTTAGTGTGCAGACGAAAACTTACAAAGTAATCCAACTCAAAAAATAAGCAGAGAAGTGATTACCAGAGAGGAACAGCCTGTCCGCTCATTGGCTGCAGCAACCGCCTCTCATCACCGCCCCCTTTGTAGGTTCAGGCATGCAGGGTGGATCTCTACACAACTTTACACAATTTTAAAAAGTATTCTTTAAAGACTACAAAAAAACAAAACCAAGACATCAAATTTGATAGCAATCAATGTGAACCAACTCTGCAAAATCCATGTAATGAATTTTGTGAGAGAACATTTAAAATTTTAGAGCAGTAGAAGCTAAGCTACCAGAACCGTAGAGTAATTTAATGTAAATATGGGTAATGAGTATACAGTTCATCTTCAGAAGATGAAGCTAAGTCAAGAACATACGTTATAATCATTTAAAAATGGTAAATGTGAATAGCTATTGGGTATATATATGAATATATATATAATTGATATATTGGAAAACAGAAAAAATCAATAGCAAGAAACACAAAGCTATGCAATATATGAAACAAATTAAGAAAAAATAATATAACACTATTAAAAATATGAACAATATAGTCTTGGATATAATCTCAACTATCAAAATAATTTTAAAAACAAAGTACATATTTTTAAGAACACATGGAACTTTTTACACAAACAGCGGTATGTTGGTTTATGAAGCCAGGGTCAATAGATTACAAAGCATGGTAGTATTCAGTGTATGCTTTCCAGTGTTTGTGAGAAAAGAGTCACACCAACCTAACAAATGTAGGGGAAAGGGGAGGAATATCCGACAGCTTGGAAATGAGGCAAGTTATTTATAAACAACCAATAGACCAAAATTAAAAGCAGTCACAAATAATATTAGAAAATATTTCAACCTGAATATCAGCGAAAACATACTGTATTAAAACATATCATGCAGCCAAAAAGTTGCTTAAAGGAAAATTTATAGCCAACATTAGAAAGTTTTAGAGCAATAACCTAAAATTTTATTTCAAGAAGCTCAAAAAAGAACAGCAGAGCAATATCCAAGCAATAAATCAACATAATAAAGAGCAGAAACCAATAAAATTAAAATCATGAAACCGAAAGCAAAAGTCTAATCAAGAATGGTTTCTGTAAATATTAACTTCATAAACTCAACCATTACTGTTCAAATATAAAATAAAAAGAAAACCAGGGGCACTCAGCTAGCTCAGTTGAAAGAGCATGAGACTCTTAAAATAGAAAAACCAATCTCCAAAAATCACCATTACCAATACTAAGAAAATATTATAGTCAACTTTGATGAACAACTTTGAAAGTAAAAATGAAATGAATAAATGCTTTGAAAAACATATTACAACTTGACAAAAGAATAAATACAATTCTAAATAACTTAATATCTTGATAAAATTAAATTGATTAAAGCTTTCTGTGAAAACTTCAAATCCAAACAACTCCTGCAGTGATTTTTTACTAAATATTATAAAAAGCAAAACCACCACTAATATACAAATATTTGAAGACAACAGAAATAGGGGGAAACACTTCCCAACTCATTTTCTGTCACAATTTTAACCTGAATAGCAAATCCTGAGAGACACTATAGCAAAATCCAGATCCATCCTTGTTACGAACACGTATATTAAAATCTTGACCAGAATCTAGCCACTCAAATCCAGTAAAGTAGAAAATCAAAATCCACAGTGAGAAATTAGAGTATATTGCAGGAATGAAAAGATTTTTTTAACATCTGAAAATCAATTGGTATAATCCATGGCATAACCAGTAATAAAGAAAAAAAATATGTAGTATTACCTTAATAGAAGTACTCCTGATAGCAGTCTGCAGGACTAATAAACACGTATCTAAAAAGGAAAATAAAACACTGTATCAGTGATCATGAATAATGAAGGATTATTGAAATCCTTTTCTCTTAGGGAAAAAGAATATACACTATAACTATTTAACATTTTATTGGATATCCTCAGCAGTAAATAATGTAAAAAAAAAGAAATAGAACAAATATCAAAAGGAAATATGTTTTGTGATGTCATGAGTACAGAGAAAATTTCAAAATTATAGAAAAATACTAGTAATAGCTAGCGAATTAACATGGTCCTGATATATTATATATGAATTATAAGTGAATTCTCAAAGACAGAGCACTCGTATGCAAATCCCATGGTAAGCACAAAGAAAAAATCAATGGTAAAATTTTTTTTAAAAGATGAAGAGTAGAGAATCAAAGTATATCACTACAAAGTTATCAAAGGATACCGTATAATAAAATAATCAAATCTGTTATGGCCTGAATGTTTGTGTATCCCAAAATTATATTTTGAAATGTAATGCCCATCAACAAATGAGTGGATGAAGAAAATGTGATGTGTGTGTGTGTACACACATGTATACATGCACACACATATATGAGGAAGCGGTCCTGCCATGTGCAGCATGAGTGAACCTGGAGGACTTTCTGATACATGGCAGAAGGACAAATATCACCTTATATCACTCATACGAGGACTGCGAAGCAGCCAAACACAGACACACAGTAAAGTAGCGGGGGTAGGGGCTGGAGGCAGGGGAGACGCGGAGGTCTTGTCAAAGGCTGCAAATTTCAATCACACAAGGGAAGTCTACAGAACTACCGTACAGCGCTGGGCCTGTAGTTAACAACAATGGATCGTAGCCCCCAAAACGTGCCAAAAAGATCTATCCTAAGTGCTCTTACACAAAAGAACAACAATAGTGATAACAATAATATGGAGGAGGAGAGAAAGGAGGAGGAGGAAGAGGAAGAAATATAATAAAGAGGCGGGAGGAAACATTTGGAGGTGGTGGCTGGTTCACGGCATGGATAGTGATGAGGACCTCGTGGTTGTATGCGTATCTCCCCACTCACCGGCAGGCGTACATCACACTGTACAGCATCTTGTGCGTCAGTCACACATCGGTAAAGAGGTCTAACGAAAAAGCACCGTGCTGCAAATGTGAGCCAGCCTACCGAAATCAAAAATTGGGAAACCCTGGATTTGCGTGTGTGTGTTTGTTTCTCAAGCCATAATAAGCTTTTTAAACAATAAGAGTTCCTAGGAGGGTAGAGTTTTTGGTAATTTTGAGATGTGAAAGTTATTTATATGATCTAGTCTAACCACTTCATTCTTGTAAATGCTAGAGTCCAAGACCAGAAGGTGACAATATTGTTAGTGAAACCACTGTTGCTGGTTCCTAATCGAGTGCTTTTTGCACTACACTATGTGGTGAAAGGCATTTCTACCGTTTCTCACTCCTCATCAGAAATCACTACAAAATCCCTCTGTCATTGTTACATTTACTGCCATTAAACAACACACACACACACACAAAACTGTCCTCCTAATGATCAAATATCTTCCTGAAACAATACTCTAAAAATCAAATAGCATATGCAATAAAAATTATTTTAATATAGAAAAGAATACAGGATTATACAATTCAATAAATAAAAGGTAGGCAATCCAATAAAAATGGGTAAATTGTGTAAGGGGTCAGTTCATAAAAGAAGATTCCTATAGGGCAGTAGAGGAATGAGCCCACCTCATTGGCTTGGAGATGCAAATCAAAATCATCATGCGATGTCACCCCACACCTGTAGGAGCGGTGATGCTAAAAACTGGAGAAATACTTGTTATCGGGGAAGATGTACACAGTGATATCAGGGAACTTCGTACACAGTGGTGCACATGGCAGTTGGTCTGCTCGGGTCCCCAGACAGCCTGCAGGGTGTAGGGAAGGTGGTGGTGTTCACACAGGAACACCCTGCCTGCTGGAGGACGCGCCACAACCTATGTGACACACCAGGTGTGCAAGGGGATCTTCACGGCAGAACTCTTTTTTTCACTAGCTTTATTTAAAGTGCATTCAAAAAGCATAAAATTCACCCATTTAAAGTACACAACCTAGTGGGTTTTAGTATAATCATAGATTCATGCAACCATTACAACAATGTAATATTATAACATTTTCAATAGCGAAGAGGGGGGAGAGGAGATATAACCCAATATCCATCAATAGCAGGATGATTGAATAGTGGTGGATTCTCTAAATGGAATGCCATTTACCAATGATGATGCATTAACTGCACTTACATGGAAAAGCACGGACAATTTTCACAAGCGTCAAACCGAAAAGACAGACATTATGTGATTCCATTTATATACATTTAAGACTGTAAAACACATTGTTCATGAAACGAATCAGTATAGTGTTGCCTTTTGGGGATATTTGACTGGAAAATGGCCGTGGGCGATTTCAGGGAATGGTGATAACGTTCTATTTCTTGATTCAGCCACTGTTACAGGATGTGTTGATTTTTGGAAAAGCCGTTTTGCTGTTATGGGTTGATTTATATACTTTTCTTTCTCTGCGTTAGATTTCAGTAATGCATTTACTTCAAATAAAACAGTTTATTATTACATTATTATTATTAGTCATTTATAACAATGGTTCATCTCTCAAAGCAAAAACTGATTTCTAAATTCTGTAATTACACACTTTGTTCTTCCTTTTAAATGCCATTTCAATACCAGCTGCTGATGTAACAATGGGTATTAGTTATAAAATATTAGCTAAAAATAAGAATTTATGTGTGGATTACTTTTCTTCATGACTATTAATTTAATTCTCATTCACTTATGGAACTAAATGTTTTTGTGATTTTATTTGCATACACAATTGCTAAATAAATGTTTATGGCTAAATAAGTCAGGTAAATATTTCTATTATATAAAAATATAGATAAAATAATAGCTTTCATAAAATTTTTTTGAACACTTCATTATTCATCTTTTATCCTATATTTTTGATTCTTATTATTTTCATTGTTGCATTATTATTCAGAGTGCCTGAATAGATCATATTTCTCTAAAATTTGTTTTCAATGGTGTACTTCTCTGTACACATTCATCACAATGTAATAAACATGAGTTTTACTGTTTAAGCAGGAATTCCATCTTGGATTAAAGTGTACAACATGATGCTCTGATATATATACATATACATATATGTATATAAAATGATTAAGCTGATTAACTTGCCCGTGTGGTCATCTGTATCGCTGTGTGGGGAGAACACTCAGTACCTCCTCTCCCAGCAGTTCTCGAACACATCACACTTCAGTGTTACTTGGCCACCCCGTCGCGCACGAGAGCTCCAGAACTCACTCATCTCACAAATGCAGGTTTGCAGCCTTGACCAGCACCCCCTCCCCGGCCCCACCCTCAGCCTCTGAGGACCACCTTTCTGCTCTGTGTTACTGGCAGAGGCATTTCTAGATCCCTCCTGTGAGGGACATCATGGAGGATCTCTCTCTCTCTCCCCTTACGATCAGCGTGTTTCTCCACGTTGCTGTCACAGCGACAGGGCTCCCTTCTCCCTGGGAACGGTGACACTTGTGCAGGCTCTGTCTAGCACCCCTCAGCTTTACCCGCCCCTTCCCACAGAGCTCTCTAGAACAGGGTTTCTCAACCTGCCAAAAAACAGCACCAAGCAAACAAGCGAACAAAAATGAAAAACTACAAGAACAAAACTCTCTTCCCCCGCTCCCCTGAGGTGCCTCTTTCTAAACCTTCCAGCCCTGGGAGGCTGGCCAGATTAATTAGCACAAGGAGCAAGAGAAGAAAACGGCCGTTTACTTTTTTCTGTTCCTGGGGCTGCCTGTGTTAACGAGCAGGCAAGCGCCAAGTGACCCAGGTGACTCCAGGTGTCCGGGCTCTCAGCAGAGTGGGGACCCCACTCCCTGCTCACTGGGGACCCTCTTCTGAAGCAGCTGTTGCTGGAGAGCCGGACCTCACATAGGCTACTGGCCTGCGTGGGCTCTGAGTTTCCATCTGAACAGAAAATCCTTCTGCTATGTGACCTTGGGCGGCAACTCTCTTTTCATTTTTTGCCCCTCCAGCTTTCCAAGGCATTTGTAACCAAGTCATACAAAGACATTCCCTGGATGAGGAATATCTAAAGTGATTTTCATTGTCCTGATGGGATAAAAGGGGACATTGATTCCAATCTGCCATCAGGAACTCGGACGCTGGAATCAACTGGAACATGTGTGGTTCATACGTGATATAAATTCAATAAGTATTTTACTGTTATTGTTATTAGTGGACATTGCCCTTTCCATCTTAAACAATTTAAAGTGATTACATTCAATTCATAATTTTCTGTTTCTCTTGTCTATTTTCATTTCTATGAATAACTAAAACTGAACTGTTTACTTTTTTGTCAGATGTTGTAGTCCCAAACAAACCATTTGTTTCCTGAAAACTTTTCTAGATTATCAACCGTACAGCTGCATGGACTTCTGCAGACAGAGTGTTCCAGAGCTCTGAAAGGCTGAAAGGGCTTTTACCTGCATCCTATCCTGAAGTTTTTCCTCAATGGACCTGGGAAGCAGAGTCCATGTGTATTTCCTTACACGTGTAGGTGAAACAATTTAAAACTTCTCTGTAGTTAAAAATTAACATATTCAAGCACGAACTCCTTCCTTCCAAGAAATATCAATGGAAAGACCCTGATTGATTGCTTTCCATGCATGTAAGAGAAATGTTTAAATTCCTGGAATTCCCCTAAAACAATTAGTTCAATCCGAATAGTTATTTTCATATTTTTATAGACACAGGTTTGTAAAAAAAACCTACATAGGCTTCACTCTGAAGTAGTTTCAGTGATAAAACATCAAGGTTGCTAGGTTCCCTGGACAACAGAACCAATCAAGAAGCGGTATGCTGAAGAAAACTCAGATGAGAGAGTCACTGTTCATAAACAGAGTAATTAAGTGACAGAGGTGACACATTTCTCACACTACCACAAAAACTGGGCTTCTATTCTGTCACCCAGATGGTATTCTTTAAAAAAAATCACAGAGGTCAGAGAATGGCATTTGCCTTGACAATATTAAATTCAGACAAAGGCTGAACTCGACCCCAACTTTATTAAAAATATTCCCTGCAGTTTTTTTCACAGGCCGTCTCCAGGGGCCAGGCCCCCGGGGGGCTCATCTGAGGCAGCATCGTCAGGGCCCGGGGTAACGAGGACGTCCAGGTGTCCGAAGGAAGAGCAGTGGCAACTGCTGTTCCAGGTGGCAAGTTACTGCCGGTGTTCGTTGCTGTTATGAAATGCACCTGGCTGCAAGGCTGGCAAGCTAATAAAAAATGGCCCTATCTACCTCATAAATCAAAACACATTTATTTCTCTTGCTTGGCTTTTTTAGGGCAGGGCCACCATAAATGAAACATCCATTAAAACGTGGAGCGTATTGACGCTAGGCCACGTACGTCAACACCAGTGCACACAACTTGGGAAACGGTCCTTCCCCCCACCCCACCGATCTAAGCGTCTTACACGCTATGCAAACATTTTATTAGTGAGCAAAATGAAATGTGGGCATTTATTACTGCAGATGTAACAAATGGACTAGAAAATACATTTATGGACAACTCGCTTCATTCTCAAACCTAGGACATTTTAGGTCTCAAAAACAAAAAACAAAACACAAAAAAACAAAGGAAAAGGAGAAGAAGAGGCCAACAGCTAACGCTGCCGTACCCTTCGAGGAAGGAAGTGAAGTTTGTGGAGGGTGAGATAGGAGTTACTAACTGGTGCAACTCCACTGCTTTTACTGCCTAAATGAGATGCAAAGGAGCGTGATGGGGGCTTCAGGGTGGAAAAGTGCCGTGACCATAAGAGGCTTTCAGGAATTGGAGGCGATGGTCTCAACGATGTTTATCCAAACAGGGCATGGCGCGTCATAAATCAGAACAAATTGATTCATCCCTTTTTCCATTTTAGTCAAGTGAAGACACGCATTAAAACAAGGTCCTTGACTCTGCTTACGTTGTACTTACAAATTCATTCAGTGTGTGATGCTTTCTTGTTGTGTTAACTATCTAAAGTGAACATCGTCCAGTTCTGCAAAGCATTTCCTTCATCCGCTAATAGATTTATCTGGCCACATCTCTCAAAACAGGAGTATTTAAAGAGTTACAAGGGATATTCAAAGTACCATTACACACACACACATATTATCTCAAATGATACAAAGTCTTTTTATTTACTAGGTTGAGAATTTATTGCCAGGTGTCCATTTGCTCTGTAACTTCATCCATCGGAGTAGGATGGGGCCACATTTGTTGAGTTGCTTCTGTCATCAGGGAATCTCACCTCCCCACAGCTGTACTCCCATCGAGAGCAGCGCGTCTTCCACACCAAGGTACCCTCCGCCATGTGAACGATGCACCATTACTTCAATTCCTTTTACTTTCTTTTCTATTACATTCCTTTAGTTCCAGAAGTAGACCTGTCTTCCTATTACAGAGCCTAACAATCCCTTTTGATTTGGGCACTAACCCTTATTGATCAGAATATCAACTGTAACAGATAAAGTTATAATAAAAGCGTTTGACCATGGAAATAAAAGCTAAAATGACACATTTTCATCTGGCTCCTCATAAAACATACAAAAATAGATTCGGGTTTAGAATTAACACGTTTTGTTATGGTGTAATTTCATTTTGCCTAAGTTTTCCTGGTCTGCCGAATCAGATTTCCTTACAAAGTGCCGGTGGGGAGGAATACAGATCACCAAGTGCACGAGCCTCGGTTTGGAAAGATGAAGAAACCCCGCAGGTGGACTGTGATGTGGTTGCAGAGCACTGCGATGATCAGAGTGTCCCTGCACTGCATCTCCAAACAACGCTAAAGCGGCCAGCTTTACCTTATATACGTTGTCACAGTTTTAAAGAGATCGGGGAATATGCACCCTTTCACTGAACCAGAGTCTGCAGGCTTTCGAACCATTTCATTCCACTCTTTGTATCACCTTGTGATAGAAAAGATTCTCCTGCCTTTCTCTCTCCCGTTGCTTGTGGAAAGAGTTATTATCAGTTCAAAGAGCTGTGAGGACGGAGCATGCACACTCAGAGATGTTTCGGAAAGACCACACTCAAGAGCACACAGGTGAGCAGAGTCACATCTGCAGGGAGGCCCACTCTGTCAGAGCAGGCGACGACGGTCTGATTTATGTTCTGCTCCTCAGCAGAGCGATGTTGTTGGACTCTGTTTATATACTCAGTGTCCTGAAATAAAATAGATATGTCCCAGAGCAAAACCTGTTCATTGTCAGAATGCTATATGTTCATATTCATTCATTCATTCACTCACTCATTCATTCATTCATGCAGAATTTACAGGGAACCAGCAGTAGGTGACGGGGAAGCAAAGAAAAAATAAAACACATCCATAAATCTCACCAGTTTCTGAATGTCCACTCATTTAAGTAGCTCCTTAACACCAAAGCCCCTGGAGTTAGCACTGATGCCATAAAGGCCTCTCAGGTATTGCCTTGTGAGTTGTGAACTGGGCGTAATAGTTGTTATTAGTTGTCATGGCATTATTATGACAATTAAATAAGACAGTCCCTATAAATACTGTCTTGCTGTTGGCACAAATTTACAGTTGACAAATATTCGCTGTAATTTTCTACATTAGTAGTAGTATTGAATACAGAATAAAATATCTATCAATTTCCAGATAAGACGGAATCATGAAACTTGAATGTTTCTAGCTTAATTACAACACAAAAAAAATCAGCAGAGGATTTTGTGACATGGAAATTCTCATTTTAGGTAAATATATCTTTCAAAAACAATCATTGGGCAAGAGAGCATAAAGCTTTAGAAAAAATAATAGGAAGAATTAGGCAAGTAAATTCTCAAAACAAATTAATATGTGCCAAATGAAATGCGTAGGACACAAGCAAAGTTACTTTCTAGAACAGTCATTACAGAATAATAAGAAAATTAAAATGAAGATAAATGAGTTCAGAATATTTTTGTGAATAGCATGGGAGTATATGGAATAAATGGTAATTTGATACGTGAATTCATACCTAATTATACAGCCATACGCTAAGGATGATGATTAATGAATTAATATTAATGAGAGGAAAATTGCTAACGACTTGAGCCATTAGTCCATTCTGCTGTTTTATCAACCCCACTGTTAATCACATTCTGCCATGTTATCACTGTGTTTTTTAATCTGTAGGCTATTTAATAGTGCACCATGCTTATTAAATTATTAAATTACATGCAATAGAAAACATAGACTCTGAAAATGAATGATGATCTGCCAGTATGGAGCAAATCTATCACGATGAAATCATGTGGGTATGTATGTAAATTGCTGGAGCTGTGGCCAAATATTCACATGAGGGAAGTTTATGGATCCCGGGGAGGGAAAAGACCCCTCTCTGATCGTCCCTATGCCTGCAGCTGGAATCAGGGACAGTGCTCACGACCAGGTGACTTTGTGGAATAAAAGATATTGTCTACAAAACACTTTGTGAGGTCCCAGGTGTATAGCAAACATGAAGGAACTCTTACACCTTTAAACAGCAGAGTGTGAGGTCAAAGAGAGTACTGTTTTAAGTCATTTTCAGGCTCTATATAAGCCAAGGGGACAGACGAGCACCGAAAGTAAATGTCTCTGTTTAACTGCACTGGTCAGAAAGAATGAGTCAGGGGATGGCCACCTCTTCTCCTGTGAACACACAGCGCATTCTGAAGTGTCTATTTGGGGGGCGGGGCGTGAAACATTGGCACGTATTTAAAAAAAATTGAAATGGTGATAATTTCAAAGATGCACTGAACAAAATTTGGAGAACATAATATTTCAGAATAAAAGTATGATTTTTAAATGCTTCCCTCTAAGTTTATGTGTAGATTCTAAATGGCTTTTTCTGTGTTTTTTCTAAATAAGTAAACAAAAAAGTTGTAAACAATATAGATAATAGTTTAAGACAAGTCACTTTTAAAACAGATATCAGTTATTGCATTGATGTTGTTTAGAATTAGGTCTGTATCTTTTCATGATGTACCATAATAATGACTCAAAGCGCTGGGGAGATGCCGCCCCCCTCTGAAATACAATGGAAGCTATGAAACTTTTCCAAACCATGAAAAGGAAATATCACTTAATCCAGCACACACATCAGGCAGTGTACTCTACCTCGTCAAGTTCTACAGCACTCCTAGAGTCCAATTTAAGAATCTTTGACCTAGGTGACTGCTGATGTTTTATTAATTCTAAGTTTAAAAAATTCCAATATGACCAAGGTATCATGATGTGGAAAATAGCATTTTAATTGTCCTGATTCAGAGTTATATTCTGTGACTAGTTTTTCCATAAGATAAATCCAAGTTTACACTAAGCAATATGATTATCCATGATGTGCTGTAGTCATGAATTTTCCCCAACATCCAATACAAACATAAAAATATATCCAACATCATAAGATTTTCGTACATACTCTCTGAAGAGATTGTTTGAAGATTAAAAAAATAATTTCAGACAGCAGGATCTCGCAGCCAAAGAGTAGTGGCACTAAGCCATTAGTATTAATAAAAATAATTCTCAGGTAATGGCTGTGCAATGGAGCTACAGATCCAAATCAGATATTTTTTTTAATAAAACCAGTTAAAATTAAGTTAGCATAAGCACATTTTAATAACATGCATAAATTCTTCTGCCAAAAATAATTTATCAGTTATAAGGATATCAGAAGCTCCAGGGATACCCCAAACTCTATAAAATGATTTTCTATTATGAAGCAAGATAAAATTGGGGTTTATTTGTGGCAATAAGTGGAAAATTGAAATGAAAAGAAACCTACTTTTATGTACTTATTCACCCAAACGACGTTTTGAAGTAATGCATAAGATCCAAATGAAACAGCTGTCTTTTCAAAGTTTCACGCATTCGTATGTTTACCAGTTCACGCCGATCAACACCCAGTGACACCTCCCGGCACCTGTGCGTGGGGTCCGGGCGCTCACCCCTCCTTTCCCTTCGCCTTCATCTAACACGTTAAAAGGCCAATTAAGGACATAATGTCTTCTTACCCCTCTGCATTCAGAAATCATTCAGAAAGCAAATCGTGCTTCTTGTGGTTATTCCAAACATAGAATATATAACACGTGAGGGAGAGAGCACTTCACAAACGTTCATGTTTAGTGCCCAGGCTAACGGTGATGGCAATGATACCCACTTCTGCCCACTTCCACCTCTGCTCCTCTGCTCCCACATCAGCCAGTGGCGCAATGACCCCTCTGGGAATATGGATCTCAGGACTTTCTTGCCCTATTCAACGTGAAAGAAATGGTTCATAGTGATTTAGAATAAACATTTAGAAACTGAGCCTAATCGTTAAGTTTTACACATAAAACTAGTATAATGTTACTTGTCAATTATACCTCTGACGCAGACACCGACCTACAGTGTCCAAGGTGTTATGGATGAGATGAGACATTCACACGGACTACCAAGTCCTGTGGAGGAAAAGGGATGGCATGGCCACTCTCTCAAGGGGAGAGCACCCCGACCCTTGCCTTGACAAGTTTTTATTGGGTTTCGATTTGCACAGGAATACAGGTAAAGCTCATTAATCACTGTCAGGCAGTAAGGATCAAACAATGGATAGCATACAAAGAACTACTAGGGCTTATTCTGAGTCAGAGCCTGTTAGCTAAAGGGCTACAAAACTTTGGGAAACAAACTCATTTCCTGCTCAGACCCTTATCATTTAATTGAGAGCATTCTTAGCAAAGCAGGTTTCACAGGACTTTATGTATTCTTTCTTAGACCTGATCACCTGGGGAACCCGCCCTTTCCAGCACGGGGCTGCACCGCCCTCTGTCATTGTTCAGGCTTAAATCAGGCAGGGGAAGTAAGGCAGCCACGAGATTAGGAGACTTCCCACAGACAGAATGAGGACTCAGGTTATGTCAAAGCTGAAGGAAGAGGGTCCACCACCCCCCTTTTGCCGTAGTCCCCCAAGTCCTTCCCTGGGGGCCCCCCATGATTGTGCCTGTCTTAGGTCATCCCTCCCTTGAGGAATCTTACCCGTCATTGGCTAACTGATCAAGCACTGGGGGCCAGGCAGGGTGAAGAAACAGGAGCAGAGGCAGCACCCCTGCCAGGGAGATAAGCTTTGTCTCCTTAGTGGCTCATGGTCTGAAGGTCGCTCACTCAGCCTCAGCTATGGAGGGGTTACAGCGTCTGAAACCAGGCAGGGCGGTTCCCAACATACCTCAACTAAAAATTTAAATTTAGAAGTTGAGATAGTAGTAATTATTTGTCTTATTTAGAGATATAAATCTTATAAACAAACACAATTACTTTGTAACTAGTTTTTGTGCATGTGAATGGACATTTACCTATAACTTTAAGTAAAAAAAATGTTTTTTTCCAGATATTTTTCTTCATAACTCATTACTTTATTCTAGGCATTCCATTTCTCAAAATTATATGTCTGAAATCTTGCATGGCCTTCTTTCAAATTTCAAACCTATATTTTCTACTTGAGCACTAGGGTTTTTGAAATTCAGCCAGAGAACTTTTATTACCAGTATTTATATATACTTTGTTTGACTTATAATGATGGTGTGCCAGCACTGGCTGAAATCTTAATATCCAATATAAAGTCTTTGATTCAGAAAAAAGACAAAAGGATATAATTACATAGCCTGTATTCCAAGAAAACCAGATATTTTTAAATATAAGAAGCAAAAAAATAGCTTAAATAATTATATGTCATGATACAGAGCTTCTCAAAATTTTTGTTTTGCCTTTGGCTTCAAATGTCTCAGTCAGAATGTGATATAATTTCTCTTAAATACTACAAAGTGCAGTGATGCCACTTGTTGAAATTTTTCTCTTTAGATAGAGCTGCATTTCTATGATATAAATTTCAGTTATCACAGAAAATTTACTAAAGTTTATTTATAACCGAAGTTTTTCCAGGTGTTTAGAATGATACAATCATTGATTCAAAAAACATTGTGCATGTTTCTTTGTCAATAATTGAATGGCTGATTGTTGAATGACCCAAAACACAGAGACAGGCAGAGGGTACATCTCCTGGGCACCAGGAGTTCACAAGCAACTGCTTAAAAGAGAGGTGTACAATTGAGAGTCTAAGTGCTTTACTGCCATGAATCCATGAACTTACAGTTGTCACGGCATGGATATGACTGTCTCACCCTGCATTTGTCTGCAAGTACTCACCAAAGAAAAAATTTAAAGGAAAGAAAATTAGGTTTTGCTAAATATGGCACAGCTACACATCTGGAGATAAGGCATTTAGGTAGAATAGTTAGCATGTGGACTGTTTTGGGGGCACTGTTATGATCTCAGCACAGTTTCAAAGTAAGGTTCAGGTCAAGTGAGATATAAGAGACAGATTTGGGACGTCTATGGAAGTTGGTACGTAGAGGATGCTGAAGAATTTTAACAGTGTGAAATCAGTGGAAGCCTACAACCATGTACCGAGAACTGACCAGTGTGTGAGATTACTGATGTTGATTTGCATTTCTCCGACCCTAGTAACTACAACCTTGTTGAGTAAAGCACCCCGACATATATCTGTAGCATCTAACAGAACCCATCAGAGGATTATGTCAAATGACGGTTCTGGTAGACCTCCTCTGTATAAGTCATATATGTGCTTCCTAGCAACCACAGCGGAACACTTGACTAATTTATAACAGGGGTAGATACACAGGAACAAACTTGTTGTTGGGAATTATGGCATTTTACTACATTAGAATGCCCTATGATGGCTATAAAGTATATATATTCCTAGAGAGTAAAGTGAAAACACCTTAAATAAATTGGGTGAGAAGTTGAGAAGACTTCTTCCTTGGGTCTACTTTGTTTGCCTTCAGTATCTTGGGTGGATAATAACTATATATACATTTCTCTTAAAAATAAAAACAGATTTGTACAGTAACTAGAAAAACACTGCAGAGGTATATGAGGTCTGTCCAGAGAGTATCCAGACATATAATATGAAAAATAGAGACACTTACTGAAGAAGATACAAGATACAAGGAACACTGTACATAGAACAATGATGCCTCAGCACCCTTCAAAGTGGGCACCTTAGGACCTCACACAGTTTTCCTAATCACCATCAGCTGACCCGTCATGTTTTCCTGAATCTCCTCAACAGTCTGAAATATCTTCCTTTTCAAGGGTGATTGCAGTTTGGGTAAAAGCTGGAAGTCACGGGCCACCAAATCTGGGCCATAGGTGGGCTGAGTCACCTGGGTGATGTGATGATTCACCAAAAAACTCTGCACAAGATGTGATGCACGAGCAGGTGCATTGTCCTGATGAAGCTGCCAATCACCAGTTGCCCAGAGCTTCTGAATTATCTGAATAAGTTTCCATGGAGGAATGTTCAAGTTTAACGCAAAGTTTGATGCAGGGTGTTGCTCTGCTCACTCAGTCATTTTGAATGTGCCAGCCACGTGGTACACATGCTCACTCAACAGCATCTACCATCCCCGCTGACGAGTACAGTGAAGTCCTCATTGTTCACTCATGCACATTCCAGTCCACTCTCCTTGTCTGCCAGGTTACAGCGATGTCACACAATCTGTTCTCATTGTATTAACAATGGTTGGAACTCTTCTGGACAGACTTCATATGTCACACACATCTCCTGTGTTTTGGTTAAACTATTTAAGCATGATTCTTTCTCAAGTTTCATATGTATAAATGTACTTGTTTCTTTATAATCATAATATTTTTAAGTGTGTGTATACTTTTTCAGGTTCTCTATTATTAAACATTCTTTTATTCCTTTTTTTTAAATCTTTTCTCTTTTTTCCCCTTTTCTCCTTATCATATTTCCTTACATCCTTCTCCTCCTTCTCTTTTTTTGGCCAAATTCAGTTTGTTCATTTGTTTATGTAGTTGTTTGGTTTATGTCTTTGATTTGTTGTCAGCCACTTCAAACAATACTGAGACAAACATCCTTATGCAAATATACTTACATATGCAGGCTGTTATTTTTGTATAAGGGAGTCACAAACTTCAATCACAAGATGAACTCTTTTAATTTTAAAAGGATTGAAATGTACTTTCTGCAGTGACATTAGTAATGTCCATTCCCTTCAGAAATACGTGAGATTTAGCTGACAAATCACTCAAGGAGTCCTAAATACTGTCTTCAGAATAATTTTTGCTTTTTGGCAGATGTATTTGGAAGGATAGGTTAGGAAAATTTTACCATGTTTTCTCTTCCTCTTCTTTCTTACCCACACTATCTCTGTTATTGGCTCAAGTGAAAGAAAATCACAGAAACAGGAAAAACATACTTGCGATGACATCTAAGAATTCTGTCATCTGTTGTCCAAGCTATTTTTTTCATCTGCTGTCTTCCATATCGATAACAAAAAATTAACATTAAACTCTCTCAATGTTAACTCCATGAGCCTCTCCTAAAACTGACTGACACCTAGCATCAGCACTTGATGAATCTGGAGACGCTCCTTTAAATCCCTTCATGCTGCCTCTGCCATGCCTTTCTTTTCTCTGACACCCCGAAGGAAACAAAAAGCAAAAGATATTTTTTAAATCCTTTAGAGAAAAATAAAAGGCTTTTTACCTTAGTTATTAGAAGTGAATTAATACCCTGAATTATAATGAAGAAATATAGGACAGATTTTTATTCCTTATTATTATTGGTGTTGAATTATTCAGTGGTTCCCATTAGCAATATGATAACATGACAATTTTATATTTAGATCTGCTTGTAGATGCTATCAGCAGCTTACTTTGAACACCTGACAAGTTGACTGTGCAATGACTCAGAAATTATTAAAATGAGTGACTAGGATAAAATGATAAAATCTAGTTTTACTTTTCAAAAATCTATGCCTAGAAAAATATTCTCCCTTAACACTGTCAACATATTTGCTGTTTTTTTCCTTTTTGCTGCTCTTCCTCCTCCATGTTCCTCTTATTATTTATCATCATTAACATTTTAGTCATCACCGTCATCAGATAAGCAGCCATCAAAAATGTCTCAATTATGTTTAAGAGCTAAATTGTGTTGACATGTCATTTTTCTTACAATGTTTGTTTTTTTACCCAACATGACCATTTTTCCTAATTAGTTTCAGATTTTTTTAAGGATATATATATATATTTTCCCCATATGCCTGCACTGTAATTTACAAACTGTCAAACCAATCCTTTTGCAGTTTTTAAAAAGCTGGGTTTTTTTCTGGTTGTTTTATTGCAAAGGTACCAAATTTAATCTTGCAGATATGAAATCATTTCCATCTATCTGACAAAAACTAATTTCTACTCCTAAGTTTCACCAGGTTTCCTGTAACTTCCTTTGACCCTATAAACAGAGATTTTAAAAAAATCCTAAGTGGAAGATGTATACCTTATACTTGATATACAGATAGACAAATTATGTATTGGGGATAAATAGAATATGGTATACATTTTACACTAATCTGCATACACAATGTGTCCCAATCATGTAAATATGAAATATGTTCATCCTGTTCTCTCTCTATGGTTGAAATACTAACAATGATTGTCTGATTTTCTCTGGATTATAAAATAAGGTATTTTAATCTCTCCATTAAATTTGTTACTATGTTTTTTAAACTTTTGACAACACATGTGCATTTATTTTATATTAATAATATACAATAAACTTGTGATGTCATTGCATATTCTATACCTTATTAATTAACAATGAGGAATTGTTCTCAAGAGTACATTATAAGAAACACATATTTGCACATAAATATTAGGAAAAATTATTATTTTTTTAAATTTTAGTTTATTCAGTACAGTTTCCATCCTTTATAGGAAAAATTAAATGCAATATTGAGTTTTCACATCACAATATTTGTTTTTTATTTATAGTATGTTATATTTAATATGTGTTGCTATTTCTACTTTCAAAGACTGCCATTGAAACAATTAATGTTATTAAAGTGTCCATATACCTAAAACAATCTAAAGATTCAATGATAACCTCATAAAATTCCCAATGACATTTTTTACACAAATAGAAAAAAAATCCTAAAATTCACATGAAACAACAAAAGATATGCTAAAGCAATCTTGGAATGTACAAGCTGGAGTTATCACATTTCCTGATTTCAAAATATATTACAAAAATACAGTAATTAAAAAGGTATGGTCCTAGCAACACAGGAATATAGAGCAACGGAACCAAACAGAGAGTCTAGAAACAATCCATATACAGCCAGCAGACCATTGACAAAGGTGCCAAAAATAGACAATCAGGAAAAGATAGTCTGCTCAATAAATGGTTTTGGAAAAACTGAACTACGAAAGCTTGAGCTGCTATAGGTAAGGAAGATGCACATAATAAACGGTGACCTTGGGTAACAAACAAATTAAGACATTAGGAAGTCTAACACAAACTGCCTGTTTTATAAATGCATAACAGAAAGATAATGAACCAAGTGGGAAGAAAAACTCCTATGTGTGCTTGTTAGAATGACTTTTCTGGAAGGATAGCATCCATGGGAAATCTGGAACAAGATATGATATGAATACTTCTGAAAGTAACTTTTCAATTACAGAGACTAGTGTAAGTGACAGCAAACTAGGACAAAATCTTGACATTTTTCCAGGCTTATGATTCACAGTAGCTCTCTCTATAAGTGCGAATTATGATCTCAAGTATATAAAAAGAAAAATATGCAGTTTCAAAAAAATTCACTTAAGTACTATATTTTTCTAATTTATAAAATATCTGGTATAAATAGGAATACTTTATTTTTATTCATTTATTTTTAATAAATGTTAATGTTATATGTAATTGTGTAAAATATCTTCAGTCTCAGAAAGGTCAATGATGATAATTTTGTTTACTTTTTTATTTTCATGGAAATTAGGCCTATAGATATATTTCTATCTAAAAAGAGCCCTGGCTGGTGTGGCTCAGTGGCTTGAGCACCAGCCTGCAAACCAAAGGGTCACCTGTTCGATTCCCAGTCAGGCCACATGCCTGGGTTGCAGGCCAGGTCACCAGTACAGGGTACATGAGAGGCAATTACATAATATATTTCTATCTAAAAGAAAAATATTAGTATTTGTATTTTTATCTTTTGATGAGAATTTTAGAACTTTCACAGTGAAAATAAAGAGCTTGTATAACCATACACAAAATAAAAATAAATATTACAAATATTCCATTACTATTTAAATATAGCTAAATAAGATATAATATTATATAAAGGAAAATTTGCATATGACGAGACTGGGCTAACATTTTTTTACATTTCTTAAAAAATACATGAATTCTAATCAGCATTTGTCAATAAAAATATCCAAGGTACCCTTTAAAATTAATTTTTATTTTTCTACTTTTCACAATCAAAGATATGCGCAAGAATTTAAAGATAGGTAGGTACTCAAAGATGACAGCTGACCAGCAAATGTGTAAAGGTAGGTATGCAAAAAAGTCAAGGTGTAGTAGGCAAGTAGAAACAAAATATGTCATTATCGGTAGATAATATACCTAGAAAATCCAAGAACAGAAATGTGAACATTTCTAACTATGGATGTGCATAGAGATACTACAAATACAAAAAGTAGTTTCCCCTGCATTCTAAAATAAAATATATATTTTAAATGCAAAAGAAACAACCCCCCCTTAAAATAACAATCCATTGGAAAATCTATTCATTTTTAAAATGCAGTTCAATGAGGGGAAAATTTCCCCCCTTCACCACAAACTCAAACCAGGGTAAAGTACATTGCACCCACAGTCCTTGCAAAGAATGAAGATATCAAACTAAAATTATAAACAGTCCTCAGGATATGAAAATCTGGACCATTTGATCATTAGTTATACCTCTAGGCAAATTTTCACCTTCCAGAAAAGTGCCTGATTATATAAACTAGGGAGAAAAACATATAAATATGTATTGAAATCACTTTTCCTCCCTGCTAAAAAAAAAAAAAAACTATCTTTGGAGTTATAACAACCTTTCAAAATACACCCACAGGGTCTTATGATTAACTTGTGCTTCCAAATTTCAAAACACATAATTTTTAATGGAGTATTCAAACTAAGAGTAGCCAAAGTAATATTTTATGCAAGGTGAGTAGATATTAATTAGATTTGCTTTGGTGGTGAGCAATCAATTGCTATACGAGTTTAGGTTTCACTTTCCTTTGTCACTAGCATTCCTGAGATTTGCACAATTAATCTCTGCATGCTTCTGAAAATACTCAGTCCTAGGAAATGTAAAAATTTTCAACTGGGGACATGAATCACTGAATCGCACTGCATGCATTTCCACCACAAAAGCACAATAATCAAGGGGATCTGAGATCAGTAATCTCAAAGCAATGGAAAATATTAGATAATTCAGATTGCCTCTGAACCCTATAATGGCTTTCTCATTTGGGTGAATTAAGTCAGGCAGAGAAAAAAGAAACTTAATACCATCTATTTAAGAATACTAAAATAATATGAATTTTAACCCAATTTAATTTCTATAGCCTTGCTATGCTTTCCCCTCTTCTGTTTTTATGCATGGACCTATTACTTCCACCTCAATGATAACTATGAGTCCAAGCAGTAAATTGAACATCCCCCTTTTATTAGAGCATCTTCGGTATTATAAGTAAAATGGGGCTGGTTCTCACTCAGATCTGTGTCTATGAAACAAGGTTTAGTCATGCATTAAATGAAGGTTTCAAATAACATTATGCTGGGAATTTGTTACATGTTAAACACCAATAGTTTTCTCTGAATATGTTTATTGACATAACAGTTACGCAACAATAAAATACAATACAATTTTATAATGCTTCCTTCATACCAGGAGCTCCCACGGCACAGCTCCTCAAACGGGAGTAAAATTAATAAAGAGAAAGGCTGTGTAGGAGTGACGCATAGAGGATGCAAAGGCTGGAAAAGCAAAGCAATACAGGGCGTCACACCTGGTTCCTCTGGCAGTTACAGGACTGGTGTGTTAGGTGTAGCTGGGACAAAATGAAGTTTCCATACGCTAGAACCAGCCACGTACATGATGACGAAGACCGTCTGGAGGAGAGAAGAGGAAACGGTGAACAGCCAGCCTCAAGGCACTTGAACTGCTCTTGCACAGAACAGACGGAACTTGCTCAGAGAACCTATCGGCATGTCCCACAGACAGGGACAACAGTGTGGGGATGGCCTGAAGGAGTGGGGGCGCTGGCTGGAGAGGGACCAAGCGGGGGGGAAACTGGGACAACGGTAATAGCGTAAACAATATAATATTTTTTAAATAAAAAAAGAAGAAGATGATGATTTGGAGGCTTCTCTGCCCAAACGCAAACAAATCCCTGAAGGGCACACCCAAAGAGGAATTCCCAGGGGCCTGGAAGGCTTCGGGGAGTCCCGAGATCTCAGAGAGACCCGCCATCCAGGAGAGCACAGTCGGAGGAGAAGAAGCGGTTCACACGGGGTGGCGGCCGAGTCCCTCTAGAAAGGCACTTGCAGGAAATGCCTGAATGAGGGAGTGGTAGAAGCCTCAACCCAGGGAGAAGAGGATGGAGACACAGAAAGCAGTCAGTCACAGAGAAACACGGTCGCAGCTGGATCTAGATCTTTGGAATAACATCGGCTGTCGCTGTAACGACTGAATGTCACAGTCGTTATTGTGAAAAATTTAAAGCATGTTCTCTTTGTAAATAGTGTCATCGGTGTAGTGTAACTGACTCTTTCTGCTCAATTAACAGACATCACGCTTGTGTGGGTACCGTGTAGCCCCTGGTCTGTCCCGAGGAAATACTGTCAACTTACACCCGCTTACCTGCAAACCTTCTGATTTAAAATTTCTGGAGGGAATTGAGCTTTTCAAAAGTTTAGATTTTTCAGTTGCTAATAAGAAGTCTCAAATTCAATAACACCGTGGGAGGGATGTTATATTTACTTAATTCCAGGAGCACCTGAGTTCTCACACACAGACTCCCTGTTCCTCCTTCTGAGCTGTAGCCCATGTAGAGGTTACGACCGTTCCATTGAAAAGAATAAAAGAACGTTTACCATAAAACAGCCCAGTGCTCCCAGGAGTCAGCACAGGAAAAAAAGAGAAACACAATTTGCTAAACTGATCAGAGAATGATTTACCAGTCAATTAAAGAACACTTTACAGCAATGCAAGGGGATTTCAAATGCAGATGAATTACACCAAGATTGCTTTCTTTATTTGCATTGCAAAACACGGGCAGATCATGGTTTTATATAAAGAGCTTCATAATTTTGTAATTTTCTACAGCCTGAACTTTTATTTCGACACAAGGGCCATGTTTATCGGAAGACAGCCACTCGGCACTTTCCAAGTACGCCACTGAGAAATCAAAATTAGGAATAATGTATTGCCAGATGCTCCCATCTAAAGAGTTTTGTAAAAGCAGGACTCAAGTGCCACTTTGAAGCACACCTGTTAGACAGTGCACGGGAGATGAAATACTATTTGCACGTTTTAACTCTGCGAGCATGATTTTTGATGGATTGTAAATCACAAGTATCACCCAGAGACACATGTCGCAGGAAACTCGAGATGCGTCACTTTTCGACACTCACTCGGTGGTGAGAGTGACTCAGATGGCCGCCGATAACAGTCGATCAGCGTTGGAGTGCATCCTGAGTAAATCCGTCCCGTTGCATTTCTGTTCCAGAAATTCGATGCGTACGAATTTGGAAAGAAAGAAGCTTTTGCAAATACTGAACTTTAATAGTGAAACATTATTTTAGTGTTTACTCTGAAATCTTGTAGGGAGTAGGACATTGAGACCTACTGCCAGGAATGTGCTATGTCGCCTAGATGGGGTAGAAATGTAGCTTGAGAAATACTAGCAAAATCGTAATTGTGTCGTAAATTCTTACCTAAATGGAACTGTAGGACTGTATAATAAAAATAGGTAAAGGTGTCTAATTTTAGTGTCGAGACTCAGTTTTAACTAGGTCAGTTTTTGAGGTTAAGGATGAGTCTTAAATATCTTGATTGGCAATTGCCTTTCCTGGATGTGGTGGAGGAGTTCTGTGTGGTCGGTTTTTGTTTTTAGTGTTATCTTAACCTGGTTTTTGAGGTCCTGGCCAGAGACTGATCAGTGCCTCTTCCTGAACAGGTGCTTAAGTCCGCTGTCCGACCACCTGGCCATATCGGATTTTCACCTTTGGGGTTCACTGTGCGCCAGCCCCGGTCCCTCCAGCCGCAGACAACTCAGAGTAGCCCTCAAAATTACTGCAGTTACCGACCCACGGGGAGCTCAGTGAAGCTGGCAAACTGCCCCCTGCTCGCTGTAGACCAGCAGCCCCCCTCAGCTCAGTGTGCACGTGTCTTGTTCCTATGACCCCCAGGGCACCTGCCGGCAGCCTCCTCCCCTGGGCTGTGAGGCGAGTCTGCCTTCCACCCCCCATAGCATCCGTGTGTGAGGCCCACCGTCCAGAGAACCTTCACCTCGTGCGAACCACTAGGCAATTTAAACTGCTATTGAATTATTTTAATGTGTCTGCTGAAATGAAGCCTAAGTTCTATTGATTAAACCCTGCAGGTTCCTATGTGAAGAACACAGCTGACGGGGAGGGAGGAGAATCACCACCAGGTTTATATTTGTAGCTTTTGTAATCAGTCCACCGTAAGGAAGACATGGCGTGATGGTTTCTCTTGCTTTTTTAAAATTCAGTGCTAGTGCCCGCTCCCACGGCCCTCCCCCACCACCCCAGCCTCAAGCCCCCCAGCCTGCCATCACAGGCACTCGGACCCCTGGAAGTAACTCCACGGGGGGATCTCTTCCTCTGTCGGGTCTCCACAAGGAGCCCCAGACAGCCAGCCAGTTCTCCTCCTAGCCATCCCTTTGCCTTCCTCCTCTGAGCCCTGGCTCCCCATAAGGACTCCGGCCCCTGCACTCTAAAGCAGCCTGACTTTCAGGCCCAGGAGTCGCCGCCTTGGGTGTGCGGTACACGCGCTCCCCACTCTGCTACTCCCCAGTGTGTTCTTTTCTTCCTCCTTCAAACCACCCAGCTTTCTTTGGTGTTACGAGGTTGTGTCACCCGTTATCCCTTGTCGAAGGCGTCCCCCCAACCCTGTGACACTGCCCTTGGAGACTCTATATCCTGACACCATTGCTTTTTACTTTCCATTTATTTCAATTTTGAATAGTCAATAATACTCCAATAGCTCAGGGGCCCAGACGGTTGATTTTACCATCTTTATTTCACCACCACGACCGCCCTGGCATGCCCTAGACCTCGGTCACTTCAGAAAGCCACATTTCCTCTCCCGTCACAGTTTAAAGTCCCCCACCACTTCCAGTGTTTCCCAGGTACCACCCCCTACCTTCACTTCAACAACATTTTGGGTTAGTAAAACCTGCTATCCGTGTGCCCGACTTTTCAGTTTTCTTCCAGTCTTGTGACTGCACCTCCCAGTGTAGATTCAAGGTCAGCCAATTAAATCCCTGTGGTGCACAGATCCTTTGCTCTCTTGCTTGCCAATTTTGTCTTCCTGTCTGCCTAGCGCAACAACAACCCTAGTCAAGATTCATTTATTTTTCTCCTGCTCTGTCACTCAGCAGCATAGGTGAATGGGTCTAGGGAACAATACACTCCACACTGCAAGTTCACATTAAATCCATGGGCTCTAACCTTTTGAATTTCTTTCCTAGTGCTTCCTAGCAATCCTACTGTTTCTCTGGTCCATTGGCTCACCTTTCCTAGAAGAACATGTCACGTGTTCGCTGTACTCAGGAACTCTGCTCTTGGCAATCTCCTCTTTCTATTTCATACAGAAAAGCAAAACTATCAGAACAGACGTAGCCACGCTCCCACCTCACGCACTCATTCAGCTGAAGTTGCCTTCCCTCCTCTCAGTTTGGAAATGCGGTCCTGGTTCCTACACAGTGATCATCCCCACCCCCACGGGTACTACCCAGCACGGGCATCTCTCCAAGAATTGTCCCCAGGACCCCCTACAGCATGAATTGTCCCCTCTCTCGTCGTATGTAAAGCAGCGATGCTATTCAAGAACTACCTGGTTCATTGCCCACATTCCCTTTTCTTCTCTCTTCGACCCTGTGCAGTTACGTTTCCATCTCATCATCCACTGGAGTTGATCTCCTCCGAGTCGCCAGTGACCTAAACTGCTAAATACAGCGTAAGTCCTGGGTCTTTGCTTCATTATATCCCTGGCAGAACTTGAACCAATTAATCAATTTTTTCCCTAGAAATACTTTTCTCACTTTTCTAGTTAACAAATTTCCCTCACTCTGTCCTCTTTTTGTTTATTCATTCTTATTTCTTGCCTTGGCTTCCTTAGATGTCCCCACCTCCTCTGCACAAGCTTTTGCAGTCAGGTGACCAGGTTAGTTGTTCACCGTCTGTAATTGCTACACGCTCTTTCCCTTGGTGAGTTCATCCGTTACCACCGGTTTAAAGCTGCTAAAGGTTTCAAATTATACCTGCAGCCCGGACCTACCTGAACTCCATATTTTATATTTATCCTTTCCTCAGACACTGCCAATTTACCGACTTCCCCATCAGCTGTGCCAATTTTTGTTTTGTTTTTTAATCTTCTCCATCTCAGTCTAGGGCAACTCCATCTTTTAAACCGCTCAGATGAAAAAACTAGCGTATTTTAGATCCCTTTCTGTTACAATCTTCATCCATATGCAGAACTTTACCCTTTTATACCCTCTTCACCTATTGATAACTTTCCACCTTGATTGTTTTCATTGTCTTCCAAACATTCTCTTTGCCTCTGCCCGCCTCATCTCCCCACACCCCCCTCGCCCAAGTTGCCTGGACACGCGTCACCCAGAGGGAGTCTTCAGAAACAGAGTTGATCGCAACACTCAGTTTTTATAAACACTTCGATATCTTCTTGCTTCGTGTAAATGCAAGATCAACCTCTCACACTGTTCTTCCAAAGGAGCCCCCATCTCTTCTCCTGTCTCCCCCTCCTCCCTCCCTCTGTCCCAGTCCCCTGGCCTTTGCTGTACCTTGACGATATCATGCCTCCTCTCACCTCGATGCCTATCAACTTGCCTGTCTTGGCTTTGAACGCTCTTCTCGCGGATGACTGCCTGGTTCTCTCCCTCATGTCCTCTGAGTCTCTGCTCGAACTTAGAGCATTTGCAGTGACCCCTTTCCTAATCCCTAACCCACGCTTACCTTACCAACCTCTCACCACCACACTCAAATGCCCACATCTTCATTTCCCAATGTGTCATCGGCGCAGCGTTTAATCCTAAGAAGCACACATGCTACTCTCCTGGTTATTTTCTTTCAATCCGTCTTCCTTTGTTCCCCTCGCCTCTGCTGTGTGGCTTCTGTTAAAGGGAATCTGGTCCTTTGAGTTAACGGTGCTTAGAAGAATGCAAGGGACGCAATAAGCATTTGACAAACATTCCAGTCCAGCACCTCTGGACATACCTCTAATTCACTTCCACTTGGATTTCATATTGTTCTTCTAGACAGGTTTAAACTTCAGCCAGTCTTAATAGTATTGGCCTGGTAGTAGATGTTTTTTGCCTCCAATTTTTCCTTTTCCCTAAACCCTCCTTTCCCTTGCTTTATTTCTGGCTGATACATTTATTCCTATCCTTTGGATTTTATCTGTCATGAAAACTTCTCTGATTCCTTCAACTGGATTTACTCTCTTAATTTTCACAATCTTTAACTTTCTACAGCTTTTTTGTGGGTATTTACATAGCATACTCCCATTTTTCATCTTTTTGCCAGCTTTCCTAAGGGACTATTTAGGACCATGTATTCGAGGCAAGCTATTGTTATACATTTGAATGTATATGCACTGGTTCAAAAGCACATCTTCACACTCGGCACATCTTCAAGTTAGGAAGCAACCCATGCAAGGCATGGATGAATGCGTGATACAGAAAAGACAAATGTTACACGACGCCTCCCAAAGGCACACCCAGTCACACTAACCGACACACAGAGCGATAAATCATTGTCCTCGTTTCACGGCACAGAGGAGGTGGAAAACCTTCTGCTCTGTGCTCTCTCATCTATTGCTCTGGCTTACGAAGAACAATTATACATGGGTTGTAAACACTTGCCATCTTTCCCTTACAGTAGCTCTGAGTTGCTACTCCCAACCTAATTTTATAACAAATAAAAATCCTCACCAACAATAAACATGATATTGCTAATAAACGTACGCACCAAATTATAGACACACTCTTGTCTAATAGTGGCAGAAAATGTATATCGTTAGTAAACCTTTTAACAGCTAGCTATAGTGCTCTGTTTAGTATTTTAGAAAACAAGGAAAAACCTCCAATTGGAATAAAAGTTTATATCAGTTTTAGAGTATTTCCAGCCTTGGACAACTTTCTCACCCACAGGTAATGGCAGCGGGGCAACATGAGTGACAGTAGGAGGGCTCTGTGATACATGGCGGCGCTAGAAGTCAGGAGTGGGCTTTGAGATGTGGCTGCTGGATTTTACATGCAAACCCCTCACTTAATTTCTTTCACAACTGTAGTGAAAAAGAAAATAAATAATAGGGAATTTCCCAACAAGGATGTACTATGAACACGCTCCAGAGGCAGTAAGTACAAAGGCTTTGAAGACGCATACAATATAGAGTCAAAGAAATCTGTGAATTTTTTCCTATGCTGTCTAGAGTTTACTCACTTGATGGCTTAGGAGCTGCTTTTCATATCTGACATTCTTTGGCTCAATCCACCAAATGCAAAAGCAATACCAAAATGAGAGGCCTCGTGATGATTTAATGAGGACATGGAACCAAGCTCGTCAGAACAGGCTTGACACACGTGCCATTTCCACGCGGGTTCTGAGGCAACGGAACACAGATGCATCACAGGATGGCCCCCTACCCCACCACGCTCAGACTTCTTGACCTTGGCTGCCAGTGGTGTCAGTGATTAGAGAGACTGCAAGGTCCACGTCCTCAGCACCCCGGCTCACCTTCCAAGGGGGGTCATTATATAACTAGGTGTGCTCAACAGAACGGGAAGGGGAAAACTCTGGCTGTTCTCCAAGGAGGTGGCCAAGAGCTCCCACGGCAACTTTGTCCTTCCCAGACCAGACCAGACCTAAGAGCCGCAGCCGAGAGCCCACGAGGCTGCAGCAGCTTCTCTCCCGGGGGTGCCGCTGAGGGCAGAGACTCACACTCTACTCTGACCGCAGGGTGAGTAATGAGGCTTCGTGTTGCTATGTCGCTGCAATTGTTGTTTTTTAATTGTTACAGAAATTAGCATTAAGGATTCTGGCTAATATAGTGTTTAAGCTGTCCATTCATGCAGACCTAACATGAGATGAATTTTGCACAGGCAAAAATAACTCATTTCATTTTTATGCCTGTAATTGAGGTTCTTCTTTGGAAAACATAGTTACGCTCTTAGATGCTGAAATTTGAGAAACTCCACAGTTAATTATAACAATTAACAAGCATGAAAATAAAAGTTATAACCATAAAGCAACCAAGGTCAAGTAATCAAAAGATAACTGTGAAAAGTATACTTTTAATGAGGGCATTATTTGAATAATTTGACTTTTCCAAAGTGTAAAAAACGCTTCAAGTATAAGTGTGTTGACATTTGGGAGGCTAAAAATGAGAAATACCCGATTCTGTGAAGCAAACAAACTCAGCCACAAACCGCCAGGCACAGAGAGAAGACACTAATTGCAGTAAGCGCTCTCCAAACAATCACGCGGAAACACGTCTGTGGACAAGCTGCCAACGACGTCGCATTTAAGATTCTCACGAAAAGTAAAACAGAAAAAAAAAAGAGCTGCTCTTCCAAGGACGATGTTGTCTCTATTTTCAGAGCCCTGGCTGTTCATCGAAAGATATGTGTGTGTTCACCTAAAACACAGGTTAGACTTCAAGTCTCCCGGTTTGGTGTTTGACTCCACCATCCCGCGGTTTCCGGGCACGCAAACGGGAAGGTAAAGAAGAGAACAGCTCCCACTTTAGTTCCCACCGCAGGCGCCCGGAAGCCTAGTGAACACCTGCAGCTCTCGGTCTCCACGGGGCGTGGCCCATTCATTCCCCACTTCCGAGACCCCCTGGCGGGGGATGCACAGGCCACAACTTACTGACGCTCGCGTGCGATGAGAGCGACTAAAAGTGTCATTCGATGCAGAGATTTTTGATAGTGGTGACAGAGTTACCACTGGAAAGTGCCTTACCATTCTGCAGGGCGTGTCTAATTAAAATTATGTGAGGCGATATTAAAACACTGCTAGATGCCGGTAGTCTGCATCTTATAGACTTTTATTTTTAAAAAGAAAACAACATATAGTCCTCTGCTTTTGATTGAGCTGTAGCAACCCCAGGAGGCCTCCATGCGTGCCTTAACAACAAGAATAAAAGGGTAAGTTATGAGATCACACAGGCTTTTTCTACTTGTCATAGAGCTGATGGCTAAAATACATATATATAAAATATAAAATGAAATTCCAGAAAGTGTGAAGGCTTTGCTAGGGGAGAAGAGATCATAACAGTTTTCTTTCCTGCTGAAATAATGGGGATGGGAGGGGAACTGTAAAACACACAGGTGGAACTAAGGTAACCTACATTTGCGTGAGTGGCAATAGCCATGTAGGCCGACCTGAGAGAACAGAAGCCCGAGGGGCCACAGACAAAGACCTGCCCACGCAGCCCACCACTTCCGGGTGCAGTCTCCAAGAGCAGGTGACACATGGCCCTCGGGAGGCTGGGGCAGCACGAAGAAATCCCTGTCTCCTGCGCCAGGGGTGGGGCCTCTACTGTGTGCAGATAAAGCGGAGGGCGGTGGGGGTCCCCAGTGCTGGGAGCCCACACTCTGAGGCACCAAAGTCCTAGAAGCTTCAGGAGAACCAGGAACCAATTCAGTTACCTAGGAGATCAACACATGCCCCCACAAACATTTTCAAGAATGTCCTGAATAAAATTTAGATGCATGAGACACAAGAAGAAGCAGAAAGTATAACCCATACTCAACAGATGTGTTTGTGAGAGACCCAAGAGCCATCATTTTCTCCCTCTTCTGTGTCTCCTAAGTTTTATTCAGCACACTGTATGTAAAATATGTATGCAGTTTGCACACACACACAAATGCATATGTACACTGTTGGTGTTTAAAGCAAAAAAAAAAAAGGAGAGGGACGACATTGTGAGGATACTGATATATGTAGGGTAAAGTGCTTTTTTAAAAATTAAATTAAAAATGGATTATTTTCAGATTTGACAAATAAATGTTAGAGGTCTCCTCTTGATGTTCAATTTTAGTGTCTGAATAAATAATTAAATATAATACTTTATTGAAAAAATGGTATATGTTTCTTGGAAAAAATTTTGAAGTCAAACAATTTTTTGACATTTAATGAAAAAGAGCCTCACTCATATCTTGTGCACTCATTTACATTTTAAAACTAAAAATAATGAAGTAACATTACTTAAATATTACCTAGCAGCCTTATTTTATGTTATTCCAAATGTTGCTTTCAAGCTTTATTATAACAATGCATTTTATTTTAGTATAATGAGAACTGTGTGCATAAATGATATTTTAGTACTGTATATATATATACAATCCCTTTATTCTTGTAAAAGCAAACACCTACTAGCATATATGTTTTTAAGCATTGATATCAAAATTTAATTTGCCCTTAATACAACGCTAATATCAAATGTGGGGGGGCATGCTCAGATTTAAACAAAGATTTCTTAGATAAGACGTAACAAGTTTACAACATAGTTCTTGATATATTGTCCTTCATCGGTTTAAACTTCTAGTATTCAAAAGACAACATGATGAAAATAAAACCCACAGATTGAGAATAGTTGCAAGATATATGTCTGATCAAAGATTTGTGCTCAGCATATATAAAGAACTCTCACAAAAATCAATGAGAAAACAAACAACTCCCAAAAACCTTTGAAAAGGAATTCATCAAAGAAGACCGGTGAAGAGCAAATACACGTGAAAAATGCTCAATATTATTACTCACGAAGGAAAGGAAGTTAAAACTGAGATACCAGGACACATGTACTGGAATGTCTCACTCCAACAAAGCATGACAACACCAAACTCTGGCAACTCAGACTCTCGTATCTTTGTTTTGGGGACTGAAAAATGGCACAGCCAGTTTGGAAAACAATTTGACAATTTCCTTGATAGGTAAACATAAAAAAAGCCATATGACACCGTGATTCAACACCCAGGTGAAATACTCTGTGGACACCAAGGTCTGTATGTGGATATTACGGTGCCCTATTGGTAACAGCTGCAAGCTGAAAACAGCACATGCTGTCAGTGAATGAGTAAGAGCACTGTGGTGCATCTATACAATGAAATGCTACTCGGTAACCAACGGAAACGAACTACTGAAAGGTACAGAAACGCAGACTATTTGTAAAGCATTCTAGGGAAAGGACTCAGAAACCAAAGGTCTCATAGTCCATGACCCCCACTGTCTGACAATCTGGGCGGCACATCTACAGAGACCGAGCCTGGACCTAGGCTGAAACACAGCACATGTAATCCAATGGTGCTGGATAAAACGGGTGGGATGCCTGGGTTGTCCGGGGTGGTTTTGCTGGTATGAAACTCACCCGGCTTTATTTACTCCTCCCTCTCTCTCACCATGAAAAGATTTCTTAAACTGTTAAATTCTATTAAAATCTTATCTTCTACGTCTGAGATTCTATACATACATCACCATTAATTTCTAAAATAAGGCTTATTCACCCAGGTTTAAATTCTGTTGATATTATTAGATTAAGACATATCTAATGAAGATCTTTTTGTTTTCATGTTAGAGATCAAGAACTTTGATTTTTTTAACCAAATTCCTTATGTAGTATACCTTTACTCAATATAACGTGGTATGCTTGTCTTTGTTCGGGGTGTATATCCAAAGGAAACAAAATCAGTGTCTCGAAGACGTGCCTGCACTCCTGTGTTTGCTGAAGTGTTATTCACAACAGCCCAGCTATGGAAGCAATCTAAGTGTCTATCAATGGCTGACCTGATAAAGAAGATGTGAAATCTATAGGCATATATATCCTGGCATATTATTCATCTGTGAAAATGAAACAAATCACACCATTTGCAACAACGTGGATGAACTTGGACAATATCACTCTAAGGAAAATAATCCAGACACAGAAAAGCAAATTCTGTATGACCTCACCTATGTGTAGAATCTAAAATAGTCAAATTCATAAAATCAGAGAGTAAAATGCTGGTCGCCAGTGTTGGGATGGTGGGGAAAGTCGGATGCTGGTCAGAGGGCACACATTCTCAGCTATAAGATGCATAAGCTCCAGGTGTCTACTGTACAGCCGGCCAATGAAGTCACTGGCACCGTGCTGTAGACCTGCAACTCGGTAAGGAAGTAGATCTTAAGTGTTCCCACCACTACACACATGCAAACACACGTGGCGTTACCATGTAAGGTGACGGGTGTGTTAATTGACATGATTGTGGTATCATCTCACAATGGTGCATATATTAAATTATTGGGTTGCATACCCTAACTATATACAATTTTTATTTGTCAACTCCAACTCAATAAAGATGGACAAAAAGAAAACTAAAGGGAAAATTATAAATCATAATTAATCAATATTTAGTTTTCAAGTGAGAGTATTTAGATACATACATTGAATATGAGGCTTTTAACTACTCTTCAAAATAAGTCCACATGTTGACCACACATAAAAGGAACTTAGGTTGTTTATATATTACAGCTTATCTTGCTTCTTGCAAGTTAACACCGTCAGCAGGGGCTCGTTTAACCTGCACCCTCACAGCCAGGCGCACGCCTGTGACATCGCAATGGGTCCCGCTGTTACCACTTACAAATGCCCATGTTCTTACACAGACAGTTATTTGTAAGTTTTAGATTTGTTTTCCTCTCCTGAAATCTAACTTTCTTGAAGCTTTTACTCACTCTCTGGGAAGTGAATAAAATGTAAAACTATGAAGAAGATGATGAAGACTAACTTATGAAAGGATGAGGGGAGAGGAGGAAAACAACAATAACTTCTTTTATGGCTTTCCTGGTTTTCCAAAGCCCAACTATCCAAATGAGGATTCAACCTAGAAGAACTAAAATGGGCATTTAGAAATGTTGAATGTATAAATGAGTTATTTTTTTCTTTCTTCTTGTGCATGTTTTCTGGCTAATTAGATATTAAATATATAGTAGTTTGTAATTTTAATAAGTGGTTATACAGTTTCCACTGTGGATAGCTTTGTTTTATTCCTTTATTTTTAATGTCATGTACCATAATATAGTGTGGGGTGAAAGTAGGTTTACAATCATTTGTATGGAAAATAATACAGTAATTAATAAATAATAAAATAAGAATACACTCTGTGCTTTTTGTCCTCACAACTGTAAACCTCCTTTTGCCCCACCCTGTATATTCAAGCCAAATACATAACCACCAAAGCATCTAAAAGCTACAAAACAATGTGTAAAAATGATTGGGAAATATTGTGAACTATAAATACTCTTAATAATTATTCAGAATGTACATCTATAGCATTATAAAAATAATTAAGAATCCCCACATGAAATTAAAGCCAGAGATTATTTTTAAAAATTTAAATCATGATATATCTTTGTGGTTACTACTCACAGACCTTCATACTCTAAACTGAATTAAGTTCATTTAATAGAGAGAAATGTCTGCATGTGTGTAAAGCTGATGGTCACGGGAATTTTTGAGCAAATGGTTATTAATATCAGTCATCCCTCACCCACCCAACAAGCCCCTGAAAAAGCAAGAAAATTAACAGGAGCCTTGAATTAACAAAATGCCAGGGAAGATTTTAAGACTAACATGAAAACCTTCTGGATCATTGGCTTAACCCAAACTTTGATATCTTCCAAAGATGAGATTTTATAGATAAATTCTTATCCCTGGCTTTAAGAGAAAGTAACAAATTTGCTTGCTTCAGTTCAAAGAAGAAAAATAATCACAAACCAAAAAAAAAATAAGTCACTATTTAGGTTAACAGAGAAAGTATGCATATTTGATATATTCATTTAATAATGAACTTGTGTCATAAATAAAAGATTCAGTGTAAATTGATAGGCATGAGCAAAAGTAGTGTGATTTTTAAAAAAAATTAAAACAAATGCTTTTTATACCAGTGATCGCTAGTATCTGAAGTCATTTCTTTACCAGAGGACATGAAAAATTGTAAGATTGATTAAAGGATCCTCTTCACTTCAGCCCTTAAAAACTCATGATGCATTCGTATGTTGTAACGAGGAGTGGGATAACTCGCTAATTATTAACGCTTCTGCGGAGTCTATAAAGGCACATACATTAGAAAAGAGTGTCACATACTCTCCAAGAACTCCTAAATGCCACATCATGTCCCTGCAGAGTGCAGGGCCAGACTTTTAATAGCCCGGTGGTGACAGTGCATATGCGTCGAAAGGCAAAGCACATGCAGAAGCAGCTAATTAACACCAAGCACTAATTAATCCCCCAGTATTTAGCAATGAAGCATCAGCAGCTGTCTTAGCTGCCATATGCTAATTAGCATTAATAAACTTCAGAAATAATTGTCTCCATTGTTCTGTGTCATAATATTCCCTCTAATTGTGCTTGGGAGAGCATCGCCTATAAATGGTAGCAAGCATTCCATAGCGTTGCTTGAAGTTTAATGAGCAATTTACGGTGACTTGTGGCATTAGAAGGGAATATATACAGGAAAGAGAAGAGATTAATGCCAATTTTCAAAATCCATAATTAAGTTGTTGGCTGGAACTTGCATCTCCAGCTATTCTGCTATTCAGGCGGGAGAGGTGGCAACTTCGGCTGCAGCTTATCTTCAGGGCAATAAAATGGGAAGTTTAATAGACATGGTCTGAGTCTCTGCCTCAGCCAGCACGCCGCCACCTTTGTTTGCAAAGTTCAGTTCGGTCTCCCACCGGAGATGGTCTGTGCCACCATGTTTGAGGAGCTGGAAATGCTGGGAGCGAGAAAGAGCATGTTCCTCTGAAGAGGAAACAACCCCCTTTTCCTCACGTCCACAAAGTCAGCGGGATTTACGTTTGCCAGCATGAGCTGCAGTAAGTGCAGGCGCTGGCCAGTAATTATCTTGGAAAATGTTTGGCATGGCTGAAGTCTTCGCCAGTTATTGGGCCCTGGAGGCTGCAGCCCAGTGAAATACCACGAGAGTGGGGTGGGTGCCTACGAATACTTTGATGCCAACGACTGGGATGGGATTCCTGACCTTAGAATGTCTGCAGTGTAATTGGAGGGTTTAACAGCTGTGCGGTGAGGGTCAACACAATCAGTCAGTAAAAAGGACGCAGTCTGTAATTGGTAAAAGCTGTATATGCCTGGAACATTCTAATGATTAAGAAAACAATACAGGACCACATAAACTATGGGTTAAACACATATGTAGCCAGCCAATGGCATATACTACATCATCTTCTATAGCATTTATTTTTTTATTTGAAACAAAACAGCAATAATTTGGAGCCAAATTATTCAGTTTTCCAGAAATTAAATGAGTTGTTTGCTCAGTTAAACATCATGAAGAAGTATACTGGATACTTTTGTTGGTATTATGTGCCATCTATGTCAGCAAGGTGTAAAAGTCTGTCTCAACCCCCCTGCCAAATTATAAAAACACATAAAACTTTTTTATTTTCATTGATCCGAATTCCATATCAGTTTATACTTAGATTATTTTACTAAAACTGTATTTTAAAAGAACCAAGCCCTTATTATTTACTGTATGAACTTTCCTATAAAAACAAATAATATTGAATCATGTAATGCTCTTTTAAATTTTAGATAGTGAGCAAATATTAAATAACAAAAGAGAAAATTTTGGTTTTAAAGAATATTAAGAATAGCTCCTTATTAAATACCCATCTGGAAACAACAAGAACTCACTACCTGTTGTTTCTTTGTCTTGTGGCTGCAGTAATTTTTGGAAAGTTCAAACTTTATCACATGGGATCATGTTGTTTGCATTTATCTGTGTTACTGTTTTCTCTGATTAATTATTTCTTCACCTGTAGGTTTATTGTCCTGATTTCTGTGATTATCCATTTCCTCCTTTGAGATTTTATGTAAATTTTATGCTCCACTTGAATTCATTGTGTAAATTAAGTGAACAATCATTAAATGGAAACATTAATTTCGAAATGAGACTAATAAAATTGGCAACAAAAGTTCATTAATTTTGATAATTGATGTTGACTTACACAGGAACTAGGCAAGAACTGACCCTTGTGGAGCCCCCACTTTATTCACAAATGCTCTAATGTAAGGGTGCAAAGCATTATTTAAGAACCCATAAAACTCAAATATTAAGAGTGAACTATTTTATAGAGAAAGGTTTAAGACAATGTATCACTGAATATTGTGAAGCATTATTCTGGAGCAACACACACACCCCCCTTTAAAGAGATAGTTCTTATTTTACATTTACTATTGAGATAGGCCAGCTCTAGACAGACATAAAGACAGACAGAGAGAAAGACTGAGACACAAACAGAGAAAGAGAGAAGGAGGGGAGGAGGAAAAGAAGGAAGAGTGAGCCCTGGTGGGTGTGTCTCGGTTGGCTGGGCCACAGCTGAAAGGTCACTGGTACAATTCGCATTTGGGGCACATGCCTCGGTTGCAGGTTGGGGCTCATGCGAGAGGCAACCAATCAATGTTTGTCTCTCACACTGGTTTTTCTCTCCCTCTCTTTCTCACCCCCTTCGCCTCTCTCTAAAATCAATACAAGAAGAAAAAAAATACAAAGAATGAAGAAATACAGGGTCTGGCAGAAGTAATGCCACTGAGTGTGGTTGGTAGGGTATATGAATGTCTCGCACGAGATGGACAGCAATTTGTACATTCCACCTAAAATATCATATGGCTTGAGTGTGATATTGTTATGTTACAGAATTACGTGCTTATGATTTTGTAATAAAAGATTTGCTATAAATTACCAGAGCATAAAAAGCGGACATTATTTGTGATGGACCCTGTATATGCCTGTTATAAGTAATAAGCTGCTCCCTTTCTCTGGGATATTCAGACCAGCTCAGGAAGCTTGGTTATAAATTACTGCACACTCTTTGTTGTCTTGATTTCTTGAGGGAGGCAGATTGCTCTCTGCCAGTGTCTGAACTTACAAAGAGAGCCCTTAATATGAACAAACTCTGGTTTGTAAGATCCTTCTGGAAAACAAATGAGTCACAGGGTGAAGCAGTCAGACAGCGTTGTCAAAATCATAGAGGGAGTCCTAGTTTTCTTAATTCTACTGGATGCCTCACCTTCACCTTCATGAGATTTCTCTCCATGTTAACAGTATCATTGTTACTAACAATAATAGTTCAAATGTATTGATTACTATTAACAATAATTCAAATTTGTTGAGATCCTTCTATAAGTTGGACAATATATTAAAGATGTTAAATGTTAGATGTCTTTCCATTCTTAGAACTACTCAATTCAGTGGATACAGGTGGTGGTGGTGTTATTAGTACTATTATTGCTGTATTACAGATGATAATGTTTATGATGTGAGAGGCCAACAATTAATGCAAGTCTGTGCAAATAGCATGAGCTTGGACTCAGGACGAATTCAGAGAGTAGATTCATTAAATTCATAACTTTATATAAACTATTCATCGTTTTACTCTTATATTTTCAGATAATTATACACAGTGTATAAAATCTAGTCAGTCTGCAATTTTTGTAATCTACTCATCCTTTTATTATCTTTTATTAGTTAAGATGATCTTCTATTACCTTAAGTTGATTCAAGCACTAGCAAAAGTTAATTTTAGCTTTAATGTAATTAATAGGGTTTTTTAAATTTAGGTGTCTTAGCATATATAAAAATATGTTTTCCCATAAATAATACATGTGGGCTGTATTAGACTTCATCAGCACTTGTTCTGTCTACGTGGTTAGTGGTTACTGTTATGAAAGTTATTATTATTTCTGCCAAAAAGTGCTTTATACTCTTATCCACAGTCATTTAAATGTATGCATATATACATGTATGGTAATTAATCTTAATAGCATCATGGCCTCCTTGCTAATCAATCTGAAAGAACGCAAACAAGTAGAAGTAACAGCCACCTGCCTCTACAGCAATGTAAAGTAGCTGTACCAGTTAAGATGGGTTTCTCTCAAAATTAGGAAACTTTGATGGCATGATTGCATCTTCCTTTTTATTTAGAAAAAAGCTCCATCAGAAATGTGGATCTTTCTGGATAAACAGCACTTGTGACAGTAGACTAATATCACAGGTGGGTTATCTCCATCCCACCCCCTGGCTCACATGACCTGCAGGGTCTTTCAGAGCAGGACCCGCGAGTGGGATCCTGTCACAGCTCGGGGCTCAGCCATCACCATCTCAGCAGAATGCAGGACCATTGGGCCCTGAACTGAAAAGGACCAAGTGGTAGAAAACATATATACATCTTCTACTGAATAAAACACACTTCCTGCCTTGAGAGAATATGAAATTTCCAAACATGCAGATGTGAAATGACCACCAAGAGTTGGTGGGTAGTATGTTGTCAAAAATCACTTCTCAATTTTGAAATACTTAATCTCATGCCAATAGTGTAGGTCCTTCGAGTTTTATGTGACTGTTGTAAATAGGATTTTGGATTAGAACCTACTTCTTTTCTTAGAAATAATTATTTAAATTCCACAAAAATGAGTCAGTCAAGGGATTTTTTTTCTTTGTGAGAAGAATATATTGTATTCAATAGGGGAAAAATATTTTATTGTATCTCACCAGAAAGTAAAATGTACAAGTCATTTTCCCCCAAATGTATTACTTATTCTCTCCAAATACCCTGCTCTTCTAGCGTTTCAGTAAGAAGGAAGGGCTGGCCATGTGGCTCGCTGAGTTCCTGAAATCTGACTGAAACTGTGATATGCTGCCTCCAGGGGGCGGTACTGAAGAGCCTTAAGCTTTTACACAAATTCTTCTAGACATTTCCTGCACTGATGACATTAAGGTCCAAGGTCTCTAAACACAGTCACAGTCACATACAGGAGGGTGGAGTGTTTGCTGGCCAGGGTGTATGGGTCACAGGCATGAGGAGTGGCCCTAGGACGATCTCCATTAGACATGTGTGGTGAGTGTGTGTGTGTGTTTTTTTCATTTTAGTTTATTCAGTACAGTTTTTAGCCTTTATTCCCATTCCAGCTCACCCACCCATCCCTCCCCTCCTCCCTCCCATTTCCAACCCTCCTAGTTTTGTCCATGTGTCCTTTATATTTGTTCCTGTAAA
>CM052547.1:3448614-3691669 GCA_028533065.1 Trachops cirrhosus
GTAGTATAAACTGATTGGCACTGTTACATTTTAACTGCCTGGATTCACTGTTAAAAGTTTCTCAGGTGGAGCAGGAGGCTCTATGCTTTGTTCCCCTCATGGACACAGTGATAAAAATGCTGGGGCAAAAACATCTTTACAACATCCGCAGAATCCAGAAGGCAGTTACGAATTTGCAACACACCAGACGGACACAAAACTAAGAGAAAAATTGAAATGGGTGGAAGGAGCAGCTTGTCTTTCTCTGTGTGAGCCCCTCCACCAAGCAGCCAGAGCTCAGCACCCCGAGTGACTCACGCAGCCCGGGACTGCCGCCCACCGGAAGAGTGAGTGAGGGAGCAGCACCTGCACCCCAGCCCCTTGGAAAGCCGCCCCAATGACTGGCTTGTGTTTCAGCCCATGGGGAGCACGGGGCAGCTGACTTGGAGTGCTGGGGGCAGGGGCAGCTGAGAGCAAGCAAAGAGGGCTCTCAGCAGCCTCCCGGCTCTGAGGGGGAAGAAGGTCATGATCCTGAGTCCCTCCTCCAGGAAGGAGGGAGGGAAGTGGGCTGGCCCAGCCCTCCCCCTCACCCCCTGCAATCCAGTGCCTCCTCCAGGGATGAGAGGAGGTGTGTGCAGAAGCGGGCTTCAGGAGGAAGGACTGGGGACACAGGGTCAAGTGGGGCCTGGTCAACACCTTCAATGTCATACTCCGAAGTAAGGGCTGCAGTTGTCCACTGTCACCCAGATTCCAGCTGATAAAAAGTCCCAATAAAAGAAAAGAAATGCTGGTTTACTTTTTCTCATAATCTGCCATTAATTATGCCTACGCTATACTTGAAGCTCCAAATATGGCCCCAATCGAATTTAAAACACTGATTCTAAAACAATGGTAAAAACAAGATAATGTTCCTCAAGACTTCATGAGTAAATTAAAACATTCTGATAGGCCATCTATACCTATAACTTGGTGTAATTATTTTAATCTTTATACTTGGGTTATAATTTTTCAGCACAAAATTTGCTATGATTAAGAGAACCAAACTCTTATATATCCATTTTCTGGGATTAAGAATAGTGTTTCCAAATTCACAGTATAACCAAGTAATTAAATCTATAGTTTCTGTGCCTAAGCAGGGTTTTAAAGACTAACAACTGAAAAGAAAATAGTGCTCCAAAGTGGAAAAACAAGGTAATATATGATAAGAAAACCTCACACATTCACCTGGACTCTAGCCTGAAAAATAAGTTGCCTGCTATGTTCTCTGGTTGTTTCTAAAAGAATGCCAAATATTTTCTATGTGTTAAGTTGCTGATTCTCTAAGTTATTTCACTGACTTAAGCATGGGGATTACAGAGTTCACTCTTGAATGATTCTAGGAAAAACATTTAAGGCTAAATTTAGCACTAGATTGTATGTTTGTAAATTGTTTTCAAAAACACGGTGCAGTGCATGAATAAAAAGATAAAACTTGCTGTTGTTGACTCCATGAAACATTTCGGTAGACGCGTCTCAGTAAGGATGGCTGTTCGTACCGAGTTCCATTAATCACTGCCATTGTTGCTGCCGAAACTACCATCTAAAATCCTAGGCACAAGCCGTGGCTGCTCAGGTAACCTCAGGTATGCGACTGTAATGATCTCTTCAGTACAGATATTTTGGGCTATCTTGAAACATTTCACTAATAAAATGAACACTAACCAATACACTATCAATCTCTGTTTTGGAGAAAATCTTCGCCTAAGCAAAAATAAGCGGTCACGATGTTAAAAGTGAATGCCAGCACCTCTGTGTGAGCTTGTGAGGAAGCATCACTGATGATTCATGGTCAGAAAGGAGAACGGGGAACTTATTCATGGCCTCTATTGACCCTATGTCAATTTCATCCTGTGTATCAACTTCCTTTCCTATCATAACTTACTAAGTTAAAACCAATTCTTTCACAGGGTCAAATCTGAAATAACTCCCTATGGCCAAAGCGGGAATAATTTAAGCATCAAAGTAAGTAATGAAAGTATAGGATTATAATCTAAAGAATAAGATGTTCATAAGAATATATCGATTTAAACAAATATTGAATTAATAAATGGAAGAAAAAGGAGAAATCTTCCCTAAAGAAGGTATCTAAGAAGTAATCATTGCTATAGGTAAGTTTCATGGATTACTAGGAAGAACTTTGAATTAGTAGACAACACTTTAAGAAAAAAGAGCATATTTCCATATTCTAGGCATCTCCCCACCCCCAAATATTTATTAATTACTGTGGTACCTATGGCCACAATTTCCCTGATAACTCCTCTCCCTAGAAGACAGAACTTAATTCTCCTCTTAAGCACCCTGGTCTGCAACTGGCATTTAACAAATAGCATCTGGAAGAGGAGAAGCAGCCCCTTTACAGTAATGAAACCTGGCAGATGCTGTCTTAACCAAGCGATCCTGATGAGCACAACGTGACAAGGAAAGTTAATATATTGCACTTCCTGACAAAATGTTACAAAAAGAGCACTCACGCCTGCGGTATTTTTCCAAAAAATTCAAAACCCCCACCTAACCATGAGAAAGCATCAAGCAAAACCACGCTGAGTGGCAAACACTGCAGACTGCTAGCTCGATACCTGCCAAGACTAAGAAGGCCACGGAACATAAGGGAAGACCCAAGGAACCAACATGAAGCAGAGGAGAGTAGGACACTAAGAACACACGATGCAGAAGAAAAGCAATGTCCTACCCTATGCTGGACCTTGGATTGGAAGGACAAGGGTGGAGAACCTGGTGGAGAAAAAGTCTGTGGTTTATTAAATAAAGTAGTGCCGGCGTTAAATTCTTCACTCAGAAGCATGTACAATGGTTATTTGGAATCACACTGGTGGGAGCTGAGGGATGGATATACCAGAACTCTCTGTACTATCCTTACATCTCTTCTGTTTAACCAAAGCTATTTTTTAAAGATTTTTGTTCAACTGTATACAAATATTTTATTTTAATATACATGACAAATTATACAGGGTGTTTTTAGCACACCAGTGTCACTCACCAACTCGATAACAATGCTTTGGTCAAGAATTTTAAATGATCTTTTTCTTCCCATGAAAAATATCTTTTCCATTTCAGGAGATGTTTTGCAGGAAGCAGAACGTGGCGTTCCTTGGTACAGATTGTGAATGCCTACCTATTTTCGTGTCTCTGCAGACAGAAGCACCATGGCTTCAATGTTCTGTTTCAGAAAATGCAACCTACCCATCAAAGACAATATTAACTATCTGCAGCCGACAGTTGTTCTTTCAAATCTCTCTATTTATGTGCTGTTGTAACATTATCTATTTTCCTTCTTCTGCAGTGTCTGGGCTGGTTTCCCCTGTCTCCTCCTGCTTTCCACAAACTCTCTCTGCATTTTCTGGCAGTCGCCGCTGCCTCATAAATCATTCAGTCTGAGGCTGTGAAACCGGCTTATCGTACCCAGAGTAATCACCTCCATCGCATCACCCTGCTCACAGTCCCCAGAGGCAGCCTGTCACTCCTTACCTTTACCTGGAGGGCTTCCGCTTAGTTCTGACCAGAGTCAGGGCCTGGGGATGGCCTTGTCCTAGTCTACATCGTTACGAATCCAAGTGTACCCTACTAAATCTTCACCCGAGTGAATGTAAAAACTAACGATAACACAGGACTACAAGCCTACACATTTATACACACATGTATAAAAATATACACATATGGCTGAGTGTTATTTTATTTGCAAAAGAGCATTTACGTATAATAGCTTTGGGTCTGTGCTTTCATAATATGCCAAGGTCTGGTGCTTTGAAAATAATGAAATCAACACAAATGTAATGAAATAGGTAGGCAGAAGGGAAACACTATAAAGATTTTAAATTGGTAACTGGGATTTTGTAGTAAAAAGTATCATTTTTTTTGAAACGCTAGTAACTCTACGATCAAAAGACTCAACCGTTTTCAAAGTAATAGGAAGAAACTTCTGTTACGAAGGCAAATACACAATTTTTTTTTTATTTCCTTTGGTCTGGAATACAAACAGCCTGAGCAACTTTTCCTATTTTATTAGTTTTCCCTATTTCTGTGTAACAGATTCCACATAATTGAGAAGCTTATGCACACCATGTCACAGTGTCCGTGGGTAAGGAGTCCCCGGGCGGCGAGTTTCGTCCTCAGCTCAGGGTCTCACAGGGCAGCAACGGTGCGTCAGCCGGGCTGCGGTCTTACCTGGGGACCCAAATGGTGAAGGGTCGGCTCCCACACTCACTCGGGCATCTGCAGGGTTCCATTCCCGCAGCTGTGGGACAGAAGGCCCCACGCACTCACTGCCTGTTGGCCGGGCCCACTCGGAGCTCCTGGAGGCCACCGGCAGTTCCCTGCCCTGTGGTCCCTGATGAGGCCATTTGCAATGTGGCTGCGGGTGACATCAGGGCTACCAGGAGAATACCCTGCTCTGGTTTGTTACGACAGAGTCTTACACAATGTGACAGAGTCCTGGGCACAGCTTTCCTGTCATCTTTGCCATATTCTGTTGAGTAAAAGCAGTTGCTGGCTCCTCCCATAGGTAAGGAAAGGGGACTGTAGGCGGGTGTGACTCGTTGGGAGTCAGGGGTCACCGTAACTGGTGTCCACCACACCTGGAAATGACACAACTCTCATTCTTAATTTCATAAACATTTTTATTGAAGCGTAGTTTGAGTTGAGCTCAAACATATTTACTCTTACAATTAAACTTCATTTGTTCAATAATAAGAAATTGCGTCCTTCGTGTGGGTATTTTGATGTAGCTATTGGTATAAGGCATCTGCAGTTTTTCAAAGCAGGGGATTGCATTTCATTTTCCTTTCCGTTGATGTTCATTCTGTGTCTTCTGAACTGCCCAGCAGGACCCCGGTCACCCATGGCGAGTGCACAGCCTGCTTGTCACCTCCTTCTTCGCACTCCTGCTGTCCTCTGCTATTCGACATCTCCGAACCAGGTCCCACATGCTCCGAGGCATTCAGAAATAGTTCCATTGGACTGACTCCTCCTTCTTTTTTTTTTTTTTTTCGGTTGGTTGGTTTTCTGTTTTATCTAGCACTTGGTTGGCAGCAGCAACAGTGGTCTGGAGTATGACTGAGGCCATCCCAAAACGGGCAAAGAGACTAAGTGGAGCAGAATTCTTCAGTCATAGAGTTAGGGACCAAACTGTGACCCCCAAATGTACATGCCAGTAGCTCAGAACGTGACAGTCATTGGAGAGCATCTTTAAAGAAGTAAGTTGAAATGAGGTTATTAGGATGGTCTCCAACGCAAGATGACCGGTGTCTTCAGAAGATGAGGAAATTAGGACACAGACAAGGGTAGAGGCAAGACTGTGGGAAGGCAGGACGAAGACCGCTGTCCACAAGCCAAGGAGAGGCTTCACCAGGCACCAGGCCCGCCCACATCTCGGTGTCAGACCGCCCAACCCCCGGCATTGTGAGAAAGCATAGTCTGCTGTTTAAGCCCCGTCTGGGCACTTTGTGATGGCAGCCAGAGCAAACTAAGACACACAGACACGATGCTTAGCAGTGCATCTTATCACAATCAAAGCACAGGCTTTTGACTGGTGACTGAAATGGTCTCAACCAGCCGATCAGATGCAAGAATTGCAGCCCATGCCACGCCTGTGGCCACCCAAAGACCCTCTGGCAAAGCCGGCCGAGGTCTCTTGGTCCCAGCTGGCTGTCTCTCTTTTTCATCCACTCATACCAGGGTGCAGACTGGGAGACATAATCATTACAACAGAAGCTCAAGCCCCTGCCTAAAAATGGCCAATCTGACTTAGTATTTAAAAAAAATAAAGGTTTTCAGGGATGTCTTCCATTATGGATTAAAACTGGAAATTTCAGAGAAGACAAACAGTTCTCCACACTTCAGTGGAGTCGCAGGTGTGGATTCCAGGAAGTCAACATCGGGTTTAATTTTGAACAACACCGGATTCAGAAAGCATGGCTAGTTCATTAAAAAATTGGCTTACAATGTAGAAATTAAGATGTGAAGGACTGTTTGGAGGGGAAAAAATTAGTCGACATTAATATTCTGACACTGGCGATTTTTTCCACTGCCCTCCTGAGGGATGTCATTATTTACAGTCTTAATTAAAAGCTGCTTCCCGGGAGGCATTCGGATTCTCATGAGAAGTCAAATGCTGTTTTACTAAGTAGGCGCCACAGCATTTTACTTGCATGACTTGTGCGTGGAGAAGCTAACCTTACTATCCTTCCTGAACCCTTCCTGATCTCAAGGCTTGCCTACCTGGTACCCAAACAACGTGCTGGACTTTTCTCTGACATCACTTTGCTCCTTGCTCCAAGGGTTAGAATTTAATAACTCCTGAACTCAATGATAATTTAGAGTTTGCGTCTTCGACCAACGAGACCCAGGACCTAGATTTCCGTGATTGTTGTTATTGTTTGTCTGATGAAGGACTCGAAAGAGAAGCCTCAGTTTCCAGAAAGGCTGTGAACTGTGGGCTATTTTCTAGCATGGAATGTGATCAACAGTTTCCAAAATAGTCCAGACTTTTCCATTGTTTGATGGAAATAGACATATTCCAAATCGCCTCACAATGAGTCCTGGAGAACCAGGAGGAATATTAAGACATTGTCTATGACCTGAAAGGGTCTGTCCACTTTCAGCCTCATTACCTGGCCTGGGTAAGTGTCTGAAGATAACGAAGCGCATACGGTCAGAATATCCCAAATTCCTAAATCAAAAAGAACAAAAACCGAAGCGCTATCTATGTCTCGTTCACATACCTTACTTTTGTTATATCGTTACATGGCACTGTTATTATCTGGAATATAAAAAATAAAGTGCTGGTGAGAATAGCACTTTTCCTCTAAATGCCCATCTAGAACACTAATTAAATTGAAAATATTTAACTCGCCTTAGCAAGACACTGGATTGGTTTTAAGAGTTTACGAGGATGGGATATAGGTGTAGTAGTCCCAAGTATATAACTGACCTCCTGCATCCTTCTCAACAGGCGTCTTCCTGCGACAACCCACAAGGGCTGTGTTGCTGCCACACCCTGTCCAGCTGCGCCAGACGCAGCTGGCGCCTTACTGGTCACGAACCTCAGGTCTTGTGTCAAGGAGGGCCCTCGTTCTAAACCAATGGAGGAGAGCTTTTCAGGATGCCCAGAAGAACTGTAAGATGCAAAATCTTTGAAAAAGATTAATGAATGCAAGATTTAAAAAATCCCTGTATTTATGGTCTCACATTTTTTCCTAGATATGGTTTCAATATTTTACACACCCATATATAAACGGATGTCTTACTCTGCAATAATATACATTTCAGAAGATTGTTCTGAATTTCATATACAGGAGATTGCAACCGTTTACATATGAACAGGAAAATGTCATGTACTTTTATATATTTTGGGACATAGTTTACATAAAAATGAAAAAAAAATTTTTTGGCTCACAGATCACATTTCGATTAAAGTCTAAATGCAGGTTTCTCTGCTCCTAACACATTGAAGATGCTTTTGTCAGGCTTCATCATAAAATGTTGCTATAGGTTTATGCTTCCAGTGGTGATATTTGGATTAATTGAAAGAGAGGCTACCAGCTTACTGAAGCAGCCTTCTGGGAAATGCCTTTCCTGATGCAGCGCCTGCTGTGGCCAGATTTCAACAGCTGTGAGGAAGCCCCGCTTGCTCTAACACCTGCCCTGTCACCTGACTCCAGGTTCTGCTACGTCCTTTCATTTTAACTTGCTAGACACTCTTTTCTTGGGAAGCAACATAAACTTGAAATAAAAAAAGTAGAGCATTGTCAAAACAGAACGTCATGAGAGCATGTTAGTTACTGCTTTTGATACTTTATAATCTGTATTTTTAACACGTTTTGTAACTGCATTTTCTGGAGTTCACAGAAAGGAATAGAAATCAAATAAATGAAACGTCCACTAGTCAAATCTGGAAGATCATATCATCTCCTTTGTGTGCACGTAGGTGCATTTGTATGTAGAGCTTAAATGAAACACTGTGAAGGGTCAATTTCCTTCTCGACCTGTTTTCCACAATGTAACTACCACCGTGCTTTTCTAATTAAGTCTACAGTTATTTAACATCTCTTTGCTTCCCCCAAGTGAAAAAAAATACTCGAGAATGTTTTAAGTAACTTTTACATACTGCCTTGTCTTTTCTATTATGGTTTTCTAGAGATTTTTTTATCATTTATTATTTAAACTAAGTAATGTTTATTATTTTAAGAGACTATAGAAAAATCACTGACACAATTCAACCATTACCAGACTACTCTTGTTTCTGATACTCCCTTTCTTTCTTCCAGAAGGGAATCTTTTCTGTAAAACTAATTTTTAATGACTACAAATGTTTAATAAGATACGTATCTTCCGATGTTAAAAAACTATGGATTACGCCGACGTTTAAAAGCACAAACATGATGAAAATGCAGTGGTGCCTCAGTGCTCGTCAGCTTCAGCACTCACCCAAACCTGTCTGCGCGGCCGCGTTCCCGCACGGAGAACGGGTCTCAGCCCCGGTGCTTGCTGGGGACTCACCGCGCTTGCTGGAACTTGCGTGAGTCACCACCCGCCCCCCCAAGAGGAAATGCTTCGGTACTCGTCGGTCTCAGCGCTTGTCACGAGTTCCAGAACAAATCAATGATGAGTACCAAGGTACCACTGTATATGTTTACAATCTAACATAACGGTGTAAAAGTATACAAACCTATTTTAATATACCATATTTCATAACCTATGACATATTCACAATATTAGAAAAATAGTTTCAAACAGCATATATAACACATTATTAATTAAAAACTAAAAACCAAATGTATAATATATAGTTACCTACTTACTCTTCTGACTGTAGAATTTAAATAGATACATTAATAGTGCTAATTTTTATGGGGAAGGATTACAAATTTATTTTCCATTTTTGTATTCTGATCTCTGTGTTTGTGTATGTTTAAGATTAAGATATAGGTTGTATTCTAAGTTATTTAAATGGTACATAATTCTGGTTTAATTATCTTGTTAATTTCAAGTACAAAATTTTATTAACAAGATTAATTTTATTTATAAATCACTATTTACATATAAATTAAGTTTAATTCATGATTGTTTATATATTTGGTGACTCAATAAAAAATCTGTACTCATAAATAGGCAACTACTAATTATTAAGTAAAGTCATTTTTTAAAGGAACTTTAGGATCATAGCTAAATTACCAAATAATGGGTTCAATGTTGTGCAACATACATTTTTAATAGGATTACTAATTTAAATTTGTTTTTAATTCTAATCTAAACTAAAAATATTTTCATTCTGGCAAAGTTAAGATACTTAAAGAAGAAAATATAGTAAAAATTTGATTTCAGACATCTTTGTACATTCTTAGCATCACAATAAATGTGATTCCCACCTTCTTGGTAAAAGTTGCTTGATATAGTTTATCTGGAAACTTAAAAATAATTTACTGACATACTAAAGAGCTAAATAAATAGACTTTGAAGGGTAAATTCACACAAAACAGTAATTTTGATTCAAATGTATTTGAAAAGGAATGCTCAAGTGGGTCATTAGCGGAATTAAAGTAACAACGAATATTCTTTTCCTTGTTTCCTGGGACTGCCCCCAAGGTCCGAGGGGATCGCCAGGTGTTCTCACCTGGCCCACGTTGCATCTGATGGCGAGACTATCACTTGGAATGCGGCAGATTTCAGGAGGCGACCTGCTCCCCAGTGTCACGTCTTCCAGACCCAAATGTCAGTTGGCACCTAAAACGGAGAAGACTCCTCTTCTGTGCCGTGACTGAGCATGGAACTTGCCAAGGAAGTTTGGGTCCCAAAGGGGCCACCGCAAATAGCCCACATTCCTTATGCGTCGCTGCTATCATCGCTGTTGCTCAAATCCTATTTGCTGACTATTCTGACAACTAAATTGGCTGATATTAGCCAACACATGGCCGTGTACTCATAAAAGAACAAGTGATGCTCTACTTGGCCTTGATCATCATCAATCTGTCGTCTCAATTTTGATGGCTGATCTTTCAGCCCAATGTAGTGTTGCAATGCGGAGAAAAACTCATTGCATGACCATGGCATAAAGAATTGCTCTGAAAGCCACATTTTGATAACAGGCTGGAACTTGTTTCCTTATCGAGGTAGGAAAGATGCAGGAAATACAAAATGCTCACTTTTGTGATGTAAACGAAATACATCTAATAACAGTATTCTAGATGATCATCTACTCTTTCCTTTACCTATTCCATGCCTGTTTATAATTTAGAAGCCAGCCCTTGCTAACTCATCATCATTATGATAAACAGGATTTGAAGGGAGTTTAAATAGCTCCACACGCTGGTGAACAACAGGTGACGATGTGACAAAGGCACACTTGCTTTTACAATTCTCTCTAAATGAACACAGCACCGAACTTTAAAGGGTTATGCACTGAACGCATTTAACACATCAACAGTAGTATAGGAAAATGCAGGGTCCTGCAGAGGTACTGCCTGTTTCAGTGTGGTTGGTAGGGTGATAATATGGGTGTAATAATGTATAGTTTTAATTTGAACACTTCACCTAAAATGTCACATAGTGTGCTTGAGTGTGATATTGTTATGATACAGAATCACATGCTTATGATTTTGTAAGAAAGCGAGGGGCGTTATTTGTGCCGGACCCTGTGTGGTGGCATTGAGGGGAAATACGGGTTCAGCCAGAGGTTACCAAAGGCGAGTTTTGTTTTTTCACATTTTGAAAATCAGATGCTGTGTGATTAAATGCACTTCATTTGGTCCCCATGGTGGACAAAGCCACTCAGCTTCCATCTTTAAATAGATGGAAGTATTTTAAAATAAATGTGGCCATTTTTTAATTATACACACACGGAATGTGCTAAGTTCAATTTAAGAAGTAAAAGCAAAATGTACTAACTCCAGTATAAATAACTATATTTGAAGAAATAAAACTAAACAAACAATAAATCAGTAAACAATGAAGAAAACTCACATTAACATGTAGGTTGAGATATTTCAGGTATGTTTTTTATGCTGATACAAGATGCATGTAACTGTAATACTTCACAGGCCTCCTGCATGCAAAGAATTGAATATTTTACTAGGGAGACCAGAGTTACCAAGACTAAAGCAAGTTTCATTTGCAACATGTCAGGAAAACAAAACAATTTAGTGTTCTGAGACAAAGTATTCCACAAATCAAGTCACACTCCAGCAGAATTTGCTTGTCTTGCCTACTGCTGTATTTCTTTAAAAATATAAGTTGATTAAATTATGCCCTTAATTAAAAACTAAAGAACCAACCCAACAAAAAGGATCTGAGGACCGCAGTCACAGTAGATAGCCTGCACGCCCCCACCAATCAAATGTCCTTTCACCTAAAAGGGTGATGTAATGCAAACACGTCCCATATGTTCAGCTCTTTTCTGTGAGTGTGGTTTGGAATTGAGGGCTGTTCTTGGTCTCAGATTGAATTTTGAAATTAAACAACATTCTGCCTCGATTTCAGACTCCTAATCCAATCGAGATAAATGACAAATGATGAGCTAATTCCTGTATGAATACAACTGATTAGCTAACTTTCCAGTTTTAGAAATTTGGAAACATACTGAGATGTTTTCAACCACTGCTGAGTCAACCCATGAGAACCTGCAATTTAAACAAAAGCGAGGAAAACATGGTGATTGCTGTTTGCAAATGAGTTGGATGACTTGAGAATTTAAAGCTAGCCATTTCCCTCTGTGAACTGATTATAATTTGTCATTTCTCTGAGATACAAAATATGGAGACGAGAGGGGTAGGGAAGAATGCAATTTCACACACCATGATAAACAATCCCAATCTATTCCAATGAAGGAATGTGCTTTATGTATATTACCTGAATGAACCTTCAAATAACTCTTCAAGGCAGTTACCTTTATCTCAGATTTGAAAATAGCACACTCAGGTCTCCGTGCTAACTGGCCTAGGACCTGGCCATCAGTAGAGAGTCCGACATGACACGCCGTTCGATGAACGTGGTTTTTCTGCCCAGCATCTTTCTCATCTATGAAGTACTCTTCTGTGGCTGGAGCCAGATGAGTCTGCTCTGTGTCACAGGTTGTCACATGATTCTTTACCAACAGGTCACAAATTATTCTCCTGAACTAGCTGTCATTGAAGGAGCCGTGCAAGTGGCCCATCAAATCCCCCTATTTTTAAAAATTTTTATTTGTATTTATTTTTTCAGCCTAATGGATATTGGGTAGGTTTCTGTCATTTGCAGCCGAGGCATGTGGTCTCACCAATACTTCAACTCCACTGTGCTGCCCCCCAACCATTATTTGGGGCGCTTTCTAGTGTACAAAGGGAATGGGTATACACACTAGCCTGCTGAATAATCAGAGAAATTTCTGCATGCGCGATATTTTGTCCATGTGTTAGAGAGGAAGACACTGGAAACTGAGGAATTGACTCCCCCTCTCATCCCACGGGTGACAGAGAGATAAATAGGGAGATAGACAGGCATTGTCGAGAGCTGGTAGATTAGGATAGGTCAGGGAGTGTATCACCTCCTTCTCTACTGGGTGCCGAGCACCGCATCCTTGTCATGGGTAAGCAGTGGCCTTCTGGGTCTGCAGAGCCACCACAGGGAAGTTCTAGAACTGGGCGGGGGTGGGGGGGGGCTTCTGACAACAGAAGTGAACTCTTTCACAGCATGGAGGCCAGAAGCCTGAAAGCAAGTTGTCAGCAGGGACACCTCCCTCTGGAGCCTGTAGGGGGCTGTCCTTCCTCGCCTCTTCCGAGGTCCTGGCGGTTGTCAGCAATCCTTGGTGCCCCTTCACGTGCAGCTGCCACAGCCACCATACCCCCACCTGCTCCACTCACTGCCTCTATGGTCACACGGCTTCCCCCCGACCCCCGGGTGGGTCCATGTCGTCTTCTGCTTTTTCTAAGGACACCAGTGACACTGAATTAAAGGCCCATCTTTATCAACTGTAACCTCATCCTCATTCCACAAATTACATCTGCAATGACCCTGTTGCCAAATACAATCACACTCTGAGGTTCTGGGTGTTCGGACTTAGACATTATCTTTTGGGAGGATGCAATTAAACCCGTAACAGATACTTAAATAATTAATAGGTGGATGAATGATGCAGTACTATGTAAGGGCCTGTTTAAAATATTCAGTACGACAATAAATGCAGACACAAAAAGTTGGCCATCTCCATTGTGAACTCCTGGAAAACAGACCCAGCCTGAGCTATTTGTCAGGAAGAGCAGACCTTTAAAAATAAAAGACGCACAATGCAGAGACAGTGGGGAGTGTCTATCACATTAAAAAATAAAGAGGGGAGATGCGTTGCCCCCTAGACCTCTCCGCTCTTTAGATGGTATTTTAGAGATTGCACCCCCAGCCCCAGCCTGTGAAAGCAATCAGCTCACCAGTGGCAGCCACGGATCTCTAACTGTCCTCGCTGCTCCAAGGCCAGCCGGTGGCCGATTTCACTGTTCCTTCCTCATCTCCTAATACTCGAGGAGCAATTATATGTGCAGAGGCAGGTCTACTGGAAGCGAATGGAGATTAAGCTCCGGGGCCTTCCAATAGCCTGGGCTCTCGTTTCAGGGCCTCCCGCCTAATTTAGCTCTAGTAATGTTGTGTGCATTTTTAAGAGACTGTGCCCGGATGAAGCTTCAGGTCTCACACAACCTGGATCTGCCTTTGAGCAGATTCTAGGGATAGCCAATTAATTATCTCACATCTTGTTTGGCAGACTTGTATTTCTCCAGAAGTGGTAAAAACCTGATCAACAGAGACGGTCCTGGGAAAACAACACATTGTGAGTTGGCATAATCGAGGTGCATTGCTCTGGGTGGCCGCGGCCCGCCAAGCCCTCGCCTCTGAATTTCTGGTCCCCCGATTTTCACTGATGAGTGGCGAGGACTGTTACTTTCGTGAACACATGAAGAGGAAGTGTGAACCTGTTTACGAAGGGGAGAGTGCAAGCTAAACAAAGAAACATGGACCATGTGCAGCTTCACCCCGGTCCACAAGCCGGTCGCGAGCTGTGGAAAGTTCCTCTGGGGGCCACAGGGCACATGTGTTAACTGTCGTGTAAGGGAGCACAGCTGAGCAAACAGTTCACTGTTCAGCCTGGGAACCTAAGTGAGAAAATGTGTTTAACCACTAAATCCTTTAGAAACCAAAACATCCTGTGTTAAATGGTGGGAAGCCAGTGTGATGCTCAGGGAAGACGCACTCTGGTCAGAGGCTGGGGTGGGCACGCCTCGGACCTTCACACGAGGGTGCGACCAGACCTGCCACACTCGGGGCCTTCAGAGCTTGCTCCACGTCGTCCGCCCATTACTCGCGACACGTTTTATCTCCCATTTTCCCCGTTGTTTTTATCTTCTCCTGCCCTAACCAACATTGACCCAGATCAGTTACTTCTGGTTCAGTATTGTTTAAAATTCCAGTGCCATTCATCCTCACTGTTAGCCGGTCTTTGTTCCAATTCCGATTTCTTGTTGAAGTTACTCTCTGCTCATACTATTTACTGTAGCGAACTGTACCTGAAAGCCACTCCTGAAAAGCCCCTATTCTTCGCTTATTATCCAAACTTTCTAACCCACTGGGATGCAGAGAGATCAAGTGATTTGTTTAGCAACACATGGAAAAGCAAAGCAAAAAATAGAACGAACTTACTTATCTGCCCTATTTCTCTTTCAAACTTTAATGCCTTATGTAGAATCTTTATCTTATGTGTTAAATAACTCCCATAAATCTTTTATATTTTTCCAGAGGATAGGCATTTCATGAAAGAACCAGAGTAGAAACTGCTCATTCCAATAGGGACCAATATTCACAGTGCTGCTTAATGCAGCTTCCACAGAATGCAAAATTATATTTTGCACTGCAGTATGCTCATTAGTAATTACATGAATTAAAGTGCCTACCTAGCATCGATATTATTACCCAGGAAGGGCAACTTTTATCTTCATTTCTTTTCAGAGAGCATCAAGGATTTAAATGTGCCCCCTGTGAGGACTGACAGGGAAGGTGGGGGTGCGTAGGGCAGGGGAGAGTAATGGGGGGTAAATAGGGACAACTGTAACTGAATAAAAAATTAAATTAAATTAAATATTTAAAAATTTAAAAAGTAAATGTGCCCCTTAGTATTCACTATACTAAATATACTTTGGGGTACGACTGATACTCATCTGGATTTGCTTCATCCCTCATATCATAGGTCCATGTTTATATTGAGTAATATAGTTTTTAAAAAACAAATTGCTAGTTTGTAGTTGAATATGTCTAAAATGTATCTATAACTGAAATGATTTTCTAAACTGTGCTTTTAATTTTGGACTCACGATCTAATAAAGTAGATTTATTCACCTTTAAATCACTCCGTGCCACCAACACTCCATGTGTCTTTCGTCATAATTAGGTGAAATTTTGGCCTCTGTTTTAGGAATAGAAGGAGCATTATCTTGCCAGATACATGCAATTTTATTTTTGACACTGTATTTTAAATGTTTGGAAAATTGTCAGCAATGACTATAAGAAAAATCTGCATTTCTCTCTAAAATTACAGCCAGGTTCTGAGTGTTTGAGTTCCATGAGCTGCACAGGGAAATGAACTTTGACCTGTCTTCCCTAGATTCAAGAACAACATCTGGTACACAGTAGGTGCTCAATAAATTTGTAGAACGATTGAAAATGAAAAAAGACACCAAACCATTAGTGATAGAAATATTTTCAGACAGACGGCTTTTAATTCTATCCTCGAAGAATCTGGTCTGCCCGAGAATCTCCTGTCTACTTTGAAGTACAACATTCTCATACCGCATGCAGGTAGATACTGTACCTCCTTCCATTTCATGGATCTGGAGTGATGCACTGTCAGAAGGGGATTCTTAAACATGCCCCAAGGGCCGAGCTCCGAGTTCCACTTACCAGAATCTACGGACCAGCTCTCAGGGATCAGTGCCAGCCCCGAACATTTCCACTGGCTTCTCGGAGGGGCGGCACCCCTCCTGGGAAATGAAGTCTTGGAGTAATCAGCACACACAAATTCACTAATAGTAAAACACGATTATTTAAAATCTAGACTCGCTGTGGCACCCAGTACCTACGTGGCAGTCAAGTTATTTTCTAGAAAATCGGTGGTCCCCCCAAAGGGCCACCCAGCAGGAACTATGAAATTATATGCAGCTCTAACAATGTTAGAATCAATTAGAGATTTCATTTCCAATGAAAACACTGACTTTCTTTTAAAAAAAAAAAGGCCTAGGGAAAACTGAAGTCTGCTCCTTGAGATACTGGAGCAATCGGGCTTTGTAGGTTAATATCATTCAGGCTGATAGTTCTGTGCATTAAACTTGGGCCAACAGAGTGGGCAGAGGAAAGAGCCGACTTCACTTAAAGGCAACGTGAACGCCGGGACTTCACTCCCGCTAGGTCTGAGCTGCGCAAAAGAGCTTCCCCGTGAGCACGGCATTTCCCATCCCAAGGGTGACCAAACTGAGTGCAATCTATGCAGGATGGCGGGTGAGGTTGTCACTGTTCCTGCCTGTGTCAGGAAAGTTTCAGGGGTGTGAGGGACACCGAACAGCTCACACCCTTGGACGCCGTGGGGGCCACCCAGAGAGGCGGAGCAGGGCCTGCCAGGGCACCTCGTTGACTATGGGATTAGCATGATGTGACTAAGCAATTGTATAAATCATATTACTTTCAAAAATGATTTTTACTGTGTTAGTGTTTTCATCAATATTACGATAACAAACCATGAGCATCAGCTGCTGTTTTGTTAAATTACAATAGGTAGGGTTTGCATTGCTCAGAAAACTTCTGTGGAACTCCTCCTTGCATCCCGCTGAACAAATAAGGAATGGCATCAGCTCTCGAAGAGAACGAGCAGCAACTCAACACCAACACCACCTGACTCTTCTCCTACCCAGACTTAATTCTTATTACATAGCTCCCATTTTTACCAATGTTAGAGCTACATTCATTTCTAGTAATATCATGGGCCAGACGGAACTCTGAGGGTGATGTTCAGTGTAAAATGAGACACATGCAGACTAGATTAGGCTGTTGTCAATGTATAGATGGTAATATTTATTTGATATTCCCAATCTAAACTTAAAAACTATTCAGTGACTGACTCACCAAACTATTCCTATGAACCCAGCACATGAAGGAGAATGCTGTAGAGAGTTAAGGTAATGGCATTGGCAAGACACAGTCTCTGTCTTAAAGATGCACAACACACAACAAATAGATAGAAGCATAAACTATAATTACAATAGTAGAATAAGGCTAGGGTGGAAGATGAGAAACAGAATTATTAATTCTATCTACCTGGGATCACTGAAGACTTTTTGAACAAGTTACACTGGAAGTAACTTTTTTAGAAGTGAAGTGGAAGGGTGGTTGGCTGGGATGGGCAGAGCGTGCTTTGGGTTGAGTGGAGCAGACAGGTTGTGCTAGATCCTGCGGAGGAAAGTCCTGAATCCAATTGCCGAGTCACGTTTGAAAGGGCAGCATGAGGTATCAATAGTCCTCAAGACACGTATAGCTGAGGATGTGATAATAGAAGCAAAATGTTACACAGCGTCATATGGCATGCTGGTGAGCTGGATTTCAGTCTGTGGGACAAACCCACAACTCCGCCCTGATCCCATGAATGCAGCCATAGACCACGTGCAAGGGAGTGTGGGAGACTGTGTCCCAGTAAAAACCATGTACCAAAACAGGCAGTGGGGTGGATGTAGTCCCCGGGCTGCTGTTTGTCAACCCCTCCTCTCACGGGTCAGAAATTCGAATGCACTGAAATAATCAGACTTAATTTGTGAAAGAATGCCATAGTAGTTTTGTAGTGGATAGACAGATACCAGAATGAGTTAGAGAAATCATTTTTCCAGTAAGATGCTTCCATCTTTTTGACAACTCAATGCATTGCCATTACAAGTGAGTAGAAAGAATGGATTATAACAATTTTTTAAGAATCATAATCAATACAACTTTGTGTTTAATTTATACAGGAGGGTACAGGGTGCCAAAGCCATGGGACAGTTAAGAGAAAGTGAATTAAAATGTAAGCACAAATTTGAAATAAAAAGTGAATGATAAACTCAGGAGTACACCCTACAGAGATTACAGTAACTGATGATGAGTTTATGTTTTCCATAATGGCTTGGATCTCAGCAGACAAATCTTGCTATATTGATTGAGTTAGAGGCCATTAGCCTGGCATTGACTTAAAATCTTAAGGATGACATTACCTAGGAAGACAGTATAGAAATGGAAAAAGCCTACAGTAACATTCATTCACAGCAACCCTTATTTATAGTTTTCTCATTAAATAGTAAACATCAATTTCCTATGAGAAATCTATTCTCCTATACTCTGAGATCATGATATTAGGTCAGATATATCCCACCCTATTCAGAAATGGGCTCTGATTGGTCTAAACCAGAAGCTCTCTGTTCTGACTGGCATTCCTACTGACCCACTGGAGACAACTGGCAAGGCTCGGAGCTGCTTGGAGGGGGCGGTGCTACTGGTCTGTATTTCCCTAGGATGAGGGATGCTAAAGATATGCAACGCCCAGGCACTTCTGCTCCAAAAATTGTTCTACTGAAAATGTCCATTGCCAGACACTGGCCTGTGCTGATCAGGCACTAGCTCAATGTCATGGTCTTCTGGAGAGAAATTTGGACCATTAAAGCCAAGATCTCATTAAAGTTTTATACTGGGGCTTCACAAATTGTGCCTGGTAATTTTTCTCTTAGGTTTGCACTTGGAAACTCGCAGTCTGGCACTGCACCCACATTTTGCTAGCATGTTTCTGTAAAAACACACCCTGCACATGGAGGAAGACGACAGAGTTGAACTTGGAGGGTAAGCATAACTGGGTCTGACTGACATATTCTGAGCACCGCTGTGGGGCCCAGGCTAGCCCTGTTACTTGAGCCAATACATTTTCTTTCACACAAGCCAGTTGAAAAGCTGTTTTCAATGGGAAAAAATCTAATTGAAAAAGAGCCATGAATAAAGAATCCTGGGGAATATAAAAGTTTAGTAGAATCATAATAATAAGATAGAGAAGGAGAAAGTAGCAGATATGGCCAGTAAGATAGAAAAATGAGGATGGAGTGATTTTACAAAATTCAATGGAGAAACGTTTTTAAAGAGAAATGGTCAATGGTGTCATCTGCTCGAGCATAATGAGACTGGATGAAAAGTTTTATACGCGGCCATAGAGAAACCAATGGCCAAATCCGCCAACTCAATTTCAGGTGCAGGAACCAGATGGCAACTTCACTACGATCGCATTTTGGACACACACAGTTACATGCCTATTTTATCTGGACGTGACGAGATTCCTCACACAGGACATTACAAGGACACAAAAAGGATGGAGAATTGCTGATACATTTCTGATCGAAATGCACACAGTTCACCAAAATAGGTACTTGAATCCTAAATCCACATACATATATGCCTATCAACATGCTAAACATAAACTATGTTAACTAGTATTCACATTATAGTTGCACAACAGGTTAATGATAAGCTATGCTTACTAGGAAATTCACGTAGCATGACGTACAGCCACCCTGGGAAAGACCTTCACCTTGGCTGCCTATAGAGCCTTCCCTTTTCCCACGGTCAAACTCGGTATCATTTACTGCTCCTGCAGGAGAGTTTCAGCTCTGCCGTGTGGCATGGTGAGCAGTGCCAAGTTGCCACTTTCTTATATAACCTTACAGCAAAGGAGGGCTGGCTGATGACATATTCTAGAAGATGCAAAAGGAGACAACCCTAGGAACTGGTTGAAGAAAAACTGTTTCCACGGGAGGCTGGAAGAATGCACTGCCTGTATCGAAGGGAGAATGTATGAGACATCGGGGGAGAAAAGGAAAGAAGAGTTCAGGAAAGCAAGATGAAGAAGGGGCTGACTGCAAGTGATAAGAAATGTATTTTCTTCCCCGAGTGATTGATCTGTGGGTGAACCACAGGCTTCTGAGTAAGCAAGTCTTGCCAGCTAATTGCTGAGACCATCAGGGCTGGTGTTGTGGTCTGGGATAAGTGAGAAATCCCCAGGAGACTGCAGCAGGAGCATCCGGAAAGTTAGAAGGGAAATGAGGGAGCAAAAATGGCATGATTCTTCAACACTAAGCAAGAGTAAAGTAGGTCAAACCCACACAAAGTCAAGAACTTTGTAATAACAGGGGAGAAATATGCCAAATCCTCCTAATAACTAGGGAGTTGATGATGAATTGTGTTAATTAAACTTATTAATAGAACCCTGGTGTGTCCTCTTGAAAAATCAATACCTGGGAACGTCACGCAACAATGCATGATTATTGCTTGAATCTGACATGCTGTTCCAACAGTCTGACAACAGAAACTTACATATTGCTCCACCTGCAATTATTCAAAATTTAGACTCTTAAATTCGTTCATCAACAATAGGCTCAGTTACCATCCTTTTTGTGAACATTGTTGAAAATTGGCAATGCTGTTTCATATCCACTATCAAATCTGAAAAATGTTCTTGTTGCAACTCCTGGTGAATATTCTGGACCTTGTGTTATGGTGGAAGGTGCTGTATATCCTCCCTAAGCGTTTGCTGACAAAGGATAACTTCTGCTGAATTTATTACTTTAAAACAAATCAACAGGACACAAAATTATTATAATCTTTGATTACTTCTCACAATGCCCTATTTTTCACTGGTCCCCTCTCCTACACCCATGGCTGAAAGATCTAGGTGATGCGGTTTGTTTGTGTCAGATCCCCAGGCTACGTCCTGCCTGAGCTCCTCCCCAGCTACCTGCTGAAACTATTTCGCCATTCCTCCCAACCCCTTTTTATAACAGAAGTTTTTTGGTGTTGTTGTTGCAAAAGCTATTGTACAGATGTTTACAGAGCCCTTCATTTGAACTATGCATTCACACACATATGGACATATACATGAATGTGGATCAAATTTTTAATGGAGAAAAGTCTCCAAAATTGGTGCATTACCAATGAAAATAAATGGGCATTTATGAAAGTCAAAGGGGATTTTTGTCCTTTTTTTTGATTGTTAGTTAAAAATCCAGAAACTCTGTTATGTGTAATACCAGCTACCCCGTCTCTGAAATAGAGATATTAATGTCTACAACTACAAGATTACTTTCCTAAACTTCTAGGGAAGGTTCATCATATAGACCTTTGCCTGAATGCTATCAGTCCCTTGTTGAACAGGACACAGAAAACAGAATGATCCGAATTCAGTTACGTGCCGGGCTTCCCCACCTCCACCTTTAAATCAGGTTCAATGGCCACTAGCCATTCCATCATTCTAGAGCAACATTGACTTGCTGTAGACCCACACTCGGCACTCGGTCGAATCACTTCGTGCATTTCTGTCACCTAACTCTTTCAAACCTCTGGAGTGAAGCTCCTTCCCGAGACTTCAGCAGCGGGCTCTGTCCTGTCTGTGCTCACAGCCCATTTCCTTTCTGGACTTGCTGCTTTCTGCCAGGCACAGTTCTTGCAAAGTCATGCACATGTGATAATGTGCCTTTCTTACTTCAGGTTGTCTCAGAGGCAGATGCTGAGTCAAGAATTGCTCCCAGGAGGTCCTAGCCAGCGAACGGGAGGCGGGAGTTGGAGGTCAGAGAAGCAGGGCCAGCCCACTGCTGTGCGGAGCTGGGACTGTCAATTGGGCCTCTTAGGACAGGGCTCTGCTCTGAGACAAAGGCGCAGGGGTGTGCACCACACGCAGTCCTCGGGCACAGGCTTCCTTCTGCAGGAGCAGAGGCGACATCCATCCTAGGCATACCCAGCCCTCCCTATGGGATCAGGGGCTCTGCGGCCTTGTTACCTGCCCCCACCCCAAAGAAGACTGCAGGCGCAATAGTAAAACACACCAGCTTGGTTGGGGAGGATGGCACCCAGAGCTGGTAGGAGGACCAAAGCGGACCTGGTGAGGCAGGGCTCGTGGAAACGGCATGGGGAGCCCAGAAAACCTCTCCCCACAGGGGGCCTAGGATTTAACTGGTCAAAATTAGTAAAGAGAGTCATCAAAGTCTCTGGAGACTGATCAAAAACCTGCTTACCACTCACTGAGAGGCGTGCGTTCAAGATAACCCACAGAACTCGGTAAGGACAGTGGGACGCCCTAGCACGTGAGCTGGGTGCCGCTCCCCAGCCCCCAACAGCTCCACGTTGAAGGGCTATTTCAGCAGGCTCAGCAGCCAAGCGGCGGCTCCCCTCTCCCTCAGCTTCGGGGTGCGGCAGGGTTGTTCCAGGTGGGACTGACGGCTAAGCGAACACAGGCACACGTGCCCATCCCACTGGCTCTGTGCTGCAGCAGGTCTACAGTGGTAACCGGGGCACGGTAGCAGGGAGGGGAGGCACTAAGTGGGGCAATACCCTGGGCCTCTTAGAAGCATGAGTGACCTGGTCGTTATAAGGCCTTCGGCACCGGGTGGCAGTTGTAGATGAGTGTCATGGACGTGTTATAAGGAGTGAGGTGAGAGTTTCAGAGCAGCTCACTCTACCTTGAGGCACGCTGCACAAGACCGAGGGCTCCGTGACTGCGTTTTTGGGGACTCCCATCACCCACAGCTGGGGAACTGACACAGCAGAAAGCAGGCACAGGACACAAACAAGTTGTCAACTTCGAGAGAAGCCACGAGTTTTCAGGCTCAGCAGATCTCCCACGACAGAGTCAGGCCCCACAGAGAACAGCCAGTCCTAACACTTGAAATGACCGTATCTGGATAGAATTCTAAATGTCCAGATTCCTCTGGACTTCCGAAGCTTGTCTAAGAATCATGTTTGTAAGAGGCAATTGGCATTGTTGGCTAATGCAATAGGCGGTCAGTTGCTATAGGATAGGACTCACGGTAGGAAATGCTGTGACAAAACTGATCTATTATCAGTAGGATTGACAGGTCCCAGAAGAGCAGCGGCCAGATGACAGCGTTTTACTGTCAGAGGGAAGTGGGTGGAAGTACCCCCTGTGGTGGCAACTCTGGAATGGCAGCCAGATTGGAAGAGTTAAGGCCTTCCGGGATGTAAAGGAGAGGCTCATACTATGATGTTCTTCAGTGCAGTGTAGATAGGCACCCTGCCAGACCACAGGTTACTGTGTTTAATCAAGGGACATGAAGAAAGAGACAACAGAAAACCAAGGACAGTCTCTCCCGTGGAAAGCCATGCAACATGTACCTGCATATTTTGGGATATAAAGTCCACAGTCTTCATGAACCCTGATGCAGCGCTATCACAACAAACAAAGCCTACAGATCACACACACAACTATACATCCTTATCTGGATGCTTCTATTTTCCTTGTTATCGGAGGGGCAACAAAGAAAGGTAAGCAGATAGATCATTGCCCCAGAAATTTCCCTAAAAATGCCATCATCCTACTGTAACAAGAGCAAACACATAACTCAAATAATGCAAATAAATTTCTTTCTCAGTGAGCGCTCAGGTCTTATCTCCCTGTGTCCAATCCCCTTTGGACACTTAAAATACTGCCAGAGATAAAGAGTGTTTTTTCGAGACTGGAAAAAATGTTTGAGTGTGTTTTAATCTTGATCTGTCTAAACTACAAACAATGAATTTTATTATAGCAATCCAAAAAAATGCTACATGTTGAGTGAATAAAACATTCAATCTTTATTTCCTCTCTGAAAAGATTACTTTCCTCTACAAACAATAATGAATGATCGGCATCTGTGAGTGGCACATTCTAGTAACAATAACTTCAGTTATCTATTTGGACGATGCTCCTCATGTCTTCACAAAATGCTGTGCTCAAAAATCATAATAAGCAGTCTTTCAGATATAAGATTCATGCTCTCTCTCTGGAGTACCCACAGTCTCTTTTGATAGAAACAGCATGCCAGAATCAACCTAATAATTTTAATTGTAAGTACAGAGTTTAATCTCTTTTATCTTCTGTTTATTTTTATCAATGCCATGTTCCTGTCACTTTGTCAATGCCCTGATATATTTATAAACATTTCAAATTATGTATATCAAAGAGTTGATTAAGTGGTTTGTATATGAAATTCCTCTGTGATTTGCAGTGTAAAACAGCCCGTTCTCCTAGTGAGAAAGGAGTAGACTGTCAGATATTTCTGAAGATCTTATTAATAAATGTCACTGTCAGTCATGTCAGTAAAGGTAATTCAATATTTATTTACTTCTATACAATTCTTACCCACCTATAAAGAATAATAATATTCTATAAAATAACATTCATATTTTATGAGAAATCATGTTTAAAATGCCCGAGGCAATTCAGAATTTTGTGTATATCTGAAGCTAAATTTAAGTCAAGTACAATTATGAGAAAGTTGTTTTATAGCATTACAGTTTTTTACCTGATGATCTTATGTGTTACTTTTGGTTCAGGCTTTTCTTTAACTTTCTGTGCCAATACATTTATTTTATCTGAAATAACATAATTCTGATAAAATATAAAATATCTAGTTATGTCACAACTCAGTGGAAACAAATCAATAATGGAAGTTAAGGTCAAAATAATGAACCTTGCAAATAAGATTTACTATATTGAAGAGTTATGGTGGTTGAGTCTGACTTATATGGAAAGAAAGCACTTCCACTGAGCATGTGTCGAACCTTGGGAAATTGTCCAAGGTGTCTGGATTTTCAATTTCTTACCACCTAGGTCTAAACTTCTACAGTTTGGGTCACAATCACATACATAAGGGGATTTTCTGAGTCAAGTATTTACTACTCAGATCAAAATGTATAAGATATCTGACACTTGGAAACATCTCATACAAGATTCTTTAACAGTCACATTAACACTATTATTAGTAATTAAATATCATTTGACCCAAGTGTAAGCAATTTTAAAATGAACAGAACCGAGAAGGAGATGGTGAGCGTCACTTTGAAAGGCAAGCTGTCATCTGACCAAAGCAACAACCTTGCAAAGAAGCGAGGCAGCCCAGCCTGACCTCCTCCTAAATGTACTGATGCTAAACCACCTGCCTGGCGATGAGTCGATGGCATTTACTTATGGGAAAGCCCGTAGAGTAGGATGGCTTTGAATAGGATGTACTGTTTGTATTGGTTGCTTACAGTAATGAAACCTGGAGATTACTGATTATTGGGGATGGCTCCCAAAAAACATCAAGTAGGCTAACAGAGGCGTCCAACCCAATGGCCTGTGGGCCGCATGCAGCCCAGGCTGGATATGAATGTGGCCCAACACAAAATCATGAATGTACTTAAACCTTTTTTTTTGGCTCATCAGTGTTCATTAGTGTTTGTGCATTTAACGTATCGCCCAAAACAACTCTCCTTCTTCCACTGTGGTCCAGCGACACCAGCAGGTTGGACACCCCATAACTACCTAAGTCTTCAATGGTGCTTGATTTATGATCAAATAGTTCCCTTCTGTGTAAAAGAAGTTACTACATACATTACCTGCAGACTTCAAACCTGAAGACACTTTTAACCCGTGTATGTTATATCAGACCCAGAATTTAAGGCTGGAGGAGCTGGGGTGGGGGTCGGGGTGGGGGCAGAGTGGGTGGAGCAGGACCTCTTTCTGCTCTGGTGGCCTCTCGCGGTCACTGCGCACATGCCATTATCAGTAAAGCTGGCAGCTCAGTGAGAGCGCTGGCTCCTGTGAGGGCTCATTTGCCAGCCTGGTCTTTTCGGGGATCCAGGGTGCCAGCGTTAAAGGACTTTTCTATCTGCTACACCTCACACGTTTTCTAAATTATATCTATTGCTGCAAGGTATCAACAGAGCCTGTTTTATTTAGTAGGTTGCAAATAAATATGGATGTGTTTGGGAAGTATTCTCCTAATTAGTAGTTCTAATAATAGCACTAGTTAAAATACTTTTCTTTTTATAGTTATATTTAAAAGCTAATCTAATGTAGGGCTGAACACACACAAAAATAGAATTCCAGGAAAGTTTGCCATTCATAGGAAACCTTTGAATCACACAGTGTAGGTGTGTTTTCGGGGCGATGCGGGTAACACGGACCTCACAATCACGCAGCTCACCACCACCCCTTTCTTCTGTGTCATCTACTCATCACCATGATTCGGACACTGAGATCCTCAGCCACGTAAATGCATTTATAGAAGGATATAGCCCACACATCTTGTTTGTAACAATTACACATTAAATGGGTATTAATAAAATAATCAATTCAGCACTCAGTGATACTGTGGAGAGATGAAAATTAAGGAGAGCCAAGTGCTCTCTGCTGTATAATGGGCACCACCCAAAAGGGATTTTAACAAGTTAATTAAGGCAGGAAGTGTTCAAAAATGAAATGGAAAATGATGTGTTAGAAGAATGCCACAAGAAGCACTTTGGGTGAAGTTTTATGCACATCAAATAAAATGCAAATATTTCTGGAACTCTGCTACTGCAGACATTCAGGGATAGGAAAAATTCAAATTTGTATGGTAATGAACTAATCGCAAAGTTTTATTTTATATTTACCTATGCTCATGTGCATAACCCACTCAAATTAGCTCTGATTTCCTTAACTCTTAGCTCCTGAAATAGTCATTTTAATTGTAAGGGTGTTTATTATTTTTAAAAAATAAAAACATGTGGCATTCCTGCAAATCTCATCCAGGCTCATTCTCAGTCAGTACAGCTTCAGGCAGTGTGTACACAGGCTGGCTGTAATGGCGCATCTGGCCAGTCAACGGTCTCATCAACGCTTCATCCAAACAAAACACGTCCGTCTTGCTAGAGTCGTATTTTGGAACCTGGAAAAACAACATGTGATACAACCTTGACAGTTACAGGTGCTTTATAAATTATTGTATTCAGATACATGCCTTCTAACTGTTACAGAGTGGAAATCCTTAAAGCATACATTTTACATATAATACATATAGCATAAGTATTATAACATGCTATATGTTTATGTATAAGTATATTTATATATTTTATATGTGATTATATATGTATAAATATATGCATATATTTTGTTAATTATCTATTATTTTCTTTCTGTGAAAGAAAAAATCCATTGCTCAGTTCAATAATCACTTTATTTTCATTGCCATCACAGTCCAAAAAAAACTAAAAAATATGTATCTTTACTGTTTACTATGGTCCTTTATATCCCTCCCCTTTTAAGTCACTTTAACACACTGAAGTAATAACACGACAATGGATCCAAAAGCAAACAAACCATAGCATCAAACAACTAGTCTAAGAAAACTTGGTCTGGCTTTCACCTGAGTCTCAGTAATTCCCAAGGACCCTTGGTGCTCTTAAAAATTACTGAGCATCCTATGGGAATTTTTTTTGTGGTTTATATGCATCAGTATTTACCATGTTAAAGTTAAAACAGATATTTTTAAAATATTAATTTACTAATTAATCCGAAATGACAGTAAAAACCAGTGTGTTAACCTAAGTAATATTTTATGAAGAACAGCTATGTTTCCAGAAATACGTACTGAAGATTGTGTCATTATTTCCCACTTCAGTACGTGCCTTTAATATCAGTTATATATTCACATCAGCTTCTGCATTAGATTTGATGCAATATCACTTCTCATGTACTTTCTACCAAATTTAATTATATACTCACAAGAGAGACTGAAAAAGCTAAATATTTTATCACTATTCTACTGGAAATAATTGTGACTTCCATGATACCTTACTTAAAAAGATATCCAAGACCCCCAGTGCTTTCCAAATTTTACCTTGAGAACAACGTATCTACTCTCAGCGAACTTGAGCCCAGACATGATTGCTGGGCAATAGCTTTTTCGAAGCCTGACCAATTTGGGAAGACCAGGTATATTCCTTGAACGTGAGGCTATCAGAGCTGGAGAACGAGGCATTGTCCTAAGCCCGGTTCAGATACAGCACCCAGGGGTGGTGGGAGGCAGACAAGTTCTAAGCAGGGCAGGTTGGTGGGCGGAGAGGAAAACGAGGAAATGGTACTCTGATCAGAAGTGTGGGAAGCAAGATTTCAGGAGAACACAGGTGAAGTGTTGCTCTCTCACACACACACACACACACACACCTTCCCTGTGTGTGGACGTCACATTTGTTGTTGTCCTTGACGTCCCTAAGGCATGCTGACCCCACCCTAAGTGGATGCTTAATTGTCAGGGGCAGCTGAAAACTCCCAAAGACTCTGGCTTCCTGCCTCCAAAGTTGTCAACGCCCTTGCTGCCCTGAGGCCACAGGACGCAATGCACTGATGTGGACATGGGTGAGCCCACCTAGTCTCTGCACCCATGCAGCGGGGCTGGAAGACACCCCCCCTTGCTCACGAGACCCAGGAAAGAGAGCTCTGTGAACCCAGCTGTGGCTCCTGAAGGCTGAACTTCCACCCTTTCTCGGTGTGAGGTCTCTTGTGACCAGTGTGGCTCTTGCAAAAGAAAATATTCACATCAAGTAAAGCTCTCTGAATTTTCTGACAAAACCAATAGCCATAGTAAGCTGACAAGATTCCTTTAAATCTATCAGGGAACTCTGCAATCTTGAGTTGAAGGGATATGCTCAATTATTTCCAAGCCCTTTCCTTTACAGCGGACATTACTAATGCATAGAGACTACACGCAATATGGTCCCAGACACAGGTGCATGGTAATGAGTCAGGTGGCCTGACCCCTAATCGATCTAATGCTCCGGGCATCAGACCAGCTACCTGCTGGCAACCAGACCATCCCTGCGGTGTCCACGTGTCTAAAAAAGCCTTAAATATGGTAAAAATCATGTTGACAACTTTATCTAATTAACAAAAAGATGTTGAGAATACCCAACTCCATCCTTGAATATTGTAAAGCGAGGACACAAAATACCATGCAGAAATAGCTGGTGTGGGAGTGGAGGAGAGGGAGACAGAGTGGGTGAGACAGAAAAAGAGAGAGAAAGTCAACTGGACAATACTCGGTGAGTAAACATCAAAATTATTCATATAAAAGAAATCCAGTACTTCTGAGTTGCTTAGAGAGCATAACAAAAATTGACTGAGTATACCTCTTTTTTTTAAATTTTAGTTTATTCAGTACAGTTTCTATCCTTTATTCCCATTCCAGCACACCCACCCATCCCTCCTCTCCTCCCTCCCATTTCCAACCCTCCTAGTTTTGTCCATATGTCCTTTATATTTGTTCCTATAAACCCTTCCCTTCTCCCCTGAAATTCCCCTGAAATTCCCTCCCCTCTCCCCTCTGGGCACTGACAACCTGTCCTCTATTTCAGTGTCTTTTGTTATATTTTACTTGTTTCTTTGTTTTGTTGTTTAGGTTCCTGTTAAAGGCGAGATCATATGGTATTTGTCTTTCAATGCCTGGCTTATTCACTTAGCATAATGCTTTCCAGCTCCATCCATGCTGTCGCAAAGGGTATGAGCTCCTTCTTTCTTTCGGCTGCATAGAATTCCATTGTGTAAATGTACCATAGTTTTTTGATCCATTCATTTACTGATGGGCACCTAGGTTGTTCCTAGCACTTAGCTATTGTAAATTGTACTGCTATGAACATTGGGGTACATAGGTTCTTTTGGATTAGTGTTTCAGGGTTCTTAGGATATAGTCCCAGCAGTGAAATTGCTGGATCAAAGAGCAGGTCCATTTTTAGTTTTCTGAGGAAGTTTCATACTGTTTTCCATAGTGGTCGTACCAGTGTGCAATCCCACCAACAGTGCACTAGGGTCCCCTTTTTCTCCACAACCTTTCCAACACTTGTTGTCTGTTGTTTTATTTATGGTGGCCATTCTGACTGGTGTGAAATGGTATCTCATTGTGGTTTTAATTTGCATCTCTCTGATAGCTAGTGATACTGAGCATCTTTTCATGTGTTTCTGGATCCTCTGTGCGTCCTCCTTGGAGAAATGCCTATTCAAGTCCTTTGCCCATTTTTTAATTGGGTTTCTTGTCTTCCTTGAGTGGAGTCGTGTAAGTTCTTTATATATTTTGGAGATTAAAACCTTGTCTGAGGTATCATTGGCAAATAGGAGTGTATCTCTTATTTCTTCAGCTACTTCAAAAATGTGATTGTATAAGTTGGGAAAAAAGAACTCAGAAAGCATAAATGTTAAGAAAAAAGATTTAAAATATAAGAAAAAGCCATAGCCAGTGTGGCAAAGGGTCGCCGGTTCCATTCCCAGCCAGGGCACATGCCTGGGTTGCAGGCCAGGCTCCCAGCAGGGGGCACATGAGGAGCAACCACACACTGATGTTTCTCTCCTTCTCCCTCTCCCTCCCCCTCTCTCTAAAAATAAATAACATATTTTTCTAAAAATCTTACATTGTGAGAGAATCAGCAAGTTTGCTAATCTCCGCCATTACTTCCTGGATCGGTACAGAATACCTCAATATAAAAAGTGAATCATGAAAATTAAATAATTACTCATACAAAACATCTTTTAGGTTATAGCTAAGACCAAATACACATGGATCAGACTCTCATATTGCAAGAGATGGTGCTACCATTACTGCAACTAATAGAGTCTTTGGAAGTAAAATCTATTACTGATTCTCTACAAATTTTAACTTTATAGGCTGTGTCAGGAGAAAATACGCATCCCTTTAGAGAATAGCGTGATCTCATTTTTACAAACATGCACATTATGTTTGAAGATATAATTTTGTTGAATATGTAAATAAAAATCACAGTACATTAATCAAAAGAAATAATTGCCCATGGGAATAACCTTATGGTAGGTTAGTGGACAATTTGCCTCATTTGTCAACAGGAAAAATCAGAATTATAATTATACTTAACTTTGCTAAAATCCATGATTAAATTAATGGTAGAGCCATATACGAAATTCCAAACGACCAAGAGCCAGTCAAACTCAATTAGATTTTGTAATGTCATCATTTGTTAGTTCCTGCATTTCACCCTCAGTATTTTCTAAATATATGTTCAAGTCAGATGCAAAAATTTCCAAAGTGTATATATTGCATATATTACAAATACATAATTTCCAAAATGTAACTTCCATGCTAAAGTAAATCCTATATCGCACAGGGATCCGGATTAATGTAAAGCAAAAACACACACACAAGACACCTATGCACACATAACTGTGGATGCAATTTGTCCTCTCAAAAAGTAGCAATCTCTCTTCATCAAGGTTCCTTGCAAACTTACATTTTTTAAAGAGATGAACATGTTGTCATGATGGATTTACAAACAGCTAGATGAATAAAAGTAGAGTGAAGTCGTCAGAACAAAATAAAGAATAATCTCTGATGTTCAAACTGCGTTCACTTGAGACAATGGCGCCTGTGAGGCAGCTCGGTCCTCCCCAGCTTCCTGCACCGACACCGAATTTGTTCCAGAAACAGGAGGCCATACCGTCCGCATCTCAGGAAAGTAGTTCATTGCTAGTGGCAGTATAGTTAAAAGTTTCGAAACTCTGCTCATTATGTGAAGAAAGATCTTAACAAGCCTGCGTGAAATACTGTATCTCCTTTAACTAGCTCCTCTGTCTGGATTTACTGAGTTTAATGAATCATTTAACGAAAACGGCCTAACTACCCAGGCATGGAGAAGTCAGATTCATTGACTCCCCAGAAACCCTTGACCAAGCCATGATGCAGGGATGTCTTACAAATTGGAGAATTCAACCATTTCTTGCAAGCCCTGTCTCCCAGGGTCCAAGGATTGTTAAGAGTTACATAATACAGTTCCCCCTTATCTTTTAGTTTTTAGCCATTTTTCCTTCAGTCTTAGTTTTATTTCAGAAAAAAAAAATCTTGTCATTTGCTATAATATCTTCCTGAAGCCGAGGGTGCTACGTGACTAATTCTTAGCTGGACTGTGAATGCTGGCGTGTACCTAGCAAGAATTAGCAGTTCCACAGATACATTTGAATGAGCAGATTAATGCAAGAGCCGAAGACACAACAGCCAAAGACAGGGAAGTGTCCCATGAAACAGGAACTGATTTCAAAGACTGAAATCTCTCTGACTGCTCAGAGGAGACCTCAGGTAATACCATTTAAAAATGGAAATGTTACCATGGTCTTTGTGCGACTAGTGCCTTTTTCCAAGGTAAGTTGCTGTTAGGAGCTGAATTCTTCAGAGTGGAAAGACGGAGAACAAACCTTTGCTCCCAAGTCACTTAGAGGCACAACTGAGGTGGGACTGAAACCCGAGGTGGCCCCTGTGCACCTACGGATACTTGTCTCATAAAATGAAAAGCAACACAGAACGTCAGCAGCCTTCGCTAACGTGTGACGTCAAAAAACTTGAGTTGTAATCTTACCGCTGCCAGTTGCTTCTAGGTAACCCAAGGAAGGCAGTTAATCTCTTCAAGCTTCAGTCCCTTTGTCTCTGAAATTAGGATATTAATTTTGACATCTGAGGGGTTGTTTAAGACTGAAACAAAATTTTATTTCTGAAACTGACTTAACAACACTTAAGTGCTATACAAATTTAAGTTATTAAACCTCAAAAGATATGAGGTGAGTTGAAACTGACAGCAGAAGGAGGCGGAAGAGGGTAATCAACATCGACGTTAAACCCAGGACTTCCTACAGCCGCAGCTCAAGTGAGTGTTATTATCAAGTGTGCTCACGGGTGATGTTCTCAGATTCTTCCAAATGACCCTTGTGCCTGGCAGCGACAGAGGACTTCTCCAGGCATTCCCCGGGAAGTGGCTTACCCTGGTTCCACCTCCCGCAGGTGACTAAAGAATTAATTAATTAAGAAGGGAAAAAATGACAAAAACACAGTCAATGATAACATCTCTTATGTTCATCTTCCTGACGCAAATACTAGGGGTTCGTATCGATCATGCAATAGAGCCATTTATCCCTTTCAGTCTATGAACAGTGACTGCATTTAGACACAAACATAGCGTTTCCCGACTTCCAATGCGTGCCTCTTCATCCATACCCTCCATACTAACAATTACCAGATTTCTATACAAAGACAAGTACTTAAAAAAACACCCTGGGGAAAGATGATTAGGGTTGAAGAGCAGGAACTCAATCCTCAGAGTGCCAGGAGTAACAAAAAATAGCCTAGGGGTAGAAACAATCGACTTCCGGGAGCAGACACACCAGTCAGTGATTTATAACACATAGTAGGGTGTGAATCCGGACCTCCTGCTTCCTGTCTTCCTTTTCTCCCTGCTCTTTCCTTCCTCCTTTCTTTGCTTCCTGCTTCTTTTTACTCTTCCCTTCCACTGTAAGATGCCAGATGGATCACACGTGAGAGTCCATCTCTAGGACCATGGGAGTGTGTGAAATCGTTAATTACGTTCCATATAAATTCTGGAGACCACCAGGTTGTAAGATAGTTTCAGTCATGTCTGGGATTTGAAAAAGGAATGGAGGGAGAAAATGGATGACCTTCGTCGGAAGTACCACCTCCCAGGGAACTCACAGTCAAGGACTGCAGCTGCGGGGAGCTGAGGAGTCAGGAAATGCTGGGTACTGCGTTTAAATATCCAAGGGGAAGTACAAATTTGTCTAAGAAACAGTCTACATGACTAGACATCTGTCTCCCTGGGCGAGAATTGGCACATTCTTTTTTTCAGGATATAATGCTGAGGGAGAAATATGCAAATGTGTTCTACATGAGTAAACACTAGCAAGTAGGCCTCTCTCCAAATCTTCACCCCCCCGCCCCGGTAAAAAGCCCATAAATCAATAAGCCGACCTACATACTTAACTCACAGTCAGCCTCACGTCGTCTTGTTAAACTGTGAATGGACAAACGAGGATCTCAGGCCATTTGAGGACAGCCCTCAGAATGAAAGAAACATATCCCGTTCACCCCCCAAAAAATGAGATTAAAAACTCAAAGGAAACACTAATGATAATGATTCGAAGAAAATAAGTTTAACAAAAAAAAACTAAAGCAAACAAACAAAAATATCTAATTAGTATCTCAGAGGAACTTAATGTATTATGTCAGGAGACAAGAGGCTATGGAAAGAAGAAGCTCTTGGATATTAAAAATATAATTGCCATCATAAATTAAGAAGACAGAGTTCTTGGGAGCCGAAAATATGATTGCTAAATAAATAATTAAATTTAAGAGTTGGAGAAATGAAATCGTGACGGTATCTCAAAAATGAGGGTATAAGGGGATGGGGGAAATGAGACTAATAATTCCAAGGGGAGAGACAACTGTGCGTGCAGGGAGAGGTAAGCATTGTGCGGCGTGCGGATGTGCAATAAATCACATGCACTGGTAACGTCCCCCTCTTCACCGAGTGCCAACTTTTAAAACCAAAGGTGAGGCACAAAATATAAATAAGATGTATGACACTGACATACCAAAGTAAAAGGAAATAAGAAAAAAATACATGCTAAGCAAAATTAAGATAAGGACTACCTAGGAAGAAGATACAGATACATAGATTTAGATAAAAATAAATTGGTAACTGACTATGGTATAAAATAAAGACAGCTCATTAGGATAAAAACATATAAAAGATTGGAACAAATATATCACAGATGAGAAATTCCAAAGATCAACAGCACATGGAACTTTAAGAGAAGTTAGGAGAAACCAGAGAACGTTTGGGTGCCTGTGAGGTGACTGGCTCCTTCAAAGTGGAAAGACGCAGGAAAGGGGGGTGTCGTCCAGGCCTCAACAAAGTACCTGGGCTGCTGGGGGAGTCGATTATGTGCAAGTGTGGCTCTTTTATCTGCTCACTGTGACAGCACCCATCCCTGCTGATTCTAGAAAAGTCTTGCAAATGCGCTGACAGTTAAAAAGAGAGACAAATTTCACCAGAAAGTGCGCATGGAAATACAGCTCAGAAAGTGCCGTACTAGATTCCCATGAAGGCCTAATGCATATAATTTGGAAGATGCAGTAACTTGCTCATTTGATTAACCTAATGCTCTACTTACATGAATACAATTGCAGATAACCTCCCGGTGTCAGTGCGGATCTCTGAAGACCCTGACTCAATGCATAGGAAATACGACAAAGCACATGCCCAGGCTACATGAGTGAGTCACAGAGATGATGCGTATGCCTTTTTCTACAAAGTCTCCAAATTCCTGTTATTTACAGATAGATGTCCTTTGCAGTGTGCTCAGTTGTACAATAGGTGGCTATTTAGTCATTTTGCAACATGGTTTATGTTTAAACAAGACATTGTGGAATACTGAATTCTTTATTTTTAGTCAGATAATTTAGTGCACATTAATTAAATCCTCTGGACACAGTTTTCTCCTCTGTGAAAAACAATAGTTATTTATTGGGTTGTTTTTATATTTCTTTAATTTGAATTAGCATTTATATTTAAGTGCCTGGGGTATATTCTCAATCATTATTATAATTCTGGGTATCGGTTTGCTAATGACAAATTCAGGAGTTTATCTACTATTTTTTTATGCTAGACATTCATTTATTAATTCAGAAAACAACAAAACAGAAAGGAATGTTTGGGGGCTATTTGAAGAAAAACAATAGGCTGGATCTCAGTGAGAAAAAGCTAAAATTAGTAATTGTTGAAGTTAGAGAAGTATCCAGACATGTATGAACTTGGAAGCAAAAGTAAGGTATTGAATTTAACGAGTAGGCAAACCACTCTGGGGTTTTGAACAAGACACGATATGAGCTAACCCACGTTTTAACAGGACTTCTCTGGCCTGTCTATGGAAATTAATTTCTGGCCAGTTGAGAAGCTCTTGGCATTGTCCAAACAGAAATGATGGAAATACGGATTTGAGGATAGAGGTGGGTGTATGAATTTTGAGAGCAGAGATGACCTTTCGTGTCCGAGTGCCCCTTCTGTCATAATGTATACTGTGATGACTGTCACTGATAGCGACTTCTGCGTGTGAGGTAAAGGTGTATCATTGGTCGTAATTGGGTGTCGGTGGCTCCTGCATTGTTTATTTTCCCCTCTGGAATGGCTGCAGAGCAGGAACTCCCAGACTCCCACCTGTTTGTGTGGGCGTTAACACCGCTGACTATTGGGAGCCGTGTGCGTCTCACCGTGTTAGTCTTCTAGCGATACCACTACAGGATTCCGCAGACTGGGTCGCTAACACAGCCCAAATGTTTTTCTCACGGTTCTGCAGACTGGGAAACCCGAGATTGAGGTGATGACAGGTGAGGCCTCATGGCGAAGCCTCTTCTCTTGGCTTATAGGCAGCCACCTTCTCACTGTGAGTGCCCCCCCTTCTCTGGGCCTGCACTGGTTTGGAGCGACAGCTAGAAGGTGCTCTGCCATCTCTGCCCAGGAAAACACTAATTCTGTGGCTCAGGGCCCGCCCTTCAGTCCTAATTTAACCTTGATGATTTCCTCGGGGGCCCCGTGTCCAAATGCAGTCACAATGGGTTGAACGCTTCAACACAAGCATTTTGGAAGGACATGCTCAGTCCTTACCACTTTGCAAGGACAATTTAGAATTATTGATACAGTGATTAGTTTGAAGAATTTTTAACACGAAGCAAGTTTGGTCATTCAGAGGCGCCCAAGAGAAAGGGCCACCTGCGGAGACCGTCTTACCCGTCTGGCGGAGAGATCGCCTTACTCCGCCAGCTCTAACAAATCCCACGCTTGCATGGGGGTCGGCCCCGGGCTCGTGTGCAAGTGTGGATGTGTTCGCATGTGTGAAAATAGGTTTCCTGCATCTAATGGTTCTCCCCTCCTTGCAGAGGGAATATAATGAGATTTTCCCAATGATAACTCAATATTTGTCTGAAGTTGGCTCCCACTTACTTCTTCTGCTACTTTCTGTTTTTCTCCATCGCCCACTCTTTTCCCCTCTTGGGAAATTTTGGAGACCTCCTGATCCAATTTGTGCTTTCTGTCATTATGTTTATACTCTAAGAATATCAGGCTCAGACAAGCAATCACAGGTTCAAAAAAAGAAATGAAAAATAAACTGCATTTCTTTTGATTAAAAAATATGAGGTATGTAAAAAAAAAAACTGTAACCGAGAAATGCAGTCTAGTTATACCTTGCTCGCTACTTATCATAAGCTCTCCATATCAAATGAATAGGGAAAAATATTAAAAGATTTAAATTGTTAAAATTTATTCTATGAATTTGTAGTTTTATAAATTGTGTTTGAGTATCACACGAGTGCATGTAACATCCCTGAAACACACACATGCCTGCTTGAACTACTGAGAATGGCAAAATAACAAAACTATAAAACTATCTTTGGATTTCCATGAAACAGCATAATGATTCACTCCTTTTCCTTTCCAAATGGGATAATAATAAAAATAGTTTGCAGGCATTCTCCAATTTTTAATTAACTCTTAATGACTGTGAGAACTCTTTGTATATCTAACTTAACTGACAATAAAAAAAGCAACCTAAGGAATCAAGAGAAATTTAGTTTTCATAGTTTCACACAATATAAATAAAATGCATTTGTATAAATGACTTTGGTGATTGCTTCTGGAAGTTATCTCTCAAGTTAACAAAAATACTCCTGGTCGAGCACTAAGGTTGGTACATAACTTTACTATCAATAGTTGTTCCGAGGCCTTAATGCACATCTCTATCTGGGACCATCAGCGGCAAACACGGTGCTCCATGATATAAATCAAAAGGCTGTGGGGGTGCACCCAAGGACTCACTGTTCACAGGGAGTTTTTATTCCTAATCACGGAGCACACTCCCGCCCATCCATTCTGTGGCTCCAGCCCAGAGAGGAGGGTTTCACTCTCCCCCATTTTGCTAATGACGGTACTGTCGTTCATGGGCGAGAATGTTCAGAGAAAAGTTGGCTGCAAGTTTAAATCAACAGCAGCAATTTCACTCTAAATTATTGAGGATGTTTCTGGCATATATTCTACCTGCCAAACTAAAAACCCTAGCAAAACTGTAAAAGTAAAAGATAGGCAGGGATAAAATCCTCAGTGTACTCACGAATACCTGTAGGTGAATTTTATGGAGTGGTCACATCCAGATGACCATAAATATCTTCTTATTGCCTATTTTCCAGATGGCTAGTAACATTTCATTGTTGAAAAACAACTGCCTTACACTATCTTATTTTTTTAGACAATGTATTTCCAAGTTGGGACATAATTATAGAAACTATAATTAAAGAATTTTGTAAGATGCCGCTTATTGTGCTCAATCATTGATGGAAATTGAAAGAACAAATATTTCCCCAGAATTAAAGTTTACATAATTAGCTGAGAGGTTGCGTAATATACTGTAGAGATTTTGTGCAGTGTACCCACATCTATGATCAGCAGTGGTGGTCAAGTCCTGCTCAGATGACTGCCTGCTGAAAATAACACCAACAAGGGTGCTCTTGGATCCCAGCAGAAGAGACTTCCACCAGGGACTTTTTTTTTAACCTTATGTTTCAATCGCAGTTGACATTCAATATTACTTTTATTACTTCAGCTGCACAACGTGGGAAGCAGAGAAGTATATAATTCACAAACGGATCCCCCAATGTTTCCAGTATCCATCTGGCTTAATCGTGGTGACTATAATCATGAAAATTCCCAGGAATTGATGTTCATGTCACATCCCAGTTAAAAGACATGATCTATGCACTTCCTGTACCTCTGTTCTAATGGGAGATATAAGCCAGAGTCTATCAGAGTCTTTGGAAGCAGACAATCAAAAAGGAGACAGTTTTCCAAAGAACCGTGAGGACGCACCATGGAGGAAGCCTCGGCCCATGATTCCTGGCCCAACTCCTGAACGCCTGTCCCCGCCACACTTCCATGTCTCCCTCTCTCTGTTCTCTTTCTAGTTCTCTTATTCCCTTCATTTAGGTGAAAGCTCTAGATTTTTATTCAGTAAGGATTAAGACCTTTAAAAAACTTTCCTCTGAATTCCGATGCTTTCATTTCTCAGGTGCAATCTTTGCTACTTTGAAAATAGCTCTCTGACAGGATCCAGAATGAGACACCAGGAAGAAACGTGACAAGCTGGACTTTCTGCCACTTTCTGCCTCACCTCAATCAGGGACTCCACATAGAGGCTGGAACGTGTTTCTATGGTTAGAACCAATAAAATAGTGGGACCCGTGGAGAGCCAATTAGTGATTCCATTTCTCGTGTCCCAAGACCTCACACCCTACACTGTGTAGTCCTCAGAGCCTTAAACGCTGCTTCACGGCCATCCCCTGGGCAGATGATTACAGTGGTCAAAGGAATCTGAAAGTCATATGAAGAGTTGCTAAATGCACTCAAGATTCAAGCAACTCCAAAGGTCAGGGATGGCACTAATGGAAATCTCAGGCAGAGGTGATCATCTGGACTTGGACAGTCGGCCTGAGCATCTTGTCCCACAAGCCGATGCTGGCCAAAAAGAGGAACTAAAAACCTTAAAATGTTGCACTGACTTTGCAATACCTTGAACTGTTTGAACTGTTCCTTTCCATACCTTCTGCTAAATCCAAACTGACCAACCACCAATCCCTGCTTAACTAGGGCCCACGTTTCCTGTCTCTGTACCTTATTCCTGAAATAACACAACTTCCAATTCCTCATAGTTTCCAAGAATTTCAACAGTAAAGGATTCTTGGAATTAAACTAAACCATGACTAACTTTCCTCAATCCTGTCTTATAAATACTTTAATCTACTTGCTCCCTTGAAACAGTCAACTTTACCTGTTTTCATGGTGCAAGGTTTTAATAAAGACTTGAGGCAATGGCTGGCTTTGGTCTTTCTCCTTCTACATTTAATTTGAGATAACTCCCTGTTAAGTATTTCTTAGAAAAGGGACCATATGAGGTTCTAAGATTTGCTTTCAATGGCCCTTAAGCTAGTGAGCAGTTCAAGAATTACAGTGGCTGCAGTTGTAAGACCTTCAATTACATGTTTAATGAAGACCCAGACAAAAGCTTCTGGGTCAGCCTGAGGGACAAAAGAGGCCATGCCAGTGTGAACTTCTGACTTTCCCCATCGGAATTCAGAACCTCATTTTCCTGTTCACCCACAGCACTGGCTCTGCCACCTCCTGGGAACTGATCGTGGTTAAAAGAAGCCACCTCTCCAAAGCTAGACTGTCTCCCCGGTATAATCCACATCCGGCAACGTGATGCCAGATTGCAAAGACCCAGACTGAAACCTGGCCCTCCTAGTCCTTTTTGCCCTTGGTTCTTGGCCTTCACTACCTACTTGGCTATTATCTGTAAAATTCATAAAAATGTCTGAAGTCTGTAACAGGATTTTGGGGAGGGATTCAATTCCCTAGGTACCGATGGTCTTTTGGGAGATTTGGACATAGCTCTTACTTCATGCCACATCTTTGGCATCCTTCCCACTCCCATCCATACATGTTAATTGAAAAATAATAAGTAAATACTGAACTGTGGTGTATTTTAGGCAATTAGCACTTTGGAGAGGTTTCAAACCATGCCAAACTTGTAAAAGAAAACCAGTGTGCCTAAACGGCCTTATAATCCACCAGACCCTGTGATTGTTAAATATCATAAAGAACTAATAATCAATATAACTCTACTCCAACAACACAAACAGCATTGTTGACTGCAGAGAGCGCCCCTAATTATACAGTAGTCAAGTCATGGGGAAAACCATAAAAAGCTAGGCCATCAGGCCTTGTCTCAATTTTTAATGTTTATGGGGAAAAAAAACAAACTTAACTGAAACCATATTTTGAATTCACTAAGATAAATGACCCAATTTCCTTTCCCAAATCAAATTAGGCAAATTTGCAACATCTGCCATATGTTTAAGTTTTGCATATCATACTGTGAAAACAAGGAGGCATTGGAAGGTGCTGGCGTTGAATGGGATGGGCCAACAATAAAATCTGGGATTTATAAAAATAAAAGATGCATAAATTTCAACAGGCAAACAAAATAACACAGAAAAAAAGGCAAAGTGGTGTCTTTATGATGACAACGTGCACTTATTGTTTGAATAAGTGAGGAGAAAAATGTAAGCTATGAACATAAGGCATCGTGATGTAGGACCAGAAAAATTAACGTGAGTTACAAAGAACATACATATCAGAAGAAAGAAGGAAATGTTACCTTTTAAGGAGATAGGAGGACTAATGCAATAAGTGGCTGAAGGCAGAATTTATATTTTGTGTTGGTCTTAAACAACAGAACTAGAGGCATAAAAGGAAAAAGGACTGAACTGAATTTTGAGGACAACAGTCCTAATTAATGTCAACCTTGTTTTTTTCAGCATTAGTTCTGGAAGAATAATAACAATCCTAAGAATAACACTGAGCACAAAGAATTACATCAACAGTTCGTTCATTACTGACACTCTTTCAATGGCCAAGTACCTAAATAAAAGTTTATTCTTTCTTTTTAAAATTCCAACAACTCAATAAATTATAGTAATATCAACGACGGAATTGAAATTGACATAGTTTAGGTTATTCGCCACTTGTCCAAATACTGTTTACAAGGTGAAAATGTACACAATCATGTTCCACTATGTCACACTTAATATGAGTTTGGGATGCCAAATGTTTTGACATCTGGAATGCCAAATTTAAAAATCATAACAGGTGCTAAGGACTGACTTAGAAAATGAATTACTGATCAATGCTTTCGTATAAAATGTAAAACTCCCTAATAACTTAAATAGGACTTGCTAAGTATATATTTGTATTTATTTCCAGATTATCTTTTCAAGTTAAGGTAGAATCAGAAATATTTCAAAACTATGTATTAGTGACTTAACTTATTTAATGATGTATAATTAACATATAATAAACTGCACAAATTTAAAGCATGTATATAAATTTTGATATATGTATACAAATATAAGTCCATCAGCACAATCAAAATAAAGAAGATATAAATCATTCCCCAAATTCCCTTCTGAATTCTTTTGTACCCCTCCTCGACCCTTTGTCACACCCCAACACTGTCCCCAGGTTGGCGATCTGTTTTCTCTTTAGGTATTAGAATTTTACGTAAATGGAATAAAGTATACACTTATTTTTATCTTTTTCACTCAGCATAATTATTCTGAGACTGATTCACATTATAGCATTTATTAATAGGTCATCCCACTTGTGGCTGAGTCATATTCTATTATGTGGCTGTAACAGAGTTTATTAATTCACCTGCTAATGGACACTAGGTTTTTTCCAGCTTTTGTCTATTTCCTGTAAAGCTGCTATGAGCATCTATGCACAGTACATCATATACTAATAGCGACTGATTACTCCTGAGTAAACACACAGGAGTGAATCAGCTGGGTCATATGGAAGGCATACATTTAGCTTTGGGTGACATTCTTCTACAGAGTACTTGTACCATTTTGCATGCCCACCACTCCCTCTCCCCATCCTCTCCGATACTGGACATGATAAGCCTTTCAATTTAGCCATTCTAATAGGTGTCTAATAGGTGTCTAATAGGTGTCTAGTAGGTGTCTGGCTGTGTCTCACTAGGGTTTCAATTTGTATGTTCCCAATGTATAATGATATAGAGCATCTTTTCACGTGCTTGTCTCTTGAGTATCTTCTTTGTTGTAGTTTTTATTCAGATCTTTTGTCTACCCTTGAATTGGGCTCTTTGTTTTCTAAATTGTTGAACTTTGATAGAGCTTTATATATTCTAGCTACAGGTCCTTAATAGGGTATATAGTTTGTGAATATATTCTCCTATTCTTTTGTCTTTTTTGCTTGTCTTAATCTCTTAGCCACGTCTTTGGAACAGGACACAGTTTTAATTTCAAAGCATTCCAGTTGAACGCTTTCTTCTTTGGATTATAGTTTTGGTGACTTATCTAAGAATTCCCTCTGTTCCAGTGTTTCTATTTCTCTTTTCTCTTCTTTTAAGGACACTAATCATATTGAATTATTTTAGCTTTTAAAAATGTTTTGATCCACCTCTTTTTAAAAATAAATTTCCTAGATATTCTAATACATTGATTTTTCAAGTGTAGTTATATCTATAAATCTTCCTCAAAAAGAGCTATTTTATTTGTACTTAATATCATTTAATACATAAGCAGCTTCAAAAATAATCACCGTTCCATTGAATCAATTCATAAATAGTTGTCAATTGCAAAAAGCCAATTCAAATTGAAAAATAAATAAAACTAATGGCTTAGAAAATAAAATCTGAAGCTGGAGGTTCAGTTTCAGTGAGATGTGATTGTTTGGACAAATAATGTCTCAACAGATTATGTTCTTTCTACTTCTCTACTCTGTTTTGTAGATGAATTGGTTTCATCCTCAGGCTAGAGTCTCTTAGGCGCAGAAACAGTTGTAATAGTTTCCCTGAGCTTAAACTGGGAGAAATGCCATTCTAAACCATGTGTTAAAATTAGTTGGAGTTGGATTTCCAAAAGAAATGAGGGGTATCGTTATACCAAGTGAAAGTATTCTTATAACAAATAGTATATCATTGATGTTTCCTGATGACAAATCAATTGCTGATATCTTAAGGCAGCAATTTAACAAGGAGTGATATAAATCTATTATTAATAATTTGGGAGCCAATCACCAGGAAAGGTAAAACGCTGAGAGGACAGTGGCTGTGATCCCTTACTCCGTGGGGTAAGGGAACTGTGCACAGGGCTCAGGGAGAGAGCTGCTGTCCACTACAAACTCTCCTTGACTCTCGCTTCATCACCTGCCGTTATTATCTTACCAGGTCCAGCTCAGCAATCCCCGAGCACAGCCCCGGCTCAGATGTGCTTAATGCCAGGACTCGGTGGTGGGGTGACTGAACGCCGCTATTTTCACTCCAGTTCCCCTGGTCCCGCAAACCCAGGACCCACGAACCTCCTGAGCGGTGTGTGGCAGCCACTGGCCGAAAGCCTGTGGCAAATATGAGCACCGGGGTTTGACAAATGTTTGTTGAACTGTTAAGGAGAATTGCTCAAAAATGGAAGGGAAAAACATAATATTCATGTATACTACTGAAACAAAAAACTAAGGCATAAAAGATCAATAATATAACTTCCGTTGTGAGATGGTTATTGTATTTTTTTGATACCGGGTAAATCAAGTTACTCATTTATAACCCTCTTTGTCCTCTCCCCCCCAAGTAGTCAGGTTGACGTCAACCGAAAGCGTTTTATCAACAGCAGGCTGACGAAACCGCAGTGAGGAGCAGAAGGAGCGCAAATGCTTCTGAGAAACTATTAATGCAGAACAGTTGAGACGGGAAACAGATTTGTTCAGGTCTTTGAGCGTGACTTTTGATTCCAGAGAATATTGCTTATTTTCATTGGACAGGAACCCACAGACTAAATCATTTTAATTATAAAAAGCTGGATAATATTTTATATCCAAATTAAAATGTATAGTCAAATGTCCAATAATGCTGAATGAGTTAAATCACCTGACAAGGAATAACCTTTTCTCAGTTCTTTGGGTTATATTCTTACATTTCATGATAGCAAAACTCTATATGATATGCTAGGTTAGTACTTAACAAATGGAGCTAGCAAATAGTTCTAACAAATAGAACTATTATTGATATTTATGGAATTTATCACTAGGAGAGGTTAAAAAAGACGGCAACAGTTGTAGACAAGGTGTGAATATGGCATCATGGTTCTTGACACACGGTAGGCATTTAATACATATTTTATGAATAAAGGAATGGATGTAGCATATGAAAAAAATATTAAATGTTGACACTACCATCCTACTTGCTGAAATTATAAATTAGGATGCTGCATTTATAGAACAGTTATCTCTTTATTGCCAAGAGTTTTAGGCAGAAGTATAAATTTCTCTTTCATCAAGTTAAATTTAATTTCTGTTTCTAAATTGAATTTTGACTCCTGCAGTCAGAAGGATTAAATGCCAGAGGTTACCAGGGGGAGGTGATGGACCCCCGCGTCTCCAGAGGCAGATGCTCTCTGTCCCAGGATGCTCCGGGGTTCGGCGGAGGCTGGCCTGGGGTGGGCAGAGGTCTCGGGCTGTCCGGGCTCCAGCGCTGTGCTTGCTGGCAGGCGCAGAGCGTTGTCAGAGGTGAGTTAGCTTTCCTGTATCACTCAGCCTCGATTCATCATCCCAGAGTTTGGCTGCCAAGTGGGTGTGCAGTGATAAACATTCATTTTAATTAGGGAAAGATTACACATCACCACAGGAAAAAAAGGGAAAGTTTCCTTACTATCCTTCCTCCATCTCTCCCCTTCCACACAGAACTGAGTCCGCGAAACATATATGTTTCGAAATAAATGTAATATTACTGGCCCTGTGCTCTGGAGAACACTGACTCATACAGACGATGTTTCAAATACAGCAATATAAAACCATCTTTATGAAAGTTTTCAAGAGATGAGGAGAAATGATTCCAATGATTTTGCAAACTTCTTGAATGAGAAGCCTGGGTTTTATGGTATTTTTTAATCCACAGTAGCTATATTGTTAAACACAATGATATATTTTTAAAAGCTTAGCAAATATTTGAATTTTGTATATGTTTGAATATTTTAATAGAGGTTAAGAAGTATTGTATAGAAAAAAACACACATCCATCATTTAAAAATGGTTACTGTAACCATACTAAGTCAGTTAACGGCAACTGGAACCATTAAATTTACTTTTTGACATGCTGTTTTTCTGTGATAAATGTGTGTTTTCTGTGGCAATCACTATACTTGGATTCATGCTAAAATGAAATGCGTTCTGCTTGTGTAGGCAATACATTGCATACAATTTTCTGTGTTACCCCTTCTCAATCTTAGTTTATAAAGTGGTCAAATGAAGACACTGATATCAAGTAAGTAGGCAAATATTTTGAAATTAATAAAATGTATTTAATTCAGGAATGGTCACAGTGTGATTAATATCATTTCTAATGAATAATACATGTTCAAGAACAATACTAGGTGCCCTGATAAATATGACTTCTATTCTATTTAAGACTGACATTTTAAAACTTTAGTCTGTTTAAGAACGCACCTTGGAAATATTTAATCTATTATTATATCTCTTCCAAACTATTAGACATAATTTGGATTGGTTCATCCAAATGGAATGCTAAAGAAAACAGTCTTAGCAGAATCTGTTGGAGACACGCCTCATGACTAAGCCAATTTCATTTAAAAAATGCATCCCATTGTAGTACATCAGAGTACCAATATCAGAAAGCACGAAATCTGCACGTGCATGTGATTCGTAACACCCTCTTTCAACTGAATCTTTGTGAAATGAATTGACTTTATGGGTAGATTTCCCCCCCTCTTTTAGTCACCTAGAAGTGTTATAATTAAGCTCATTCAATATTTAACTAGTAGTCTTTAACCTAAAGTTCCAAGGGGGAAGAAACACATTATAAGTCAAAAGACTTAATTATATTTGAGTTCTGCCAATAATTTAACGTGTCCATGTTAAAGAAGTTGCTACATTTTCCTGGACCGGCACTTCCTCACATGTAACAAGAGAGAGTCTCATGGTTCGTCAGAGTAACGATCCCGTCTAATAATCTATGACCCTTTGTAGGATCGAACTTCTAGCACAGTAAAATTTTAAGACATGATCTAACAACCCCATTTTCAATTAAAGGATGATGCTAGATAGGAGAGTGGTGGGAAAGTAGAGAACTAGGGAGGCAGACAGGAAGGAAAGGGAAATGGATGAATGGATAAAGGGACAAATGAACAGACAGATGGCAGATGGGTGGCAGGCAAATGGATGAATAAAGAAAAAGATTAGAAATAGAGAAAGTGAGAGGAAGGGAGAGAGAGAGAGCTGGAGGCAGGGAGAGAGAGAGAGAGAGAGCAAGAGAGAGAGACAGAGAGAGACAGAGACAGAGAGACCACAATATGTTAAGGTCACATTTTGGAAAAAGTAATCTTAGTTTTCCATTCTTATTTTCAATTGGATGGAGATTTACTTTTCTCCTTGAGTCTCAGTTTTCTATTCTATAAAATGGAGATAGTATATCCCATAGGGTTAGTCTGAAAATCTCAGGTAATATATCTAAAGCAACCAGCATAATTCTTGGCAGCGTATTTGTATAACATTTACATAATTCAAACCTTTTATTTTTCAGCTATCTCCTCTGCATCTTTCATTCACATCATAACAAAAACTCAGAATGAGTTATAATTTAAGGAAAATATTTAAAAGCCAATTAATGCCTGATGCAAGGCATTCTTCAGTGACCAATTAAATGCCATGTGAAATAAAGCAGCGAAGTTGAGCTTCTGGAACAGAGTTCCCCTTTGGACAGCAGCCACCACTGGAAATCTGCAGTGAGAGGTCCGGACCCAGTAAAATTAGCTCACATAAGTTATATGTTCAAGGGGGCCAGAGCTTAGGAAACACATGTTCTGAAGAAGCACATCACCCAATTGTTACCACAGCGAGCACTGCAGGCTTCTTCACACTCCGACACTGTGCTGTCGATGTTTTCATCAAGGAAACATTTGGAGCTTCACAAAGTCCTGTCTTTTGTAGGTGTCTCCTTGCTAAGGATTTTCAGGCACCCTTCTAGGAGCTGTGAACACGAAGCCTCATTTCTTTTATTTGTATTGTTTTTCTGTTTGTGATCTGAGTGCCACCTGCCTTGGAATCTTTCAAAGTTGTTACTAAAAATGCCTTGTCATGGGCCATATCCAGACACGGAATCAGACTTTCACAGAGGAATGCTCCGAGAGCTTGGAATTTTAAACCAACTCTCAATGGGAATTTCATTTGCAAGGTTTTAAGAAGTGCTTCCTTTCTGGAGTTCGGATGATATAGAGGGAAGAACACTAGGCCAAAAGTTAGAGACCCAAATTACATTTGCATAATCCGATTCTATAAATATCTCTAGGCCTTTGTTGACCAAGGTGAGCCCAGTATGCCACGCCAGCGGGGACTCCTTAGATAGGAATAATTAAGCTACTTCAAAAGCAATAAACAGAAACTCTTCTAGGTAAAACAAAACATGCGATTGTTAAACTTGAGTCTATTTTCTCATCTGTGATGGCAGCCTCAGGGAACTCTAAGGTCATTTTCTGTTTGATATGGAATGATTCCAGAGCATGAATATAGTTAACTTATTAACATTCACTGTCTTTCTATGAGTAAAACAATTCAAACTACTGCTAGCCAAGGGAATCAGCTCAGATGATGACCCGTAAATGTTCATCTCTGCAGCCAAACTTTTAGGCATGCAGAATGATTCTGATGCGGGCCTCCCACACTCACCTGGGGCAAAGGCAGAAACCTAGCATCATCAACCATCACCACAACGCGCAACACGCTTGTCTGGAATACACCAAGGAGGAGGGAGAACAAGAGAATTATGCCTTGTTAGAAGGTGAAGGAATCTCACTTTAAAATAAACGTTCATTCCTTCACTCTTTCGTTCTTACTAAAGTTCTTTAGTTACTAAAGAACTAAAATATCGTTAGTTCTTACCAGAAGTCAGACATCACCCTCCCAGAGGTTAGAGATGCAGTAACTAAGACAGGGGCCAGTTGTCTTGGAGTATAAGCTGTTCTGATAACACTTAGGCATTTCAGACTCAACTTTATGGTTGTCTGGCTGCCCGCAAATACCCACACTACACTATCTCATCTTTTCATACCCACAGATGAACATCGACACGATATATACTCACTACGGTGACCTGATTTATATGTGTGCATGGAGGGTGGGGGCAAGAGAGAGAGAGAAGTAGGTTGTGGTGCAGCAAGGAGGAGCCATAGGGACATGATCCACCATAAAGAAGCCACCTAGTAAGACCCTTGGTGGCTCTGGGGGAGGGAGTCCTCTCCAGTGAGCATTTGGCTGCATTTTGCTCTTGTCATTCCAGCTGCCCAGAACACAGCTGAGAAGCTGGAATTGGAGCACCGTGACCATTGGAAGCTGGAATTGGAGCAGAGTGACCATTTGGAGACACACTAATTCATCATAGCTGTGCGGAAAGACAAAAGGATCGTGGACAGATGGCCTTCACACTTGCCACCGTTTATGAACAATTATTACAGGCCTGACTGGCAAGTTTCAAACTGTATGATGACCAAGACCTTCATGAACAAGATCTACCAACGAAAGGTGTGCCCGTACACAACAGAAATCCAGGAATTTTATCTGGGGACACTTGCCCCTTTAACACACACAGACATCCCTTGGGTGACTATATCTTAAGAGAAATGTGTGAATAGGATGATTTATGACATGCAGAGTGGTTTGAGATGTGTTACAACCCTTCACTTTGATTCAGAATCCACAATGAAGACTAAAATACAGCTTCAAAAATAAAATACTCTGCCTAATATAACTAAAATATATCTTATTTATAATGTCTTTATTGCATATTTTTCCATTACCGTTTATCCCCCTTATACCCTTTCCCACCTCTGCCCACCCCCCTGCCCCTACAATCACCACACTGTCTCCTGTAGCCAGGAATCCTTTTTCTTTTCTGTTCGATCCCTCCCTCTCCAACCCCCAGGGCTGTCACTTAGAGTTATACTACGTAAACTACACTTTTATATTTATTGAGTTAAGTTTCCCTTCATAAGTGAAGATGACAATTGTGTATTGATAGGCTCTAATGACTCCCAACCACGGAGATTATGCCTTATCATTTCAGTGCTTATTATTTTATTAGAGAAATTCTCTACGAGACTAGCAGCAGGCTCATCAAAAAATGTAAGACTCCGAAGAGAACAGTCAGAGTTCAGTTTTGCTGAACGTGGAAGGGGAGACAGCCCGGTAGCACTGGGTGGCCCACAGGCCAGCTAAGGCCTGTAATCTAACCCCACTCGTCAGAGAGATAAGCTTGATAACCGGAATTAAAGTTACACTACTCAGCATTTATAAATTCTTAATTATCGTCATTCATATTCATCTTCCAAGAAAGCTCCCAACATATCTAAATAACTATTCAATATGCACATATGTTATTTCCCTCATGTGTTATATCAAATAATTGGGCATATACTCCATATGCCCAGAGCACTTAATACATCAAAAGGCATCATTGAGCAGATGGGAACTGACAACTCTTCATTACTTAGTCCTCTAAATCGCTACATACTACTTAATTTAAGGACATACACTTTCAAACATATTAGTCAGGTAAGGTACACTGTAGGGCCCTAATAAATAACCAAACCCTCCAATCTCTGTGTCATAACAAAACAAACACCTTCGTTTCTCACGCACACGTTATCTCCAGTAGGTTACGCTGTTCTTCTGGGTGGAAGCTCAGCGATCCATACGGATGGAGTCACAAAGCTGTGTAACCTCAGCAGAAGACCTCCACGTTCACTGTTTGGGGGAGAGAATAGCAGGGGGACCTCTGCTGTTTGCTCCGGATGTAACACACGATGCTTCCTTCCCCATCCACTGGCCGGGACTCTCCACGGACCCTGCCTAACATCACAGGACCCAGAGAATGCCATTTTCTGCCCTAAGACGTGGTTACCAGTAATTTCTATTCTCCAAAGGAAAAAAAAAGGTTTTTTTAACTTTCTTTCTCAATGTGTCCATATAATTGAATAATAGGACAAGACTCATTTGGTGACAAGTAGAAGTCCTGACACTGAACTTGACCAAGGAGTCACAGCCATCAGATTTCTAGGCTTGGTTCTTACTCTAGCTACTGTTGAGCAAATCACTGTGGATGAATCTCCATTTTTCAACTGGAAATTGAGAGTTCGAGGTGAAAAATTCCTAGCATTCTTTCCGGTGCTGAAACTCTTTGGGGACAGCAGGCAGGCGTCTGGCTGGCCATCTTCCCATATTGAATATGTATCAGAGAACAGTGAGGACCTGTTTACCGTTGACAGCAACGCTGCAGGCTCACGTCCCTGGGAGAGAACGCACTTTGGTATTCAGCATGGCTGAAATGTATTACAATATTTATTGCCTTGGAGAAATGTATTCTGTTCCAGGCTTGGAATGTTATTTCTGCTAATCTAACCCCTCCTCTTTGCTTTCAGCTAGATGAAGGGTAGCATTAATCTTTTGGGAGGAGCTGTGTGGTGTTTTTCTATTACAGCCTCCTGTAGAATGCCAGGCCCTGAAATCCATCAGGATAACAGACTGGAAGCTGGAGTCTATGTTGCCTGTAAATTGGCCTCTCCTTGGAGAGTGGAATGGTTTTATAAAGAAATGCAGAGGATGTTTTTAAAGAAACTAGTACAGGAGAAACTTAGATGTGTTGTGCCAAAGAAATAAAGGCAGAATAAACATATTGCATTGGCCAAAAAGTCCCTTTAGTTTTTTCTGTAAAATAAAAGACATTTTTCATTTTCACCAATAACTATTGATTTGGACATTTTGAGTATGTTAGTTATCCCCCATGTATAACATTGATTGTGCTCAATTAATATCTCAATTTGATTGCTATCAATTTCAACTGGTCTACCTGACCATGGAGCGTTGTCCAGCAAGAAATCTCTAGCACAAAACTTCGCAAACTGTTGACACATTCAATCAGAGCACCGAATCTAGACACTGCACAAGTCTTTTTTTTCTTGTGTTTCAGTTGCATTTCTACCTTTCTTGAAATGGTAAAGCATAACATGGCTAAAATGTCACGTATTTTCTTCCATCTTCAATATTAAAATGGCTACACAAAAATTCACCAATTTTGGTAACTTTTTTTAAATGCACACTAATATGACAGCTGTCACGATACAATCTAACAAAATGGCTTCAAATAAAGTTAAAGACAACTAAGCACTACTACAGCCAGCTTACAGGAAAAAAACAAACAAACTTGTTGGCCAGCCCAGTACAAACCAGGTTTCTCATTCCGAGACAGCCTAAGTGAGGCGCCAGCAGCTCACGGAGCTGTCGCTCACCCTGCTTGTCCAGGCAGCACCCAGAGCCACGGTGCCTCCAGCTCTCACTCCATCTCCCCCTGACACTCTGAATCTCAGCCTGGGTAGGATACAGTTCTGTAGAGAAAAACCCCACGTCCATTATCAAATGGAAGTAAAATACATGAGATCCAGCTCTAGCGGGTCCTAAAGGCACAAGAAAGTAGCGTGAGTAGATGGTTTAAGTTCTCGTGTCCCCTCCTCCACTACAGTCTGCCGGTGAAGACTGTGTGAACCGAACCACTCCCCGCAGAAGACAAATGGCCGGGCCTACTTTACGGAAGAGTCTGCGTGCTGTGCTGAGGCCCCTGGTTCTTTCTATGTCCGTGGGAGGCACGGTCCAAGAAACAGCCTATATGAATTAAGGTGCAGTGGCTGATAGCTTAGTAATGGAGGGAAAGAGGAAGAGGAATCATTACTAGAAAACGAAAGACGAGGAAGCTCAGGGAGGAGGGATGGGAATAGAACTCTCTGAATTAGCGGAGAATGTGAATAGATGCACCATGCAAATGCTCGCCAAGGAGAAACCTTGGCAGAGAAGCCGCATAGTAATCAGACGGGCCGTTGACCCATTTGTGATGCTGTTTCCCCCACCAGCTGCCCCGACTTTGCTGGATAGGGAGATGATGAAAGCAGCCACTGTGATAGGTATGGGGGTGCCCATGGGTTCCGTGATGTGGGCTTCTGCTCGCACAGCCAGTCTGGCCACAGTCACTGACCAGAGTCTAACGTGCCAGTAACGGTGATCGGCTTTGAGCCCTTTTAAGGCTACGTGTCCCAATCAATTCACCATAGGCGACTGGATCCCGTGACAACTCAAGCAGACTTCTGCTAATCTGCTGACTCATTTTCACTTGCTGGGGCATCTCCCGTCACCCAGCCTGATACCCTGGACACCGAGTCTGCCGTGGGATTCCTCAGGCCTGCCTCCCAGGGCCCTGGCTACTGAGACCAAGAGTCCTTGAGAATTCAAGTTCTACTCTTCCAAACTGAAGAATAATGGGCTGACCAGCTCTCAGAAAACACATCTAAACACAAAAAATAAATAAATAAATAGTAAACCACCAGTTTTGGCTACTTAAACCATACTCTGCCTTAATGTGAAGGTTACCTACCCTCTTTATCCCCTCCAACAACAATAAATCATTTTTTCCTAAGACAAAATCCTCTTAATTACTGCCTTTGGGACAAAGGAGGTTCTGGCCTTGAAGCCATAGCTGGGAATTTGACAACAGAGATCTGGAAAGCCAGCTCTCATTATTTAGGATTATTCTACAGCACGGGATGGGTCTAATTTCAGTGAATTATTCTGGACAAAGAGGTAAGTAGCTGGGTAAATATTTACATGGTTTTCTATTCTCAGGAATCTTACAGTTTTGCCCTATTTCCATCTGTTTGCTCTATTTCTTTATTGGAAAGAGATAAAATTCCATTCTCATTCCTGTCTTTAATCAGTGTGTATCACTCACTTCCAACTCTGCTTGAGTGGTGTTGGGATGTTCACCCGTTCTCCTGGGAAAATTGCAGAAATGATACAAACACACAATTGTCCACACACATGACATGTAAGTAAAGCAGCTATTTGCTTTGGGACGATGGAGATGAACATAGTAAAAATTATAATGGAATAAATTTCCTCACATACTTAGAACATTTTATCTTTAAAGGAAAGCAACTAGATACTGTAGGAAATTTCGGAAGGGTCACCTCTGTATGATGGGTCCCATTGAAATTGAAGTTTGAATCTTCAAGAAGAAATGTGCTCAAGATTCTAAGTTCCTGTGGTATATTCCAATACATCTATATTGTCTAAGTCCTTTACTCTGGATTGCAGCAATATGTAATATTAGAGAACAGGTATACATAAATATGCAAACTTGAATTACAGTAACTAAGAGTATAAAAAACAAGTCCTTTGAACATTTCAAGGGACTTACACTATTCCATTCAGTCACACATGCTAGTGACAATATAGTCAAATAAAAAACTTAGCATATGCATAAATTTGATTAAGACCCCCCTAAATATAAAGTGCATTTCAAGCTCTGCCTGTAAACCTACATATACATTTCAACCTTTCCTAGTTGCACAGGACTTGAAAATATTGGATTTAGACACCCAACATTTAAAATGTATTTTTAAGATTGCCACACCCACCCTTCTTAGTTCATAAATATGCAGTTATTCCCATTACTGCGAACTTTTCCTTGTTTGTCCACGACTCTATCATTCACAAGACAAATCAAAACAAACAACAAATGATTTTTTAAAAATGCCACAGTCTGCTTCCTGACGGGCCCTGGCAGTGACAGAGCCTCCTCCTCCCTCGCACCTACCAGGCGAGCCCCATGCCTGGCACCAGACCTGCAGTGCGGGTCGGAAACAAGATTAGCACGCCAGTATTCGTGGGAGCAATCCTTCTTTCTCCACAATAATTGGGTTTCATAGTAATAACACAGCTCAGTAAATTACATATGTCCAATGCAATATATTATCCACATGTGTGGAGGGTGTGGGAAAATCCCAAAATAAGTTACCACGAGGAAGCAGTAAAGTGCTGTATTCTGTCCTGCTGTTACCGCGGGCATAACATTTGCTCTTCGGGGGCAGATTACCTAGAGGTGGACATAGAACCGAGCTGGTCCTGTCCAGTCTTGGACACCAGGTATGGGATGGGAGATCATAAGAAGGAATCTCTTCTGACACAGCTCACTATTTTCAGACTATTCAGATACAATTATGAAAATAACAGCAGCAAAATGTTCAAAGTAAGGTTTTGTTACTATCTTGCATGATCAATCTATATAACTGACTTAAAAACAAACTAATTTTAATCCAGAGTAAAAAAAACAGATTAAATTTATTTTAATCATTGGCTTTCTTCATAGATAACATATTTTGCAAATTTTTAAAAATACAGATGTTTACCTGGCTGATGTAGCTCGGTGGATTGAGCACAGGACTGCGAACCAAAGGGTCGCTAGTTCGATTCCCACTCAGAGCACATGGCTGAGTTGCAGACCAGGTCCCCAGTAGGGGGCACATGAAAGGCAAGAACACATTGATGTTTCTCTTCCTCCCTCCTTCCTTTGCCCTCTCTCTAAAAATAAATAAAATCTTTTTTTAAAAAACGGATGTTCAAAAAAATCCTCTCTTTAGAAAATAACAGAACTCAGAATATCTACTTCTCTCAATTTTAGAAATAATTCCTGCTTTCAAGGTAACTTAAGAGCAGAAATCATGTTGATATGTTTAAACTGGTAGTCATTCCAAGCTCTTAAATGATGTAATGTCTAAAATTCAAACTCAAATACCATGATGTTATCAGCCACATTCAAGGGCAAGCTCTGAACAGAGGACTTGATGCTGTCTTGTGGCTGTGCCTTTGTTATTACTAGTTGGACTTTGGTCTGGGAGTGATGAAACAGCCCTCTTCATCATTCACAAAACTGGTCAATTTAGTCAGTTTAATTCAAAGGCAGAAAAAATAATGAACCTCTTTTGGGAAAAAAGAAAGCATTTTCATTTATTGTGATTTATTCTGCTTATTATTCTGGAGAAGAATTCAGACACAGTACAAGGGTATGTAGGCTATGATAGGCAGAGTAAGTTAAAAGTATGATTCATATAAAACAAACAGAATATGGGATGAGGACTATAGCTCTAAATCTTTACCATAATGAGCTACGTATCTGATAGAAACATGCAACTGTTTGATGTCTTAGTTATTTGGAAGACAGGGGGAAAGACCATTAGACAGAAATAATTGGGTAACTTGCACCTACATTCAATTGAATTTTGTCCAGGATTGACAGAGAGAGGGACAGGGCACAGGGGCAATGCAGTGTGTTCCCAAGGTTGGCAGGGAAGGGTTTCACACACAATCAGGTAGTCAAAGGAGACAAGGTGTCTAATGTGGTCACCCTTCCACTCTACAGAGGACAACAGGAATCATATCCAAGCAAGAAACGAGTTACATGAAAATTAATTTTTGATTGTAGAACTCATCCCTACAACCAGAGAGGTACCACTCACTTAGTAGAGTTTCTCCAAATAATAAATCAAACATTACAGTCACCCGTCCCTATCGCCTGAGAGTGTACATAGTTGATCCCAGTTCAGTTCCAGGACCTTCCATTTCTCAGCATTCTGTGTTGTTGCACTACCAGAATTTCCTAGTCACCATGATTAGAGGGGGAAACTGTTTGCAGCCAAACCGAGAGCAATACCAAATGTGAGCTGAGCTTGCACCAAAGAGGTGAACAACCCCACAGTGCAGTAAAGGTAAAGGGATCATTGAAAATTGTTTGTTGAAATACCGCTACAACACTCCTTTTGTTCCCTCCCCCACCGCACTTCCTGGAAAATTCTGTTTGCACAGTGATATTTCATCCACAGGTTGAAGTCTGATGACGTATCTGGAGAAATCACCTCTGTAGTAACCTCTACAAGGACTTCTCCCAAGTTCATAGAATGCATTGAGTTACCAAAACCCAACAGCGTTATGTTGTGGAGACCAGGTATTCTGAGAACCTCCCTGAGTTGTAAGTCAGGAAAGAGCTGATGGGTGAAAAGGTCCAACAACTCTGTACTCAGAGGAGAGTTCTGAGAGGCACGCAAAGTGCTTTCCCTCTCCTTTTCCCTCCTTCCTTTCCCTTCCTTTCACATGTGTCCACCACGTGAGATGCCATCAGAGAGGGGAGTCACATAGGGGCATCTGTGTAAGTACCACACATCAGCCGTCAGCTGTGATCTCCTTTGCTGTCACTACTACTGTCTTTACACTAGACGGTTGTTGAGTTCCACCATACCGTGGTGGTTCTTTTAATGGCAGTTCTTTCATATGACACGTCAGATGTCATATTTCAGGTGTTCAGCTGTGGCCTCTTCCAGGGTCTTCTAGGGGGAAGTACAGCTTGGTCTCCCCTCACCCTAATCCATGTCACTAGTGCCCGCACACTGATCAGGTTAGAGGGATCTTGGCGTGACCATCCAACCACCGCTGCATTTCCTTTTCTGGACTTGGGCATATAAATAACTGCTTTGTCTGCTTAGGAGTCCCTGAAAAGAGCATCGTTTGCCTGTCCTACCCACCAGGTAATCTCTCAAGGCCCCAGAGTCCTTCCCCTCGTACTGATGGCTTCCATGCAGGTCTACAGGTACTGATTGTCAGCAAATCATGATGCTAGACTTTGCTTCTGGCAGACAAGATAAGCTTCAGAGGAATCCAGGATTCCTATCTCCCACCCTGTCCATCAAGGTGGGGTAGGTGAAATGGATGAGATAGTATTATTTTACAAATACTTTTATCTCCTGCTCCAAGCCCTCTTCTGAGGTGCCCTTGTGTCCCCCCCCACCATGTGGCAAAGCCCACCTAGTCATTTGGGCATCACAGAAACTGGTGGCCCATTGCAATCTTTTTCTCTGGGAAATACTCCATGGTAAAACATCAAAAGGCTGTAACACAAGAAAATTACACAGAGTGTTGAGGATTGCATTTTTTTCCTCAAAAATCATCTCCTTCTGAAACAAGTAGAAAACATCGCTTCTTTGTGGGGGTAAAGAGAAGGGGGTAAACACCAGGGTGAGTGAGCTTTTCCTTCTACCAGATGTGCCCGTGGTGGGGGATGAGCCCTTTCGTGTGGTGCCAACCCCTGTACCTGGGCAGGCGCCTCTGAAATGACCACAGAAATGGTTTCCGTCACAACACATCATCTAGCACCTATGTTTCTGTCTTTCACGGTCCTGTACTTATCTACAAAGACTCCATCAGAGAGGGGAATGACAGGGGCATGCTGTCCTGCAAATACAGAGAAGCTGTCCAGATAGGAGGCTATTGTGCCATCAAAGCGAAAAAGAGAGATTCCAAAATAGAATCATGATTATGGCAATCCAGGGATATTTACAAGGTCATGAAGCCCAGTGGGATTGTGTTGAGGGAGAGGGCGTTATTACAGATGATGGTGAGATTCCTGAACTTCTGTGAGTGGGGACATAGGAGACACAGGCCCAGAACAAGAAGCGTGCAGTGGGTACAAGTTTGAAGAGATCAGGAAATGATGTGTTTACGTGTGCAGAGGCTGAGTTTGAGGCCCCGGAAGAACGCCCAGCGGGCAGTTTTAAATAGTGTCTGGGGTTCGTAAGTAGGTGTGACACGGACTTCATGATGCATGGTGAGAGCCATCTGCGAGGTGGCTGAGAAGATACAGCGTGGGGATCCCGTCCACAGGAAAGACAACATTTCAGGCAAGAGGAGAGAGAAAATATTAAATTGGTTTTGCTTAATATGATTTAATAATTTATATTTTGTATAAATATTTAATACATTTCTAACTATATTGCTTCAATTATTTAAAAACAGAAGTAAAATAAACGTGAGACTTTGCACTGTTGAGAAGTGGTGACATTAGGCAACAGAACGCCAGGCTCCAGCGTGATGAAACACACCGCAACCGTTAAGCACCACAGAGAAGGAAAAAGTAAGCAGAATGAGGACTAATAATTAATGGCTAACTTGCAAAAATAAGGCTGTACACCACCCCCACAAAGAATTGAGGAATACTGTGCAAATTAAAGAAGAAACCAATGAGAAGGGGCGTCGTGATATTTCTAGGACAATTCAGAGAAATGTTTCAAATTATTTTATGTTAGTTGCTGTCTCACCGGTTTTTAATGCACACCATAAAGAAAAGAGCGGCGAGATTATGTTCGGTGTCTTTGTTTATGTCTCTTGATGATACTGGTAGAAACTCTTTGATTAAAAAGAATAATCAAGGCAGATGTTTTAGATCATTATAGGCTTCACTTAATAGGGCCATGCTGATTTTTTTAACTGGTCAAATTGTTCAAACAAACTCCCTCAAAGATGCATGTAAAAATAATACATCTAGCATTTTAACATACTATGAGGAATTATAAATAATTCAACATTAACTTCACTGACTTAAAATCATAAGCATGTATTTCAGAAAAAAAATAATTTTTTAACCCATATGATCTCAGAGTATGTGAATATCTTTATTCTGCAATAGCATTTCAGGTTCATATACTTATCCTTAAGTATACAGAGTTGAGACCCTCTCAGCTCTTTGTATAGGCTGTTTAGGTCCACATTTACCTCCATGAGTAAGGAGTTAAATCAGTGACTATACACTGAGCACCTTATAAGTGAAACACGTCTTACGAACTATTATCAGATAACACTAATGGGAATATTTCTTAAGTTCCCAGGCCTGGTGACATTTCACATTATTTTAATTTGTTATTTCTGTTCAACAGTCTCAATCACGGACCTGGAGAAGGTTAAATCATATGTGATTAGCTGTTTCCTACCATAATCATGAATTTTTCATGTTGCTCTATAAGATGATGCTTTAAGAACTTCCCTCAAAAATATTAAATGACATAATTTTAGAACCTTAATATTTTACCGAAAAAGGACTAACATTTTTTTGTGTTTTTTTTAATGTTCCTACAATACAATTGCACTGCAAAAGGTCATTCATTGTTCTGCCAGAAAGAAGTCCCATATAACTGTGAGGTATCGCCTTTTCACATGCCCAGCATGCTCTCAGGAAGATCCTACGAAATAGACTAACAGGCTTTAAAAAGAGAGACTTTATTTCCATTAATGAAATTGATCTTTCCTGAAAAGAAGAGTGGTGGGCACGTGAAAGTTCTGTTCGTTCATTATTTGAAGCCTTAAAGCGCAGGAGAGTGTGTGCTCTGTATCCCCCTGCGTCCTCTCGTGGAAGAACCGTCCACTGCAGCACCACTCCAGCCTCCCCTCCCTCTGTCACAGGATACAGGAAGTGGCCCTTGGGGGCACTGAGCTCGAGTGAAGGAACTGAGCACGCTGACTTCCATCTTAGTGTTTTGTATTGTTTTAAGGAGCTGGCTGCCCACCTGAGGCGCTCACTCTGTAACGTAATTTTCAGCAATGTAACTGAACAGTTGAATTCGTCATGGGTTGCACACCAACTACAAAGTCACCAAGACTAGAAGGCCAACCTATCAATGATCACTTTGACATTTTGATCATTCTTTACTGAGTGATTATTTATGAAGAAAACAGTAAATCATATATTTAATAAGAAATCAACATTTTCCTCTGACTCTCATAAGGTGTGTGTAGAATGCTCATCTTGGTGACAAACTTTCTTAATTGCAGTTTCATAAAAGCCTACTATTAAAAGTAAATACCATTATTAATGTGGCCATTTCCCCCTTAATGTCTAATGCCTAGGAAAACCTTGACTGTATAAACTTTGCAGAGGAACATAGATTCATGTCATTAAAACAATAATTAAAATGTGTTATGACTTGAAATAGAGGTATACTAAAACAAAATCATGTAATAATTAGACTTTGTATTCCTTTCTGTGTCTGTGGTTTAGAAATGGAGCATGCGTCTTTAGAACCTTATTTTTAATTACAAGCTCTCAGGCAAATTCTAAAGATTAATGTTGATTACACAAATGATTATCATTTTAAACGAAGCACTATATAGTAATAATGCCAGTCTGCATTTTAAATTACCTTTAATCTATTTAATTGTTTTAAACTGCTATTAGAAGTAGTTATTACAACATAAGATGAAAATTAAAATATTCCACAGCTAGTAAACATGAGTAATAGGTTAATTAGAACTAACTTTTAAGTTTACTACCTGAAACGAGGGAGAAAACCTAAATTTGAGCCACTGACAACAGCTAGTCATACAGCCACATGAATGAAAGATTTAGACATAGGCTAAATTTAAGCCCTAAACACATCCTGTGTTTATTACAATGCTCATACATTTCAGATAAAAATAGAGAGCACTTTACACAATGAGGCATGTGATGAGAAGTATGTTGGCTATTTCAGAGCAAATTAGGGCGTATAAACAAGAAAATGGTCTGGCTTATTTGCATTTCTCTAACTACTTCGAGAAAACTCAATTGATCTGTTTCTAGCTTTAATGATGAATTCAACTATGCAACAAGTTTGCCTCGCAAATGCAGCGGGTATATCTATAGAACACGCATTGGTACTATTGATGATGAATTCAGCATCACTGTGTGCCATGCATCGAACTGAGCTCTACATTTGCACAGTTTCACCACCTTCACAGATGGACTGAATTCAGCATCCTGCTCCCATACTCTCTTCTGAATCTCCTGCCGCATCACCACTGCATTTTAACTCATCCACCTGGGATACATGGGGAGGGTCTCACAGCCCCTCCGTGAAGCAGACCCCTGAGCCCGGGGTGTGCAAATCTGGTACGCAGCATCGCGCTGGGTTTCTGCAGTGATGGATCCCAGCATCCTCTTTCCTCCAGCTTCATGTACCTGACCAGTTCTACTCAGCAGCCATTCCTCATGCTATTGGGTCTCATCTTTGTGAACGGCTCAGAGATTTTGTTCACCTCGAGAGTTTAGACAGGGCAGTAAAAGCAAGTAGCTCACAGTCTACGGGTTTTTGTCCTCCAAACAGAAAGCTAACGAAGTTTGCAAGCAGGGAGGAGGCTTGCAGCGGGACACCCACATGTTTAGATCAGAGGCGTACCGTTCGGGGTTGCTCCCTCTCCATCATCAGGTGATCTCGCTACCTTGCTCCAGCAGAGTGTGGGCTTTCTAGTTATGGAAGGTGAGTCACACCCCAGCCCTTGCCCCACCCACACCTTCAGCCCTTCCTGAAGGGGCAGTTCATGAGCTGAGAATAAATAGGTGTTTCTGAACAGGCCTTCAGTTCAGCTGTGGCTGCTGAGTTCTGCCCCCTTCGTCATTCAAGAGGAGAATGAGAGACCACACAATTTCATGGGGCAGTTGTGATATTTCATCACCAAAATGGCCTGTATCCTTAATTTATATTCTCCAATTTTCATAGTCATTTGCGTACTACAACTGACCTCTTTAGCGGCTCCACGAGAGAACACAACATCTTTTCAATGCTGTATAACTTACATTTATTTGTTGAAAGTTAACCACTAACAGCAATGAGGTTACTGTTTGAGTGACTCTCCCTCCTGAAGCAGAGAAGAACTAATGTTCAACAGTCTACCTTATGCCCATAACTGAGAGAGAGCAGAGCTGGAATTTCCAAGGATTTTGCAACATAATTTCATGGAAGCATATCAGCTACAGGGTATTGGGGATGGAAACTTGCTCTTCTGTAATATCCCTAGGCAAATTAATCAATGTGTGGTTGTAGTTTTATAACTTTTCACTCTCACTAAAAGTTGCTTGAAATCCCCCAGTCTTTAAACTTCTAAAAATTCCCTAGCTTCAAATGATTTTAATGCATTTTATTTCAAAATAAAGTGAATAAGATAGATGAATTATATTTACACAAGTGTCTTCTGAAATAATAAACAATATTTAGAAGACTTTTCTAATTTTCCATGAGAGATCTTCCTTCCTCAAATGCCTGCCTAAAACCTATTTTTCTACAGATGATTAATAAAAGGTGGAACACAAAACAGCAGGGTGGTAGAGTTGAATTACAGCTTTAGACAACTGTGTTGGTGGTGTGCAACCTATGTTTGAGTGAGCCAGGAGTGGAGTGCTTTAACTTAAAGAAATACGTAGTGTATCATACATGCTAAAACATCTCCAAATTAGAAGTCAGTTCATTGATTTTTATAATCCTCACAGTAAATCTATAAACATTCATGAGTGACAAAACTTATCATTAGAATGTTATAATTTTTGTCACATGCCAAAATCAAAAACTATTCAAACATAATTCAGAGCACACTGAAAGAATTCAAAGCAAAGTGACAACTCACTGAAATCTTAAATAAACTTTTTTATTATTTCACGGTGTGGTTCGACTGAACAAAGGGACTGGTACCGGCAAACCAATGAGCAAGGGAAAAAGCCGAAGGACCGTTTTGTGTACGTGTGCGCGCTGAGGCGAGCCTGGGAGGAGGGACCGAGACAGCACCGAAGATCAAATAGATGGCCGTGGCTTTGAACACCGTCCCTCTCCACGGCATGAAGGCAGTTTTCGTTTGCTTTGTAACTAAATCATTTGAAACAAAGAGCGAATACAATGTTCTGGCTGCAAAAGGGATGGTCAAGTTAGACTCTAAGGACATTCAGACTACACAGAAACACTGGAGGAACAGCAAGAGAGCAGCGGCTGGGGACGTCTAAAGAGAAACTGGCTTATTGTCCAGGTTGATTGTATATTCTAATCATGGGATATGGATGATATATTAACAATACTAATAAGAGAAGGAAAAGGACAGAAAAAAAGAGAGAATGTATTCGTGTTGCGCAGATTAACTTAGGAGCCAAACAGCGTGCTGGTGGTGCGCTTTGCGCGGCACACTGCGCTCTTTCTAATCTCTCGTTCTCCGGGGGTTGGGTCCCGCCTGGCCGTCCTTCATCCCTGCTTCTGCCCCGTTAGGTGCTAAGCCTCTTTTCCTTGGAGACAGGCCCGATTTTCTGATTTACTCCTTAGCACTGGGTAGGCAGGCTTTCTTACGGCTTAACGGTGCCTTCGCCCCCAAAAGTGCTATGTTGATGTCTTAAAGTAAATATATAATTTGCAATTAGAATATAAAAAGTATTATTACTTTACAAAACGTCAACATTTACTTAGATGTAAGACCCCGGATATTTATAGGAAGACAGTTAAACACATATGTTAATGCATTAGAAAACTTCAACCCAATGACGTTTGCCTTAATTTATTTTTTATTAAACACATGACCATTTTTACACAAAGTTAAAACACTTTTAATATTGTTACCCTATTCTAATTTTATTATTATCCTATTCTAATGTAGGACTCTGAATCTTATCCTTCAATAGAGACAACTTTGATTTCTGAAATGAGATGATGTAAGTGAAATTGAGACTATACAGACATTTGCAAACATTATGTACTCTTTGTTTTTAATAGTCTCTCTCTGTCAGCTTCTACAGTGACAAAACAATGGCTAGTACAAAATGTCATGTTTAAAACACTAGAATTTATGTTTTGAATAACCTACATTATATGCAAAATTCTATGAAAACATCTGCTTGAATCTTTTGGAAAAAATACTCAAAGATACAGGGTTGGGAATTTACATAGAGAGAAGTGTGACTCATGCTGTAGCTATACATTAAATGTGAAATCTATTCCAGTACTGATCTGATCACAATGTTGGTGATACACACGTGTTCACTTTTTTGTCCTCTGAGGCAGGAACGTCTGTGTGTTTGATCATCTTGTGTTCGGATAACTCATTGTGTTATTGAAGGTATGAAAACAATGATTATGCAGTGATAGCACAGGTATTTAATACAAGTAAATATACAAATTGTTTGCAATTGCATTATTTAGCAGTAATTATAGAAGCATGGGATTATTTTCAAATGTTAATATTTAATGTTAATAATTTCACATGTTTCATGCCTTTACCTTTTCAAATCCACTTTCTGTGCTCCGCCCTGTTTAGAAATGGAGACAATACAGCCAGGAGGGTGATCTTGGGATAGCAGAAGAGAAAAACTGTGGAACATCTTCAAAAAATGAGAAAGTTCTGAAAATTAGCCCCATTCTTGATGATGCATTTTGATAATTATTTCAGTATTCATGGTGATTATCAAAACATGGGTCTATTATACGTTATTTGACTCATTCAGCTCTGAAAATTCTATTTCCAGCAAATTATAGTGTAGAATATGATAATCTACAAAATAGACAAACACCAAACTAGTAATTCAAGCCGCCTAATTCCCTTCAGTGCAGTGGTTCATAAAGGAAATATGTACACATAATATAAAATACACATAAAATCACACACACATTCTGCGGAGGACACAGGATTGAACTTGGAGCAAATGATTCCCAGGAAAGTGAGTTCCCAATAATTTTCATGAGGAATTATAAAGAAAGGGGGAAAATAAATTGTTTCAGCTCTTAAATAACAGCACATGCAGGAATCCCAGCACAAGAAATGAAATGTCTTGCATTTTATCAACAGAACTTTGTAGGGTGTATGTACAAATGGAATCTGAAGGCTAATGTCACTTAAAAAATCAAACGAAAAAGGAGAGCAAGTTGACTTTACAAGTTAAAAAGATATAAACCAGGGTAGAAAACTATGATGCAGAATGAAGAGTACCAGTAAGTACAAATATGTAAATGAAAAAATACAATTATTGGACAATATCTTGGAAGACCTCTTAGGGCTGCTATTCCTGGAGAGCAATACTAAATATCTGGCCCAATAGAATCGGTTCCTAAGGTGAACCTTTGTCTCTTGACAACAGGCATTAACACACAGGGCTCTGGGCTTCAACCTAAATGCTCCGCCCGGCTCCCCAGCCCTCAAGGGTCACGTGAAGGACCTGGCTTAGCGAAGGCGACAGGGAACCGCTCTCTGCACCGTGGCTCCACCACTGGGATGATGCTTTGACATGAACATCGGGTAGGAAGTACGGAACTGGAGGGGTTGGGAGAGGGCCGAGGCATCATACCCCCATCCTGGGGTTCTTCCTCATCCATGTTAGCTCATCTTTTACCTTGTACTTCCTTTTATTTGCTAAATTTAGCCTCAGTGTGGGACAGAAAACTTGGCAACTGTGATTTCACAAGATACACAAGAATCCCACTCTCAAGGCTCATAGACGGATGGTCTAGCAGGGGTGTCCAACCCGTGGCCCAAGATGGGGGTGAATGCGGCCCAACACAAAATCGTAAACTTACTTAAAAACTATTTTTTGCTCATCAGTGTTCATTAGTGTTTGTGTATTTAATGTGTAGCCCAAGACAATTCTTCTTCTTCCAGTGTGGCCCAGACACACCAGAAGGTCGGACACGCCTAGCAGGGAGATGTCTCCTCATGAGAAACTTGTATGGTATCACTTTGTTCTAAGAGTCAAGCCTAAGCTGGAGCTGTTTCCTTTCACGGTGTAAGGAATCATTCCGAATTAAGATAACACACTACGACATCATGCTGTGTTTCTCTTTCTGCTCCTAAAACTCCTGCTTCCAGTCCACTCACAACATAACTTCCAAATCACAGCAAGGAACAGCTTAACCAGCTGCCTTCCTGCCCATGACAAGGACAGACAGCACCTTACCTGGGGGTGAAGGAGCTGTTACCTGAGCTCAGGGATGTCATTATTTTGTTGTCTATCACTTGCAATATGCTCCATCCTGATACTGGTGACTGTACCAATATTTCAACTAATGGACACCCAGTTAAACAAGCATAAGCAAAGTGTTTAAATTTACTGGCACTCATGTCTGGGCAGGCCAGGGATACCCGTGCCTTCTGAGACTATTCCATCACAAAAGCAGAACTTTCACACATACTTGTACACGGGTCTCCGTGGGGTGGGGCGAGAGTGATCACATCTCGCCTGACACCTCCAGCTCGACTCTTCCTCTCATCTCCCAAACAGTAGTCTCAGTCAACAAGAGTTCCGACTGGGGAGGCCTACAAAATGAATTACGTGCAAGCGTCCAGGTCATGAAAGACGAGGGGAGAGGGATGGTAGTGTCCTAGAGAAGATGAGAGAAAACAGATAGATGCAATAGGGAAGGAATCTTCCGTGGAATTGTCAGACACAAAGATGATTGGGAAACAGAGGAACCAGAATGAGGCTGTACTACAGTTAATGGACATGTACCAATGATAAGGGTCTTTCCTTGATAACTGCACTATGGTTATGTAGAGTAACATCATTGAGGGAGTAAGATAAAGGATATAAGGCAACTTTCCATATTGTTTCTGCAACGTTTCTGTAAGTCGCACATTAGTTTGACCAAGATTTCTTTTCCATTGTCTATGTATGAGCTCATGTGCATTCACGTCCATCACTGGCTTTGTACTGCCCTGCGGTGCCTAGACATGGTTCGAACGTTCCTGTGGAGAGGCCGGCCTCTGGCCTCTGGCTCCTGAACCACAGCGCCCACCCATGACAACCTCAGCTTATGCCTGATCGCCTAAACCTGCAGTGTCAGGTCAGCAGCCTAGTAAAACTACATGCCGCCTTGTACAGTGGGACCAAGACCGTGTGGCCGTAAATAGGGAAATAGCATCTCTGCTTGGTTCACCAGCATGATCAGTAACAAGTCATGGCTGGAGAAAGCTTTCTCCTGGCATAGGTTTCTTTTTGGTCACTGACACACTTCTGAAAAACTTTAACTCTAAATTTTTACCTAGAAAGCTTACCAAGGGTGCCATTGGCTACAAATGACATGGTATTTCAAAAATGATTTACCTTGTGTTTTGTTATAGAAACATGTTGATGCAAGCAGACTGGAGCAGATGCTAGCAAGAGGGTGGACAGCAGCCTCTGAGTGACTGAGAGGAAGAGAGGCATTTTAAAACCCTCATTGGGTGAAACGTTGGGTTTCCAGTCTGGAAAACTGCCCCTCTACACAATACACAGCATGTACATAAAATGTTGTGGGGGCTTCGTGTCATTGGGTTTGAGTGAGCTATGTAATTTCAGTGCTGAATACAGCAGCCGTACTCTGTAGAACAGCAGTCCCCGACATTTTTGGCACTAGGGACTGGTAGACAGGGGGGTGTGGGAAGGACACGCAGCAGGTGGTTCTCAGGTGCGCCTTGCTGGTTAGCCCACTGTGGATCTGTGGATGGGGAAGGGGTGGACAGGAGGCGGAGCTCAGGTGAGCTTTGCTCACAGCCCAGTTCCTAAAGGCCGTGGATGGGTGCTGGTCCACTAGCCCGGAAGTTGGGGACCCATGATGTAGAGGCCAAGGAGAAAATACCACATTTCTATGACTTAAATTATGCTATAGAAGCATTGCGCGTGACTATGTTTATTAAACTACAAACTGATCACAGTGCATTAAATCAGGAATTACATTGTATATCTAATTGCATTGACTTAATTATTTGACTGCCTTAAAATCTTGATATGATCAAATGAATGAGTCACTAATATGTTTTTTCCAAAACACTTTGTATCACTTTAGGTGTTATATAAGGAAATCTCTTACATCACTTTAGGTATCACATAAGTAAATCCACTGATGCAGTCATAGTCCCCAAATCTCAGTCCCTCAAAGTGTCATTGGACACCCTCACAATTTCTATGATTAAAGCCACAATTTAGCATTAATGGTGAAATGCCACCCAGTGATTTTCTCTAAAACACCCAATGAGGAGAACCGCAGAGAGAGCACATGCTGATCGCTGTTGATCTCGGCGATGGGGTAGCTCAAAGGTCCCTCAACCCGGCTCCCTGCCCTCCCCCCAGGTTTATCTCACACTAGCATCACCAAATGGCCTGAGGTGCCCGGGACACAGGTTATTTTCCTTGCTTCTTTGCAGAGGCGGGTCCGTCTGTTAGGAAATCTTTTGTTAACCCTCCAAGCTGATCTTCCCCAACTACTTTCTGACCTTTGGGCTCGACTCAGGGATGGACTCCTGTGGGTCTCCAGAGCAGATCTCTCCTGCAAGACTGAGCACGTTACAGGCAGAGTATTTGTCAGCGTGTCGGCTCCATGTGCACAGGGTGCACCTTGGTGCCAGCTGTCCTGTGGACAGTCAGCGGCAGTGTCACAGCACTGTCCCCATGCTCAGCTGCACCTAGACTATACCAAGGAAGGCAGGCGTCTTTCGGGGTGTGGACTGGCAGCAGGCACGAGCAGCTCCACTCCGTCCATCTCATTGGTGGCCCTGGCTACGGCACAATGACTACCTGGATAGCACGCTCTTTAGGGCAGAGGTCAGAAGTTCCCAAAAACTTGCGTGCAAGTGCAGGGGCCCACTCAATCCTGGAAATGGCACCATGTCATCTCTGCCCACATTACACTGAACATGGCAGTCACATGGCCGCATTAAAAACCCAACAGAGAAGAGAAATCTGTCCCTTCAATGGAGGTGAGGGGTGCGGTTGAACATTCACTTACAACTTACCAACTGTCAATGTCAACATCTGGGACAGTGTCTGGCTTATGAGGTGTCTAATACACTGCAGTGTGCTTAATTGTTCTTAAGATTTCAGGGGGTTACCATGTTTAAAGTCCTGAAAGGTAAACAGGTTAAAAGCAGGGTAGTCCACCGCTCAGCCATTAATTTAGAGTTCCGTCACAGTGCCTGAGAGTTCTTTGCTCATTTACCTGTTTCTACGATGCCCTGTCTCATCAGTATCCTCACCCCTTGGTAATGGACTTCACTGGGAAGTGAGTACTCCAAGCTCACTGAATACAGAGCAAGGGAACACAAGTCAGGAGGAGAAAGCAGACAGACAGAGGTCAAAGCCAAGCCGAGGCCACGCACAGCAAGCGCCCCCAGAGCTCCGACTGGCACTGCAGCAGTTACCAAAATATTTGCTCTTTCTTCTGGTGAGAGTCAAAACCTTTCACTTTAACCCATTGTTATTATAAATATAATTTATCATAAGTAAGCGTCTGAATGGTAAATGGGCTATTGCTTGCTCATTTACAAATCATGTAAGATATAAGATAAAAATGCTAACTGAGCATGATTAATTTAAAGTTCCTAAGACCACAGAATAAAGACTCATAAAATATTTACAGCTCATTGAGCTCCGGACATAATGGCATCTCGCTGGCAAAAATAGGGTACAAAAAGGCAAATTGAAAAGACTATTGAGACTTGGTACTGCAATAGTCCGTCATCACGCGCCTATGAAGGCAGGAGTCGGAAAGGTTGCCCGCAGCCTCCATTTGCTTTCGGGATTCTTGCATTTCCCTCTGCCTCCCTGATATTTTCAATTACTCTTACTACAAAAATATTATGAATATTAATACATTCATATAATACAAGAAGATCAACCTCTTTTTACATTCATGTCACAATTAGGACATCATATGTATAAAGAGATTTCTGCAAAATCATGGCTAGAACTTGCAGACTTAGCATTGAACAAAAGAAGACAGAAAGAGAAAACGTAGTGCATGAGTGCATTTACATAAAGTTAAAACGTAGGCAGAATCATCGAAGGGGTCAGAAGTCTAGGCGTGGTCTTTTTGCTGAAGGGCAAAGTGAGTGGGGAAAGACGGTGGTAGAGAGGGTGGGGGAGCCTTGGAGGAGGCTGGCCACGTATTACTTCTTCCCCTGGGTGGTTTCCGCGTGGCCCTGCCCCCGAGTACGCTTCGTTTTTGACGCTTTTGCCACGATCCCCCCTTTTGCACATGCCCACATGGACTTTCAGATATTACGATGCTGGCCCTGCACGAGTCTTTTGTCATATGGTTCTCCAATTTGTTTTTCCTAAACATCCCAGCTGCCTAATTCACAGTGCCATCTGCCACAGGGCCTTTTCTCAGGACGCCAGTGCCCCAATCATAGATTTCCTGGGAGACACCTTTTCCTCTGCCATCCTTTCAAAAGATGGCACTGCCAAGGATGGAATGCTCCTTCTCTCTGGCCCTTACCACCCCCTTCCTGGACAGTTCTATGAGGTACAATGCCCTGTGACAAGTGCCTTATCCTAATTCCCTTTTTACACAGCAGAAATGGGAAAAGAATTACAAAAAATCAAATAATCATAGAAAAGGGAAATTTGGGTCTTCCTCCACCTCTCCCACTAGCCACACAGATACACAGAAATGCATGGAGACCAAAGAAAGAAATAAGGAGAGACACAAAAGCAGAGAAGAAAACCGGGTGACGGGTCCATCCACACATACAGAAAACAGCAGGCAGAGGGGGCAGCTTCTCACCAAGTGAGAAGCTCTGTTTGGGGAACATACGATATGGAATTTATCAAATTTGTTTTCACATCATACATACATATGACTTGAACATATTTCTAGAACTAAATAATAGCATATTTATTTCACTCTTGAATACTTAGATTTTAAATTTTTAGTTCAAATAATTTAAACAGTCTGATTTTACTGCATTTGTGTAAGAAGAAATCCAGGAAAGTAAAATTGCTAAACTGATGAGAATGGACATTAATAAACGCTCTCCTGAAATGTGAGAGTTTACCTTCCCAGAAGAGACATATAAACATGCTAATTACGTTGTTTTGTTTGTTTTGATATGGTTTTTATGAGCATGTTTACAAAATATTTTTATGGATAAATCTTTGTATTTATTTGATTGACAATTAAGGCAAACAACAGGCATCCTTATTTTCATTTCCAAAAAGGATGTTGTATTAGTTGCTCATTGCTGCTTTAACAGATTACGGCCTATTTAATGGCTGGATGTAGCCCAGATTTTTTATCTTGCAGTTCTGGAGTCTGAGTACCAATATGGGTAAAGGTATAACTGGACGCAAATCAAGGCGTCAGCAGGGCTGTGTTCCTTCTGGGGACCCTACAGGGACACCTGTTTTCTTACTTCTTCCAGCTCCTAGGGGCTCCCCCATTTCTGACCGATGGCCCCGTCTCCACGTTCACTGCCGGCAGCGTGTCTTCCGCTTTCTCTCTAAATCAGCCCTTCTCCACTGCCTCCCTTTTTAAAGAATTACGTGGACAGAAGGAGCCCAGATAGTCCAGGGCGATCTCCTCATCTGCAGGGTGGCTGATTAGCAATGTCCCTTCCATCTACAACCTTAATTCCCCTTACCGTAGAACAAGTTCATGGCTCGGGACTTCGGACCTGGGCTGCTTTGGAGGCCCTCATTCAGCCTACCGTCCACCTTAATGTCTGAATCTTGGGTATGCACACCACAGACAGAAGGAAGATGAGTGGCATATGGGGGTGCGGTGGGAGGAAGGAAGGTTAATAGATAATCCAGAAAGAAGAGGCAGTTTTTCCAGTATTTTTTGCCTAAAGAAATGAGTGCTATCCACTATAAAGTTTCTTGTTTTGCTTTCAAGACTTGCCCTAGGAACAAAGCATGCTCATGTCCCTTCTCGTTGGTTCCTGGAGGACCCGGCCCCCAGGACAACACCCCACTGTACGATTCAGAAGAGAAAAGAGCTGTACTTTTATCAAGTACAATAGGTCAGGTCAATTCAGAAAGAAGGGGAAAGGGAAAATTAGAAAACCTCAGGGATGTTGTTGACAGATTTTAGGAAATGGTACACATGCACGTGAAGAGTAGAGAAATCCATTCATTCCCCTAAGGATTTCCTGGATCACTACTTTGAAGACTATTCTCTAAGAACAGGGATTTAAGACCTCTCCCAGACCAGACATGGCCTGGGATGCCTTAGGGTGCTGGCCCTCAGCCGTCTCAGCAGGAGGAGAGAGAGCCTCAGAGAGAGCTAGGGGATATAGCTTGTATCCACTGCAGTGAGATGCAGCGTTCTTGAGAACATAGTTTCAGCTAAGGTGCCGCCCTCTTGGACAGAAAGGGACAGTATAAAATAAAAGGAGGCTGTTGGGACCTGAGGCGCTGCTGGCAGGAAGCAGGCTGACGAGAGTGCTCAGCTGCACCTACGGGTGACCTCCCGCTAAAGCGAAGGAAGACCCAGAGGCCAACACCAAGAACTGGGTCCTTTGGGGAGAGGAGCAGCCTACCTAACAGACAATCTCTGTAATTACCTAATTACAGAGGTTAGCACCTGGCAGAAAGACATAGAGACGCTTTTGAAACCTCCTCATGAGATTCCCAGAAACACTAGTAGCACACATGGGAAGAGGCAAGGGCAACGAATTCGCTTTGTGGTCTGCTGGGCCCGGAGCCAGGAGGTACCTCTCCGTCATCCATTTCCATGAACCCACCTCGTAACAAACCCTCCCCACACTCTGGGGCTTAGAACCAAGTAAGTGTGCTTTCTCACTCAATCCTGAGTGGGTGAGCTGGAGACTGGCTGAGCTAGTCCGGGCCATGCTGAGCCACTGTCCTTCAAGTTGAAGTTCAGCTAGATTTTGTCCTTCCTTGAAGGTGCACTTAGGCCTACTCCTGCTTTCATTGTTCTTATCAAAAGTATCTAGATGCATTCAACAAGAGTTATACTCCCTAAGTTTTTGTGGAAATTTACCCAAGAAATGCATTTATAATAGCAGCTATTTTTATCTACTTGCAAACATAATTGTGTGTGTATATATACTCACATATATGTGGAAACAATGATTATGCTTATTAAATAATTACAGATATTGATTCATACTGGCATGTCACCCACACATTATTGCATTTTGTTCTTTCGTAAGTAAAATCTAGCCGGGTACCTTCCCTCCATTTTATTGCCTTACCCTTCTCTGGATACGCCCCAGGACTGTCCTTCATAGTTCAGGGACCTGCATCGCTTATTCTAGGGGCTATTCCGGGGCCCAGGATACCGAGGGGAGGCTCTTCACACTGCATAGCAGGACCACGTAAGAACGAGCTGCTGACACACAAGGACATTTCAAGTGTCTGCCTCCATGACATCTGCTAACATCCTATCTGCCAAAGCAAGTCTCTCGGCCAAACACCACGTTAGTGGAGCAGCAGACCAGGCAAGGGGGCGAGGGGCAGCAGAGTGTCTTTTAATCTGCCGAACCCGGCAACCTGACTTAGAGTATTCCCAGTTATCTGTGTGGACGAGAATTTTCACACAGGCCTAGCATGGAGTGGGCTGGAGAAGACACAGAAGGCTCCAATGAATGACAGTAACTTAGCCACAAGGCTGAGTGAGAGACAGCCCTTGACCTCTGTCTCCAAGAGCACAATGTTACATGGTTCAATACACTCGAAGCAAGCAAGTCTTCAAAGTTAGTAAGAACAGCCTAAAGATATTTGTAAATCCTGCAGATCACTGAACTCTGAAGGACAGCCCTGGGCAGCGTCCATTCAAGATTAAGGCAATAAAATGCAGAGTACTTACCAGGTAGATTTTACTTAAGAAAGAGGTCAAAAAATGCAATAATGTGTATGCAGGTGATGTGCCAGTACGAATCAGTATTTGTAATGATATAATCAGCATAATCATGTGCCTGTGTATGTATATATAATATATATATAATTATGTTTGCAAGTAAATAAAAATAGCTGCTGTCGTAAGTGCATTTCTCGGGTAAACTTCTGCAAAACCTTAGTGGAGTTTGTGGAAGGAGGTAAAAGCAAAACAGGAAGTGAGGATTAGGGGCTTGAATAAAAATATTTTTAGTCATTTGACAGTAACTATTATTGAAAACATTTGGAAACTTTTGATAAGAACAATAAAAAAGTCTTTGCTGAATATAAGAAGAGAATTTTAATAGGGTGTTTTCACGATAAAGATTATATTTGCAAAAACGTGTCCGATTTCCTACACCCCTCTGATGAAAACATCACGAGTGTTGTCGAACTACTTACATTTTCCAGCACGTAACGTGTTTTACATCCAGAGAATGTTTAATTAATTTGCTGATTAATGTTTTAATGCTATTGCTATTTAGCAGCTGTTTTGACAGAGCTGTCTTCCTCATTACAGAAATTCTACTGTGGAAAGAAGTCGACCATGGGCACATGGACTTACTGAATTATCCACCTCGCCAATTATGTAGTATAAAATTATTCATCCTCATATAATTTGATCAGGAAAAATCATTTATCTTTAGCAACTGTGTAAAATTAGATATTATGCTGGAGCATAGCTGCAATTTAAAAGTGTCTGTAGTTAGAAAACTTTTAAAATGTATTTGAACACTAAATTATTGCCTATTTTCGCATACCACTTTGTTATAAAAAAAGGTTAGTATCTAAGTAATTGCTCCTCTGAGCCCACTTTTCTCACCATTTAAAAAGCATCACTTAGTTGTTTAAATGCAAAATGTCTATTGGTTATTGTTATTGGCTGAGGAATTTACTGGAGACCTCGTTCTGATTATATTTCAATGTGTATAAATTAATGAATTCAGAATCAATTTATTTCCTAATAAAACCAACATAATTTAATTGGGAACTCGTCTGCGTGAGCATCATCCCGGCTCTGTGGGAGAGGCACCGCAGCTAAGCTTTTATAAAGGTTGAGCTGACACTTAACATTTGTTATTCGCAGTCTATGCTCAGCATTAAAATTGCTTTCCAATCTGTGTATAGGTCTTTGTATCTCATCGCATTGAAAGACCACGGTTGATGTATCTGAAGATTACTTTTCTGCAACAGCTAACCAAGTGGATCTAAATAGGCTTATCAACTAAAATGAATACTCCGACGAACTAGAATTAAGCACTTCAGCTATCATTTGGGGCTATACAGATTTTTTTTTCTCTTTGGTCAGTCTTTCTGGATATCTTCCAAGAAATATGTAATTCAGATTAAAGTCAAGAAGAATACATAGCTTTACCTAGAACTTATGTATCTACATTTTTCTGTCTTTGTGTCAATCGATACATTTATATTTAATCCATAATATACCAATGCATAATTTATAGACAAATATATTGATATATATCCATATATTACCTGTATTTGGGGGGAAAATCTGAAAAAATAGGGACAAAATATCAAAGAAAAAATTACTCACTGCAATAACCAGTTGATTATGACGCTCTAAAGGGAATATACACTTAGCATGATGTATTTCACTTTTAATTATTTTCTGTAAGTTAGGAGTCATACAAATGGTTCTTTTATCTCCCAGAAAAAGACCAGTGTAATTCGCTAAAAATAGTCAGATGGGTGAAGTTATCTTGTGGAAGATAACGTCATAACATAATTTAAAATACTATGTATGACATACCAAACTTCTCTCAATAAAGTGTTTTGCTATTTAGCAACCCACCCATCCAAGAATTCTACAAAACTCTTTGTAAAAAATCATGCATGTTCAACTAACTAGTGATTCCAGTATTATTTTAGTATTCCCGTGAACACTTGGTTCCTTATAAAAAGCTTCTTTGCATTTGGCTGTAAACTATTTTGTTAAATCATTATAGGTTTAACTGAAAGAATCGATAATTTTCATATTATTACATATTATCTTATTATTTTATCTAAACACTCATATTAAATAGTAAAAAAAAATCACCTTGAATATTTTTAAAAATACACAAAATTAACTAAAGATAATGTTACAACTTCTTTAAAAACATAAAAACTTGCTTCAAGACTATTATACTCTACCTAACAAACAATGTATTGCTCAGATAATAATATAAAAATATATTTTTAAAATGTGGCTATGTTCCCTGAAATTCACTACATATTAAAATTATGTTTTAAATTAATTCACTATTGGCATATTGCTGTCCTAAAACAAATTTTATAAAATAAAGTTTATATTACTTCCGCTTCAGGACAGCCTAAGTAAGAAGCAAAATGATGCTATGCTCATAGCTGTGGTCAACACAGCTTCTGAAACCTTTAAAACTTTTTAGTGCAATGCGATAACTGATGTAGTTTTCCAAAAAATCAACAGCAAGAGACTTCCACTTCAATTTATACTGCAAAATTGTTACTCTCCCCCTAAACATCTCTACAGCTAAGATAGCTTGATCAAGTGTGATAAGCTGAACTCACATGAAAATCAGGGAAATACGAAAGAACAGAGCAAAGAAGAAAGACAATGGTAGTAAGTCTGAATGGACACTGGAGCTCCCTGGCTGGGTGACCATGGGTGGGGACAGGGACCACATGGCAGCTGGATTCAGTCACCTCAGACCTTGGGTTTCATTTTATTTTTAATAGCACTTAAGTGAAGATTACTGATGCTGTTCACCGCTGTATTTTTATTTTATTTTATTTTATTGTATTGTATTGTATTGTATTGTATTTTACTTCATTTTAATCCTCACCTAAGGACTCGGACTTCCTGATTGATTTTAGAGAGAAGGGAAGGGAGCAGGGAGAGAAAGAGGGAATGAAAGAAGAGAGAGAGGCATCATGGGAGAGAAAAACAGTGATCAGACTGCAACCTAGGTATGTGCCCTGACCGGGAATCAAACATGCGGTCTTCTGATTTACAGGGTGATGCTCCGACCAAGTGAGCCACGCTGGCCAGGGCTCAGACCATAGGTTTCAAAGGCCACATGAACGGGACAGAGCACCTGGAGTCATCATCTGGTCAGGCGTTGGAACTGAACGTCGTACATGAAGCACAACACTGAAAACTGGCCTTCAGTTTAGTTATGATAAAACAAACTGAAATATCAAGTTACACGAAAGTAGTAACTTTTATAAATAAGTCTTCGGTCCGCAGCAGAAGTGACAGTTCACCTGCATTCTGGGATACACCCCCAACAGAGCGCTTCAAAGATTCTCTTGGCTAAGCTGCAACTATGACAACCATAATCCCCAAGGTTTACGGGAACATGAAAAAAATCAACAAAAATTAGAACCGGGAAACAATCCAACTCTCTCCAATTTTACATGTTTCCAAATTTCATTATCAGAGGTTAAAAATGTTTTGATGACTTGGATTTTGCTCATGCTTTGAATATTTGTGGGTATTTATTTTGAATAAATTCCTAGAAATTGGACTGTGGATGAAAAGGAAACTATTTGTTCAGTTTTTTGCATTTTATATTGCAATTAATCAGTTACACATAGAAATGCCTGTAATCCTCATTAAAAGGTTATAGGTCATCAGTGAACTTCGGGGTAAAATGCAGTATCCCACTACTATTTCAACTTTTACTAGTGGCATTGACTTTTCAAGAATATGTGTTTATTAACTTTTTGAATCATGTAAGTCAATCAATCACCTGTTAAATTTGTTATGTCTTATGACTCTTTATGAATTCATGTATTTTGATTTGTAAAAGTACTTCCTTTATTAAGGATGCTGACCTTTTGTGTGCCCTATAAACCACAAAAACAAGTCTCTCACTGTAACATTAGCATTCGGACTTTGTCCGTGCATTCTTCCATGCAGGTATCAGAAACACTCACACAGCGACGTGCATCCTTCCTCTCCGTGTCAGTGCCTGCCCTTAGGGTCCCGAGTTATAAAAGACAAAGGAGGCTCCCCCTGAAACCCAGGACCTTGTTCAGTACTATCAGCAAGGTCTTGCTAGTCTGTGTTAATAGTAGAACCAAAAGGTCTAGCATTTAATGATATAAAAGGCTTAATTGGCATTAAAAGGCTTAATTGGCATTAAATCATAATTGAGAGAGTAGTATTTAACAACTCTGTACCAGTCAACCAGAGATTCCTTCCTAAACGTGGGCATGAGGCCTCTGCACCGGGCAGAGAACAACAAACGCTCAGCTGCAGGCACTTCCCAGAAGTGGGAACATGTCAGGAGCGGAGGCGGCCCGCAGAGGGGCTGGTTACAGCGCAGAGCTCAGACTTACCCAGGAAAGCCAGCCTCTCGCCTCCCACGGGCCCCAAGAGCGAGCCCGTGCCCCGAGGCTGGGTCTCGCCCACCTCCATACATACTGCTGGACTCCCCACTAAATGGCCTGTGAGCTCTGGCCAGGGTGCCTGGCTGATAACACTCCCCTTTGGACGTTTTTTCCAGGGAAGAATCTTTGTTTCATCTCTTGAATTGCCTTCAGGCACCTGCCAGCAGCTTTGGTGGCGGGTTCCGCTGAGCTCTCTTGTTTAGACCTTAGTGAGATGTTATTTTTTCTCTGGTGGTACTATTTTATAACCTTACTGCATTGTAGTCATAATATTTCTTTTAAATTATATTTCAACATGTATGAAGGGGTGTTTCACTGGTGGTCCAAAGTACAAACAAATACTCATCAATAACCTTTTTGGGGGGTGTGGTTAGCTCTGAGAATCCCCATTTATCTTCCCCATATTGAGCCCACATTTCACCTCAGGGTCTTTTCTTGACATACATATCTGTAGTCTCAGGAAGGTTCACAAACACACACCCTTTAAGGCTGCCTGAAAGACACTTCCACATATTAGTAAGTGACACTGTCGTTCATCATGTTGCTTAAACTAAGAAATTTTGGAATCTTTCTCAGTTGTTTGCTTCCTCAAGCATCCCATCCTGATCTAATTCCACTATTAGAAATGAAGACACAACCTCCAAAAAACTATCGGAGCAGTCTTCACCAGCTCCGCCTCATTCCAAGCCGTTTGGACCACAGAGAGAACTCCGTACCTCATCCACCTGTTGCTGCTCGTGTGTCTACACCCTGCACTTTCCAAGCAACCCCCAGAGTGATCTTTCCAAACCTCAAGTCAGGTCAAGCCCCTTGATTTCCATCAGAACCTTCAAGACCGTCACAGTACGTCGTAACAGAAGTCTAAACTAGTCACACCCGGACAATGCCTTCTGGGACTTGTCCCAAGCCCACACCTCCAATTTCATTCCTGTCTTCTTCAAGATCACTGTTTTTGTTGTTCTTTTCCTTATGATATTACTCAGTAAGGTCGGGCCTGTCTTGGGATTTTAGGATTCGTTATGTCTTCAGGTCAGAGTGCACGTGCCTCATCGAGGCCTCAGCTCCAATATCGCCTCATCGGGGACTTCCCTGACAACGAACTTAATCAGCCGTCCCACTCCAGCTGGTCTGCTCATCACACGCCCCATTGCTCCTTTTCATCCGGGTACTTGCATTTGCTGTCACCTGGCTTGCTTCCTGCTTCCTGGTTTCCTGCCCATGTCTCCATGTTAAAGGGGAAACTTATCTGTTCGGATTACCCATCTATTCCAAGCCTCTAGAAAAACTGTTTGTTGCAGTATCTGTTAGTACATGTTGTACTTGTTAGAGTTACAAATTAGCCATCTTGAAAGAACACAAAAGGAATTTCCAGACCAATGCAGCTGTCATCATGAACTGGAAAGGTCAACTCTTGAATGAGGCATTCCGAGATCACTGTGGGCACCAGAAAATCTGGGAGTGTCCCGATTCCGGAGATTCTGCCCTAGAGGCATCAATGGCACATTTAGACAGTCGGAAAATGAACTTTGATATGCAGTTCAGAAGGTGCACGCATCGATTCTGTAATCACTTGAAACTTTCCTCTAACGTTTGGTTGTACAGCAATGATCACAGTGGCCAATGCCTCCATTCCAGTTACTTGGGAGACTGTTCATTCTGAATCAGACCCACACTGGGGAGCTTCCAAGGCCATGCTAAGGTTCTCTTGTAGTGAAGACTCCCACAAGACCATGTCATCCTTCAATATCCATCCCAGTCAGAATAATGCTGTCTATGGAGTTTAGTGCAGAATTCTGAGCCATCATATCAGTGCTCATTTAAGAGCTGATATTAAAGTCAAGGGTCATTTTCACTTTGCTCATCGCAGACACTGTAGTTCTTTCCTCTGCCCACGGTCTCCATGGTAACACAGGTCGGGCTTCCAAATTTTAAGACAGACTTTGGTACTGGTCACAAACAGGCATATATGGGACTTCTTAGCTCCATGTTTTGATATGGTTCCCCTTATAAAATTGTTTAAAACTATATACTAGCTCCATTTAAAAACCTAAATGAAACGTGTATTAAATATCACATTCCATCAGTAGAATTTTGATTTCTTAAAGTTATCTACCTAAGTAGAATCGATAAATTATGCCATTCATAGTTAGTGGGAATTCAGATAAGAGCCCCAAGCATTCTGATTATAATTACAGAACTCACCAATATGTAAATACAAACTTGCCAATCATTCCTTCATTCCAAGTTGGTGACTGCGCAGCAGGCCAGGAAGACAGAAGTCCCCAGGGGCCCAGCAAGAACAGCATGAACACTGGCCTCATGGTCCACAGTGTCCAACAAAAAGATGGGAGCTAAAGCTAGAGGCTCAGGTGGACAGAGATTGAGACTCTGCTTGAGAGCTGATTCTTCAACAAACCATTGCTCTAATTATTTCACTCTAACCTATTTACCAGTCAAGACTTTTCTCCCCTCACATACCCACAAAAGAAACTCAGCTCAACTGCATCACTGAACCAATTCAAACGTCAGTCTACACTGCATCCAGAATTCTGAGTCCTCAAAGAAAATGATGCCGCGTTGCTGAGTGAAGCCAGTGAGAAGTGGGAACTCCAATTTCAACCGTGTTTTCAAACATCCCTGTAATTTCATCGCTGTTTCCCAAATCAGTCATTTCTTCCTGTAAAGGCAGTCTCTGCCAGCTGTGCTGAAACAGCCTGGGGAAGAGGGTGGGTGGCAAGAATCTGAGCAGGGGCAAGAGCTGAGGATCCATAGCAATGATCAAGGAGAGGTGTGGTGTCGGTTCTGAATAGAGTGACAATAACAATCAGAAGGTATCCGGGCCTTGTCGTTTTGAAGGAAGACACAACTGATGCCTACACAGACTGGAATATGAGGTGTGGAAGCAATGGAAGCGAGAAATTACTCCTTTGGGGGCTTTTTTGTTTAATTAAATTTATTGGGGTGACATCGGTTAATAAAATTATATTGGTTTCAAGAGTACAATTCTATGACACGTCACCTGTATATTGCATTGTGTGTTTACCACCCAAAGTCAAATCTCTTCCCTTCACCATACATTCGACCTGGGGTCTTTCCTTCTCTCCAGCACTATTGGTAACGTTGTTGTTCCCTTACTAACCCTAAACGTCTTCATGGACTTTTTTGCTTTTAGTTGTTTGTGGGAAGAGTTGTTCTAAAAAAAGCCTTCTGTGAATGGAAACAGACAACAGCCTCTCTCTGCAGGTCTCCCATAGACAGTCTGACACCTCAGATAGGATTTGCAAGTACAGCTTGGTCTCTGGGCCTCAGCCTAATAGGTCACAGGGAAAACACCAACTTAATATTACTCCCTGGCTTAATTCTGTGTGCCTTTTTTATTATATATATGCATGCACACATATGTATGTATGTGGACAAATCTGTGTGTGTGGATGTGCATAGACACACATGCATGCACATACATGTTTGCATGGGCGTGCATGTAAAGACAAATACACATGGATGTGCATGCATATTTCAAAATGGTTACTTAAATGCAAGTTCCTTATAAATTCCATTATATAATTTTTTGTTTAAAACACATTCTATATGATATACCTGGTCTATTTCGTAAAAACATTGAAAACTGGTCATTTCAATAATAGATCAATTCTTGCATAAAAACTCAGAATTGTATACAGTCCTACAATTTTAGCAAGGATAAAGAAGTAAAATAATTTTAGGCCTGGAATTCATAATAGTAATTAAGCCATATGTTTTGTGAAAATCAGAAGGTTTTCTAAGAGAATGCCTCTTCAAGTTTTGATAGACAGGTTAAGACTCACATAAACAGGACCATCCCATTGTTCCTTAGATGGAAGGCTCACTGATCTATTTTGGCAACGAGACACATAATGATGTAGAGACAGAGTCCCAGACTCAGAGCTTTGAAGCTCACACAGCTGCCTGGTGCTGAGCGCATCTGCTGCGTACTGCCCAGAGTTCCGTCTCTGCAGAAGCGGCATAACCACTGTCAGGGGATTCAAAAGGCTCCCATCAATGTGCAGTGGCAGCAATTAGCAGAGATGATGCCAAGGCTCTCTAGATTTCAAGCTGTCAGGGTCTGGTCCATGTGTGTGTGTGTGTGTGTTTTTTGAGGAGGGGGAACTGGCACTATTATTTGATTAAATACATTTGTATCTGTAAAAAAAGAGTTTATTTGGGAAATATTTTTGAGATACCTAAGAATACTCATAAATGATATTCGAAGCCCCAGAACTGAACCCACGTCTTACATAATGATTTTGTGAAGACAGGAAGAGAATGCCCAATCCCACCGTAGAGATATTTAAGGGACAGAAAATACATTGCAGTCAATGTCACTAAAGCCATGACATAGAAAGAATCTTGCAGTGACGTCATGGTATGAATGGGAAGCAACGCCTCAGCTGTCAGGAGGTCAGGGTTAAAACCATGCCTCTACTGAAAAATGTTTCACAAAGCAAATCCCATTTCTTAAGGTCATCTGGTTGTCATTTGACACATTTTTAAGTTGAATTAGAAATATTTTCCCATAAGAGTGGTATCCACAATCTGATGCAGTAAAAAACCCTGAACCCTCCTTACACCCAAGACATAAGAATTCAGCAAAAATGCAAGAACAGATGCCCTCCGTGAGAAATCCAGACACTCGTCGATAAGCTTCTGCATCCTGAAAGTATACAAAATGACTCACTGGAGCTGGGAGACTGCAGACACCCCTGCCCTGGAGTCCACCCCCCCAGCGAAGGAAGAGACCCTGCGGAGTTGTCAGCTCTCCCGGGGGCAGGCCTTAATGTGCACACCCAGAGCCCGGCTCCTCTCAAACACTGGGCGCATGTCTCGCCAGTCCTGACAGGTCTGCACAGCCCGGCCACCCAGGGGAAAACAGGACAGGGGCTCAGGCTTAAGAAACCACAGGTCCTCGCCCACGCTCAGCACAGAGAAAATGGATAAAAGAAAAAACCACAACAATCCTCGCATATGTATTTCCTTGCTTGCCATGTTTAAATACCGAGAAAGGCTACGCGGAGTGCAGAGTGTCAGAAAGAGCTACAAGTAACAGAAACACTAACACAGACTAAGCTGAACACACCGAGGGCTGTGCTTCCCATGCAGCCAGAAGACTGGAGGTGGGCTGTTCCTGACGTCAGCCGGGTCTCTGAAGATCAGCCATGTCTAAGCCTGAGTCCAGGTCTTATTAATTCTCCCACTGCAGCCCCAATCCAGAAGAAACAAATAAGAAGAGGATGCTGGAGTCAGGAAAGTGAGTACTGTCTCGGTAACCGCCAGAATGGCACAGCAGTCATTCACGGTTACAAGAAAGATACTGCTCTCTGAGATTTCTGTTATCTATGGTATAATCTGGCAAATGAGGAGTTCGAAACTGCTTAACTGAGCAGTTTGTAGCTGCCACAGCGGAGCAGCTACTGTGGCTGGCACAGAAGAAAATTAATTTGTTGGATGCGCCGTGATGTGCCCCAGCTATGTCAGCGCAGCTCAGTCAGCCTGAGGTCTGCCATACGTCTCCTATCTCTGTCTTCCACATTCCCACCCGGATCTCTGCAATACACCCACGTTATTTGAGGAAAGTCAATGATAACTCTTACGAGAGACCATAAAACCTTATCTGTCGATGAGGAGGCTGAAGCTCCAAGTTAAACTGCTGTGTTCAAGACGGAGACACGGGGGAATCAACAGTAACGGAGGTTCCCGTTGACTGTGACGCGTTCATGCCCCACGTGGTGCTCAAGCGTGCATCCATTGCGTGTCACCTCACAACAGAACGTGAACTCGGTGAGGGCAGAGATTCTATTTGATTTGCTTTCCCCTGAATGGACAGCGCCAAGTACAACAGAATTTGGCAAGTGTTTGATGCTTGATAAATAAATTTTTGAATGGATGGATGGTAAACCTCAAGAAATGTTACTTTATATTGTCATCATCCCTACTTACTCAGACTAAATAAAAAGCCAGTGGTGTTTCTGCAGGTCCCTCCTTTTATACCTGGACGTCTTATTTGGGGTCCTCTCAGATCTAGACAACACTGCCTTGCCTTCCCACAGCGGCGGCCCCAGTGACCGTGGCAGTGAAATCCTTTCAGAACGTCCGTGGACTTGCCCGTAGGATAAACAGACCACCCTCCAGCTTCTCTGAGACAGCCATGTCGGAAGCAACCCCGCATGCTGGGAGCATTCGTACCCTGTGTCTGTGGGGAAAGGGGCAGCACAGGAGCCGAGGCAAGGCTACACAGCCACAGTGCTGGAAGAACAAGCTTTGGGGGGACCCCACGGCCCCCACGGATTTCTCAGCAGTCCCTGGTTAGTGTTTAGAATGACACACCCGAGTCCAGAGTCATTTTAAAGTTCCACTCACTAAGCCCCTGGGAGACTTTGGGAAGCTGCTATTCAACTGAAAATAAAGTTGATATTAAGCATAATTGGAGTAAAACTCTTTCTGAAATAATGGCTGTGTTCCTGGGAATATCCACCTGGGTCTATATCAAATTACTGATGTTCTCCATCACTGATCAGTTCACAGCATACACACACACACACACACACACACACACACACACACAGAACTTCTCCACAAAGCCCAAGCTGGCAGGGACTATTACTGGGTAGGAAGTGAATTGTTATAATATAAATTTTGTTGTTGACATCTTAACAGAAAATTGATTATGGCATCAAAGTATTTGCTCAGTTGGTCTCACATATGGAAAGTCTAATTGTAGAAGCAATCTAATTGTGGACGCAAAAATATGTCTTCGCAGCGATGGCAGTCAGGCGTCGGTCGGTTTTATCTGCTAGGATTGCGCGCCGCACCTGTTATTCAGCATTCAAAGGAGCGCTTCCAGCCGGCACAGATGGGCAGACAAAGCCCTTTGAAAAGTCGCGTCATTTTAATGGAGTGGATTTGATGTAGTACGGCACTTCTCAGAAAAGTTATGGAAAGATTCTTACTGGAAGCCACTCGGTCAACTTTTCTTAATGCTCTGTCCAGGTACTCTGTTTGAAAAACACGAACATTTAACTTCTGTAAACCACAGTTTACTCCCAACTCTGGCAGAGCAGCTCCCCACGTCCCCTGAGCAGGTTCCCCGAACTGTCCCACCGCCTTCTCTCCGCGTGCCCGGCCCAGACACGTGTCCACACACAGGGAACATACTTCAGTTCTAGGTAGAATGCTGACTAAACGCAATGGGCTCTTGCTGTTTGTTCATGAGATACCCCTGCAGACAGGAGACTACTATTCTAGACTAATATTTTATTCTTCACAAACACAAGCGTTCCCTTCCATCTTTTCTACCTATTCATGTATCCATAAATGGGTATCAACCAGCCAGAAAGCACCCGACTGCCTGCTGTTTACCTCCCCCATCCCTCTCCGTTCACAGGGTCAGTTTCCACTTATTTTCCATTACGTTGATATTTTGATACTTGAGCCGCCTTGAGAAAGACTGTCTCATGAGCACACCTTTTTCTTTGCAGTTTATCCTTTGGAATAAAGATTTATATCTACAGAGAAACAGGAAGTTAAATCTATGTTTGTCACAGAGAAGTTTGTGTATTCTAAGACCACCAATGTTTATGAGTACTTTCTCAAATTTTTATATATCTGTCCATTTTATTAATTTTCTACGCATGTAGCATTATCTGTTATGTATTTCTAATCACCACAACCCCAATGACAGATATGCCATTAAAAATGTCAACAAGTATATAATTTTCAATAAAAACTAAAACAGTAACCAAGATATAAAATATACATTTTCCCCCTAAGGATATAGAAAGTAAAAAACATCTAGAAATATCACCTATGCTTCACCTACTAGAGTTTGGAAAATATTAAATTGCAGATCCTGCTGTGATAACAGGAATATATGTGCGCTATTTACGTAGAGATGATTGATAGCTATATAGACTGATAGGTGATAGAATATAGTTTAAAGAAGATTAAAGTCACGGTAAATAATTTCTAATATGTTATAGATGTAAAAAGGAATGGCAAAAAATATCTGATCTGTACTCATTCCGGGACTGATTACTCATTTGTTAGGTAGACTTCCTGGGCCTTTGCTTTTTTTTCTATTTTTATTGAATAAAGTATATATTTTGCAGGCTCCCTGTATTGAAGAGCTGACAAGAGAAATTTTTAATATGTAACTATGAGCTGGTATATTTTCCGACTTCGTCAGTGTCTGATTCACATTGTTAGTTACCTTCTATCTCGTTGTATTTACCACTCTGTTAAACCAAGAACAAAATCGTGATGCAGGATCACAATATGGGGGTCAAAATAGTTTCTTCCATTTAAAACATGTGCCTTCTTTTTCAAACCATACAAGACAAAATGAAATTACTTATTTATCAATTAATTCCATACATAGTTAGCACCTGGCAGTGATTTGCCTGCCTTTGATGATACAATGAGGAATAAACCTCACAGCTTCCCTGAAGCAGCTCGCAACACAGTGGGCTAGACAGGACCAAGAATATGATGCATGTGACAGGAGACCTACAAGTAAACCCCAGTGTTTGCTCCTCTCCTTTTGTGGCTGAAATGTATCTTAGCGCCTACAAAAGGACCGAAGAAGTGTGCCAGTTCACTCAATGCGCTAAGTCCCTGAGCCTCCGCCATGTGCCAAGCACATGCAAGAGCGTAAAAGCGGAGGCTGACTTAGCCCTGACCTCATAAAGCTTTACAATCTGGCAGGAAAAGCAGCTCACCTGTGTTACAAAAGAGATTCTTTTTAATAATGTAATGACTTGTCAGGTTAATCGCATAAGGATGGCTGTGTTAAAAAAATTAAAAAATATATATTTCACTTAGGCCATACGTATCTTGCAAAAGTATGTATAGTACTTTGCAATGGTGGTTCTTATTCTTGGTAAATTGTGGCGAGGTCAACATTGTTCTGTTTTAGAAACAATGCCCATCCATGTCAGACTCCTCTCCCCTCGTCTCCCTTTGCCCCCGTTAGGGGCACTGATTCTCCGGTGACTGGTGACCGGTACCCACCCCCACTAGAGCACTCTGCCTGGAATTGTCCCCCTTTTTCTTTAAACATTCCTATTTCTTTCTCCACTCAGCAAAACTCACCTGCCTAGGGATTCATTCTCTCAGACTCATGGGGTGACAGCATAATTACTCAGAGTAAATAAACGGATGTATGGGCTACACATCACCATGGCAACCGTCCCCACACTTCACTCACAAGAAATTATATTAAAATTCTAGCTCTCTCATATTAACAATAAAAGCTTTATTTAATGTACTGAGTCGAATTATACATACTTATGCAATAGATACAACAACACCACCAGCCTCACAGAGTTATGGATGAAATTTAATTAATATTATAGAAAAAGTATCTAGTCTAATGCCTTACACATGGTGGATTAGTGAGTTAATTCCTTTAGATGCCCCGGTGTATTTCAGTGGAGGATTTCACTTCCCAAAGCTTAAGAAAATGGTAGATGTCCTTGGTGCCTCGGCCACTGTGACATCATTCCCAAGTGCGCCTACGAGTGCATGATCAAAATGATTCTTCATATAATAGGTATCCTAACCTCTGCCTGTAAGGCTTTAAGGTGAAGGGATTATCAGATGAGGCAATGTGGACAAAACTCTATAGCCGAATTGTCACGCAGTAAGTGGCCAGTAACGTGACTTGTCATTATAACCATAAGATGATGTCTTAAATGAGGTTATGGTTTACATTTAATTGTGTATAGTTTTAACTGAAAAAATACAATCCATCACATATATATATATTCCTACAGAGCCTGCAAGATTAAAAAATAAATGTGGTCTCAGTATGATTTATGCCCCAATAGACAACTTTTCCTAAAAATCTCAATTAAGCTTTCTCCAGGGCTACAGTTTGGAAGGAAAATATTGTCATTTTTCCCTTGCTGCCTCTACTAGAAATAGTTCTAAAGTCAACTAACACTTTTTCTTTGTAGCACCATGCAGGCATACAGAAGGGCCAAAATCTTGAGATGTGTCAAATTACTTTTGGAAATAATGACTTGTTGCCATGGTAACCTAGAACCTAACGAGTCTATCACAAGATCTCAGGCCAGGTATGAAATGCACTGCACCAGAGATTTTAAAACAGTGACTCAGTTGACTGAATCAGAAACGAGTTTCACATCCCCCTTTCCCTCAAGCATCAGATAAAACAGTGTCATCTAGCAAAGGAGTCCTTGAGCCGAACGTGACTATTTAATTTCCCCCGCAAACTGTTCAGAACTCCTACTCCTGTGCATAGAACTGATTTTCAAACAGGATGTTTGCAACGCCTTCGAGGTAAGCTCTGTACACATGCCCGTCCTCACTGTATTTTTTCCGTCGCCTGGCAGACATCAGTGGTTTCTTGCTTATGTGCAGGTAAAGGGCAGCCACTTTCGCGTGGAGGTCCCATTTTTAATTCCTGTTCGCGTTATGAACGTGCATCGGGAGACCCAGCAGAGAATCAGAGAGTGGTGCCTTCGCCCACTCAGTCCCTGGCACCGAGGTCTAGCCCGCGGGCGGGGAGAAATGACTGGCAGCGTTTGCGCCCTCTGCGCAGCTCGCTGTACTCTGCAGATACACCCGGTGTCCGCAGTTTCCGCTCAAGAAGCCGCAGAGGACGGAAGGAGGATGTGTTCCCCTTGCAGGGTACGGATCTCGACGCCTTCACAGCTGCGCCTCCCCAGGACCCTCACCGTGATACTTCTTCACTTTTTTTAGAACACAAATGATTTTTAATGATTAAAGTAGTGGAACACGATTACAATCAGAATTAAAAACCCAGTAGGGTTACTATATATGATTTTCCAACTTGTAAGCACAGGGATGGGTAATTATAATTTTCTCAGCAACACTGTATTAGTGAATATTTCAAAAAAATTAACTGAAGTGGTTTTTTTTCCTTGTTCTTTGTTTTGGTCCTAAGAGAATCTCTGGTCCGGGATGCCTTTCAGAGGACCGCTTGGATAGCTCAGCTTCACTTCCAAACTCCCCAAGATGATGCTTAAACTCTCCATCCTCTCCTCTAAGTGGACTCTTATGGATATCATTTGAATAGCATCGTGCTGTATCAGGAAATTATTTAACAATCCAAAATCATTCCTGAGATTGAAGCCTAAATAGGTTATTCCCGTGTCTTTAATGACAATGTAGAAAACTGCAAAGAAAACTAAGTGAAATCTTTTAACAACAAGAAGTGTGGCAATAGGGATATGCCTCCTGGGAAGGCAGTTAAATGTCTGTGTTGGCCAAAGGCCCGTGAACAAACTCTGACCCCTTAGCTCCCAGGAAGCAGTCGTCAGGATGGGTCCCAGCACCCAGCTCAGCATAATTAGGGTGGGAGCTGAGGCCAGCTCTGTGGGTCAGACTGGAGCCGCAGGCAAAGTGTGCAGCCTCACCTGTCACTTGTCTTAGGTAGTTAGAGTGGCAGATGGCATCCCACTGTGTGTTAGAAATGTGGAAATGAGAAAAAAAATTAACTGTCCCTGCCCAGACAGGCCATTCTATGTTGCAATAAGTGAGTCTTAAAAAAGTGGAAAACTGAAAAAGCCCCAGACAAAAACCACTAATTCCAGTGATCAACTTTCATGAACTCCAGTGAAAAAAAAACTGTCATATTCTTCGGAGAAATAATGTCGGCACCCAGCAGAAACAACTGTCTTTCTCATCCTATTCACTCCAACTTCATGTTAAAAAAAATCCATTCAAATGCCGGAGATACAAAGGCAAACCCCACACCTGCCTGACCCGAGGGGGCGGATTGCTAGGAGAAGGGCCCAGGAGAGATGTTCTGAAGCGACACAGCCTGGCTATGAGAGCGGGTCATCAGACCGCACCTTAGCTACGGAGCTTCGCACGGTATTCCTGGAGGAAAACGAATCAGAAGAATGTTGGAGAGCCACTTGAAGGCACTTAGGGACTTATTAGAAAGGAAATTTCTACTTTCAAAGGGTTAGGGAGTTCTAAGCAAGGGAAGTAAGACTCACAAAAGCTCACAGGTATTTGGCGGGTGGCATGCAAAGATTTGCGTTGTAGATGGAAAAAAGGCTTAGTGTTTTAAGACTAGAGGATGGCAGAGTTTGAAATTTAATCAAGGACAGAGCCGAGAAAAAGCCCTTAAGCAGAGCAATGATAATACAGGGTGTGGGTCAAAAGATAAGTATTCTGAGGTTCTTGATGAAGGATCACACGTGGAGGAGCAGACCAAAGAGTCCAGGAATGTGCAGGTTGCGTGCGTATCTGGAGAGACTATGGTCTCAGATATGGGAGATTTTAAGAAGAGCTATGGAGGACATGGGTTCCATTTTGAAGCAGAATGCACCCGTGGTGTCTCTGGGATATCCAAAAGGAGATCAAGAGCAGTCAATCTGAATGTCAGAGGAGGAGACAGAAGACATAAAGATTGGAGAGTCACAAGGATCTCTGGTAATCAAATCCACGGGGAGAGGGCATGATGCCTTAGATGTGACACAGAAACTAAGATCTAAGCCCCAATTTCAGCTTGAAGGCACGGAGCACGGCAAGTATGTCCCTGTCACCCACAGAACAACAAAAAGAAGCTGGCAAAAACACAATCAACCAATTTTCTTGACTTCATGATAGAATGAGGATGCAGAGAAGTGGTTATCCTGTAAGAGGAAGCTGGAACAGCACCTTTAGTAAGACCGTACCTTGAGCACATACCAGCTGAAATACATGCTCACCGTGCAGAAGGGGTGGAAAAGGGGGACTGGAAGGGACGACCGTGAAGTCCTGTCACTGCTTGTGAAGTCGTACACAGTGTCACGAAGCAGTTCTTAGATTAAACATATAAATTGCAACCCTGTGACAACAATTGTAAAAGATTCAAAAAGAGGTACAGAGAATAAAACTATAGAAGAGATTAAATGGGATCATTAAAAACTCACTTAAAATAAGAGGACAGGAGAGGAGGAAAAATAATGGAAAGGATAAAAATAGTAAGATTTTAAGCCAACTTTATCAATAATCATTTTAAATATAAATGTTCTAAACAAACATGCTAAAATATAGAGATAGCAAGATTAGATACAAAAGCAATACTCATCTATATTCTGTGTGTAAGAAACCCACACATATAAGGATTTAGAATGATTAGAAGTAAATGAATGGAGAAAAATAAACCGAAACTAACCAACGTTCGTACCTGGTCTGGCGATACCATTCTCCGATACAAGGAATCAGCGATCCTGGAAGAAATGGTGGATTCCAGGACTGGCGAAGTGAATATACAAGATGAGCCCTGAAGACCTTGTAGTATCAGAAAAATGAAGTACTCAAACAATAAACAATGGATATATTACAAAGTACATAGACGCCAGACTCAGGAACCTCCTTGTATATCACAGGTCGCTTGTGTCATTCTTGCACACTTCAATAAAATGTTTTATGTACAAAGAGCCAAGTCCCATCAGTGACTGAAATGCACATAATGGCATCAGTTTGGGGGTGGGCACCTGATGGTGATGTGTTTGGGAGGGGGAGTGAGGGGTGGGCGATGCACAATTCATCCTGTACACGTGTTTAAGTGATGGGATGAAAGATTCCAGTGTCTTCAAGGAAACACTTGGAAAGAGGGAAGTAATTCGATATCATGGAAGCAATTGCAATGAGAGACTAAGGCCCTCCTCTTCCGGCCAGGCTGTTGGATAGATCATCAGCAAATAAGAGGCAGCCCGAGGAAGGAACCTCTGCAGACTCTCACCTGGGCACTAAACGTGGTGGGAAGCACAGCTGACTCTTAGGCACGTGGAAAGTGTTTACTGTCTAACTTTAAGGACTTACCTATTTAGGGACTAAAAGGAAAAAAAAGACATTTTGGTTTTTATGTGCACACAGATCACTTGAGGACAGGACATTATTATTTTTTTTTCCCCTCCAGAGGCGGTCATGCGCCTGGAAACTATTTGACAGGCAGTAAGTACTTAGGGAGTAAATATGTCAATTTCGATTTATCCTGCCTTCTCATTTAGACCATTAAGAGCAAGTCTATAACACTAGTGACATTTCGAGAAACACGCTCCCTAGGGTAGCAGCAATCTTGTCAGATGCATAGGACGGTGCTTAACGTTACGGGAAAACCGCCCTGAGTACACACACCTAATGGAGTTCAAGCAAGTGTCCGTCCTTGAACATCAGTCTCAACTGTCACGTCTCCATCACATCACACGCTTTACACCCTGACATGGTTCTCTGGAACTCCCTTAATTATACTCAGCCAACGCAGACAGTATTCACCATTTCTTTACTCATCAATAAACCTCACATATGACAAGCACTGCTGTGCCGTTTTATATGAACGGTTTCACTCCACAACTCAATACAATGATCTCCTGATGAGTGGAAAAGGAACATGAAATAAAGAGAATTATTAAAATGTATCTCAGAGAGTTGAGTGACATAAATTACAAAAATAAAATTGGATGTGAGCCTTTTGGTTGATATTTTGTTGATCCATGGCCCATTGCATCTTGGTGTGTGTCGGAGGAGGGATATGGCTTTGTAATTGGGAACACCATTTTTTTTCAGTTGCATACAATTCATTAGCATGGGACTATAAACACCCACATAATATATACTGTGTGTATCAATGCCGTGACCAGGACATTTGTTCTTCCCATCCACACATTCCCTAAGCTCCCCAAGTCCTAATCACATTTGAGCAACCGGGTTAGAAAGGTGACTTTCAGAGTTAGCACAGCTCATTTTAATATTTTATTAACCCACAAGAATCTGGCAAAGTGCAATTTCCCTAAAGAGTAAGGCTCTTATTTCTGTTTTCTGTTTATCTGAGCTAGAGCACATTTGTTTTTCCTTTGACAGTAAAATAGTTGCATTTAAAAATCCAGCATTCAGTCAGGTTTTCACGTATAGAGAAAAACAATGCTATGTGAGAGAAAAACACAGTATTTTCACTAATTTAATGCTTCCCAAAACAGAGGGCCTTTTTTGTTTATAATTCTCACTTTTAAAATGATCATTATATGTAACAGGAAGAAAATTATTTGCCACAGTCTGTTTTTTTTAATATTCATGCTTACCTATTTATTTCCCCTATCCGTGTTTCCCTCTGCTCATGCTCCAACATGCACTTCCAACTGTCACCTCTCCAGTGCTATTTTGCCTGCCAGGTCCTCACCTTGAGTAGAGCGGGGATCGCTAAGAAGGAAATCCTGGCAATGCCTTTACTCAGGCAGGTCTGCCGTTTGCCGAGGTACACCACAGGTGACGTCTCTGGGCACATTCATTAACAGGCTCCACGCCCCCCATCAGGGAAGTTCCAACCTACCTTTGCACAAATTTTAAAACTACATCTCTTTCTCAAGGTACTTATTTTTCTCTCATAAAATTGTCGGTACAAGACATTTTGTTGCCATTTGCCAAAAGAGGTGATAAATATACAAACTTGTGGGTTGTGCATTTTAGGTGGGTTCTTCAGTTCTGTCTTCCAATTTGCTACTCCATAATTCCATTTTCTAAACCACTTTAATTCAATCACTGAATTTTCCATTAGGCCTGTGTCTATTTTTTCCCAAGTCTATAAACTTAAGTAAATTTTAATATCTATTTTGCACATTTTTGAATCTTGTCCTTATTTATTTCCTTTTCTTTTAACATGGTGAGCATACTTACCTTATTGTCTCTTATTTGTTACTTTTATTAGACAGATACTTTTATGTCAAGTACAGTGTGCTGGGTACTGTCCAGGATCCTTTATGAATAATAACTCAGTGTGTGGGACAGATCTCATCTGGACCATACCTGGCCACTCTGATGGGCACATGACCTTGACTCAGGCCCATCCAATATACATCAGAGGCCAAAATGAAGAGAATTCACATGAGAGAAAGGACACAGGTGCTGGGGACAGAAAATGTAAACAATATTTTAAAGAAAGTCTGCCATTCAGCAAAGCACACCAAAAAATGGGATAGAAAAGTGAATAACCAAGGAAAGATGTTTGGGGAGAGAATGTCTTCTTTATGTTGGAAGAAACTGCAGTATGTTTATGTGTTGTGAGGTGGTAGAAATTAGAAATAAGAAACCACAGTGCATGAGAATGAGGTAAGAAGTGCTAGACCTCTGTGCTAAATAGGGTCAAAGGCATGGGGTCTAGAGCCCAGGTGCAGGAATCAGCCCCAGAAAGAGGCAAGGACGTTTGACCTGGAGGAACAGGGAAAACAGAGGGTCCGCAGGCAAAGACACAAAGAGCTGATGGAAGTGTAGGGCAGGGGCACACCTCTGATCACTGGGTTTCTCAGAGCAATGCTGTCATGTGCTGGCTATGAGGATGGGAAGCTCCGAAGAGATGGAAACGTATGATGACAGTGAGTAGAGATCAACCAGTTTTAATAGACTATTCCTCAATAGTACACAAAATGCTATTTTCTGCTTAATTTGGATGTCAACACAAATAAAAAAAATCAGCTACTCTATAGTGATTGCTGATCATATTAATCTGCCTATGGATTTCAGCCACTGCATAGTGTGAATATGTCTAAGATAAAGAATCAAGCATTTCAAAATTATATAAGGGTAACAATTACAGTTCAAAGCAGCCTTTGAGCTAGAAACAGTTTGCTTTTTTTAAAAAAAAAACAGTCTGTGGGATGGTGTATATGTAGCAGCTGATAAGTAAGTAAAAGAGTAAAAAAATTATATTAGAACTCTGAAGTCTCTATTTCTACAATTCCATATGTATGCTGTGTGTATCTTTTCAGTGCCCAAATGGGAAATCTAATGAAGACCATCACAGATGAAATCACAGATAACACAGGTTTGTCCTTTTGAAGTCTTATTGAAATAAGCAAAATTCCCTAAGACGAGAAGAGTGGATCTGTCTCGCCACACAGTCAGAGTCCGTCTAGTCTTTCTATTGAAGAATCAGTCTGAAAACATCTGTTACTGGGAGAAATACTAGAGTTAAAGAAACAAAAAAAGATTATATTTAAATATATACAAAGAAGGATAAGATGCAATAATAGTCCTTTTAGTCCCATCTCCATGCACAAATGCACACATGGCTGGCTATATTAACGTGACAATACTTGATACTTCCGTCAGGACGCTATGCAGAGAGGAAGACTTGAAACTGCTCTGAAACCCTCGGAATCTTGTGTGTTAGACACTCTTAACTGGCCCCAGAGGAGTGGACATCTCCGAGACCGGACTGACAGCCAAGACTGGGCCATCCACATAAGGCAGCCACACACAGTCCCTTCCCAAAGGGACCAACCTCATCGCTTGTCCCCCACAGCCCTCAGGTTTGATTCTCTACATCCTACAGGCTTCCACAGTGAAAACAGGTCTACGTTGCAAAAACAGAACCTTGAATCTACAAATTCTACTAATTATATAACATGCTGACTATATATTTGGGGAATAAAAATTATTTAAGAAATTATTTCTTCCCTCAAGGAACTTAAAGTTTTCTTCCATGTTATACATTCTGTGTTCCATGAAAAAGAGTAATTTTATTACAATTTCAAAAGATAAATACATTTAAAAAATACTGCCTGTACATTAATTTTGCAGAGGCATGGATTACCAATCCTAAAACTACTTCCCTGTGTATTCTGAGATTAAGCAAGTAAATAAATATATTGTTGTTACTAAGAGCAAGTTTCCTCCTCTATATTAAAAAAGGGAGTTACAAATATGAATATGTAGGATTCTGTAATAAACTTTATTTTAATTGGAATTAGAAATATCAATATGAATTCATAGTTTTCAGTATCTATCAGTATAATATTGTGGCTGTATATTGTGTGAACACATAAATACACAGCTAAATGTTTGTTTCTGTGTATGAGTAATATATATCTATTTTCTAGATTTTCCAGCTTTTTAAAAGGCCTAGAAACAACTACAGTGAAGTAGAAATGATCCATCCAGAGCCCCAGTCTTGGTTTCCTAATTCCATTTCCACCAAAGAACCGCAAGGAAATGACCTATTTCAGCTAGGATGGGAACACACAGGTGATTCTAGATCACACTGAGCCCAACAGTGAGGAATAGATTAATGGACACAGGTCCCAGTGGTGCCGGAGCCAGTCTGAATGTGTTACCATGAGCCACATCTGTGACAGCATCCTATGAACGAGGACCCAGGTGTCTACACATGATTAGTGACTTAATTTACTTAGTGGACAGGGGCTGGCACTTGCAATACAGTGAATGGGAGCCTCTTCCTTATAGTAAAAAAAAAAAAAACAACTAACTAATAAGTATAGCAATAAACGTGGGAGGAATAATATAACTAGAAAATCACAATCTGTCAATCACCCTAATAACAATTAAAGCAAGAATCCTCAATAGATGGTAGAAAAGGCAGGTAAAATTTTGAGGAGTAGAAGTGCACGTTAAATCACCCCACAATTTTCTTATGATTTACAGAGAGAAACTCCCAACTTGGCAGTGGACAAACCGGACACCGAGCACCTTGGTCAAAGCTGACATCACCGGCGGAATGGGGCACGTCGACCTCCTGCCTCACGAAATGATGCCCTGAAAAGAACACGGTGTCCCTTTTGCACATTCTTGCCAAAAATGCAATTAAACTGAAAGGTTTCCTACAAGTAGATGGTCATTATTTGTACCGTTTCGAATGACTAAGGAACTGTTTCTGATTTACAAAGACAGAAGGCCCTGAGGACTGCGGGCAAGAATGGCCTGGGATTTTGCTGTGAAGGGCCCTGTCCGGGGTGTGGGAGGCGGGCAGCCGGGTGCAAGGAAGGTCTGCAGTTCAGCTGACAGTGCTCCATCCAGGACCCTGTCCTGACTGATGAGTGTGCAATGGTTATGCAAGGTGGCTTCTTCACTCGTAGGGACACTCAAGTACGGAGGGTAGTAATTCTTCAGCAGATTCTGTAATGCCTCCCTCCAAGTAAGAGGATGATATATTAATATAGGCGTGTGTGTGTGTGTGTTCCCATGGAAATATCTTCCGGGCTACATTCTAAATATTAACACATAGTATCCATGCTTTTCTTTGAAATTTTTGTTGTGATTGGACAGGCTGTCATTTAATAATGACATGTCAGGAAGAACAGACATGTTCATTTACTGTGAATTCATAAAAAGGAGCTTTTTCCTGAAGCTCTAAGGGTCTGAAGTGGGAACTAGACACTCCCTGTGTACCCATCAGTGAGGGAATGATTACATGAATTAAGATAGATCCTGAACACTGAGTCTGTTTCACATATATTTTTCCTTTGACTAATTAAGCACATGAAAAAATTACAAAGGTAGTGGCAACACCATATAGTAATTGAATATAGCCTAATGATAATATTTCCACATTTTATGTTTTCCATATACATATTTACATGTATGAATATATATTACATATTCACAAAATTCACTTTATTATAAACAACATGTCACTCTAAAATCTGGGAAACCGTCCTCACTCTTTTCCCATCTTATGAAACAGTAACTTCTAAAAATAGGTTTCAATGCATGAAGGTGTATGTGGGTTTATCTTGGTAAAATAAAAACATCTTGGAAATGTTTTAAAAAATTCTATGATCCACACTTAACCCCTCCCCTTCATCTGAAGTTAGGCAGACTCATTTTATTACATCACAAAAGTAATGCCGTGCTCATGTGTGCTGTGCTTTGTGGAAAGACAAGTGTTAACAGAAAACTCTGTACTTTATGTGCGACGGCACTACTGGCGAGGGGCGCCATTGTTTTATGCCCTCCAAAAAAAAAAAAAAGAAAGAAAGAAAGCAAAGGTGATTTCTTGTCACATTTATTGTGACATACATCCTAACTTCAGAGATGTTAAATACTACAAAAACAAAATAAAACCTACCCAGTTTTAGAAGAATGAATCACCGACCACTGAAGCTTTATTTTTTAACATTGTATTATGGAAGTTACTACATCAAATCCCGTGAGATGCATTGAAATGAGGCTTTCTTCTTGTTTTAATCATTGTCTATCAACACAACGTGCATAAAATCAAATCGCTTACATGCTAATGAAAAAGGTTAAACCTCTAAGCAAAGTATATTCCAGTGAGCCCCATCTATAATTACAATGTGAAGAGCTAATACAAAGTTGAAACGGTGGGTTTTTTCCCCTTCCTGGTGGAAGGCTAATAAAACAATCATCTCTGCACAAACATTTTTCTGCCCCATCCAACATAATGGAGAGTCAATACCCTCATTATGGAAATTGATCTGAGTCAACAGCGCAGAGACAGTGGTCCGGGACGCCAGGCTGCTTTCTCAGATGCAGCGACCCACAGAGCGCGCCCCCCGGCAGGGAGTTATTGGGCACGGGTCCTGGAGAGCACGCCGTGCTCCAGAGAAGCACGTTTCAGACCAAATTTAATCACCTCCTGCTTGTGGCCATTTGGCAGCTTGGGGAAAGCTCTCTCCCGGACCAACCCTCTGAAGCTGAGCTATTAAGGCGCTAATTAAAGAAAGTGCAGGGAAGACACAAACGCTAGGAGTCTGGGGTAATTGGCTACAAAAAAGACAGGGCTGAGACGCGTCCCTCGGCCTGCTTCTCCTGATTAGGCTCTAATTCGGAACCCGATATGTCACGGCACGCCGAGGTGCTCTGGGAGAGGCGCCTGCCTCTCTCAGTTCAGTGGATGGCTCTTGTGTGAGAAGGGGCGGGGGGAAGCAATTTTATTTCATGTGTAATCCTCTGACACCCCCGGGATCAACAGGGAAGTCCATAAAGCCTTTCCTGTAAATGTGGATAGGATTTACTAAAGATGAGGAAAGAAGGAAAAAAGGATCGAATGAAACAAGTAAGTACTTCCGTGCGTTAGATATTGGCGAGTGAGCCCACCAGGAAGCGCGGTGATTACATGTGACGAGTGCTCGTGGGCTGCAAGGACACCAGAGGCCAAGGCCAAGGCCAAGGCCACGCATCTAGGTCTACTTCTAGCTTTCTCCAGAAATGTGACACGCTGCACGGGGTGGCAGCGGGGGCGAAGTGGGGGATGGGGGCGAAGAGACTCCGGGAGGGTGATGTGTTCGCAAAAGCCCACAAGCATCTGCCTGCCCCAGTCACTCCCTGAGCACGGCTCACCTGCCCTTGAAGTTCATCCGATCAAGACCCCCGTGGAGTGGATGCTGTGTCCTTCCTGACTGAGAAAGAACTGGAGATGAATCAGGTTCTACAGGTCTACCTAGGATGTCCTGGGAAATAATGAGTGAATTTTGATTTTTGAATAGGAGGAAATGGAGGAGAAGAGAGGAAGCATCTTTGCTAAGAGCGCACAGCAGTCAGTGCTGGACCCAGAGTGAGCCAGTCTCTCATCTCAGACCATCTAAGAACTGCTACACACTGAACATGATCTTGGCAGTTACAAGGGCAATAGTCCTTTTAAGTAATTCAATCATTAAAGTTATACTTTAATATTGATAAAATATAAGTGAACATGATACTTTTAAATAATGTAAATTCAATTCTTCGTCATTTTTATTGTCTCCCCATATTTCAATCACAACAAAAACAGCCCAAAGTCCATGTTCCAGGGACGCTGAAATAATACCATCATCTTCATACAGAACATATTTGCTCAACTACTTCCATCCTGTACCTTTTTAAATACTACCAAGGTCATGTGTGAGACCTTGGAGAAAAACTGAATATGAGGTAAGAGTCGAAGCTGAAAAAGTACCTCTACACGTGGCTTATTTACCAGAATTCATTGTTTCTGAGATAATCTCTTAATTCCAGCTTCCAATGAAAGCTGTGTTTATGAAAGTCAGAGTATCAAGCTAGCACACAGGCTTCAGGAGAGAGGGGGCGCTATTCTGCAAACAGGTATGAAGAATTATTAACATACTAGAATCAAGGGGGACTTCCTGGAGGAAGTGGTGCAAAAGCATCCATCTGGACTCCTTGCAGGGAAAGGGCGATGGGAATAGGCTTCAGGCCCTGGGGCACCTGAAAGAAAATTTAGGAGAAGAGAAAAGATAGGACTTTAACTTACTTACTGTTCTCTTCTCTATCTCCTCCACTCACCTTTGCCTAGCTCCTCTTTGATATTTTCCGTAAAGTCTATGTTTGCCTCTGTACAAACAGAGCATTTTGGGGACCTCAAAAGATGTGCTGAGAAAACACGCATGAACGTGATCCCCATGCAGAGGAAGAAAGCTCCATGGTTACGTAAGACTCCAGTGTGTTTCACAGACATTGGAGGGGCAGAGGGACAGAGCTTTTCGTCTCTTGAGAACGTGCATCAGCAGAGGACGGCCAGAGCTTCACAGGGTGAGGGGCCAGAACCAATACCCAGATCACAGAACTAGAAGCCAAGACAAATGAAAAAAGAAAACAAAAAAACTTCCAATCCGGAAACTAAATGGAGATGAGCGACAAGCACTGTCTCAAGTTCGGCATAACCCAGATCCATTGCGCTTATCTGCACATGTGGTTTTAAAGTCACGGCTGCATCTGTGAGTTGATAACACCCGTTTCCAAGTGACAGCTTCTCCTCGTGGGCAAGGTTAACCTTCCTTCTGCTGTCCTAGACTTTACACAGCGCTAGAAATCTTAGTCCGAACAACCCTCCTTAGGTCTGCATGGAAACCACTCAGTCCGAGACAGACACCCACTCTGGAGTCCCACGGGACCCCAGAAGTGCCTCTCTTGTGTCACTCACGTATCGGACTACAGCCGCTGCAAACGCAGTTCCACGGAAAGTGGACGGGACCCCATGCAAAGCAGAGAGAAGAGTTTCCCTGGGAGTTTTTCCTTGAAAAGTGCTTCCAGGGATACCGAACAGTGTGTGAAAGGTGCAGTGAGTCATAGAACATGTAGGAGCTGATATTTGCTCCTGAAAATCCTGTAAGACAGGATATATACGCTTTTTCTGTTTTCAGCACTTAGTGCAGGGCCTAGCTGGTGGTGTGCTCTGGATGTGCGTGTTTCTTGTGTGGATCAGCGAATGAATTCACCGATGACATCCACCCAACTTTATTAAGCAGTGAAGCATCTGACCTGGCTCCGGATTGTTAAATAGACAAGGCATGGCAGGTCGTACATAGAGCAGCAGGCCGTATTCAAAAATTGCAAACCCTGGCTGCTGCGCGGTCCCATTGTCCCCAAGAAGCCACCAGCTGAGGCTGTAGAGGCAGATGGTGGTTGAGTGGAGTTAGAGTGGGCCTCCTGGTCTTCCTCCTGAAAAATGGCATCAGGGACAGAGAATCACACAGTAAAGAGCAGGGCACGCAGGAGGCGAGGCAGGAAGCTGGGTGGGGCGACGGTGTAGGATAAACCAGAGAGTGCAGATGGTACTGCACAGAAACGTGAAAAACACGGGTCCACGAAAGAGCACGGAACAAGCTGCAATGGGCGAGAAGACAGCAGCCGTGGGTGGGTTTCAGTGCGCTGACCGCGGGCTCCCGAGGACCCACTCACTGCACAGTGGTCGGAGGATCGGGGCCCTGCCACGATGCCCCCAAGCATGACATCATTACACTTAGTTTCTTAAACCTTCATTGTTCTTGTTTTCTGTTTTGTTTTTCCCCCTTTTTATAAGTGACATAACAATGATTTAATACCATCACACAAATATCAGGTGTACAACATTATAATTCAGTATCTGTATACGCTACGGCATGTCTATCCCCAAACTTCTAGTTTCCATCCATCAGCATATATTTGACCCCCTTTATCCATTTATTTTTTAAAGATTTTATTTATTTACTTATTAAAGAGAGGGGAAGGGAAGGGGAAAAAGAGAGAAACATCAATGTGTGGTTGCCTTACGCGCGCGCCCCCCACCCCCACTAGGGACCTGGCCCGCAACCAAGACTGAGTGGGAATCGAACCAGTGACCCTTTGGTTTACAAGCCTGCACTCAATCCACTAAGCCACACCAGCCAGGGCCCATTTATTATTATTTGTGTCACCTACCTGATGTCAAAGACCTTAATAAATAATTTTCCATATCTGTAATTCTTTGTTTTCTTACTGAGAACAAAACCCTGGGTGAGAAGGGGAAACTGAGACAAGCAGGGAAACTGAGTCTAGTGCATTCAACGACCTGCAGGATCACAAGGAATCTGTCAGCTGGAACCACTGACTAGAATTTAAATGTTCTGCTCCAGCCCTGTTCCTCTGTACAGGAACAACGCAGGATGGAGCGGATGAACAGCCTTGAACCCTGCGGCCCTCTCCGGAGGTCGAATACACTGCAGCTTAACCAGGTGCTGTGATGAGTGAGCAATGCCTTAAAATGCAATGCATACTTTACTGATGAAAATAAAAGTATGGAGACTTCAAAGACACATTAAGAAGCATATTTGAAAGTGATCTTGTAGATTCAGACTATTTTCAGGAGAGAAAAGAGTTTCTAAAAAGAGAGGTACGGTTCACAAATGGTAAGTCTGATTTTAGCCACCACTTCAGCATGGGCTTGATCTGTCCTGGACAGAATGCGTTCAACACAACAGCCATTGGACGTGTTGGCCAGGAAGCAGAACCCCAAGGGGAAGTCAGTGCAATTCAACCCAACTGCGTTTATGGAGGCATTTCTGGCTGCTTCGCTGTTGGAAACAGCAAGGACTTTACCAGTGGCTACCGAGCTGTTCTCTGCCTGTTTCGTTACTGATGCTGTCAGTACGTCTGTGCTGCATCTTCAGCCCAGCTGCACCACTGCACCCCCGTCCTGCTGAGCTAGCTCCAGCTTGCTCTTGAAATCCTTGAAGTTGTAAATATGCAAATATAAAAACCACTCTAAGAAAAAGTGAAAATACTATTTTTGCAATTAAATGAGTCAAATTTATGTCAGGGATTATATGTAAAGGCCACGAGGTCACCTTTATTAGCTTAAGGGAATCGGTCTGAAGAGAAGCAATAATTAGTTGTTTGTGCCAGAAAAGAAAAGCTCGCAGGACAGTTATTCCAAAGAATTCATTCCTTGTGTGTGTGTCTGTCTTGAAATTGTAAGCTGAAACCCTAGAGATAATTGGGCAAAACATGTCATCATACATTTTGTCTGCCTCTCTGTAATTTTTAAAGCTGAAAAAACTTATTCCTCGTGGAAAGTGAAGGGAAGATTAGCTGCAATGAAAGTCAAGATAAAAAGCCTTAAATGCTGCTACTGCATACAGAGCACTTACTCCCAAGTAATCCCTGAGTAGTAGTACGATATCTTGCTTTCTAAATGCTTGACCCAGATATTTTAAATCCTCATAAATATACGGTAGGACCAAATCTGTACAACCACGAATAAAGGACACACTCTAATTATTTCGGTGAAGGGCCATTTCTCACATACTTTTCAGATTGAAGTACAACCGTCTGTGTTATATATGTATTAGGAAACATCCAAAAAGAATATGTATCTTCACCTTTTTCTTAACACTGCAAAATGCAGTGTTAAGTAGTTAGTGACTACATCTTGATATCGGCCTTGGCATTTGATACTATATCATAAGACATTTTCTTCTCTCGCTGCTTAAAATAAACTGAGCTTGTTCCTGAAAACCAAGTACTATTATATAACACCATTGACAGAACCAAGTCTTTCCTTGGTTTTCCCACAATTTAACCTTCCTCTAGATGGTGGTAAGAAAGGACCATCTACTTCCAAGTCTTCTGTTTTCTACCCAGAACCTCAAAACCACGAGCGATGGTGTTTTGGTCTAATACGTCATGGTGGCCTCATCTCTTTTGGTGTCACCGGGTAAGATAGAATCTGGAGGAGCAGCGAATAGGTGGTAACCTTCGGGGTAGCAGGTTGAGATGTTCTGAAGGACCGGAAACATTATTTTGGATAGATGGAATATTGTTTGATATCGCTAGCCCTCGATATACAGAAATCACTGCAGACATTTTTGGTGAGTAAAGTTCCTGCTAAACAGCCTTCAGTGAGGAGCCATCAAAATCCGCGATGTGTCTTTATTCCCAGAGACGACACCGGAGTTTCCTTTACCTATCAGCAGGAATGACCATCCTGAGCTTCATCATTGCTGTGTTCTTATTTAGAAGGTTGGATCTAAGCCTCCATGAGGAATTTCTGAAGAAGAATTTAGAACTTGTTTGTTGTCTCTGAGGAATAAGCAGAGCCTGTTCTCAACGATTATGATACAAACTCTACTCACTGAAGTGGTCTTCGAATGCCAGGCATATAAATCACACTCCACTAAATGGCTTTTGGTTCAATGAAGACATTTTTTTTCGTTATTAACAGAAGCTGGATTTTATGCCAGACTCATGATATTAACTGCAGAAATCCCTTGTTCGCTAGCAGTGATCAGTTTTGGTACAGTGAGTTTAAGACACCATTGAACTTTTCAAGCTTCTCATATTTCTGACGTTCTTTCACGTGTACTTCCCAGTAGAGGACAGGAAGGCAGATAAAAGTGTGCTGTCGTTAATGTTAATGACTTTGGGGGGATACCTACTAAATATGAATACTACATAACTTGTTAATATATTGAGTCAGAAATGGGGAGTAGCCAAGATTCATGTTAAATATGAGCCAAAATACGAAAGATATAAAGTTCATAAGATGCTTACAATTTCTTATAATATTAAAACTCTGAATAGAAATTAAAATTAAAATTTTGGATGAGCCCATCCACCCAAAATGCATTTGACTTTTCTTAGGAAACTCCTGGAAAGGCTTTGTATTTGAGCGAATGCCAAAGTCACCGTTGATAGTACATCTAACAAGTTCATTTGTCTATTTTGTTCAGCCAAATGCCCTCTGAATAACCAGTGTTTCTATTTAAAGTATGTTCACGTAAGTATTGGATTTGATTTTGCTCAGTATAATTCCAAACTTGAGCAAGTGTGATATGGCCACATTATTTTCCCTCCATAAACCGTGGCTTAAATTAATGGGTCACATTTTTTAAGTGTTAGAGACAGAAAAATATTTTTAAAAGCAGGACTAGCAATGAAAACACACTAATAATGGCATATAGTCATTTGAATTTGCATATTTGCATTTAAGGTGGTTTTATTTACTAAAATTCTAAGGTTATCCAATCAACTAATACTTTATATTAAAAACAACAAAAAGTTTGTATTTGTGATTGTCTTTTATGTGTGATTGCTTCAATGACTTCTGGTTTTAATTAAAAACTTCCTTTGTACAGACCTATGATAGTTTCATAATATAGTTCACTATTTAAAGAGAGGAGGAAATTTATTACTAATTAATTTTAAAGATATTTCTATTGGTACTTTTATTTACAGCCACTTTAGTCAGAATTCAGAAATTATTTTTCTAAGTTAGAGAAGAATTGCACAGAAAATAAATAACCAGTTTCATTTTTCTTAATAAAACGTATCTTCCACAATTCAGTAGAACTGTATTATTTTAGGGAAACAGGAAATGTGATCCTGACTTACTCGATGTCTAAATACTCAATTATTTTTAGCATTTTTCTAATCTGTGAAATTTGGTTTATCTACATACTGGCAGATTCCCCAGCAAAACCTGTAAATCATAAATTATAGAACTCAGTAAATCTCTATTACTATTCTTTGTGGTACAGATCATTTGCAAATTATTAAAACATCACTTAATATCCAAATATCTGTCAAATTAGATCAATTCCAGTGAAGTAGCATCATTGTACATCTGATAATTAAGCAAAAATTACAGATGAATTACTAGTTCCTGACTCCCAATGACAAAAAGATGCTCACTTTTAGAGGGGAGAAGTAAAATGTGTGTATTTCAAAACACACAGAAATACCAAGGGACCTGTATTTTGAATTCTGAAAATCCAAGTGTAAGTTTCTATACCTCCAGTAGTAAGTAGACTTCTACAGGGCCCGGCAGAAGTAATGCCACTGAGTGTGGCTGGCGGGGTATGTGAACGTCTCGCATGAGATGGACAGCAACCTGAACACGTCACCTAAAATGTGGTGTGGTGTGCTTGACTGTGGTGTTGTTATGTTACAGAATGACATGCTTATGATTGTGCAATGAAAGATTTTTATGTAGTATAAAACAGGTGTTATTTGTACTGGACCTTGTATTTTATTATAGCAAGCAATACAAATGCCCAGTCCAAGAATACATAAGTAAGTTTTCTAGAAAGAAGGATTATTTTCCAATAGACCCAAAATACAAAGAGCTGTAATTCAATTACATTAAGCTAACTGAAAGTCGATTTCAATTTTTGGTAAAGTTGTTTTTTAAGAACATGCACATTTATACACTTAAGCCATACATAGATATATACATTTAAGTTAAAAGGTTAAATTAAGCTACAAATGAAGAAAAACGACACAGTAAGAATTGAAAAGACTGTTCATTTAAAAAAAAAAAAGCTTATTTATAACCCAGGAAGAAAGCAGAATTGACTTAATGAGATAAGGCATATAAATTATGTTACAAAAGTCAGCTCCCTGAGCTCACGGCTACCTTTCTCAGCGTCCTCCACCTGCCACACAGGGTCACCTGCTAGGTCTGTCCTCCCCCGTGAGTGATGCGGACCAGTCCCCAGCCTCGTCTCAGTGCTCAAGCACCTGCTCCCACCACCCTCTTTTTAGCTGGGACACATGTGTGCCTGAAACTCGCTTCTCCAAAAAGACAAGGACCTCGTGGGTGGTGGGTGGACCAGAGACAAATACCCCAGGTCTGTGAATGACCTCACAAAGCAGACCAGCCTGGGTTATTATGTGCGAGGGAAATAGACCTTAACCATTTTTTAAATGGAATTGTTGTAGGTCTAGCCTTAGCCTAACAACTCTAGCTAGCTTGGGTTAGAGGCCCACAGCTTGGAAGGTCAAAAGAAGTCATTTGTATTGGCCATCCCACCAAGAAAGCCCAGAGGAGGGAGGGGCAGTGATGTCCTGGATGAAGCAGAGAGATACTGGGCGGCCAAGGTGGCTGCTTCCTTGACCATTGGTGCAGGATGGACAGCCTGAATGATTAGTGCCTGAAGGAGGAGGGAACTTATGCCCCAGACTCTTCCCCATGCCCAAGAGTTCCATTTTAAAGTGGGTCATTCCCTTAGGCATTCGAACATGCTAAAAAAAGAGAAGAAGAAGAAGAAGACTCCTCTGTGGCTTTTTACTTACTACCTCACTTCTAAGTCCTCCTCTTAGAGCAAACCTTCTGAAAGGTGTGTCTACAGCTCCCATAGGCAGTACGAACTACCACCTCCTGTGGTATAAGGTGATCAACTCTGTCACACTGAAAGGCGTGCAAGATAACGTAGATCAAAAAAAACAAAACATATACCCCATTTTCCAGGAAAAGAAAGAAAATGTTAAAAATGCTGTGATCATTTCAGTAAGCAGGAACCCTCACCTCCCACACTCTAGGTTAGGAATGAGGCTGAATTTGGCTTTAAAAAAATGTTATGACTGATTTTTAGAGAGAGGAACATCGATTTGTTGTTCTGCTTATTTATGCATTCATTGGCTGATTCTTGTATGTGCCCTGACCAGAGATTGAACCCACAACCTTGACATATCGGGACGACGCTCTGACCAACTAGACTACCTGGCCAGGACCAAATTTGGCATTCGTCCTTCTGGTGGCTGTGTTTATACTGCTACTTAATGTGCATGATCCCAAAACAAGATAATAGGTTTCTAAGACTTTGGAAATTTTCACAGTGTCCTGCTAAAAGGATCATTCTGCAATTTGCTATTTCAACAATGTTTTGAACTTTAACTGTGTTGATACATGCACTCCCGTAGCTCCTATAAATCCAATATAAATCCACTTTCTAGTCTGTTCACTTTATGAATATAATGCATATAATTTGTCATTTTCTGTTGAAGGGCATTTAACACATATATAAATATGTATATGTACACATTTATATACATTAATGTATGTATATGTATATTATATACAAATAATTACCTATGTGCATTTTGGCATCTTGCACATAATATTTGTGCATATCTTTGAGAGTTTCATTTGTAGAGTGTTTAAAAATTGACTACTATTCACATCTTTCATCATTCCTAGAAAATCTTCACACATTACGTCTTTGAACCATACTCCCCTGTCTGCAGCTCTCTGAAATCTGCACTCACCTTTTAATCTCATTCCTCTATTTATTATGACTTCATCTACCTTCCAGTTTGCCGGTTCGCTTTTCAACTGTGTGTACTATCCAATCTGCTGTCTACTCCAGCCACTGCATTTGAAAAATATATCTTTCAAAGAATAGAAACATATAGGTAGTAATCATACGATTATATAATTATTAATTTGTATAATTATATTACATAATTTTATTTTATACATTCTTTTATTTTTCTCTTTACACCTGCCTCATCTGCTTTTGATGTGGTACATCCTATGTGCTCAGTTCCACTGTGATTCCTTTGACAATGTGAACATCGGAACTGATGCCTACAGGTGCCGATTCTGACCGAGAACTTGGGTTGTTTCCACTGCTCGCTGTGTCGCTGACCCTGGTCCTGGAGGCCTTCTTCCCACGTGATTGGCATTAGACCGCGGAAGCACCTTACTGTGTGTTTCTCCACCAAATTTGCATTTCTTTTGCCAGGTGTCAGTTATTCTAAACTCAGCAGCACTCCTAGTAATTTTTTTAGCTTCAGGTTTCCTGCAACACAATAAAACTATATATTTCCAACATTAAATTGAAAGCGGGTCTGTTGTTACCAATTCTTAGGTGTGATTTTTATCTCGTTCGGTGGTCAAGGAGAAGACAGGAAAGATTTCACATGGTCTGTCCTTGGCGATGACCAGAGTTATTTTCAATCGTTTTTGTCCCTGATGTTGGAGCCCTTCAGTAGGACTGACTGACTGAGAGAATTTCAGCAAAACCTTGGCGCTTTGCATAAGTTCAAAGCCTGTCTGTCTCTTGCCCCCCTCCCCCCACACACAACAAAGACAGCCTCTTTGGTACAGACTCTGCAGTGACCCAGGACAGCTGACGTCACAGGGCCTCTCCCCACTCTGGCTGTGGCACTCATTGTCACTGCTGGCCCTGGGGGACTTCCGGTGTTTTTTTGCTAGTTCCTTTATATCCTTCAAATAGTGCTTACCTTCTAAGATCCATCACTTTTTATAAGTTTTATAGATTATGTTTTCCCAGGATGGCACATAAGAGCTTTCTACTATGAAATGTAATTGAACACATGAGGATGAGAAAAAACACTCATTAAAATATTCAATTTTATGGCATCCTGTACTAATTTTGTTTATTTATAAATAAACACATAGCATGTACTAATATTTTTAAATCATTTCAATTGTGAGTTGCAGTCATTGAAATAAGCACATGGCAGTGAAAAATAAAGAAAAATTAATTTGTTACATGCGGTGAATTTTTTACAAAATATTACTGACATTCTTGACAATTAAATGAATACATAAAGAAAAGAATTTTGATTTAATGGGGGTGTATGAAAAAGGTAATTAGATTCTATGCAAACAAAGAAAACTTTCAGAGGTTCTGAAGATATATGAAAAACAAATCATTACCCAAAGCTAAATACTGTTTAATAAAGGTATTGTTTTCAAATGCTAGAGCCAGAAGCCTGGGAAAGAAATGATAGAATGATAAAGCAATGGAAAAGCCCAATAACAAAAACAAATAAATAACACTTGGTTGCAATGACTTTATCACCAAGCTGTAAACAAACCAGGAGCAAGTCACTAACCCATGTTGATAACCAGAGTCCTTAACTCGCATCACCCCATGGTTCTGTTTGAAAGGCAAAGTCAACACATTTTCCTGTGATAGCAAAGAAAGAGGCAGTATCATGAAGTAGACCTACTAACGAGGTGAAGGGTAGCAATTCCACTGGAGGGAGTGAGATTATCACCCCATGAAAACATCAGATTACTTACTATGTGAATAACATTTTAATTTAACCATTTAACGGTAACACGATTCTGTATTAATTCATAACGGATAACCACTTACAGTAATTTAGCATTACTGATTTTTCGAAAATGTGCAAGTCCACATATTCTTATGTGACAAAGGTCGGGTCTTCACTTCTTTTAATAGTAGTCATGACTCAGCCAATGTGGAAGGCGCCACCCATTTTTTTTCCTTGCTGCTTATGACAAAATGGAAAAGGAAAGAGGACTACTAAACCGTTAATAGTTTCACTGTTTAACAAGAAGGAAGCAGGACTTGATGTTTGTGAGAGCTCTCCGTCTTCCGAGGACACAGCCAAGCTACATTAAGCAACGATCCCAGAGCACCCTCGAGGAAAGGAGGTCTGGAGACACAATTCCGGGGCGAGACCACAGAACCTCAGCCAGAGTCGCTATTGCGATGCTCAGTGGATGCTCAGGCAGTACCAGTGTGTCACTCTCAGTCACCTGCACTAACCATCGACCTAATTTCAGTGAGAATGTGTTCCAGGTAACAAATTAACTCACACTCAATGCAAACAATGATAAACACTATTTCTGTACTATCATTTGCACAGAATGTAAGTACCATGAACCTTAGTTTTAATTTTCCATAATGAAGACCCAAGGACCACAGCCTCTCGAAGGCACACCTTCCCTGCTAACGAGTCCCTCCATCATAAAGAAGCACCAAACTAAGCTCTGGCTTTGGGATCCTTGAAAGATAATTTCCCAAGGACAATGGCTAATTCCACTCGGGACCCAGCCAGTGGATACAGGTCACTGATTCCACAGGTCCCTCAGTGCCCGCAGCACCAGGCAGTGAGCAGCTGTGTGTGATATTTGCTCAGAACTCTGCCCTTCTTGTCCACTGCGAGCAGCGAGCAGATCCTGCTGCCATGGCTTCTCCTGGTCCTTGTCAGCCCCTCGGATCTTCAGCCTCAGTCCCCAGTTCTGGCCAGATTTCCCGCCTGGTTCTGTCTGCAGGCACCTGCACTCTGACATCGGCCCCCTTTCGGACGTACCTTAATACACCCCTCTAACTCCATGAGCCAGCACGGCCATCCTGTCACCTGCTCAAGCCAAAGGACATATCTGCCAGGCCTCCCCCACCAAGAAAGGGACCCGATAATGGTCACTGTTAAGATGATGCTCCCCCTGGAGCTGCAAACCAAGGCAGTACCGAAACTTCTCTTTGTCCTTGAGTATCTTTTACTCAAGATAATATTGCTATTATCTTGCTAGGGAGAAAGGGAAGCAAAAGATTCTAGCTTTGGCAATAACGTGGTCAACATTGCTTCTAGTCACAGAAAAAGCTGAGCAAGTCCCCTGAGGACGACTGTCCTAAAATAGCAGGCACAGCTACTGAAACGACCCAATTTCCAAGGAAGAGCTAGATGCTCATAAAATGTTCTCTGTAATCTGTGTTAAGTGTGCTAGATAATAAATCAATAGTAATTACACACCCTCGCTGGCTGTCTTATACCTTCCCTGCCTACTTTCCTATGCCTTGCCCTTAAAGGTATCTTAGAGAACAAGAGCAATGAACAACTGCTGTTGCCTTCTGTTCCCGGGTACAGAGACGACATGAAAGACTTACTATTCACACGAAATTGGACCGAGGGATGTGTGTGCAGGTTTGGCATCAACCATCAAGCTGATCTAAGAATGTGTTCCCTTAAAACATCCTCATTCACGTAGTCTTTGGAAAACCTTGATCTGTCTTCAGAACTACAGGGAGCTCAGTTTTTAAAAATCCCTTTTATATATGTTTGTCAGCATCCTAGACTAACAATATCCAATATGCTAGAATTTCCAAGTATGAACAAATTTAATTCATCAATAACGTATCAATGTTCTGTTTCACATGTTATACTGTTCTAGCCGCTCCTGTCTCTTCCCACCCCATAACAGGCGTTAAGATTAGCACGTCTTACCCAAACGTTCAACTATGTTTGTATGAATTCCTGTGCAACCTAATTACTGACAGATCTCCCAAGATGACTTGGGGGGAAATATTCAAAGCAGCCTGCAGAAAGGTAACATAAATCCTTTACGTGTTTGTTTCTCTCAAGGTCAAAATCCAGCATGTGAAAATATTACGTTAGTTCTCCTCGAGATCGTGATTAGAACGTAAAAGTCCTTGGAAAAATAGCAACATTGGCACTGCGTGTGGAGTGTGACCGATGGCAGGCGCATCTGTTACATGGCTCGTAAGACTAGCAAGGACTGATGAAGAGGTACAACCCATTTGATGAGTGAGTGAGAGAGAAAGAGAGAGAGAAAGCGACTTACTGAAAAGGAATGTACCATGACCCCATATCAAGTGGCTAAGCCAGGCAAGACTGAGTGAATAAACCCTGCAGACAGCAAAGACAACATTGTAACAGTCAATAGAGAGATAGGATTCCCAAGAAACATGAAGTCATGTCCTAGATAAGAAACCGGGCGGCCACATCCTTATTCTATGGATGATGCTATTGTGCAGGTAATACCAGGTCCCTTCCCAAAGTCACACAGCTGGTTAGGGGCACAGCTCAAGAAAGATGCTCAGCCTTTCAAATTCTGATTCGTTCTTCTTTCTACATGGTTAATATATGTTAGAAACTTGATTTTGAGGATAAAATTTAAAACCAAAACAAGAATAAAAACCTCCCACACAGGGGCTTTGAGGTGAGATCCTTAGTTGAACACAAAGGAAAAAAAATCATTAGCTCGAGTTGGAAAAGGAGAGCCCTCCTCCTCTTGCTAACGTCTCTCCACACTTTGCTTTTGATCATGGCTAACATACCTCATTTGTACTGTTTCCTTTAAAGTTCCTCTGCCTCGTCCCATCTCCCCTTCAACTAAGGAAGATTTTCAGGTTTGAAGACCAAGCCTTGAGCTAGTGAGGGCCAAGTAGGTTGATAACTAAGCGGGATGCCTTATTAGCACGGGCTGGAAACATGGAAAAAAAAAAGCCCACAACACCCCAGCAAAGATTTCGCTGTTCATTTCTTCTGCTAGTTATAAAGTTACTTCTTACTTTGTGGTCTCAATTGCTCTCCTGCTAGCTGAAGAATTTCCTCATTAGCATGAAGCTATAAAATATTAACAGAGGAATTATTCTTTCTTTGGAACCAGACACCTTGAACAATTTGCTCAATATATTTCCAATTTATACCTCCTGGTTCATTGAAGAAACTGTCTATCCAAATAGCGTCGGAAAGAAGTGGGTGAAGCAGCCGTGGCAACATGAATAGCCAATAAGCTACTGAAAAACAGGCTGTATGTCATCGTGACAGGTATTTTTACTGATACCTTTCATCATAAATTTACAAGGGCACGATTATTTCCAAAACATTGGAAAGACTTGCGGAAATGTTTACAAGGGTTCCGCGACTTTAGCAGTCTCCACAGATGTTTGCTTGTTTTCTTTTATAGAGCTGCCCAAATATGTGCTTATACCTGTGAATTATCACAAGAATTATGAAAATAAGTAATAGACATCACGTTGTTTGAAAGTGCATGCTTATCTACCAAAGGATATCAAATTAAGGAGGAAATTCTCAATCTGATTGGACACGGTGTGGGGCTTTTCTTCCCCAAATTTTTTTGCAGCTCCTAACTTAAACATAGTAGAGACGCAATGTCAGTCTCAGTGAACATGAAATGTACAAAACAGAATTTAAAATCCAAGATCGAAATTCACTGAAATATTCATTGGAATGTTCAAGCTCATTGGATTTGTAAAATGTTAACAAAATGTTCGGCTAAGGGGGCATCCATTATGGATAAATGGAGTCTTTAGCTTTACATTTTTAACATAAAACTGGAGTCTGCTCAGCAATGTGCATGAAAGGCCTATAAAAGCAGCCTTCCAGGGGAGGCTAGTGTATACACCAAGGAGATTCTCCAGTTCGCATTGGCAAAAGATTGTATTTGAGGCTCCAATACACTAAATACACCAGGGTAGACATTTTAACGAACACGATCAGAAATTCGGGCTCTTTCGTTTTGTTTTAGATGTTTGCTGTATTGCCACCAGACAATGTGAATGAGGTTTGTAAATAGAGTTGGAGATGATCCTTCTTGAAAGCCAAGGTTCACCTTTCTATGAAAAGCTAGGCACACACATTTGTGAGACCACTTCACATTCTTACTGCTTACACGTACATCCTGGTCATGCAAACGGACCCGTTATTTTATGGGGGAGGTTGAACCCTCCCGATTTCAAGATCACAAGAGATGCATGGGAATAAAGGAGAGAAACTGTACTGAATAAACTAAAATACAAAAATTTAAAAAATAAAAAATAAAAAGAAAGATCACAAGAGATGCCACGAGGTTGGCCCACTGCCAGACTTGAGACATGAGACAGCCAAGGGACAGCTAAGAAAGTAGCCACTGGCTACAAAAACCAGAGTCATGAAGGACACCTACCTACCTGTTCTCTCAATCCCTTCAGAGCGAGATGTGAAACGTACTTCACAGCAAATTCAGGCTGATGAATAATCAGGGAGGCATTAGAACTTCTGCAACCCTTCACCAATTCTTTTCTTAAAGAACACGTGCAGCAGACAAGAATTAAATCATAGACGTTATCTAACTTTCCACCTTGCTGTTCAGGGCTGACGCCCGAGGCAGGGGGCCAACCCTCTCCCGTCGAGAGTCATTGAGCCCAGTACAGAAGTCGCAAAGTCACTATTCCCAAACATTATCTTTCCATTTGCAAAAAAGAAAGTTCACAGCACTTACAATTATTTCATGGATATCATGGATTACTCTAAAAATAATGGAAATGGAATGAAATGCAGTAATTGAAAATTTTTATTAAATGTTTCTGGGTTTTCTTATAATATCCCCATTGTCATAAACTATATTAAACCTTATTTTATCTAAGGCAAGAAACTGTTGTTTCAAATACACTACTTAGGAATTTTGAAAATTCCATATTAGGGTATTCCCAAAATAAATGTTTTGTTTTAATATTTTACATCATTTAACACCATCTCCATGAGTGAGCATACAGCGGCTGCCAGGACACTGATGTTGAAGGATACTAATGAATTTTATAGAGCAAGTCTTGGCTTTGCACAATAGGGAGACTCTTTTCAGTCCAGGTTCAATACTTACAAATCATCCTAACAAAGGAGGGTCACAAAATAAACCATCCCTTCATGTCCAGTCAAGAGAGCTCTCAAATGGGTGGAGCACACATCACACGCACACCCCACAGAAGGGAAAAATGGGACAGAGAGCAAGCTGAAGGTAAAGGCACACTGTTCCCACACTGAAGAAGGAAAACAAGCCCCCAGCCTGGCACTCAGCATTTCAGACAGAAATCAAGTCCAATGCAAAGTGAGCTTGGAGCAGTGAGCAATGAGCTGAGAACGCAGCAGCACCCAGACTCAGATGAAAAATCACCCCATCCCAGCCTAGGCCGCCACAGGACGAATACCAGAGGACTGGCACACCCCCAGGGCCATTAGAGTAGAAGGCTGCTGGCTGACACTACAACGCAGATCGGCCCATCACGGACCACAGGCTGCCCCCGCTGCTTGGTGAGGGTGACCTAGAACTAGCTGTGGACACAGAAAGCCAATGACTGATGACGTTTAAGTCTAGCCAACTGCAAACTAAATTTTGAAAATATATGCATTTCAGTGAGTTCAGTTCTGTAGAGGAAGTCATTTCATCTTTAGAACTTGAATTTTAATGCCTTTCTCCCTCTGTTTCTCCCTTCCACCTGGTATATCCAAGACCACATACCAGTGATTTCAGCCTAGATTTTGCTGGTTAGAATGTCCAAAGGTAATAAGGGCTTCCTCCGTGGGACTTACATCTTTGGGTTGCCACACCGCCGGGGTGTACTGCTACTCGGGGAGTCCTATTAGTAAAGCCAGAGTAGAGGAATTTGGGGGGTGGTAGCTTCTTGAAAGTGAGTGGTAAGGCTCACCCCACATTTCGGGAGCATTGGCAGGGGATGCTTGAGTGGCCACCCCCTCAGAAGGAGCACAGCAGAGGCCACAGAACTTCCCATCTCCTTCCTCTGCCCTTGAGTTTGATTATCTTGGATGTATCCTAGAGAATATTCCCATTCCACAAAGAAAAGTTTTTACACTAGTGATACTGAGCATCTTTGTAGAAAGAGGGAGATGCCATCAATGCCACTGAATTTTAAATGAGAAACCTTCATTCCACTTCTCTGGCCAGATGCCCTTGGTCTTCAGACTTAAGCACAGAGGTGAAGAGCAAGGCCATGAGGTCAGCCACGCCCTCTTCACACCCTCCACCAATGACTATGCAGGTGTCCATGGTCCTTCATTTCAACCCTATCAGCCTATACCTTAATTTTCCTCAAATCACCTCACAGATTTGCTGGGAAATTTAAATGTAAAATATGTACACTAAGCACATGCCCTTTTCTCAGTAAAGGGGGGCTATTATTCCTCAAATGGCCAGAATAACCTCTGAATCTGTAATTCTTCAATTTGAAGAAATTTCCATGGCCTGGAAAACATTCCAGGAAGACGTGCAAACGTAACTAAAGATGCTGGAAGAACACAGCGATTGTGTGTCCCCAGGAAGACACCCGGAGCCACAGTGGGGCACCTCTGAGCTCAGCTCCTCGGCCCTGACGCATCCCAGGGGCTCGGCCCCTGGGACGCATCCCAGAGGCTTCAGGTCACCTTGAGTCAGTTCCTGTGAGTGCAGATGCAGCCCGGGGACAACCATGTCCTCACCTTACTTTAAAAAGCATATGGTCTTGCCTATAAAAAGATCCTAATGAACAAAACAAACGATCAAAATCGAACCAGAGGCACAGAAATATAGAACAGACTGACAGGGACCAGAGGGGTGTAGGGAGGAGGTAAGGGGGGAAAGAAGGGGAAGGGACTGATCAAGGAACAGGTTCAAATGACCCGTGGACATGGACAGCAGTGTGGGCATTGGCTGCTGCGGGGCGAAGGCAGGGGAGAGCAATGGGGAAAATTGGAACAACTGTAACAGAACAATGAAAAATATAAATATAAAAAATGAAGTATTCCAGGCCATTTGAAACTGACTTATTTTCTCCACTTCCTTCATAAGATGTACTCTCTTTTTAAATAAATCTATTGTCCTAAGACAGAGTTGCAATCTGAGGGAAAAACTCTCAGATAAATATTACAGTAGCATGTATGTGCTGTTATATCAAGAAAGCTTATCTCCCTCTGTGACTGTGCAGATGAACAGCATTGTATTCCTTTTAGGCACACTTTTTGCATTTATTAATGCTTAATGAAATATTAATCACAGGAGAAACCGAGGTCTGGGTCAGAAGTTTTCGTGCACCATGCCGAGCAGGCCCGGCTAATAATGCAAACCGTCTGACATCACGTTAACAAATGCACGACTGTTGTGAGCTGAATTCTTGTTTTCCTGCACTGAGCGAGGGCATAGTTCCAAAGACATTTGGACTCTGGCAAGCCTATTGAAGCTCAAAGAAATTTGTTTCCATTAATGTTAGCAACGTCTTTCAAAGGGCATGCTATTATTGCCAATTATATTTAGCCTTTAAGGCTAGAGTTTTAAGAATAAGGACAATAGCAATATTTCTTTTGAATCATTAAGCCTGTTCAGATAGTTGACAGAAAGTAGTGCTTTTGGGTGTTACAGTGAGGCTTTGTAAAGTGTGGATAATTGAAAGGGTCCATTTGTTGTTCTCATTTGTGTTTTCACTTTGCTAGAGCTAGCTGCCTTGACTCAATCTCTGGCTCCCCAACTTACTAGTTACGTGACCTAGGACAAGATGCTTATCACTTTTATGTATTCATTTCCTTATGTATAAGACAAGGTTGATAATAGATTAGTACATAAGTCTATTTTGAGGCTAAATATGTGTTAAAAACACAGAACAGAACCTAGTACATAATAACTACTATGTTAATGATATTAATATTCTTAATAGCTGTTGAGGACCTCCTTTCTACCAGGATTTTTTCCTGGTTGGATAAGTCATTAAATAGAATATACACAGATTCCTGTCCCTGTGGCGTTTATTTTTTAGTGGGGCAAGTAAACAATGAACACTCGACATAAGGCAAATATGTAGTATTTAAGTGAGAACCAATAAGGGGAAAAACAAAGCAGGATGGGACACAGGAGACAGGACACAGGACACAGGAAAGCAGGATGGGGCACTGGAATTTTAGAGAGGATAGCTGGGTCAAGTGCTAAGCGTTATTTCTCCATTTCAACCTCGCCCTCAGGCAAGATACTTGGTAACCTTGGGGCTGAACTTTGCAAACCGCATCTCTGGTTAGCACTCTCTGCAAGACCGTGCCGATGGCGGGTGCTAGCAGGAAACTCACATAGGAAGAGGGTGAAGGGACTTCTACTTCCTGTTCAGTCCTGCCTGCTTCCTGGTTCCCTCAGGGTCCTCCAGCCTCACTTTACTCCAAGGGAAGTACAGCATTCCAGCTGAACCCGACTTTTATTTTTTCCCCAGCACTTGGGGAGCCAGTCTTACCACAACCCCGGAGACGCACCTGCACCAAGGGGCGGGTGGCTCCCCCCCAGAGGTGCCCTAGCCCTTTCTCCATAGATCCCTCCCCTCCAGCTCAGAGACACAGCCTGTTAAATTGCACCCTCCCCTTAGCCACGTGGGACCAGCCTCACAAGGCTCACCCTCCAATTGCTACATTTTGATAACCCCACCCCGTATTCTCCAACCCCAGGGATGGTGGCACTGCCTGCACCTGCCATCTCGGTGACACTGTAGTGCCCATGAGCCTCTCTCAGGGACCTAGTCAACCAACCTTCCTGCTTAACCGTGTTTCCATTAAATTTTCTCTTTGAACACCTGGTGTGAGTTTCCTCTCCCGAACAGTGTGATGGTGCAATGGGCAGCGAAGACTTCAGTGAGTGAAGACCCGAAGGAAGGGAGGGGTGAGCCATTCGAATGTAGAGGGAAGGGCATCTGGACAGAGTGAGCAGCCGTGCAAAGGCCCTGAGGCAGACCTGGCTCTGGCATTTGAGGAGTAGCAAGAAAGCCTGCGGTTCTGAAAAAGCAGCAGCAAGGGTGGAGTAGGGGAAACGAGATTTGAGAGAGTGACCAGGGCATGGATTATAAAATGCTCACAGATCGGGGGACCATTGCTTACTCTTTGAACAGGATGCTGTAGAGGGTGCAAGGGGTCCTACCGACAACTGCTGGAATATCGGGCATTAACGGGGGATGCTCGGGACATATGGCTTTGAATGACCTTTCTCTGCATAAGTAATTGTCAGGACTTTGGTTTTAGCTTAAAACCAGGTGCGAAGCCACTTGAGGGTGTTGCTTAGAGAGATGACTTGCTCTGACTCACAGTTTAATGGCTCCCAACAGCAGAACAGGTAGGCGTTTCTGATAAAAGACAATGTTTCTCAATCAACATGAATTATGTAACTATGATCTATAATAAATGTGGTAAAACACACAGGTTTTTGAGTAAGTCTGATGGTAATAAAAATGCACAGGTGTATCTATATTTACTATGAACTACGGCTATTATCGACAATTATTTAAGTAAACATTGATTTTCATTTCTATTTCAAGGAAAATCCTTAAGATACTTGAAACTCTGAAGTTTAATATAAGGTTAAAAATCCTAGGGCTTAGGCTGTTCCAGATTTTAACCTCTGTTTCTAGAACAGTGTAAAGAATGACTTCGCCACCAGGTGCTCTCTCCCTCTGGACATTACATCCCTCCGTCTCTGAGTGTCTGACTGTCATGCAAATTCACTGCCACACAGAGAGTAGTCACGTGGTGCTTCCTTTGCCTACTGTTAATATCTCCAATGACATTTAAATAACACCTCGGGTCTCCCCTTACTTTCACACCACGAGAAGGACGTTCTGGTATTTTCACTTTGCTTGCTGAAGGCACAGTCACGCCCAGATTCTGGGGGCTATCCCAGAACACCGTCAGGAGGGGCTCCAAGTGTCCTCACAAAACCAGGAATCTGAATCATGGATCAGTGTCCCCGGGCTAGGAACTCTCTCCTGTTGTGGCAAGAACATCATCTTCCCCAAAGATGCCCTGCCTAACCCTTGAAGACTGAGAGCAGGTCACCTTACATGGAAAAGGGACTTTGCAGATGTGGCTAAGTTCCAGGAGTGGGCGATGGGGAGGTTAGGCAGGGGGCCCGATGGTATCAGACGGTCCTTTAAGAGGGAGACAGGAGCATCAAATTCAGAACAGGGGAGGCTGGTGTAACCCCAGGAAGGAACCGCCAGCCCAGGAGAGGGGACAGCCTCTAGGAGCCGGAAAGGCAAGGCAAGGGATTCTCTCCGGGTTCTCCCCGGAGCCGCCTGGCTGAGCCGCCGTCGACCTCTGGCCTACAGGGCAGTAAGATGACAAGTTTGCCTTGTATTGAGGTGCTCTGTTGTGGTGACGGGTTAAAGCAGCCAGAGTAAGCTAACACACTCATTTAGCCTCATAGCTCTCTTTCCCCTTCCTCCGCCCAAATCCCCCAGGTCCACTCCCCGCTGTGTCCCCCAGCTCCTGCTGGTAAATGCCAGCCAGATCCACAGGCCTTTCCTGTGTACGGCTGGGACTTCTCTAAGGCCTAGAGACCATGAGGACCAGGGACCCGCATGACACCGCTTTCTGGGATCATCACCCAGCTCGGGGGCGGCGGGCAGAGCTACTCTGCCATCAAGAAGACCTTGAACCTATTTGAGGGAAGGCGAATATTTGGGGGTTTATTTACCCCAATATTGCAACCCTAAGTCTTTGGGCACCATTTTCCCTTCATGAACCCTGAGTTTGACACAGGAAACATGGAAAGTTTCCAATGGAGCCCTTCTGTAACTGGACCACCAATGAAATACAATCCAGATTTGTTTTTTAGCGCAAAATATAAGAGTATCCATTAAAGCTGCTGTAGAGGCTCCTTGCTTCCCAACGTGGCTTAACTTGTCAATTTTCCACTCTGAACTTACAAACCTGAGATATTTTCAGGGTATAATTTTTATTTCAATGTCTCATCTTTATGCTGTAATCCCTACCTCCCTGCTAATTAAATCAAAGTTACATCGTGATTATCCATGAGAATAATAAAATATTACTAGTGAAGGTCAAGTATGATCTGTGGATTCTGTGACGAGCGTGTCAAGCCACACCTCTTACCAAGCTGGATATGGACCTGGTACCTAACTGTGTGAGTGCGCCAAGAAAGCAAACCATCGCTGTAAGGGGACTTTTTGCTCTGTTGTTCCTTCCTCGGTCACTGCACGGAGTCCTTTGATGTTGCAAGTCTGGCGATTTTATAGTTTTTCTGTAACTGGAAAACTGTCACTTAAACAGACCTAAATTTGTCATTTTTCACTCAAAATGCATGGTATAATCTTTCCCCTGATAATTAGCAGCTAAGGAGTGTACAGTGATGAAGCATAGGCTTATAACCATCAAGGTCTTATTTGTAGAGTCTTCCTCATCATTAACGCTCGGTATTTTTCAGGGCCAGCATTGGAAGGGTGGCTGCCAGGTAAGCTGGGGAGCCAGGGGGCTTTTAGGGGGAAGAGAGTTTAATGGCTGGGGCAGACATCACAGGCTGCTCAGTCATCGTTGATGTCCTCAAGGTTGCCAGGGGCTCAGATCGGACCTCTGAAAAAATTACTAAAAAGCATCCCTACCTCCCCTCTACAGGAAAATGTTCATAATGCATTGATCTCCTCATGACACTTTGTTGTAACTCTTGGCCACGTATAAGCCTCGTGTAAAAGCCTCATCTCACATTGGTCTCACGGGCCGTGCTTTCAGTGATGTAAGACAAAGCTGGTACAAAGTCTTCAGTGACTGAGATGCAAGAGGCAAACTCAAGCATTGGTAAAATCCATCTGCTTTTCTATAATGTTCATTTCTGGCACATTCACAGTGGAGAAGTAATTGATGAATCACTAATGAGAAGTGGAGATAATCAAGAGCGTCCTTCCTGCTTCCACCTCTCCTCTGTAAAGGTCTGTCCCCGGGCCCTGTGGGTGCAGTGCTCCCAGCCCCCTGCAGTCGTCACCGACCAAAATGAATGGATTTTGGCTTCAATAAACTCAACATTCCTGACACGCTTCAGTTTATCTTTTTATATACGTTTGAAATATTTTAACTTAAATCGACAGGTATACAAATAATAAATAATTGCCAAACCCAGTAAAGCTCTAGGAACTCTTAACCTGGAGAAATTTTCTAGGAATTTATCCTTTCATTCATCCAGAAGTCATTGCAATTTCCTTTGTGATTCCCCTTTGAGAGCTGCGAACACTGTATACACACCAAACTCATACACACCACGTCTAGTATCAACATCCTCAATAACCAAAGCTTTATTTAGAAAACTCCCAACAAAGAGGCTGAATCTCAAGGAGTATACCTGTCCTCTAGCAACTACAGTTCATGGTCCCCTGGCATTAATTATCAGCAGTAAGGGATGAGTGGGGAATTTTAAAAAGTCAAATAAAAGTGATCTCTGAATAATGAGTGATCATTAGGCACCTGGGGCCTTAAGAAGCACCAAAATAGAACAAGTAAACAAAGCCTGTCGCCAGGAGATGCAGACGGTGATCTGAATGAGAACGCCCAGCACCGTGTGCGTCTGTACCAGCCTGAGCTCATTCTTATATCAGACGTGCAGACAGTCAGGTACCCCGTGGAATTCATCATGCCTCTCCCTCTCTGGGAGCAACCTGTTTATGTGCCACGCTGAAGTCTCACCCACATGCACTCATTAAGTTAGAAGACTGGCATCGTTGCAGGAAACGGGACAGGTGCCCGACACTTCATATCCTCTGATGAGAAAGACAAAAATAAACAAAGGCAAGTAATTGGTATAGAAATGTCTGAAATGGCCCATGCTCAGGAAACCCTCTGAGAGGGGCAAGGGGACGTGGGTGCTGCGGCACATTCCCTGGGCAGATGCCACAGAGGCAGGCAGGCCCCCGTCCTGTTTGTGATGTGTCTCCAGCATGCAGAGCGGTGGCCAAGCGCAGCAGATGCTAGAGCAACACTTCAAATGAATGAGTGAAAGAGGATTTCCTGGAAGGCAGATGATGCCAATGTTTTGAAAGCACACTTTGGAAACAGTCAAGAAAAGCAGCCCAGCCCCAGCCGCCTCCTGTGGCCAGCGTCCCACAGGTCACATCTGCCAAAGACAGCCCGGGGCTGTCAGACGTACGTCACGAGGCTTGGATGCAACTGACAGCTGAGGTTTGGACTTCTGACCAGAAAGACGCCATTCCACTGTCCAGAGGGGATTTACCTATTTCTGTTTCTAGATCAGCTTCACTCAAAGGCCCTGGAGTCTACCATTGGATGGTGGAGGTAGAGGGGAGGAGTGGAGACCCTCATCTAAAAGTTCATTTAGATTCAGGACTGGCGCTTCCTCAAGCTGACAGAGATTGTGCACAAGAAATGACAGTCCAGAATGGAGCGGGGCACCCGGTCAGGACAGGCAGTGAAGTGAGGTCAACGTCCTCTCCCAACTTTCCAATTCCAGTGCGACCCTCGGGGCTCAGGAGAGACGGTCACAGAGGAAGGGCAGGAGCAGAGCAAAGAGACCTCTGACTGGCCGCAGCTGAGCGCCTAGGTATGACTGGCAGTCCTTAGTTTTAATTCCGTGACCTTGAGACAGTCACAGGCTTAGATTTTGGTCGGCTACGGAAGCTGTTAGCATTAGAGCCGCTGGACGCTAACAGGCTCTTTTAATTATTTAAACACTATTATGACAGACCTCTTGATGCTTTCAATGTATTCATTTTACAAATAAATACTGAGCTCTGATGTCCTGTCATACACCATTCTATCTGCTAGAAATAAAGCAATGACAAATGAAATCTGTGCACTCGGGACTTATATTCAAATGGGGAAGAGAGGGGAGACGCATAAGCAAACAAGAAAATATATGTATTAAATGCCAGGACGTCAAGTGGGACAACAGGAACAGAGAAAGCTCGACATTGGATTTGATTGGCGTTTTACAAAGAGTGGTCAGAGAAAGAACCACCACTCAAGGAAGGAATTAAGGAGTTATTAGCAGAGATATTTAGGGGACCGCATGGCAGAACCCAAGAGTAAAGGTGCATATAGGTAAAGAACAATGTTTAATGTTCTTTTTAACCTAATTTCAAAGGATTTTGCTCTTTGCAACCACCCAAGTCTGAGTCCGATGAGACATTCTTACTGGAAGTAGCTAAAACCCTGATGCCCCTTGGTCCCCAGTCTGGGTTTTGGAAGGCCTGCTAGGTTTCACCGCTTTCCCTTCATTAACTTTATGTGAATTATGTGAATTCGCTTGATTGAGTTCATGTTTCTTTCAATCAAACATGCTTTATGAAAGAAACTCAATCATAAACTTGGCTGCAAACCCCAAACCGTACTTTTCCCGTCTTCATCACCCTCGCTCGGCACGGCCCGAGCAGAAAGTCTGCCACTTGGCTGGGCCCCTGAACCTAGCTGCACAATGATTGAATTTTCATCTTTTTCAAAAAGGATTAAGGCACCAAGGACAATAAATCACTCATTGTAAGTCAATTACTTCCTCGAGCAGTAAAATATATAATAATGTCGACTTGCAGTCTGTATAAAAATAATGTTAAAGGAACCAGGGTACCCACCATACTTGTACCAACCCTCTGTCCTGGCTGCCGGAAGAGCCAGCTCTGTTGATAGTCTGTCAAGTATGTGAAGGAAACGGCTCTTCAAAACTGATGCCCACTGTAGCTGAAGGCTTCTCATACATTTTTCTAGTACTTTGTAGACTCAGAGAACTTTCTGGGTCAATCCAAATGACTTTTTTCTTCATTAACAATATTAGTTCTGCCTCTGGTTGGTGTGGCTCAGTTGGTTAGAGTGTTGTCCTGTAGACTGAAAGGCCGTGGGTTCAGTTCCCCATCAGGGCATGTACCCAGGTTCGATCCCAGGTCGGGGTGCATGCGAGAAGAGAACCAAGTGACGTTTCTCTTTCATACCAATGTCTGTCTGTCTGTCCGTCTCCCTCTCCCTCCCTCCCCCCTTTCTCTCCAAAAGTAATGAAAGAATATCTCCAGGTGAGGATATATATATATATGTGTGTGTGTGCGTGTGTGTATGTTGATAGATACATATTCTGATATATATTCTGATGTATAATATATATTCTGCTTCATTATTGAAACAACCAAAATTAACACTCCTTACTTTGCTGAAACTATAAATGATTTTTTCCCAAAGGCTTAAAAGCAGATGGCCAGTGTAATGAGTAAAAACCAACTGGGGTACACGTCCTCTGATTCTTCTCACCTATCAGTACTTTTCTGTGTTTTGTTTTTGTTGTTGTTGCTCCATGTGAAAATTTCGATGTTATTTTGACTCGGTAAAAACCTGCTGAATTCCAGGTCAATAGTCAATGTGTAAGTTCTGTTGACTTGCCGCTTCAAGAAAATCACTATTCTGAGGGTGGGGAAGACAATGTGACAGAGACCATGCCTAGGGGAGTTTACATCTAACACCCATGACGCTATTAAATAACACTGAAGTACCAGAGCTGTGTAACGTTGACAGGGAGAGGGTCATGCATGCGGCGTGGAGGATTCAGCGGAAGCTTCTTAAAGGAGAAAAGACTGATCCAGGCTTTTCCAGAGGCTGTTCAAACAAGAACATTGCTCTGGTTCACTTTAACACTCCACTTAATGACACCTTTGAGCACGGACTCTGCAGAAAGCATTTTGCAACGTCATAGGAAGGCACAGGCTGCATAAACATAGCACCTCTGACCTCAGATGATGGCAGGACTGCTGGGAGCAGGGACCCTGCTCACACAGAGAAAAAGAACCACCAACGGAGGAGGAGGAGCGCCATGACGTCGAAGGGGACTGGTCTCCGGTGTCCCTCCCAGAGCACTTCTATTACGGGACTCGCCTTTGAAGGCTGGCCTAGTGAAGCTATTGCTGAAGGCTAGTGGGAGGACTAAATTTTAAGCTGGCTTTTATTTTTCTCCCCAGAATGGAAAAAATCTAGCTGGCCAAATAGAGAGAAAGTATTGAGTGGATTATAATGTAGACATTCAACGGAATATCAGGCTTTCTCACTGTACTCTGCCCCTGCTAGAGTCATGTAAAATTGTCATGTGGTGGCAAGGATGGGATCTGGGGACAGGAAAAGAATGTGAGGCAAAAAACTAAGGCAATCAGAATAAATTACAGAGTGTAGTGAATAACATAACAATACCAGTTCGTGACTTAGTAATGAATGTACCATGTTAATGTGAGATGTTACGAGTGGGGAACCTGGGTGCGGAGTACAGGGGGGACCCTCTGTACTATCTTCCCAGCTTTTCTATAAAGTTTAAAAGTTTAAAAAACTGAGAGAAAACATATAGGCTCATTGATTTCCACAAAAACAAACACATACAGTGACAAGAGTAGATGCAGTGGAGTTGTGGAACTCGAAGGAATCACTTTAACGTGATTCCTACTATTACTTTAAACGTGCGTTTTCCTACCGTTGCTAACAAAGAGTAAGGAAGTATTTCCCAAGGGGACATCATGCTGCTAAAAGAGCCATACAATTGTTAAAAGTCATTTTCCTAATCCCTTTGTTCTCGTTTCCATAACTTCTCTAGACTATTTTTTAGAAATTAGGGAAACAAAATAGTGGGAAAAGTCTGCCAACTTTGCATTTATTGACATTTAGAGACACAATCCTTTAAATGGACCTTGTCTGCTTCTAATGATCTGACAGAACGGCCCCTAAGGGCCCCCTTCCAAAAGCAAGTTCATACTTCAGGTGGCTATGGTCACTGAAAAGTACTGAAAAGTGTCTTCGTCTGTCTTAGGTATACATCTAATTTAAATGATAGGAGCTAAAAATAAAAATGCAAAATATTTAACTTTTGGTATCAGTCGTATGTTTGGGTAAAAGAAGCTAAAAAGAACTGTATCTGCTGCCTGGCTTACACGACACTTGCTTGGGAGAGACATCCAAGCATTGAGAACTGCTCTGAATGCTTCTGTGAAACCTTCTGTCTTATCTACATTCTACTAATGGCAAATATTTTATTGAAGTCCTGGGTTTGTATCAACTATCCTTTAACTTTCTGTTTAATCCATTTCCTAAGACTTGAAGTCCAGCGGTCAGGTTCAGTTACATTTAAGTCCCAATATAAGAGGAAATTCTCTAACTTGAAAGTATTCGTGATGCTTATTTCCACACTGGAAATAGAAGTGTAATTTAATCATTTATTTTCAGATTGTTTAGTGGTCACTTGGAACAGTTAACAAAAGATGGCTGATTTTGGAAGACTGAGATAAAAAGGGTGCTATTTATACATAAATAGTGTTTCCAAAACTGGAAGTCCTGGGAAAAAATCACATGGCCCGAGAGGGCAGACTGAACAGGATTGAGGCAAGTCTGCCCCCATCATAGTGAAAGTTTACATTTTTCTAAATGTGTGGCTCTCCACTGGAATAGTTACTGGGGCACAGATGAACACCCCTAGCATGCTGATTATTCAGGTCTGTTCAGGCTTCTGGATGTGAGGGTGGGAGGCAGAGATTGAAGGAACCCTCTTTGGAATCAGAGCACAGTAATTTGGATTTCCAGAGGATCCTGGGGAAATCCAAAGGAGGAATTTAAGATAAGAAATAAAGTCTGATACAAAAAAAAGAAATACAGCAAGAGAGCACAGGGCTGGTGGGGGGAGACAGCCTTGGCAGGATGAGGTTGAGGGGAGCTTGACCCCCACTCCATCTCACCATCTTCTGCCACCACACTGTGGGAAGAGCCTGGACCCAGACAGAAGGTAGAACTCACATAAAGGGGAGCATTAGTTCTGGAGGTGCAGGAAAACCCTGGGGCTCCAGAAACGCACTGTTTTCTGGAGACTTTGACAAAGCAGAACATAGCACCCCAGTGCCGATGCCCAACTGGACTGTCACAACCCCCGCTACAAGACACAGCAGAGTTCCAGCTCCATCAGGAGTCACACTGTGACCTGTGCAGAGGGCGGAGCTCCACCGCCTGCCAGCAACGCAGAACAGCTGTCAGCAACGGGACTGCAGAACCAGGGCTTGCCCACCTCGCTGCTGAGTGACAGAAGTGTGCCCAGTGTCGCTGTCCACTGTCGTTATCTGGAATTGGAATGACATTCTCGTGGGAGTTCCTACCCCATTTATCTCCAAACGAGCGTGTCACAAAGTGTTCTCGGTTCTCTGAAGTAGTGACACAGAGATTGAGTTGTCCTGTTGCAGCTTCGCTGACTTGGGGTCGTTAGCCACCTCATCATGTCTATTCCTAACTAATTAGGGGGCCCAAAGGGTCAGCCGGTTGAGACTGGCTCCAAGGCTTAATTAATGTAATAAAGGTAAAGTCACAGAACCAATGTTCGTAGTAAGTGGTGAAACTGCAAAACTGTCCATGCTGTGTCGGTTTGTCACCTGTGGGTACAGACATTTCATGTCAGACAGACACACTACGCCTTCGTGTATGTAAATCACGTTTGGTTCTCCTTACTGCCCTTGGAGCTGTCCGTGGTTCTGAAAGTTTCTTCAGCATGGCTCTTCAGCACTTGAAGTGTGATGAATGAAGCTAAGGAAGAAAATTATTTTATTCAACAAATTTGAATTTAAATATCCCCATGTAGTTATTGGCTACTGTGATCGATAACACAGGTCTACCATATGGTAGAAAAAAATGATCATTTTATTTACATATGTAATGTAAGAATCTCATTTTTGTCCAAACTATAAAACGTCTTCCCCACTGAGACACCAGTCAGAGATTATGTCATAGTGTCATACCTAAGCAAACGTTCTAAGTGTTATTCTATGGAATATCCTCTACTCCATGCTAGGAGCTACTTCCTTTGCTTCTCCTTTTCTACTGAGTAGTTAGAGGAAAAGAGAACTAACCAACCAAATGCAGGTCAAAGAGAAACAAGCCAGTATCAGCAATGTGTGATAATTACATCTAGAAAACATCAGCTTCTCGGTAATTGTGAATTGACTGAGTCACAATCTAAGACTCCCCACAGAATAAGCAAGGTCACTTAAGCCCTTTGGAAACAATGTATTAAATAACCATTAGGGGAGATATTCTTATTAGATACTTGAAAGGATGGAGAGAGATGACAATTGATTTGGTTTTGTTCTTTCCTTGGACTTTAACTTTGGTTCACATGACATCTATCATTGTTTGCCTTTCTCTCTATTCTCCATCAAATGCTGACAGAGACAGATATATCAATAGTATTGATATTCTATTTTTATAAGCAATTTTCTTCTCCATGACAGCTAATGATGACCACATTAGATTTATCACTCTACATTTTAAATTTATGTTTTCATTGTTCTTTGAAGAATTCGAAATGCAATTTCTGCTTTTTAGCATCGGCGCCCTTTCTAGTGGATGTAAATGGTGGCTAATAGAATGTGACTCAGAAGACAGCCTACATCAGCCTCCTGACTTACAGTATATTTTCCTCTCCTGAGTCAACATGAAGAGAAAGAAACACTGAAGGTGTCAGCAATGACAACTTGCCATTTATTATTTGAATAAAATCAGTGCTAGTGAATTCATGCCTGAGTCATACTTTGAATATCACATATTCCTGGCCTCCTCCTAGTAAGCCGAGGAAGGAATTTATAATACAGCTCAAGATTGGTATAGAGAACAAACTAACACCTGTCAGAGGGCGAGGGGGTTGTGGGTTGGGTGAAAAAGGTGAAGGGATTAAGCAAAGAACAGAAACTCACAGATTCAAACAACGGTATGGTGGTTACAGGAGGGAAAGGGGGATAAATGGTGATGGAAGGAGCTCTGACTCAGAGTGGTGAACATACAATATACAGATGATGTGTTATAGAATTGTACACCTGAAACCTATATTATTTTATTAATCAGTGTCATCCCAATAAATTCAATAAAAAAGGGAAAAAACCTTATTTGATAAAGAACAGATTGCAAGAATATAATGCCAACTTCAAAAAAATACTAGCTTGCCTCATCCAGACTTCATCCTCCATCACTTGATTTGGACACAGTATTCTAAACTATGTCGTCTTGAGCGCACAAGGATTTTTGGACTCCTGCATATAAGATGCTAAAGAGCTCTCTCTCCATGTCATAAAAAATGTATCGGTTAAAAATCCAGGATAAACCACCTTGACTTGCCTTCTACCTTCTGTACATCTCATATTTGTAAGAGGCTGTGCTAACATTAAACTTGATAAATAAGACCCTGGATGCTGTCTGAATGAAATCATCTATGATGTTTATTTTTACATTTGCAAGTCCCGAGCCACCCTATTCAGTTGCACTTAAGCCTGCATCTTGTGCTTATTCAAAAATATACATTTTAAAAAAATGCTGACACTTACTATTGATAATATTAAAATAGAAATAACTTAAGGGTATATTTCCATTGTGCACATTTGGAAGTCATATTTATGAGCACTAAAATACGAGATCTCGTTCCATCTGTTGTCATACTCAGCGCTCAGTTAGGGCCGTGACAGTGGGCACTTTACAAATCACTCGCCTTTCTAGAAACTCCATCTCTAAGGGCAGTATCTTCCCCACCGCTATTGTCTGAAATGTGTCTGCCCGATGTCATGTGTTGAATCTCTGTCCCCCAATGCGACTGTATTTGGAGATGGGACTTTCAGGAGGTCATCATGGTTAAAAGACGTCATAAGGATGGAGCCCTTTCCCATGTTTTTACTCTTAGCAGTTTGATAGAGTGAGGATAAGATACGTATCACAGGAACTCCACTGACGAATAGTGCTGCATGGTTGCCCGCACAGGAGATTTCTTAAAATTCACTAATTGAGATCTTATTATCTGATATTTTTCAAGTTCTGACACTGTTACCTTCCCACTTTCAGATGCTCAACACCGTAAGAGCACAACTAATCTACATGGAACTTAACAAGTTCTAGCGCTCAGCATCACCCCAGAATGGGCTTTCATCGCACCTCCGGTTCCGTCTACTCCGTAACTTCCCCTCACTCCCAATAAACCCAGTGCTCGTTCATGACGAATGTGCCCACGTGTGTCTTGTTCTTTCTCTCAGAAGCCCGTGGCCCCTTCCTTGTGGAGCCTTTCCTCCAGCCCCCAAAGGCATGCGATTCCACAGCACAAAAGAGCTGACAGCTGCCCAGTCCCGAGATTACAGTGGCTGGAATGTGGAGCTGGTTCTCTAACTGGACTGGGAGTGTTTGAGAATTGTGTTTAATTTTTTCCCCAATCCTTAACATAACTTAATGCAAGGTAAATGCTTTTAAAGCATTAGTTTAATTAGGTTTAATTTAAGTGAATATCCAACAATTCAAGTTCTAAATAAGGGGAACAAATGCACTTGCATCCAACATTGTGTATAAATATTTTTCACTTAATTTTTGCATCTCATTGCAGCAGCCTAATTATTAAGTGTCTGAGTTAAATATTCAGAAAGGTTGGCCATGGATGTGGGTTACTATGGTAACATGATCCTGCCAATATCTAGCACTCTTAAAACTTTGCATTTTATGAATGTAAGAATACTGAAATAAGCATAACTTTTACATTTTAGGTGCAGCTATATAATTTTAAAAGTTGCATCTAGAGGGAACAAATGAAGATAAATTCAGATATCTTAGAAGTACATGTTTTTAACATAATATTCATGTAAATAGAATAATATTCTGTATAAGAAGATTAGGACCCATAATCTGAAACAGAATCAGATCCTATTGACTATATGTAAATACATTGAAAATACATCCATAAATTTGTCTGAATGTTTCTCATTGGAAATATGCTAAGCAATGCCAAATCATTATCATGCATAAGATCTGAGATTTATACGCCCACTGTGTTATATCACATTGGAATTATATATTATCAGAAAATTATCTTCCATTGAATGCTCTCTACAGCCCAAGAATTGTACAGGCATATATATAGCTAATTACTATATCATCATAATTTTCTGGTTTACCATACTTTTAAACCTCATTTTAGATAAGCAATTGCTAATGAAAAAATAAAGACCTCTCTCATTTAGGAAACCTAATATTGTAATTTCAAAGGTTATTTAACATAGATTTAATTATTTATATTTAAAGTTGTTTATTTTTTAAAATAATTCATGTTTCCCTGACTTTAAATGAAACCATTTCATAGTTAACTGATCTATAAAGTTATCTGTCCAAATGAGTATGTAAGGTATAGGTTATAATTATAACGAGTACTTGCATTTTAAAAGAGATAAAATGAATTATGACACATTTAATTAATGAATGATTTATCTCTCTCTGTAACTACATTTTTGTAAGTTAATGTCATTTACTAAATATGATGCTCATGATGCTTTATTTTGAGGCTACTATTTTTATAATTTCTCAGATACAAATAAGTTTACGTTGCTATATAGTATCAGTGCCTCCAGAGAACAAAATAACCAGCAAGCTATTTAAATATTGTGCTTATAAAGGGTTAAGGAAATGGATGTTTATACACTGTTAAAATTTTGAATTTCTTTTCTTACATTTTAGTTTTGCTTAATTTGACATCATGTTAATTAACAGTGAAAGAATTCAATACCTCTTTAAAATGAAACGGATGTGCACTTTAAACGACTCATAAAGTTATTAAGTGGACTGTAATATAAACTCCAAACAATTTTTCTTTGCACTTATCCATTCTAACGAGAGAGTGGGAGACACACACTGCTTTCTGTTTATCATCTTACCGTAATGGGGGGTCCCACCTGCGGCCCACAGGCTGCGTGCAGTCCAGGAGGGCTGTGAATGCAGCCCAATGTGAAATTGTAAATTTACTTCAGACATGAGATTTTTGGGGATTATGTGTCACAATATACTTAAAGTGTGGCCTGAGACAACAATTATTCTGGCAGTGGGGCTCAGAGATGCCAAAAGGTTGGACACCCCTGCTAGGTGTCCCGGGTGCAGAAGACAGCAGCGAGTGACTATGCCAGTCTGTAGTCGCCCTGCCCCCACTGCGGTCTGAAAGGCGCTAACCCTGCTCCCTCCGGCCTCTGCCCTTTGCACGTGCTTCTCCCAGTGCACCCCTCATTCCTGATTGCCTTGGCATCTGCTGCTCGCAGGACCTCCTTACCTGACGGAAGTAGCACAGGTACCTGGTACCCCATCGTCACCGCTCAGTCACCACCAGTGCTCAGTGGCAAGTTGAGAGACGCCTCAAATAGACAGGATGGCATGGCCTTCAAGACAAAACCCTCAGGGTCTCTATCTATTACCCATCTATTGAGAAAACTGGGGTTTTCCACCTGTTCTAGGTTGCTTCTGCATCACAGTCACGTCCTGTGGCACCAAGTATGTTGTATCATCTGCCCCAAGCGTGAGGGCAACGCACACCTCGGGCTGTGCAGTCCTTCCTGCCCCGCCCACTGGCCTATCTGGGAAATAAATGGGTCAGGCCAGGTGTCAATGGGTAGCAATCTGTCTATTGCCTTAGAGAGATAGATAGACATGCCCCAAACCCTTAAAAACCCCCATAATGAGGCAAGACCCTGAAACTTCTCAGGCTTTATTTTGCACTTTCTGGGATCCATTTATCTTTTTGAGGCATCCACGATACTTTCTACTTCCTGCTCACTGGGTCCAATTAGCTTAATGTCATTATACAAAACAATGTAATGAGCAGTGGGATTTCAAAATAATCAAGGTATCTCTGGACTTGATTATGACTGGGAGCTGAACGGTTGACACAGCTCTGAGGCTGTTCAGTGAAGCAACACCCTTATCCCTTCAAAAGCAAACTGCTGCGGCTTTCTTTCCTGGAAACAGTGGAACAAAAGCATTTGCTGGACCCGGAGCTGAATACCAGGTGCCAGAGGCTGTGCAGATCTGCTAGAATACAGATAGCACCCCCAGACACCAGCTACAATTGATAGTACCATCTGATCAAGTTTGCAGTAATTGCCTGTCATTCTCGCTGGTCCATCTGGCTTTCGCTGTGACAACAGATTTAAAATTAGGATGTGGTAGGAAGTGCCACCCTGCATCTCTGAAGGCTCAACAATGGCACCGGTCTCCACCTTTTCCTTAGGGATGTGGTATTACTTTCGGCATCTTGTCCCTGAACATGAAAACATATCCAAGGGTAATTTCTTATCCGTTTCTATCATAACACCTTATATTCCAGAGGTCAGAGAACCACCGTGGGTTTCTATCAACTTCTCAGTGCCTTTGCACTAGACAGTGCAGAATCATCTGGCAATACATATTGGCAATATCATTTCTGGTTATACAAGTGTTCTCGGCTTGGAACAGGCCTTGTACTGCCTATGATTCATATGTTGGGACAGAACTCTAGTTATGGGCCCAGAAGCTATAAAAGTTAGTGGGACTGGTCGCACAGAATCCCTCACTCCACCATTGAAAGACCAGTTACCCAATACAAAATACCCAGCTTGCAACAAAAAATGACAAGCCATGCCTAAAGACTAGTAAAAACGCAACCTAAAAAGACAAAGAATCATCAGAAACAGAACCGGATGAGACACATGGGTTGAAATCAATGGTGATCATGAGTAAAAAAGTTCAGCGGAAAAAGTGAACAGTGAGCAAGAACAGGTGGGCGGCACAGACAGAGAGATGGAAAGTATATAAAAGAATCAAAAGGAAATGCTGGCAGTCAACACACCATAACGGCAGCGACAAAAGAAGGGCTTTGACAGGCTCCTGAGTGGGCTCGATGTGGCCGAGGAGAGCCAGAGATGTCACAAGGCATGAGAGGGAGGACGTGGGGATGCTGCGTTGCAAGGCTGCTTCCCTGTGCCCGGAGCGGCATGTTTAAAGGTAGATTTATGTTAGTTTAAAATGTATGTCGTGAAAAAAATAAAAATAAATGTTATCGTGAAATCTCAGGCAATCAGTAACTTAAAAAACATATCATTGATACAGAAAGAGAGGAGATAAAATGGCATGATACACATATTCAGTTAAAACCAGGTCACAAAGTGGGGGTTAAGGAAAGTAGGAGACAAAGAACAAGTGAACAAATTCAAAAATTACAATGATGGTAGATATTAAGCCAAATATATCAATAATCATTTTGCTTGTTAATGGTCTAAATATACCAATTAAAAAATAAAGATTCAAAATAGACAAAAAAAACCCTGCCTGGATGCTGTCTACAAGAAACCTACTTTATAAAAAGATACCAGCAAATTAGAAGTGAAGGGATGGGAAAAGATATACTCTTCTAATACGAATCAAAAGAAAGCTGGAGTGCCTACATTAGGGTTAGACAAAGTAATCTTGAGAACCAGAAACACAATCAGAAGGAAAGAGGGCATTATTGTATTCGTTTGCAAGGTCTGTTTCTGTCTAGTCAGGCTGTCATAACAAAATAACAGAGCAGGTGGTTTAAATAACAGGTTTATTTTCTAGCAATCCTGGAGGCTGGGAAGTCCACAATGAAAGTGCTGGCAGGTTTGGTTTCTGGTAAGAGCACCTCCCATTGTGTTCTCGGCGTGGGGGGGGCAGGGGGAGGGAGAGCTTGCTCACCGGTGTCTCTTCTAGTAAGAATAGGGGACCCGCAGATTGAGGGCTCCACCCCCATGACTTAGGTTAAGCTTAATTATCTCCTTACAGCCCTGTCTCCAAATGCGGTCACCTGGAGGGTTAGAGCTTCAACATACAAATTTTGGGGAACATGGTTTTCTCTACAGCAAAGTACCATGACAAAATGCCACAGATGGGGCCGCCTAAACAACAGACTTTCTCACAATGCTGGTGGCTAGAGCCTAAGATCAAGGTGTTGACGGGTTCGGTCTCCCCTGAGCCGCTTCTATCACTGACTTGCCAGGGCCACCTCCTCAATGTGTTCTCACGTGGTCTTTCCTCTGAGTTTGCATGCCTGATTTCTGCGTGTCCAAAGGTCCTCTTCTTACAAGGACACTGGTCAGATTGGGGGAGGGTCTACCCTAACAGCCTCCTTTCAAACTAACCATCTCTTTAAAGGCCCTATCTCCCACTGAGGCACTATAGTGAGAGTTTCAACACCCGAATTTTGGGGGTACACAATTCATCCCATTAAAACTACATAAGGAAAAAGCTGCTGATTCTCCAAGATGACATAAGAATCTGAAACACATATGGACCCAACAACAGAGCATCAAAATAAATGTGGCAAAAACAAATGATAAGAATGATTCTTTGTGACCTAAAATTACAGATTTCTAATTTTTCCTAATAATCAAAGTCAAAAATTGGGCCCTGATATTTGGGAATGTTGGCATAACACACTAACATCTAAAAGTCTACTATAATTACATTTCTGATGTTAGTGGTATAAATGAGTTATATATACATAAACTCTTCAAGCTCTTGAACCAAAAAAGGGTGGTCTCTCCATCTTTTCTAAATAAGCTCACTCCTTGTTCTATCAAAACAATACCGCCAAATCTGGACATGGTTGTGGTTTTATGTTCAATAACATCTTCTCTCACTTCATCATTCTCTACCCCCTAATCCTGATTTATTCATCTTTGATTAGACTTCCTACATGTGGCCTATTGCTATTTCTGTATTTTTACTTTCCTACCGAAGTAGAATTTAAGCTTCATGGGAATAGGGATTTGCTCTGTTTTATTTATCATGGTATCTGAGACTAAAATAGTGTCTGGAATATAAAAAGCACTCAAAAATGATTGAATGAATGAATCACGAATGTTATACACTATTTGGGATACGTGTGTGTATAGTGTGCTTTTTCTTTTTATGTCATATAAAGGCAGATGTTTTACCTGTGAATATATTATGCAATTATGCTACAGGGGACTTTTAAAAAAATCACAATCAGGTTTGGATACCTACTAAACATGTGTCCAAGGCTTGAGAGGATGTAGAACACACCTCATACACCCACAAAATCACTTCCTTTTTTGTGCTTCAACTTTTTAGGTAGGAAAGAAAATCTTTTTATAATGTGAGAATCCTTACAAAGAAAATTCATGTCAATGAGATAGCACATTGTCAAATCAGCACTGATGAATCCTGTGCCTTTTTAAGAGCAGATTTTGGCACTGAATTTGAAGAAATGGGGTGAGTGTGCATAATAACAGCCACGGTGCCAAAGATGAGAACTTACCATGGGCTCTTAGTGTGACTGCAGGGAGGATTTGTTCCAGCACGAAGAACAACCACCTCTAACTTTACTCCTTAGTCCTAACTTCCCGCTGTAATTAAGATACAGGGTGTGGCCAATGTAGGTTCACAGTTGTTCATATGGAAAATAATGATTAATAAGTAATAATACAAGAATAAACTCCCATGTTCTACATACTCACAACTGTAAACCTACTTTTGCCCTACCCTGTATGTAGAAAGTTCTAGGTGTCTTCTAGTAGCTTGAGTAAAAACTAAATGTGCTCAATATTATTGGATTGCTCACCTCCACAGCAAGAGACCACATACTGTGTATGGTAATTTAGTATACGTTAAACATTTGCTGCCGCAGAGCATTGTATTAGAGTGGGGCATTTAGGAATAAAATGGCATTGCTATTGACCTCAAGAAGGAAGTCCAGCAGAAATAGGCATTAACACAAACACAAAATGCCACTGTTTTCATTGAGGTATGCCTGCTTATAGGACAAATTATAATGGTCATTTACAGATTGAATAGAAACACACAGACTGGAGATAATTCACTAACCCTAACAAAACAAGGGAAGCACCACTCAAAAAAAATTACTTAAGCTCCAACTTGAAAGCATTAAAAGTCTGCCAGAAATAAAGTCACAGAAAGGCAGTGAGAACTATGCAACTCAGCAAGTTTCTCATGTTAGACTTCTGGGGGAAAGGAATATTTAATATTTGAAATGAAGAAAATAATTTTATTTTTATTGATTTTCTGTAGATGCAAATATTGTCTTGCACTTGGCATTTCTTGTTACTATCTATATTACTGATACCATAATTTTATTGTTTGTGTCTTTTAAACACTTTGTAGAAAGTTATGAGATAATAAATAAGTTTCCATAAGTTCTTTCAAGCTCTCTATTTGTTAGTGTTACACCTAAGATTTTTCACAGCCATTCAAATTACAGAATGGCTGCTTTTTATAATTTAAAAATCAGAAGTGTCTGAAACATAATTAATGCTCTCCCACTGCCACATCCAATTAAATTTCTTGTGTTAAACTTTGAAAATTAATAACAAGGAATAAATTCTTACTTTCCCTATACAAACATATAAAACAAATGTAAATACTCAGAATGTTTTCTGATTTCTAATTTCATTCTACAAATGTTTTATCATATCATGCATAGCATTCTGTAACTTTCTTACTTTGCATAACAATATGTCATAAATCATTCCACAGTATTTCAGTAACACTCAGTCATTTACTCAAGAAATACTGAGGACCCACTACGTGGCGGACCTTGCGCTCTGCACTGTGATGGAGCAGGGGCGGGCAGCTCTGGTCCCTGCTCCTGCTCGGCCAGGACTGCAGGGCAGAAGAGTGGACGTCATGCTTGTTCTAGATGCAAGAGAGCCATGCATTTCCCTGGTACTGAGGAAACGAAACAAACAAAAATCTAGCTCTTGGAGAGTGGAAATCACCATGAAGCATAAGACAGCCAGCAGTCAAAGGAGGAACCAAATTCACAGTGTTTTCATTGGGTAAATATGTCAACAAGTTTTTCTTGAGCACCTACCCACCTGTTTTCCAGGAACAACATATTCTTGCTGTTACAGGAGGGACAGAAAAATATTAATAGACATGTAGTTTTGTTTATTAGGTAGGAAGAAATTCACAAGAGAACATTAAAGCCAGCCAGGATGCAGGAAAAGCCCGTTGGAGATAGGCAACGTCATTATCTCACATAGGGAGGGCGGGTGGGTGACATCGTCACTCAGGAGGGGAGCATACGCCGGAAAGAAAGTAAAGGAACAGGTCACGGGGATGCTTGTGACGACGATCCCAAGGCAGATGAATGGTCGGCTCAAACGACCTAAGCCCCAAGGTGCAGGGCATTTCTAGGCAAGCGAAGAGGACTTAGTAGCTGGAGCAAAAATAGAGTAGCAGGAGATGAGGTCACAGGTCATAGCGGGAATGGGGACCACGGAGGGCATTGCCCAGAGCATCACTCGGGATGCCGGGCGCTGCAGGGCATCGCAGGGCGCGGGAAGAAGCCGGAAGACCAGTCAGGAGCCTCACCGAATAGCACAGGCAGCGGGTGCTGGGGGCTGGACCAGCCCGGTCAGAGTATGCTATGCTCCCAGGTACAAGAGATTTCAGAAGGATTTCATGTGAAGATTTTCACAAAAATCCTGGTTGTGAGAAAGCGTACATAAGCTTGATTAGAAGGAGTCCAGCTAGGAACTTAGGACATAGATTTGGAAACTTTCTGTGTTTTCTTCTTTAAGCAACCATCGAAATGACAATGAAAATTCATTCGTATTCATGGCGGAGACTAAGCAGACGCATCTGCTGGGGGAAAATGGCACAAGAATCTGGCAGCTCAGTCTGAAGAACTGACAAAGGGTGAGGGGAGTTCTGAATCCGTGGGGCTTTAGCTCAAAATATATATATACACGCACTGTACCATAGTGCAGAACCCACAAACGTTAAGACTATTTAAAAAAATCAAACTTTAATATAAAAATCATGTTTATAGATAAAAAAAGCCACAATTCAGCTTTATGATCTCTTTCCACAGCACAAATGTCAAGCGTGTTGAAATTACTCGCGGAAATACCAAGGCATGCTTTTTTAACCCCTCACGGTCACGGAGCCCTCCTCGCCGTAATTATTTATAATTGCTGCCTCGGTCCTTTTAGAGGCTGCGCTTGGCTAATTAGCTCTTCCTGAACGCTCTGATTCCTGCCTCCTCTTCATCCAGGCTTTGGGTCGCCTTGCTTTTTGTTTGTTTTGACCTTTGACATTTCAATTTTCTGTTTGCTTTTTAAATCCTAGCTAATTAGAGGATTTCAAACTCTTTGTGATAAAGAAGCACTTGTGCAGAGCATGTAATTAGACCAGCGGATGACAAGCGCCGGGATTTTCGTGCCCAGGGGCTGGAGGTCACATCTCAGGCAGCATTTTCCTGCAGGACGCGCTGTGTTCCAGCAATTAACCTCCTGTTCGGACCAGGGCCCGCTATTCATCTCCGAACGTCTCGGAGTTGAGATCATTTCCAAGTCTGCCCTTTTGTTGCATTTTATCACGTGTGGTGAACCCTTGGGTCAAAGTAGAAGGCTCAGAGGGAAAGTCTCATCATCCTGTGGAAACGATCACGGTGCCTTTGCTAGAAATGTGTCACGGGAAGACCGCAAATTGCCGTTGCCCTGAATAAAACTGCTACACTCCCGTTTCGAGGTATGTTACAGCCGTGTCCTCAGTGAGTTCCGGTCTTCACGGCGCATTTGCACTTGTGCGGGCACACACACACACGCACATGCACACTTCCTACGGAGGCACAGAAACCCGGGAATGAGAATGAATGCCTGAGTCGGCAATGAGCAAGGGCAGAAAGGACTGCGGGAGTCTCTGTCGCCACAGACTGTAGCAGGGTGCCTTCGTGTCTCCTTCATTCCACGCACACGTAAGGGCCCACCCCGATGGGCACCGTCATTTGTGTCATGGACACAAATATGATAAGCCCCGTGAGCTATCCCTGCCTTCAGGAAAAAGAGACACCGGGTGAGAAAAGTGTATCCGTACCACCAGATGTGCTACACAGGCGGCTGTGCACCAACACTCGGTGGTAGCGGAGAAGGAACGCCTGCAGCGGCTTAAAGACCAGGGAGACCTCAGGGAGAGCAAACACTTGCTGGGGCTTTGACGGGTCTCCGGGCAGAGCAGGGGGTGGGGGTGAGGGTGTCCGTGGTGGGGTGACGGCAGTTAGGGAGAGGGGGTTCCAAGTCTGGGGAGAGGCAGAGCTCAGGGTGCATGTTCCTAACCAGCCTGAACTGCGTGTGGTCAGGCTCACAGGCGGGAAAAGCAGTGAAGGAAGGTGAACATGGACACAGGTAGTGAAGGAGTGAAAATGCACACTCCTCCTCTAAGGCAGCGATGAACTCGCAAAAGCCTTGGGACAGATGCCAAAATTGGCACTCGAGCCTTGACCCCACGGGTTGGATGATGGGGAGATACCGGCGGAGCTGTGTGGTCAGACGGGCACTGGGGAGATTGTCTTGCTAGCAGTCACACGGCTGCACTACCAGGGCTGGTGCTAGAGGCAGGGAAACCCGCGAGGTGACCACTGAGAGAGTCCAGAGCAGGAGAAAGAACCTGACATTGGACGGTGGCCGTGGAAAAGTGGAGGTCGCAAACTGTGTGAGAGGCGTGTAGGAGGGAGGCTGTGAAAGCACTAGGGCACTGGTTAAGTGTCACTTGTTTAGTCCTCATCTTCTGACTTGGGAGAGTGCCCTGGCGAGGGAGACCTATGACACAGAGACTCAAAAGGACACTTTGTCACCTGTCACCTGACTCCTTGAAACTCACTTCTAAATGGAGATCATTCTGACCTGCTTCATCACGATGCTGTGAGAACTAAATGAGATTTACAAATTAATTAAACCCCCAGGCTCAGAGCAAGCACTAAATAAATATTATATTATTTTATAGACATCTTGAATTCATGACTTAGAAGTAATCCAATTGAAATGTCTATTATTGGGTAAATAACTGGCTGTAGAGAATTTATAATTTTCAGCATGGAGGCAATAGATGAAGCTGATAGACAAATCTAGAAGTTTCCAGAATGAAGAGCCAACAGGCGAGCATGCAATTTGGGGAGAGGCCAACAATTTTCAGGGGGAGAACAGAGCAAGGGAGAGCCGGAGAGAGGATGGCGGTAACTGGGATTCTGGGCGCAGACTGAGTGCGGGAAGCGGCAACATAAGGCACCCCCAGTGGACTGGCTCTCGGGACACACAGCAGCCCTGGGGGGCTCCGGGAGGAGGCCCACCAGCCTGTTTCAGCCGGCGCCTGGCATTCTGTGCGTTTCCATGAAAATGCCATTAATCCGTAAAATATGTGCTTGTTTCACAAGCCCGTCTTCCACTTGAAAAAGGGATAATCTTCTGGGTCAGTTATTTATCGATTATAACAAGTCATCCCCAAACTTAGTAACAAAAAACAAAACAAAACAAAAATTGCTCCCGTGTGCAACTGTGCACCTCGTTTGAAGCTGCTCTTTCCTGGAAGTGCTCAGCGTGCACAACTGCATGTACCTGTGACTAAGATGCGCCCTCTCAGCAAATTTCACGTATGCGGGAGCCTTGTTAGCTGTCTTCACGCGGTTGTCCATCGGGTCTCGGCACAAGCGAAACCCCACACCCTTTGACCGTCACCTCCCCGCGCCCTCCAGCCCCCGGCGGCCACCGTCTTCTCTCTGGCTCTATGAGTTAGTCTTAGATCCCACGTATGAATGAGGCCATGCAGTGCGCGTCTTCCTCCCTCTGGCTTATTTCCCTCGGCTTAAGGTCCTCCAGGCGCACCCACGTTGCTGCAGACCTCATCCTTTGTAGGCCGAAGACTATTCCCTGCATTGATGCACAAGCTTTGGTGATGCAGGGCGTCGGTGGGGCTGTAGGACTCGGGCTGCTTTCCTAACACTGCCGGCACTTGAGGCTGGTTGTGGTCTCAGCCACGTGTCTTCAAAAGGCAACTGCCACCACCTTCACGTGGCTGTCCCCAATTCCACCAGAGCAAGAATGGAAGCTGAGGCCTCCCGAGACCCAGATCAGAGCCCCCGTCATTTTTGCTAGTTTCTGTCGGTCAAAGCAAGTCACAAGGCCGAGTGTAGGGATCGGGACATGGAACCCGCCTGTCTGTGGGAAGCTGCAAAAAATTCTTTCCAGTCTCACAACGCCTCAGGGCCCCAGCCAGGTGGTTTGGATTTGGTAGTCCCAATCCTGATGCGCTATGTTTCTTAAAGCTATACTGAGTGAAAGCATGTTTCTACAGCTCGATAGGGCGTATCGCCTTTACAAACAACTGAGGTTAAGAGTTTAAAAGAAAAAAAAAAACTTCTGCAATAAAAGAGAACAAGATTTACTAAGACTGGCAACAAAAAGTGAATCTCTATGGGAGGAAGGAAGCCATACCTCAAAACCATGACTTTTTCTCCTGAATTTCACCAACCCCCCGAGAGCTTCCTCTTCACTGCTCACAAAACCATGCACTTCCTGCCTTTAAAACCACGACCCAGGGGCCTTCCCTTGATGTTCCACATCGTGTTAGATGAAACAACTCAAAAATCCTTAAACAAGACTTTACTGTGGCAATAGAGGTCAAGAGTAACATAAATCCAAACACGACTTACTCCCAAAGGTTTTGGATCCCATTCCACTCTCTCACTCATCCTTCGGCCTTGACTCCATTAGAGACGTCACTGCTCCCACAACTGCAACCATCTCACTGTCCAGACTCGGGGAAGAGAGCCGGACAGTCCTTCTCCCTCCTCCCGCCTCCCGCAGAAGCTGGCTGCCCTGCCTGAGTCGGAGCTTGACTCGAGGGCTGTTCTTCCTCCAGGCCCCTAACCTGTGTCCTTGCTGGAATTGTCAATGGAGAGAACTAATCACATCATCCATGGACCTTGTAACCCTAGGAGTACCCTCGTAATGGGAGGATGTTCCTTCACGTTTCACACAGGACTTAAAATTAGGAAATGTAGATTATAAAGTGACCTTTTTTATTCACATAAAGAGAGTTCTCCTGATGTGTCAGAGACAGAAAGAAAGACGAGGTTCCTCAAGTCACTTCACAAATAGTCACAGAAGCTAGTTGCTTCTTGACATCTGTGCAGTACAGTGTTCTGTGGGTTCTAGACCATCATTTCATTTTGCAATCATAATCTGCCCTTGTTCGTGGCACTAAGGTTACTCCAGGTTTTCCTGAATCGAGGTTAGGGAAGAGTCAACGCATTGGACAAATGATCAATCAGTCTCCATTTGCTCCTAAGAGCATTTCATTGACAAAGAACAGTGACTCTAAATAAACCTGGCCATACCCTACAGTAATAACTCAGATTTATTCATCTGATACATACCTCATCATTTTTCTCCAGATTTATCAGTGCTAACCATAGTGTGACATTTGTCTGCAGTTGTAAAATTGTTCATTGCATCCTCAAAGCTAAAGAGGATTTGCATAAAACAAAAGCAAACGATGAATACAGGACATACAGCTACACAAAGGGAAAGACTTTCCTTTCATCTCCTGCACAAACCAAGGACCTTCCAGCAGAAGAACCTGAACTTCAGGGAGTGCTATATTTCAAAAAGAAAATGGCCCAAGGGGAACGCGTCGAGGTAAGTTTGGGTTTTTCCTTTCACTTTTGTAGTCTGGGAGGCAATGAACAGAGTGACGCCGTCTACCCAAGCATCTCCCCCCGCCTGTGTTTCAATGCTCCCAATTTTAATTAACACAACAGGGAAGCTCTCCTGAACTGAACTCAGCATCGGAAGAAGAACTTTTAATGAGCAAATAAGAGATGGAAATAAATGAAAACTTTCACACGGAGAGCAGCAAAGCATAATCGTGGTAACGGTGGCCAACAGCATTTACCTAGACTATGTCAGACGGTTGACTCTCGAACACAATGACTGATCTAACATTTTAATTAGATCTATAAATTCTGCAGATCGAAGGTGCGCATCATTCCATGTTAGAATTGCTGAGTTGGCACTCAGCACCGTGGCAAGTCACAGCGAACCGCATGTCCCTTTTACGTGACAACACAGGGGCTGTCAGGTCTGTCATCCGGATACGGGTGGAGGCTACAGCTCGAGGTCCTAACGTCACACTAGCTGTTAGGCTCAATAAACCCCAGAGAGTGGCCACCTCACAGTAAATGGCTGTTGGATACATTGAATATAGAAAGCTAAGTCATTTCTTTACATTGGATACACGGTACATGAGCAGGAAGAACCAATGCCAGAAGCAACCCAAACCCCACAGGTGCGTAGATGCGGCTGAAACTTCGGAGAGCTGTAAGATAACACGATCCTGTTGGATCCCAAAGACCCATTCTCAAAGTGCCTGTTCTCACCAGCCTGCACGCAAACATCTGGGCTGCTGCTGAAGTCACTGTCAGCATGAGTCATGCAGACTCTGGGCACAGTAGTGAAAGGGGGCTCCCTGTCTCCCACACACATGCTCCCTTCGCGTTGCCAATGCCTCTAGGCTCCCGTCCATGTGTCTGATGCCCTAGGAGGGCAGTCTGCTTTCATAACTCCTGACTCATGCCAAACAGACTGAATCTTCCCACGTTACCCCCACTCAGATGTTTTCTCATCTCCTCCATCATCAATCAGTACGGATCTTTCACCTCAGGACTCTGCTAGCTCGTCGGGTTCATTAACTGAACCAAAGCATTCATGGTTTATTTAAGATCAGCTTCTCTTCGCTGCCAGTTACCAAGTTCACGTTCACTGGCAGGGCATTGGCTGAACCCAGTGACTGAGCAACATGGGACTTGCACGGACTGCAGGATATCCAAGGGGAAAGCAATGAGGGGAGAGGTAGGACTCTCGTTTCCACTAAACACACACTGAGTCTGTAACTCAGACTGAGAGCACTTCATCGTTCGGCTTGTGTCTTCAGCTGCAAGTTCGGCAGAGAAGGATCCATAAACTCTGAGGCTGTTGAATGTCTTGATGAGACTGAGCAAGTTGTCGACACTTTGATGCTGGCAAGAGGCCAGGTGAAAGCAACCGAAACATAAATTATATGTAAAAATGCTAATGCAAAGAAAGGGCTTATTTTAGATTTCATAACAACCTAAAGTACAGTTAAGGATTTTCAGGGGAAAGTAGACGCTTCCTGTCACCGGCTGCTCCTCAGGGTGGACCAAGAGGGGGCCACCATATGGGCACCCTCCAAGGAATTCGCCCGCTGTTACTGGCCACTCGGCAGATGGGCGCCTGCGTGGACTGCTGCCTCAAAATTAATGGGGAGCAGCAAGTGGAGGGACGAACGAGAAATGACCACAGCATCTGCAGGACGGAAAGCTGGATTCGGCCCACAAGCTGGAGTTTTTTGACCCTTCCCTTTCCAATGTAATGTTTGATGTGTTTTTTTCCTGCTCTCTAGCTGCTATGTTGTTCCACACATTGGTGCTACTCAAAATTTGTGGTAGGTTGGAAGCCTCAACGAATGACTTTTAAAACACAGTTATCAGTAAATGTTAATAAATTTCTGCAAAGTCTTATTAGAAAAAAATAGCTTCCTAACCACTTTTTATTTTCCTTTATAATGTGAGTAAATATCAAAATGTTCTTCCTGAAACAATCCCTTAAAAATGCCCTTGCATCTGTAGAAGAAGACCGCATAGTACAAGCTTCCACTCACGTCACTTTAAAGTTGGTTTGCATGACTAGACCCTTAGAAACACCTTGCATACCTTGTAGTTTCGTTCATAGAAAATTAAATGATTCATATAAAAAAGGGATTTCAAAAATATAAGAATATTGGGGGGGAATTCTTCTAGATTTAAAAACAAAATCGATTACAAATAACAAAATCTGGATTAGCAGTAATGTAAAATGTTTTCAAATGAAATCCTTTTTCACCTTTATTCTTTTAGCCTAAGACTAAGTTTTTTTGTTGTTGTTTTTAATTCATGTTTGGCTTATAATTTTGCTTAATATTTGGACATACAACTATAAACGTGGCATGTATTAGGACACTGCAATTCTAATAACAATAGAGATTATCCACCTCTTTGATACCACACAGGAGAAAGTTAGGACTAAAACGTGCTTGTGGTTCAAGGAGAAATGCTGCCACATCGATGGGCATGAACAGGGAAGAGCCGATCTTTCTGATAAGGACGTATGCATCCTACTGATAATCTGGGCTGGGACAGTGTCTCAGATGGTTTCTGGTTTCTGCCACGTCACACAAAGGCCTGTCCCCTTGTTTCCTCGAGTGGTTTCCATTGAGGAGCACCAGGCTTATGCTCGGCCACACCAGGCCCTCCAAAGACTACTTCAAGTATCTTGTCATGAATCTTATTAACCTTGGCTTCTCCCTCATCTCGCACAATTTCTCTCTCTCGAGTCAGAGCTGGAAAGCATTTTCTTCAATTCCTGAAAAGTATTGATCACATTTGTGATGATTTCGCCTGTCCTGGTCTGTGAATTGTCAGGACTGTGAATTGTGAGATTTCTACCGACTTACTAGGTAACGAGTTAACCTGCCCTTTTCAAGGGAGGCTGAGGGGAGACACAGATGCCTGTGGCCGAGGGGAGGGCTCTATCACAGCGACAGGAGGACCCAGAGTGACCACACCTGTGAGACCTGCAAGCCCAGCTTCCTCAGGAAATGGGAAGAGAAAAGGGCAGTGGGTGCCCGCGCCCTCCGAAAGCTGAGTGACCGGGAGGGACCCCGGGTTCAGGGACCCGAATCTCTCCCGGTGCGCAGTGAGCATGCCTGACCTTTGCCCCCCAGAAAGGTTATCTTTACTACAGTGGACGGAAGCAAATCCCCGCTCTGCTCCAGAGGGAGACACTGTCCCCACCTTCCCCGATGTCTGCTGCACACACGAGGTGACATCACAGCCCAGAACGAAGGCGGCCAGTGCTCCTGCCCCCAGACCTGCCGAAACGCCGCACGGCCACGCAGGGTTCTTCTCAGCCGGGATGTCCCCCTTTTCTCTGTTCTCAGAACAGTCCCGGTCTCGGATCCCCTGGGAGGGACCCCGACGTGGGGATTCTAGTGAGAACAGTCTGGAGGAGGGGCCAGAAAACACCAGTACAGGGGTAAGAAAGTGAGACGAGCAAGAGGAAGCCGCAAACCTAAGCTAGGCAGCTCTGGGCACACGGGGAGACCCTGGGAAATAATGTATCCTCTGACTTAACCTCTGAATTACCCTCCTCAAAGAGCGCACTGAAATGTTTCTACGCCCACTACCTGCAGCCGCTGTGGGGAGTCCTGGGGTGTGGCACTGTCTCTGGTGGCTCTGCTTGTGTCTTCGAGGGAAGAGTAACGTCAGGATATGAGAAAGGAAAAAAAAACCCTCTGGTCACAGGACCTAGGGCCACAATGCTTTGGGCCCCCAAATGGTAGGAACCGGAGTGGTATGGGTAAGGCATGGTCCATATCTGCTACAAGCTCAGAAACCATGTTAGTTTTTTAATTGACTGTATTGTTGACACTCAACAATTTTTTTTAGTTGAATGGAAGAGAAGCAATTTCAAATAGGTCTTGATAAAAGGATGTGAACAGACATCAATGAAGGAAACAAATTTGAAATCTTTGGAAATATTTACGGAACAAGTATGCCATATCGAATGCTTTAGGGAATTAGATGTAACTGAAATATTTAATTCTGCTTATTTACTTCTGGGGCACAGGAGGGGGAAAAAATGGCCCTGACCATCAATTCGACAGATACCAGGGAACGCTGGCCCTTCTCTTAGGATCTGGCCGTCTTTGTGGCGTAAATGAGGACCGGTGCTCAAGAGCGGGCTAAAGCCTTTTATCTCATTATCTAAATGCTTTCTGTAAAAAGACACAGTTGAAAATAAACTTTGCTTAAAGAAACAAAACTTTTGAACACAATTATGCATTCTAAATGAAAGAATTACATTCTCAAATGTGTGTCTTTCCACAGATGAGGGTCTGAGGCTTCCGCCAGGATTGACTCTGGCGCCGGCAGCTAGTTAGCTGTTGACAAAGAAAGGGAACAAATGGAGTCAGACAGCTCATTAAGCTGAATTAACTAGGAAGCTGTGGCTTCCAGACCCTCCAGGGGATAGCCTCATCGCCCCACAAGGGGACTAAAACCCCTCCCGCTGGGTTTCCAATCTCTCCGGGGCACAACCACTTCATTCAGGTGGGCAGGGGGAGAAGCAGTAAAGGGGAAATTCCTCTGCTGGGCATATGCGCAGTAGAAGCCAAGGTCTGGGGAAGGAGGGTAAGCGCCTGCACAGGAGAATTCAGACGAGGGAGCAGAACTTTGGGGCATGTGCGGTAGGAGCCAAAACGGTGACTATAAAGAGGAGGAGCCTAGCCTGGCAAAATCTGGGGAAGAGATGGGATTGGATAAGGGCCTAAAACCCTGCATGATGCAGGAAAGAGATTGGTTAGGGGAAAGGCCCAGCACAAGCCCACGAAGAGCCAGGAAAGAGACTGGTTAGTTTCAAAGAAAATCGGCTCTTTCCCAAGCCTGAAATAAAATGATCGAAGCTGAACAAAGGCCCGGAGCTGGTTCATTCATCCGTTCCTTTGTGCGCTCTCTCTCCATAGCAGCTGCGCGCACCCAAACACAGGCCTGAGGGCTGTGCTGCAGTGCCAGCCAGAGCGCACGCAGCCCGCACCAGGGAGTCAGGTAGGCGGAGGAGGACGGAGACTGAGCTGGACTGCGGAAGCTCTGGCCTGGACTGACTTGAACCGCGGAAGCATCAGAGGCTGTGCCCACGCGGGGCTAATGGCACAGCAGCTCTGGGCCCCGGCCCGCCTACTGGGTGTGGTGAGGACCCGTGCAAATCTGAGGTCCCAGAGGCTGGACTTTTGCAGAGAGATGGAGCTAAGCCACCTGGTCCTGGGTGAGACACTGGGACAGTCCTTTGTTTTCACCGTAATAAATCTGTCCTCAACACCGCTCCCCCATCCTCCTATGCATGTATCCTTGAAATGTGTTTCCTATGACACCAGGAAAGAGTCCTGTTTCCATTGGCAACAAAACTACCTCTGATTAAGAAGACAGGAAACCGTTCAAGGATGACCTTATTCTTTCTGGCATGTGAGAGTCTGTTTCTGAACACGGTTTTGCCAAACAGATGTAGACCTTCACGCATTAAAGAGTTCCTTTCAGTTCAGACAGTGATCAAATCGTTGGCTACACCAGGCTGCCGTTGATTTTTCTTTGAGATGCTGTAGAAATGTGATTGAATCCTGGCTCCTGTCCTTTGGCTTTACTTCAGCCCACCTTTCTCAAAAATAACCCTAGGATGAGACCTTCAACTGAAGAAGCCCATCTTTCCCCAAGTTTACTTTTTCCTATTATTATTATTCACACACTTCTTGAACTTGCTTCTTGGCCATGCAACACAACAGAGAAACTCTCTACAGCAACCCAACAGTGCTTGGTTATCCTAGAATCTGACAGTTAGGGGGGACGCCAGGGGTCTAATGTTACTTCCCACACCACACTCTCTCTGCGGTTTTCCTGGCCAAGCCTCAGTCAGCCCCTGCCCTACCATGTACGACCTCACTGGGCAGTGATATAAGCAGTGGGGAAACTTTCTTATGGTGAGCCAAAGTGTCTCTCTCTCCCACTTTTTCTATTAGTCTTTCTGTTTAACTGGAAGCAACAGAAAGAGTCTAATTAAGGACCATTAAATACTGGAAGGCCAAGGCCCTCCTTGACTTTTGCTTCAGTTCCTTAAGTCAGCTGCCATGTGACATTTACCCTGGAGTCTCGGCAGACCCATCACCAAAGTTTTCAGGTCCCACCGAACGTTCTCTACATTTGCAAACACCTTCAAAATGCTCAGAGTCTTTGACAGCAGTCTTACATGGGAGGATAACTTACCCCACCAAATATATTTTAAGATACAGAAGAAATACGACTTGTATGCGTTACACACATAATTCACTTCTAGTTTTAAATATGGATTTCATTAGCAGGAAAAAAACCCATATACAATTTTTTAAAACATTTCAGACAACAGAGCCAAAGGTATGTTCACAGAGATGTCAATTGAACTATTAAATATTTATTGTTATCCCCTTTACACATAACACAATTACATATCAATAAATAATCAGTAGTTCTGACCAGTATTAAGTACTAGGGATAGCAAATCTAAAATCAATACATATATCAATAAGAATTTCTTTAACTTTAAAATTCATAATCAAAAGCCCAAAATATCTTAAAGATGAAGAAGATAAGAACAGGCTACAAAAGTATCAAAGTTATTTCTTTTTCAGGGGAGAATAAAGCAGCAGCAACATACGGTAAAAGGTACCTCTGTGGGCTTCCTTCCGCAGATGGGAGAAACTTTAGAACTTCACACCACATACTAGCTGTGGAATCTAGCGTCTCCATCTAATGGATAAAGCACACGCCACACTTAAAAACAACGCTGAAGTGTTCAAGGAATGACAGACGGTGACCGCATCAACAAACAAGACCTCAGCACACCCCAATAAAGGGTGGCCAGCCATGCGGTGTGCAGCCTCCGGCCACTGGCTTCAGAAGAAGGTGCTCACCTGCGTCTCAGGTCCTTCGGACCAGAACCAAGGTGGGGCAGAGAACCAGCCCCACCTCACCCTAAGGATGGCGCAGCAGCAAGATGGGAGGAGTCTGGCTTGCTGAATAACTCCCAGAGGCAGGAACCCCTGCTTCTGTCTGGGCCAGGCACTTCTGGGCTGTGACGTTACTTTAGCGATCATGTGCCTTTGCCCTTCCTAACCACCGAGTGTCCTGAGTTTTGAACGTCTGTCACTTATTTTTTCCTTTGGTGACTCTTGTTCAGTTTTCTATTATTAGGGGTATAAAGTCAGAACTTTTAAAATCTAATCTCAGCGGGTTTGGTTCAACCCATTTTATAAGATGCTGCTGCCCACGGATTCTTGGAAATGCAGAGATGCAACAGCATTTTAAGACGACCACCCCTTGCTTTCACGTTTCACAAAAGAACACAGCACACTTGATGTATGTTCTCCGAGTAGAAATTTATGGCCCATTTTTCAAGGCGTTCGCCGTCAGTTCAGCGGCCCGTCTATTGCAGACTGTTTTATGATGTCCATTTTTCTCAGTCTGAGGCTTCCGTGGATCCTGACAACACACGTTCACCAGGGAAGTCGAAACACTACAGAAATACGGGTCATCGATCAAGCAGCCGACACTCACTGAGTGTCTCCTACGGGCAAGTTCTCTGCCAGCCAAGAACGACCCAGAGAGGGCAAAACCCGGTCCCTGGCATCCCGCACACACCGTGGGAACCGAATCGCTAGGGAGCACGAGATAAGCGCCACCACGTTCTAACGAAGGGGCGGCGGCGATATTTCAAGGTGAAATGGGTACAAAAATGCAAAGCTGCCTAAGGGCGCACTCAGCACCTTTGCTACATGTCAGTGTTCTTCACTCAGTGGGTGACACTGCTCCTGATACACGCCTCTGTCCCTCACACCGACCCTCTGACCTTAACCATGGCCCTCGCTTCATGGATGGCACCCAGAAGAGTTAAAGACAGCAAAGCCTCTGCTTTGGACTTTCCCTCTTTTCCTTCCATGGTTCATTTGTCTGCCCGTATACGTCGTGATGCAGACGAACGTACATGCGCTGTCAGAGCACAGGTCCGAGGTGCCCAGGAGCCGCAGGACCGCGAGAGAGAGGAGGAATGGCAGCCCGGGTGGCGTGGACAACGCGCCCGCACTGCCTGACCCTTCTAAGCTCTCCTCTTCATTACACGGAGAGCAGACCCGCCTTCCAGCTCTCACTGACAGTATGAGACTTGGCTCGAGTGTGCCGCGAGGCAGCACCTGTATGGGAATGAAATGCGGGAAAACGAGCCATTGTTCCCTAGAGGGAGTTGCAGCCAGATGTGTGGACAGACGGCAAGTGTCCCCGAGGGTCCCCGGAAAGCTCTGGAGAAACATGCTTCCCTGTTGCAGCCTGAGCTCACTCAGGGGAGTCCCTGCAGTTCTTCAGAGTGGTCACCATGTCTCAGGAGCACCTGCTTCAGAGCTTGGGGCTGCGGCCCGTGCCCTTCAGTGTCAGCTCCCTTGACCTTCCCCCTTGCAGTTCTTCCTGCATCTGTGTAAGCCCCCATTCCCTTGCGAGGCCCTTCGCCCCTGGAGCACATGTAGGGGCTTGTGTTTGGCTGGCTGCGGCCTGTCAAAGGTGGGAATCCCCAGTGAGCGAGAGAAGATGACAGGGGAGGGCTGGCCCTTTCAGGCACCCTCTCTCTGCAGAAACCACACACTCAGCAATGCATGGGGAAGAACCGTGTATCGGGGAAGATACGTCTAATTCTGAGTTTGATAACTCACTTGCAGAGAGTGAAATAGGAGGGCAGACCTGGATGGGGAGTAGACAGGAGGCCGGATGTAGGAGTGGTTTGACACAGCCAGGACAGGGACGCCCAAGAGGAGGCAGAGCAGGGAGGGGCTCACCCTGAATGTCAGGAAGGACCACACAGACCGAAGAAGGGAAGGGAAGGGAAGAGGGAAAAAAGGAAAGAAAAAAGAGCAAATAGGGGAGTTAGCTCAGTTAAGGAAATCAGATTATTTTACAAAACTCAGAGTGAAAGTAGTTTCAGTTTGGAACAACCCCAATCGTCTTGACAGGATCGGAAAATCATCACCCATGAGGACTTGCAGTATCTTCTCCTCCACTCTCCACACCCTAAAGCGCCTCACTCCTGTGCGGCTCCTCTGTGTCTGCATCTTAAATTTGTACTCTAAGTCCCACTTTTCCCCTTCTTTCCCACTTCTACACATCATAAGTTTTTTAAAATAAGAAAATCTCATTTCTACTGCTGCCCGCGTCCTCCAGGCACTGCAGCGAGTCGGACTTTAGCAAAGCTTCAGAGAGGGGAGAGGAGCCACCTCAGTCATCTCACCTGATGAGACACGGGTAACGAAGTGTCCCCCAGACCTGCCTGAATGGCGCCATCCCTGCCAAAGCCCAGGCGGTGAAAATATATGCGGTGAATACATTTTCAGGAAAATGTCTAAGATTTGTTTTGAATCATATCAAAATACTGAGTTAAGGCAAACAGGCCTGTAGCACAAAGGGTGAAACTTGAGAAATATTTATGAAGTTTGCAGGATTTGGTATTTAGTTTGGTGTATTCATAAAAGAAAAGAGAAACCTAGGATGTCTCTTTGGGTCTCAACTTCAGTGTCTCGATCAGACTAAAGTAATATAGGACAGAAGGGACTCTGGAGCATGTGAAAGGGAAAATATTGGAGGCTGAGGAATAACCAAGTAATGTGTTGAGTGTGGGCATCGTGGATACAGATTCCTGTGGGCATGGTGATAAAGATACACACAGAGCCAAATATATGGTCCCATACCCCGAGGGCAATATTGGGACTGGGATTCATACACATAAGCCACAATAAAGGATGGCATTCCTTAGGGAATAGAGGTAGAACAACATGAAAAGGTATAGAGAAATCTATATCAAGTCCCCAATGCTATAAAAAAGTCTCAAATAAAAGGATAATTGTGTAGCACTAATCTGACTCAGTTCTCATAGTTTACCTCCTTACCCAGAATATTAGGTACTATATGGATGAATGGATGGATGGATGGACAGATACGGAGTAATGTTCTCTACAGTCCTGACATTAGGATATTTCACATCCTCCTTTCATATCCCTTTTATGAGCTTCAGCATAGTTCTGCTCCATCTCCCAGATTCAGGTCGACCTACCCTGTACCGAGTCTTCTCTGAAACACAGTTACTGTCCACCCCTCCTGCTTTGGGGACATGTTTTCCCCAGTCTTCCCACATCCCCATATTTATACTCTTTCCACAGTTCTCATCTATTGGCTAACTTTCCTGAAAAACTAGTTAAATTTAAGGTATTCTTAGATAATGATTTACATGCATGTGTTCAATTTTTTTTAACAGGAGCATTCCATCCGTTGACTGGAAGAAATGATTGGTGTTGGGTTGGAAGTTGCCATCTTTCTATGCTAGCCTCTGAGTATACTAACTGGCAAGCTATGTCCCAGAAGTAACAGACCAGAAAGGCACACTGATAGCATTAAGATGTTTAAATCTCACACAATGAAAAGAAGAGAAGAAATATGGGCCACGTTAACACAGTTAGCATAGAGTGCAAGCAGGGAAGTAGAAGTCACCACCTAAATCCCAGGTCCCCCAGCGTTCAGAAATGCTGGTGTTCTGCTCCTTGGGCCACATCGGCCTTCGCTGCTGATGGTGTGGTTATGAAATCCAGAGCTGATATGGGAACAAGGGGGCATAGTGGATCGAAAGGCCTGGAACCAACGCGTGGCTGCTGTAATGGAGAGTCACAGTTGCAGCTGGAATGGGAAGAGGAGCTGTGAATTTTATATGAGTTTCTCAGGCAGAAGAGGGTTGGAGTCCTGGATCATAATGGTTGTTCCCAATGCGCGGCCAAGTTAAAATCTCACGAGCGCTGAGTGCTTCAGGTGCATCACATATATTCGTAGATCTTGAGTGTTGTTAGCTACCGCTGGCCCCTTCCACCTCCTTCTGTCTGTATTCAGCTTATAGATGCTTATTTTATATCTTACCTAGCAGGTAAGTAACTTGTTTATCAACTTAGTTTACATTATGAATTCTGTTTATATCTTATAGGTATTTACATATTTAGTACATATACCTGACACAGCTGATGAGTTTCATCTATGTTTATAAATGATTCATTGTCCCTGCTTAACATAAATAATGAAATTTTAGTAGTTTCATTCATGCTATGTAGTTTTTCTTCATTTATAGCATAATTGGGGATTCTTAATTAAGGCAAGAAAAACACATTACAACTGAATACTAGTGAAATTTTTCAGGCATGTGACAAGCCACTGCAAAAGATATTTTGATTTAAGAATGAAAACTTTAGATTTCCATGAAATTTATTTCATAGACAATGGCTTACTATGTAAGGAACTCAGTAGCCAAACTTTCTAATAGTGTCTCTTAAAGATATTATTGCTTAAATATACAATGCTGAAAATACCAATAGTTGCTAATAGTTTATTCAATAAGAACTTCCAAATAATATTGTCAGGTAGTTACTCCACCAATTTCTGAAGAATATAGAATAGAATAGAATTATTACTCTTATAGAATAAGTAAAAATCGATATTTTTTAAAATTTACTAAAATGATAATTCAAATAATCTTTTCCATTGCTATAAGTTTCCTAATTCAGAAATCTTAAAATAATGAACATGTATTGAGAACTTCTTATTCAAAACAATAATAATCACCCATTGCAACTGGGTGTGTAGAAGTCTACTTAGTGACAGTAGTTTGCTTTGCAAATAACTATATTTTCTTGTGAAACAAACTCTTCTTTAAAAGTTTACAATTTCAAGAACTTATTGTTTATTTGGTTTTTTAAAAAAAGGCCTAAATAGTAATACTCTACTTATGACTAGGTGTCCTAGTCTACGTGTTTATCAATACCCATAAAACTACACACTAAAAAGAGCACATTATACTGGATAGAAAAGTAAGTTTTATAAAATATGTGACCTGCCAATAGTACATTCTACAAACCTTTTAAAAAATCACATTTATCAAAAATATGTCAAATATGTTGGGGCGGGGGAGGGGGGCATATGCTGTAAGTAATTTTGTCTCTGACAAACACACACACTGATGATGATTTATTTGGGGTCAGAGAAGATTTACAGCATTAAGAAATCTGCACGTGTGCTCACAGAGAAAGCCCAGAGGCGCCCATGTGAACTCAGTGAGGCATGGCAACTATAGATTGTGGATATGTCATCATAAAATCAAAATGACAAGGGAATGTAAGCAATAAATGTAAAATGACAGCCACACCACCACAAAGCCATGTAGACATCATATACCAACAGGGTGAAGGTGAATGTTCAAAGGTCACCCCCCATCATCAACCATACAGGTTCATCGGGATCCTAGACCCACGAACGTCTAGAAATCCAGATTTCAGTAGGAAGAATGGGCCCCGACCCTCCTGAGGGACTTATAACCTATAAGAAAGCAATGAAACTATCACCCTTTATTTTGTGGAGTGTATTTTTATATTGTACATTCTTCATAAACTCACACTGGGGTGAATTTTCTTTTAAATTAAACATGTAACTGAGAAATGCAAAATAAAGTATTAAAGGACGCAGTTTTCCAGCTCACATTTCAAAATTGATGTCTCCAAGTGGTCGGCAAGGCGCGATTTCATCAGATAACCGGTAAGTGTTGAAGACAGAAAAACTGCACACACACAGACATGCATGTGGCTATTTCAATTCGCCTAAAGAACATACTCATGGTGCATGAGGTCCCACCAAGGGGCGGGCTGGGCAGGGTGCAGGTAAAGATGAGCACAGCCCCCAGAGGGTCTCCCAACCCCACAGACAAGTGAACGTGCCCATGCACAGCGCGAGGACATGAGAGAACACGTGGCTGGATGTGGCTGCATGACCAAAGTCCTCAGTCTCCCATTTCCAAGCACTTTATAGGCTTGCCCCTCCCCCCAGGTCAGGTCTGCTACGGGTCCTAGAAAGTAAGTGAAGAAGAAGCTAAAGGTTGTGGGTGAAAAATAAAGTTCATTTCAACTAAGGGCTTGGTTATAGGGACTTATTCTATATTCTATTAGCTTACAGAGCCTTATTCTATTGGGTATAAGCAAAACAGTGTGACAGAAAGTACATGTTCAGGAATCTAAAAACATATCAGGAAAAATTATCGGATGTCTCAAACATAATTTCTGCTAAAAGATTAAAGAATTTTCTAATATGCTGCAGACTCAGTAACAAATACTGCAAAAAACTGTGAAGTGGTTGGTGCAATTTCAATAGAGACAGAGAAGAAAGAAAACATGAACACAATCCAAACTTGTTCTACAGAACAGAACTCATCAAGACCAGTTCAGAGTTAAAAAGGATTGCAAGGAGCCACGGTCTGATCACCTTGTAAACAATACCATCTCATATCATTTGACTCAATTAATAGCAAAAGTGGAAATTGGAGGCTTTGTGGCCCACAGGGAAATGTGGGAAAATGTCTTATTGATCCGACCAACGTTTCTCCTCCAGACGAGATAAATTCATTGATACTCCACCGTGAGGGGGATATTGTGTCTTGTTTTGATTGCTTTTCTCCCCTATCTCATCTGATAAGGTGGAGCTGGAAAAGCTCGTTGGCGGTAGCGATGATGAACTGTGTGCCCTGTGTCACCCTGTCCCTTTCACACACGTGTGCAAAAGCGAACAAACGAGAAAGGTCCACGAGCAGTGAAAGGTGGACAACCAATCTAACCGCCACGTACAGCACAGGTCGAATCTACCGCTGACACACTGCATTGTGAGCTTTCACTTTTTTTCAAAAACAGGTTAAGAATACAGGGATTTATCATGGAGTTACAGACATCAGTTTCAGTAAATGGCCCAAGTTTCCTTAAGAAAAAAAAAATGAAAAATAGGCAAGGAAAATGGTATTGAAAGCCATTTCTGTTTCATGTGAGAACAAAATGTCCCCTTTTCCATTTTTTCACTTGCAGAGAATTTCTTTGGAAGTAATGATGGAGTGGTCAGGCTTAATTCTCCCGAGCTGCGGAATACCAGACCGCCCATCTACCAGCCATCGGGACTCATGTCCCATTTAATACAGCTTGCATTAGCAAGTCTCGAGGTCCACAAGCTTCCTTGTCAAATGGTATCAAAACCTAATACAAGAAACAGCTTTCTAGAGTGAGAGTCAAGCAGCAGCCGTATGAGAACTGATTTCTCACGTCCCAAAGCTATGAGAACACGGGGAGGACATGCTGGAGTCCAGCTAGCTGTGCGTGCAGACCTTCTGATGCAATTTCAGTGAGTGAGGATGAAGGACTACACGGGAAACGTCATCTTTAACTAGTGACAGTTTGTGTAACTTTGCTTTTTATTGCATGTATAAAAATAAACATCTATTTTACATGTATTTGGAATGTTTATTATTTTTTAAAGAATTCTATTATTACATATAAAAAGACATTAGATTTGAAAACTAAAGGTGGAATAAAAAAGCACTATTACCAGTGGGAAAAACCCAGGGGTATGTTCCTATGGAATCTTTTAGTTCAGAAAGAAAATCAAATCAATATCATTTGCTATGCATATATATGGATAGGCTGTATCATCCGTAATCATTTAGGAAATACATAGATCATATAAAATTCTGTCTTAAAATACCTACAGCTTCTTGTGATGAAATTCACATCACTAATACTCTGCACATCACTGGGATGATGAGCCCAGTCCTAAAGGGAGGGCGGTCATCTTAACCCATCGCCTATTAGCCTGTTCAATGGGTTTATTTATTTAGGCTGCGGAGTGCTTCATACCGGAGTTCAAAGCTGTGAGTGTCAGGACCTCAGTGGACCTCAGAGCTGGGACCGGCCTTTGAGACCTGTCCTGAGGTCACATTTCCTGCCCGGGACGAAGAACAAGCAAAGAGCAGCTGATCCTGCCCCGGTCCCCAGATGCTTGGCCCAGAATGAATCTCTGAGGGAGCTAGAGAGCCTGACATGACCCGTGCCTACAGAGCAAACATCGGGAAAGGGGAAGTGGGTGACAAATCCAGAGACAGGGCAGTGAGGACACGCCAAACCAATCCAGTGGACAGAGCGGTCCCCTCACTTCTTTAACGATCCTCTTGGGGAACAGAAAAGCCACGATATTAGAACCATCCCTGTGAGAAAACAATTTCACAATCAGAAAGTGTCAACAGACTAGCCAAAGCCATTGAATTATATTAGAAATTTGGGATTTCTCAGCTTGGCACCAGGAATCCTCACTTGAATCCGGATTTTAGTCGCATGCTTTTCTTTGCATATTATTTAAACAGAGCCTTCTATACAAACTCCATCCACAAGCGAGGCAGAATTTCGTTTGTGAAATATGTGTAAGTTTTACTGATGCTCTCCTAGGTAAGGTGCTGCATAATATTAAGTCAAAATGTTGAAGTTATTAGATCTTGGCAAACAGCATAATTAGCTATCTATGTTTAAATAGAAGACTTGTGAGGATTTATAAACTAAGATAAAATATGCATTATGCAATTAAGGTAAGTAACATTCTTCTCTGTAAACAAAAGCAAACAGCTTTTTTCCTGAGCTCTAATGCCATTTCGAAAGTACTATATTTCTCGGGGGCCATCAGTAAAGGCACTGTATCCATCTTTGTCAATTTCTTTGAGGAGTCATTAGTGAAATGTCACCTTCTGAGTTCTTCCCACCTCGAGTACAGTAAGATTTTACTTTTCAAAACAATGAAAACAACAGCCGAGGATTACATTGATCTTTACGGTTGTGCGACTAGCAACACTGCAGACAAAAAGTGTCTCACGTGGTCATGAGATGCGTATTGTTCTTGTACTTATCATCAATCCATCATTGACTTGTTTCCATATGAGTTTTAATGCAACATGAATTTACTGTCTTACAGTTTGGAGGCCATAAATCTGAAGTCAGGTTCCCTGGGCTAAATCAAAGTGTCATCTGGCTGCCTCTTCCCGGAAGCCCCAGGGAGGCATCTGTCTCCCTGTCCTTTTAGAGTCTAGACGCCACCCCCTCCTGGCCTCACGGTCCGCCTCCATCCCCAAAAGCAAGTGGAGGGGTGACTTCTCTCCTCCGCAGCCTCTGCTTCTGCCCTGACATCCTCTCGGAATCGTATCCTCAGGCCTTCTGTCTAGAAGGGGCCTTTGATCACACTGGGCCAGTCCAGAACCTGGAATAATTACCCATCTCAGGCTCCTCAACCACATCTGTAAAAGCCCCTTTTCCTTGTTGAGGAGCCTCCTCACTGAGTTCAGCGTTGGGACAGAGCTGGTGTGGAGGGGGTGCTTTCTTCAGGCCCCCACAGACCCTGTGCACAATGTCTGGCATGTATCAAAATTCAGGCAGAGTTTCAAAATTCTTCTGTAATTTTACCAAGCCATCCTTTTCATAGGCAGTCCTATACCTTTTCTGTAATCTGGAGGGTTATGCTAAATAAATATGGATGCAAACTTTTATAAAATGCTAATTAGATATGGATACAAAATTTTGGGAAACAAAAATGGATTGCATTATTGACACATATCAATATATATATAATGACCTGTACTATTCATAACAACAGCACAGTTTGGGCTTAAGTGGCCAGTGTTAGCTCTTCAAATATACCAGCGCATTAGCTGATTCTCACGTTCCTACACTTATTTTGGCTTTGAACTGCAATTGCAAGTTACTTGAGTTCTAATTATTTTTAAGTATATATGGGAGTGTGCACATTCATAGGTACATTTATATATTCTTTCCATCAAAGGGATCTAGTGTTACGATGTAATAGAAATGTATAATCATTAAATATTACATATATGTATGGCTGGGTTGAAGCGATTAGTGTGTAACTAGTTTGCGGCAACTACACGGGCAAGGTTTAGGGCCGTGGGTTTCCTACCACCTGCAGCCCCCTGTACTCCTTCCCCGGGGAGGCTGCGTGTCCTACTGGTCTGGACAGTGTGTATCAATGCGCTCAGTGCCCGCTCTCGGGTTTCCCCGGGAGCAGGTACCGCTCTCTGCCCGCGGAGGCTTGTGAGCTTTGGGAGTCCCACAGCATCCTCACATCCTGAGACAGGTGCTCTGAAACAGTTTTCGAATTATGCGTCCAGTTTTGCAAATTTCAACCTCCTGTCTCAGTTTTAGCAGGCGTCTCGGTTTGGGAAAACGGTCCACCAGGCTTTCTCTCTTACCCTCCCACCGAAGGCCTGCCTGTGTCACCTGAGCATCTTCTTCATCAGAAAAGGAAGCGCGGGAGCTCCCGTTAGACTGTCAGCTGACTTCCCAACAGACGCTCCGCAGACCAGAAGGGATTCGAAAGAAACAGCCACAGTGATAACAATCAAGGACTGACAGCCAGGATTACATTACCCAGCAAAGTTATCATTCAGTATCGAAGGGCAGATAGAGAGCTTCCTAGACAAGAAAAAGCTGAAGGAGTCCATCACTACCAAACCAGTATTACAAGAAATATTAAAGGGTCTTCTTTAAGAAGGAAAAAAAAGATAAAAAATATGAATGATAAAATGGCAGCACATACCTGTCAACAATGACTTGAAATACAAATGGTTAAATGCTCCAATCAAAAGACAGATGAAGGCAGAATGGATGAGAAAACAAGGCCCTTAGGTTTGCTGCCTACAAGAGACTCATTCAGACTGAGAGGCACAGACAGACTGGCAGTCGAGGGATAGAAAACGATATTTCATGGAAATGGAAACAAGCCAAAAGCTAGGGTAGCAATATTTATACAAGACAAAACAGATCTTGAAACAAAAGCAAAGAAAGGCCCCACAACTCCATGTCTGAGTATTTATCCAAACAAACCCAAAACACTCAATCGAAAAGTCACATACATTTATATGTTCATTGCAGCATTCTTTAAAACGGCCCAGCTATGGAAGCAACCTCAGTGTCCATCACGATATGAATGGATAAAGGAAAAGTGGTAGAGGTATACAAGGGAATATGCCTCAGCCACAAAAAATAAGTAAATAAAATCTTGCCATCTGCAACACCATGGATGGACCTAGAGGGTGCTGTGCTGAGCGAAATAAGTCAGAGTAAGACAAATGCCATAGGATTTCACTTATATGTGGAATCCAAAAAACAAAATAAACGAACAAGCAGAAGAGAAGCAGACTCATAGATACGGAGAACATTTTAATGGCTGCCAGGTAGGAGGAGGTTTTCATGGGAGGAAGGGTGAAAGAGGTGAAAAGATTAGGGAGTGCAGATTGGGTAGTCACAGAACGGTCACAGGGATGTCAAGCGCAGCACAGAGAACATAGTCGGTAATATTGTAACAATATGTATGGGGCCAGGCGGGTACCAGATTCAGCAGAGCGATCACTTAGTAAGTTATATAACGTCTGGTCGCCGGGCTGTACACCTGAACTAGCATAATGTTGTATAACATCAGTGTCTTAAAGAACAGACATAAAATGCCAAAACTTTTATTTTATCATCTTATTTATTCTAAAAGCATCGTCCAGATGTTTTCCCCAGAATCTAATTTGCTCTTTCTCATTATATCAGAGGTCCTCCCTCCCTTATACCTGTCATCTAGGCTAAACTCTTGATATCATAGATAAAGTCTTTTCAAAAATGAAGATGTGTTAAAAGCCACTGGCATGCTGAAAACCTTAAAAGCAGATACGATGACACCTAGTGGTCCCAAGAAAATGCATTTGCTTGAAGCTAAGCAGATTCATGCATGTGCATTGAAAATAACAGAAAATTGAAGGTCAAGCTTAAACATTAAAGCATATGAGTTTTCTCTCTCTGTGTATACGTCCTTCACTCCTCTGACCTCGTGTTCCGGAGCGGACAGGTTCAATTAATTCCAGAGTGATTCGTCATCTTACAAGCCTTTGTGTGCTCACAGAATACACTTGAGCTTTCAATACGAAAAGTCCTTTGCAAGATGAGGCATTCTTTGAAAAGATTTATCTAATTTGAATTCATCAATGAAATATTATTTAACAGGCTATTCAGTGTTAATGGATGACCCTAGACGATTTTCAGAGGTTCTTCATATTTTTCTAGCTTTTAAAGTCACAGCTAACACCAAACTCAGGGAAGTGCTACACAACCTTTCACAGATAAACAATGCCCATCTTCCCCAATTCCTTGGAGGATTTTAAATAACAACAGACTTGAAATGCCAAAGATATCAGGATAATAGTTTAGATGGTGTCTGTTATTTAAATGATCGGAGATCCATCAGAGAAAGGACTTTGTGTTTAATATCCTCCCTGTCATATGAAAATGTCAAGCTCTATTATAACAGCTATTAAGGATGATGCCAAAATTTGATTCTGCCTTCTGTCCCAAAAGGAGTTTGGTTTAAGGTATGAGCAGTGTCCGGAAACAATAAACACCCTACTAACTCAATTTGATCACATAGCCAGTACATTAAATGGAGATGATGCCTGGCCTTTTGCTACATTATTAGAATAATGAAGCAAAACATGATTTTAACTCCAAACAAATTTCCCTCTGGTTGAGGGAGGCAGGCCTGAGCGTCAGGGACTGGACCCAAGCCCTGCTTCACTGCCCCACCCGCGCGACCTCAGGTAACTGCCCGAGCAGCCTGAGCTTCGGGTTCCTCACCCAGAGAGCCTGGTGAGGTTGTCTAGCGAGTGTGCCTGGGTGATAGTGCAAATCCGTCCTGCTGCTGGGCCGGCCCCCTGTGAAGCTGCCGGATCCACAATGATCAAAAGATCACTGATCTGAGTTGCTCCCAAATTACGAAGTTTCAGGAAGTCATTTTTTTCCTTCCACTTTGAAGGACTATCATGTTCACGAATCACAAGTTCTCCCCCAGGTGTGTGAATTCACCAGGAGTAAAAACCCTGCTTACGATTTCCAGCAAACACTAAAGCAAATGGATTACATTTAAAATGCAACGTCAAGGCAATGAAGCAGATTTCTGCAAAACTCTCCATATAGAAAAAGTAAATAGATAGTTCCCTCACTCCTAAATTTTTGTCTTGAATGGCATCGCATGACGGTTACTCGTGCAATAGACAGCTTTCTTGCTGCCCCTGGCCCACTTAGGGGAGGTGGGGAAAGGCACGGGGACCTTCCCTCCGCCTGGAGTCACGGAAGAGCGAGCTGTGAGCCCCCCTGCACTGCGTTTACGGAGCCTGGAGAATAACATACTTCTATTCGGTTTCTGGCTTCTGGTGGGCATTATAATGCTGATTACACTGGCCTAACTTCTCGTCCCTGCATTATTATTAATTAAGATCATCTTGAAGAGAGAACTATTTTTGCAGCCTGACCCACGCCCTGTAGGAACAGGCACAAACACATGTGCTTTAGAAGAGCAGTCAGCTCTCCATCTAATGAAGGTGGACGGACGCTCTTGCTTGAGCTGATTCCATTCTAGCCCTCGATCAACAGCCACATCCCAGAACCTGGATGGAAGCGCACGCCAACTCTCATTTTAGAGCAGAACAGCCATGGAAGAAGCAACGAGAATCTGCATATTTCCCTCACACTATGATACCCTTCGATCAGGAGTTTGCATTGTATTTTTCATAAGCTCACATCTCAGTACAAGCAATGTAGGCAATCTTCCATATTTCACTATAATTCAAATATAAATATTTAGAAGAGTGCAAGTTGATTGTTTTCTCAAATATTACATTAAATCCCAAAGAATAAATCAAGACAGTCTATGCATATTCATGGGTTTCAAACAATGCATCTCTCGGTTTCAATTTAGTAAACATTAATATCCACTTAAACCTATGAACATAAAACATGCAAATATGTATAAATTTCAGCACATGATGTTAAAAGGCTCTATTTCATTGGGCTGTTAATGACAATATAAATAAAAGGAAAAAGGCTAGAGTATATTATACTTTCCCTAAAATGCCAAAATGCAAACATATCGTTCTAATAAGTTAAAATGGGAATCAGTTTATTATTTGTAATCAGTTGCTGCCAAACCTATTTCCCCTAAAGTAATGCTAATGAATGATACTCCAGGTTATATACTATGCAGTCCGGTCCGGGACTTTCCCCGAGCTCTTCCGATATACCTTCAACTTGACTTTTGAAGCAACCACCTGGCCAAGGTGGGCCACGGTGCTGTTGTGACCACCGGCACACAGACCCAACGACACTGCCGCGTGTTAAGAGAAACGAGGTAGTGCTTCTGAGAATAATCAAGTCTCTATTTTGTTTAACTAGAAGTAAATGCAGTAACATTTACTCCATGTATTTGATCCACCCATATTCAACGTGAACCTTTTTGTCTGAACCAACACACACTTTTTGTTGTACAACTATCGCTAGGAATTTTAGTGCATCGAATAATCTACAAAAAGTCTATGAAGTTGCAACTTAGAGGAAAAAAGTGAAAAAATTAAAATATAAAAGGTTTAGAAGGATAAGAAATTATGATGTTAGTCTGTATTTTGAACACAATTTTTATGAATTTTAAGTGACATAAGGAAGTACTTAGTTTACGATCGCCTGATTCTCTCGTGTTAAGGCAACCGTGACAGTCCTTGGTGGCTTTGCCGCCAAAACGCACAGCTGGGTACAGATGCTGCAACTTTAGTTTCTCAAAGTAACTTTGAAAACCACATAATGGTAAACCAAGCTCAACCACAAAGTCGCATGATTACAAGTCATTCTTCCAGTTTCTTCTTCCCGGGTCTGGAAATGCTGCCCAGGTAACCTGTCCAAGAACCCCACTGCGACCCCCCACTGACCTGCCATCAGGTCAACACAGCATTCCTGCTCTCTTGGGGACTATGTTTTGTCTACCCAGTAACAATAATATCACACAGAATTATTCAGAAGAGCTACTGCCTATTAATCCATGACTATAAAGCAATTTTCAGCTACTTTATATTCTTCTAAGGGAATACAGCCAGGGGCAATTTTACCTTTTCAAATAGTCTTACATAAAGCCTGAAGGATCCTGAACATAGTATTTTTCTAACAATTTTCTCCCTTCCAACTACCTATAATGACTGGTTTTGCATTTCTAGAACCCAAAATATTTTATCATTAAAAACTTTCTCTTGGTTTCATAAGAGAAGAAGGCTTCCAGAAATTGAGGCTGCTAAAATCATGTGACAAAATGTTCAGTTAAATACTGAGAGCTAACTTAATTGCAACCACAATAGCACCGTCCTATGCACGTCTGGCATCAGCAGTATTTTGATGTCTGGCTCTCTGCTGCATGCTTCCTTATTAAAATGATAACTTCTTTGTTGAAAACGTCTGAAGAGTGCAAGAGCAAAAGTCAAGTTGAAGTGTATTGTCTTTGACATGTGGGGCTTGAATATCAAATATTCTGAAGTTAGAAATAAGTAAGCGATGATATCATCTTTTTTCTCCATTAGCAGTTTGCCTCAGATTGCCTACTTCAAAGCTGTTTGTAAGTCAACCTGAAGTAGAAATATACCAATAAGAAAATGCAAATAACCTTGCACAGTTCATTCACTAAGACTTTCTCTGTTTCATTTAAGAAAATGAGAACATTCATCACCTGACAAAAACAGAGGTGAAATTGGGGCAAATTATTGAAAAACTGCTGAATTTACCTGTAGAATATGTATCTTGTGCGATATATTTGGCTTTATAATAAGTTGTATACTTATATGTGGATATGGGGCTGAGATTACTGGAATCCAGAAAGGATATTTAAAATGCAGAAGAGGGTCGGGTGTTGAAAGGCGAGGTTCTGCGGGCAGAGATGGGCCTGGCTCCTGTCTGTCTCAGTCAAGGGTATTCCCATCAATCCTGGATGTGAGTGTACAGTGGCTAGATAAAAGTAGAGGACCAAATTCATAATTTTAAAAAAGACCTCCTTAGACATTAGTGATTTCTGCTTTAAAGGGAGAGTGGTATTGCCTACATGTCAAAATAGAAAAAGGGAGGAAAAAAACTAGTATTTATTGGCGATCTACTCCACATCAGACTGTTTCAGGCACTGTAATTCACATGACCACACACTGTATTCCCTCATTTCTGTATCCGCCTGGAGACCGAGGTCTTTATCTCTCAGATGGATGCATTCTGAGTACACTTCTGAAACCTTGCAGAATGTTCTATTGTTGTAAGTACTGCTGTTTTTGCTTAAGCAAATCACCCCCTTTATTTTTAGTGTCTAACACTGCAGGCTACACTGTGTGAATAAAAATAAGCAGAGAGGGAGATAGTGTCCCAGAAAAAACCATTCTGTACCTTGAGTAAGCATCAAGACCTCAACATTTTGGTGAGTTAAGGCACAGGAATTTGTCTTGTATCCCCAGCTTCAGGTCAGCAAGACTAAGATTCCCAGAATCCACTGGGGGCAAGACTGAAATGTGAACAAGATACAGGGGGCTCGGGCGGAGTGGGGGAGGCAGGGGCAGGCAGACTCTCTGACCTTTTATTGAAGAAACACATCTCAATATAGAGCTTGTCATTGGTTGATTTAAGAGTGGAAATGGCTGTTTTCACAATTTTACCCAGTTTAACGCTTATTTGGGATGAGTGAAAATTCACCTACTTCTTCACACCATCATCACCAGAAGTCCATCCACTCGGCCCTTTGTCTCCTCTGCATATTTTTAGCCTACAGCATCTCTGGCAACATTGTGGATTTGGGATCTTTCCTTCCACAGCATCCCCACCACCTACGACTACAACTGGTGTCTCAGGTAAAAAAAAGAAAGTATAATGTTATGTAATAATTATTATGACATTATTGTAATTATCATACATTATGTATAATTATTAATCACTTCAATTTTATGTAACTTACCAAAAATTTTATGAAAAATAACTATTAAACAAAAATTAAAGATTTATTGGAATATCTCAATTGATGGCTGAGGCTTTTTAAATTTGTTTTGTTTAGTATATTTCTGCAGAGTTCAGGACTCCATTAGTGAATGTTATTTATAACTAAAGTCAGACACATTTAAGCATCAATCTACTCTAATTCCTATGTTTACAATTGTAAGTATTATGAAACTTTTTGTGGAAATTGGATAAAAACTAAAGGTCTTCATTATAATAAAAAGTAGGCAATGCTTTTGCTTCGTTCTGAGTTAAATGTCAAATATTACATGGCAATTGATTATCAAATTTTTTCCATTTTGATCTAGTACTGGACAGCTCTGGTAGGTGCTTGTAAATTCTGTTGAAAGTAAGAATTTCTTAGGACTAACTTGTAAAGTGCTAATGCCACTCACGAAACTCATTTCCCTCTACACTGAGACCCACAGTCCCCACGCCCATTTCCTCGGCATTGTGAGGGTCAGGCACCCCAGGGCGGGTCGGAATGTGGAAGCAGCTTTCTTTGGGCACGGGGTGAAGAGCAACTGCAAAATGCCGGGCAGAAAACTTACCTCCACCGACGGCGAAGGGACTCCGTTTCAGGGAGATCAGTTGAGAGAATGAACACGTACATGGAGTCTCATACTCTTGAAATTGATTCACGTGACTGCCAGTTCCCAGGCGACCGTGTCAGCTACACACACAGTGGGAAGTTTAACTCAGGTTCAAGGCCACTGAACCATGTCAAGTTCTAACTGTACAAAACCAGCCTGCAGTGAATTAATTAAACAGATCTCACCTGAAGCTACGTGCAAAGGATGGATGGGACTATACCATCTGATAAGCAGGCTACTTAAAAACTGCAGGTCTAATTCATTAGCATGAAGTACACTTAAGCATGTTTTTACATAAAAATCACAGGATTTGTCAACTCCTATGCCCAGTTTCAGTCCATGTTAAGTCACTGCTAAGATGGCCCACTGATTCCGCTTCCTCTCAAATCCAAAAGAACATACCTGACTATAAAATGCTTCTTCTTTAGGACTGAAATGAACAAAATTTACAGCAGAAATCCTGTCCTTACATATGTTAATGCCAAACAAGCAGAAATAGTTAGGTTATCTGTTCCAGGAAATACTTCTAGAAAAAAAAATAAGTAAGTGAACCAATTAAAATAGCTCATTTATCAAGACTAGCAACTTGTTTACCAGTACTCACTTCCAAAACTTTGGCTGTGAGAAATCAGACAGAGAAAAACAAACACCATATAATAGCCTGTATTATTATCTGTAGAATCTAAAGATGCCAAACGCCTAAAACCAGAGCACAACAGTGGTGTCCAGGGCCGGGGTTAGGGGGACAGAAGAGATGTTACAAACTTACATCCAGTAGACGAGGAAGTCCTGGAGACCTAAGGCACAGTTTGGTGAATAGGAACACAAAAAAATGTATTTTAATCATCAAACTTCCTAAGAGACTAGACCTTAATTATGACCACCATAAAAGCAAATAATTATGTGATGAGATAGAAACTCTAACTATCGCTCAAATGGCAATGATATTACACTATACAAATGCATCAGATTAACATGGTGTATACCTTTCCTTTACATGTGATGTCATACAGGTTTCAGTTTTAAAAATAAAATAAATTCTAAAACAGCTTTGGTTCACTGTGCACACTAACCACAAGCCTTGAAGGACCTAATCAGAGGTGCTGCTGATGGGAGTGCAATGTTAATCAAATAATCCTTAGATACAACTCTCTCGACTGAAGCGACATCAGCCATCCTTGAGTGACTGGGAAAACTGTCCAGATTGGGGACCTGAGGCTGAGAAGTTTGAGGAACCCCGCAGAAACAACCTTGGAGGAGGAAATAGCATCTAAGCTAGACGTTAGCATCAAGACAATGAGCACATGGAGTAGACAGCTTCCCCTCAGGACCCACAGAAGACGCAGAAAACTGGAGCCTGTGGTCGTCCAATCTGAATCTTGAAGTTTTCATTTTTATCTGCCCAACTATTTTTACTCATCGTTACGGGCTCAATAGGGTGCACTGTGTCTTAGGCTTTCAAAACTATAAAATTACTGACCTTATGTAGCACTTTGCATTTTTCTTCAAGCCTCTAATTCTGAGAGCCGTAAGGACCATCACTGGGATCTGCTCGGTGGGCTTCATGTGGGCACTTTTGGCTCCTGATGTTTTGATAGACAAAACTGTGAGCAAACCCTCCCCATGATACTCAGGGCTGAAACTTATGTGCTCTGGAGTCTTAAGCCCCCAGCACCCACAGCACCACCAAAGGATCCTACCAATAAGGATCCCACCCCATTCTGGGGAGGGAAAAAAGAGAGAGAGAAAACCTGACACTTGTAAAAGCGGAGCCACAATAACAAATTCTGTACACAACCCCAACACAGGGAGCGGTGATAAATCTGGACCAGTCATGTCCTCAAACAACCCTCCGGCTGAAGCTGAGAACGCAAAAACGAGGGCTACAGACCAAAACCAACAGACGTTCCTGTTCTTTTGTTAAACAGTGTGAGAGTCCCATAAACGTCTCGTCTCTAAATAAAGCCGCGTTGAGAAGGAGAGGAAACAATCTGGCTGTCCAGTCCAGGAAAAGCACGCCGCCGAAAAGTCACACCGCGCGGCACAGCTCAGCTGTCCAGGTCAGCTCTCTGCGCACCCGTGTTTGCTCCAGAACCGTGCCCCCTGGGCCCGCCACCTGCGTGTGAAATCCTCCCCAATTCAGCCCTTCCCCCTTGCCTTGAAAAATTCACCTTAAAATCCCTCCATTTAGGTCTTAAACCTGTATTACTATCTTCCCCTGGCCTTCCCTGGTAAGGTACTGCTAAGATTCTGCCAATGTTCCTCCTCATTGTATTAAAACAACAGATTTAATTTTTATTTTCAAAATAATAAAATATCTTTAAAACAGTTGGCTATAGACCAACACTATAGCACTTTTTGTAATTATGTAGAGAAGTGTAATTTACTTTGATATTGTTATTCAACTATTCGTATGTTTGGTTTTTACTTTCCAATCAGACTTTTGAGTACTACAGGCAGAGACAATTTCTCATTTGGTTGTTTATAGTTCCTCATAGCATTATATCTTAAGCATCTAATAAAATGAGCAAATATTTAGTCAATAAATGCATAGAAAAATATGATTAAGGATTTTTAACAATATCTGAAGATCCATTAAATTCCCACTGTATATATATCCAAATGTGCATACACACACGGAAATGCATGGGTGTGCATATGGTTTTTAATAAACATACAATCCAAATATCTATTGGTAAATATATACATGATTCCTAACTCTGAAGTATACTTCATCTATGTTTACATGTGTTCGTGGATACACACACGCACCTTAAACTTTAAGACTACACACTCATTATTGGTGAGACAGCATAGATTTTGCAGTTGCTACTTCTGTTTCCTATCACTGTAGATGTAACACCCAAAAGAATATTCATGCTAAATAAACATCTAAAAATAGCAGTCCTTGAGAATCTCAGAGCCATCATTTTAACACAAAGTCCATAGAAAAAGTAAATTTATTACGCATCAAATGAAGAGATGGCAAAGTCATAATCTGCGGGATATTAGCCACGGGTCGTGAAAATGCCACATAGCTTCTCTGACTTTCCAAAATAAAACCTAAGACTGCGCACACAATGGTGATTATCACTGGAACAGAAACATGCTTTGTTTTCCATAATGACCCCGCGCTCACACTCTAAGTCGTGATTCCCTTTCAGCGGCTCCGCTGGGCGTCAGAGGCAGCCAGCGACTCCCATGCGAAGACTCAGATTTAAGTCGGGATTTCATTTATTGTTCTGCACCCGTGCGTTTCAAGCCAGTTAACTTTTTGCCCTGAAGAAAAATATTCAATTTAATATATTTGTTGGGGGAAAATAAAATCAGTTGAAGCCACACGAAATTCCCATGAGGGTTCTAAATATTCCTGGAGCATATTTCATAGTTCCTAAGCTATGAACATGTATTAAGACAGAGCAGCTTGGTAGGGGCAAGATGCAACCCTTATTCATACCCGTCAGCTAATGGAAGACCCGAATGCTACAGCTGCCCAGGTGAATATTAATCACTGGAGAAGGGAGGTTGTATTAATCTCTCGTGCATGCTATGTTTGTATATGAGTGCTAGCCACGCACCGTATGCTATGCTTTTTGCTAATATGATGCTGCCCTTGATAAGCGACTGGGAAGTTTTGTGATTACAAACAAATCACCCATCCATGTGAGTTAAAACACCAGCATATGTTAGAGATCTTTTCAAAGGCCAGCTTTATGATTAAATGCAGAGAATCACAAATGTAAGTGAAACTCAAAACTCAAGACCTAAGCAGGATGGTGTGAAGGGACAAATATAAAATTCTCAAATAACCTTTATTTTTCACCGCAAACAATATAAAATCCATCATTTAGTAGTGCAGTGCATTTCTTTAAAAAAAAAAAAAAAGCTGTAATTGTGAGTCGAGATGGATTCCTTTTCATTTCGGCCTGAGATCCTGATTTAGAATATGTTCAGGCCACCTCGGCAAGCACAAGCGAACCCTACCTGACACGTTATCCGTAGGACTACCGCTGCTTCTGCCTGTGATGTGGCCAGCATCTGCTCCTCAAAGCCCAACAGGGGTCGTAAGCTGGTCTCCAGTGCAGCCCCCTGCCAGTCTTCCAGGGCAAAGACCCCCTGACTCAGAGCTATTGAGGCCCAGGAAAGTGTCATTCTATTCTCCCAGAGTCACACGTGGCCAGCTCCCAGGGGCCACGCAGCTGGGGAACAGCCACGTGAGAGGCGATTTTGGAACCTGGCCCCTGAGCATTTACATCCAAGGTCTGCAACTCCTTCCCATGGTTTCCGAGCATCCCGCACACCAGCAATGAACAGGCGGGGTTTGTAATTAAGGGGACAGTATCGCCTCTATCAGCACCCCCAAATAAAATACTAAAGCGTACATCTGAAAAAAATGTAAAAAATCTTTATGATTTTTTATAACTGACATGGTATTTTGTCATAGGTCAATATGCTACTGCTTCCTGATGGCATCTGTAGATTCAATGCAATCCCAAACAAAGCCCTAGCGAGCTGTTTTGTGAATATCAACAAACTGATTCTAAAGTTTCTGTGGAGAGGCCAAAGACCCAGAATAGCCAACATGATTTTGAAAGAGAAGAACAAAGGTGAAAGACTGACACTACCCAAGTTCAAGACACTAAATAGTCATATATTTTGAGCAAGTCTTTAAGAACCCTGGATCCCTTCTGTATGTCAAAGTAACTTGGTCAAACCTGACCATTTCTAAGACACTAACTTCTGAATGTCCATGGGTTTCTCATTGGTCTCTAGTGGAGTGGATTCATTCACAAGGCCAACATAAAGCCTCATAAACGAGGTGCCTTTAAAACAACAGCAATGCATTCGCTCACTGTTCTGGTGCCTGGAATTCCCAGATCACAGTGTTGGCAGGGCGACGCTCTCTCTCTAAGCGTCTAGAGAAAGATTCATTCCATGCCTGGCCCTTAGCTTCTTGTCATGCCTGCAGTCCTTAGCGGCCATGGCTTGGAGATGTATCATCCCAGTCCCTGCCTCCGCTGTCAAGTGTGTTCTCCCTGTGCCTGTCTCTTGTCCTCATCATCTTAATCCAGTAGGACAAGGGACCACCCCACTCCAGTGACCTATTTTTAACTTACATCTTAATTACATCCAAGTAAGGTCACACTCACCAGTACTGGGGATGAAGACCTTACATATTTTGGGGGTACACAACTTATCCAATAATAGCACAGATAATATTGTACACTTCCTTATATACGCCTCTTTCTCCAGGTGCTCAGCAGGTGATGCAATCAGTGTACCAATCTAATATTTGGGAGAAACTGAAACACAATTAGAACTCAGAAAGTTAAAAATCCCATAGTCACAAAGAACATCTCAAAGGACATTATCTGTCATGCCTCTGCACTTTATAAGAAAAATGTGCCTCTCAAAAATATTGCTTCTTCAGGAAAATATATTGAAATTGAAACATAAAAATAAAGAAGATCCCATAGCACACATTATTGCAGGAAATTCAAAATCTACCTCACACATAAGTAGCTAGAGAAACAATTGACTTCACCAAAATTACAAGTCCTGCAAAGTTTAGACGGTATAACTATATTGAACGCTTTGCCTCTCTTGATAAGGTAATACACTGCGTCTAGAACGAACACACTAGGGAAATTCAGGTTTCCATAAAACTATTTTGCATTTATCTATGCAAAGTCACATTATAATAATCTCAATTCTAATACTCACTAGAATCCAATAAGTAACTGTTAAATGCACTGATTCCCCCGTTTTCAATAGTGGATGGCACGTCTCATCAATGTGTGTTTAGAGATGTTGTGGTTGAACGAGGAACAAAAGGCGGCGATCGTTTTGCTAATAGTCTCTGTGTGTCCTTCTTCCACGGGAGCTCATGCATAGCAGCAAAGCCAGGCCCCGGCAGCGGTGAAGGAGGAAAACCACTGTACTTTGTGCCGGTGCAAGGCTTAAAATCCAGGCTCAGTGTCCAGTGCTACATGGTCACCTGATAAAGCTGAGAAGCCTCCGGACTCAGCTCCCACGAATGAGGTCCCGGAGCCACACAAGCCTCCTCCTCAGACAGACGGGGCAGGACCTCTGCGTCCCCCCAGGTAGTGGGTCTCCGCTCCCTGGCAGGGGAGCTGGGGGCACCTCACCCTCTTGACACCACAAAACCTGCCTCCTGTTCCCTTGCACATGCACTTGCTTAGGCGTTTAAGCCCTCAGGACAATGGGGTAACGATCGGCATCAAGTAACCTTAGGAACAAAGCCTCGGGTCTGCTGACCCCGGACACAGAGTTTCGGTCAAACTAGAGACGACATCTAGGCCTCAGTTTTGTGTCCACTCCAGGCCCAGAAAGTGTACCGAGCCCACTGACCACACCTTTGCGAAACCAGAGCAACACCCGTATCAGACATCAGGGCAGGAGGCCGTGATCAACTACCCCAGCGCCAACCAATCAGTAGAGACCTCGACCCCAATTCTCTTAGTCACCGTGATTAATTATTTTTCCCCTACATAACCCAACCCCTCAAAGCCACTGGGAGCCAGGTCCGCATTTGGCCCCATTTCCTTAAGTAAACCTTTACTTTCTTTGCTGCAAACTCCTGTTCCCATTCGATTGGGCTTTGCTGCACAGAGGCAAACAAACCCTTTAATGAGAGGAGACAATTAAAATATACCTTCAGCTATGTGACTACATAACCAAGAAACTCCTAGAGTCTAGCAGCACGCACACAAGTATTTAGCCCTTGACTGAACAGGGCGCTAGACCTGGGGCAGGAAGGAGAAGCAGTTATCTGTGGAGGACCGTCTTCTTACAAGCCACATACTACACAGGATCTGACCATTGCCTTATCACTGATGGACAAAAAGGAGGCTCAGCGGCCCACTGTGCACAGCCGTCTGGAAATAAAGCGTGCTGCAGTTTGAGGGACTGAGCCGATTAAACTGTGGATTAAACTGAGAAGCCAGGAGAGAAAGGGATCTGTTTGTTTAAGCCAAAGTTGCCATATTTACTTGTCCATAAGTAAATATTATGGGCTTTTTTTTGAGGAAATCTTAGTGACACTTAACAGCATCTAGACTTTTGCATAACACATTTTAGGAACACTCTTCACACCTCCACAATCCATCGTCCACAAAGCAAACGGAGTCAGCTACCCCAAGCCCTCACATGACCACGGAGTGCCCTGCCTGAATTCCTCGGGTGGCTTTCCCTCCTGTAAAAAAACATGTGTGAACTACTGAAGATCTCATATCAGGCTGTGAGTGGCCTGACTCCCGGGCCCTCTTTGCAATCTCATCTCTTGTCACTGACTGTGACAAGAGCCACAGTGACTCTTGTTCTTTTTAGGCAAAAAACAAACCAAAAAAAAGAGCTGAGCATGTGCAGAGCCTGGGGGCAGGGCTGAGTGGAGAGGAGAGAATGAACTGTATGAGACAGGGGGTGGAGAATAGAGGGGTATTCTGGAGTTGGCTGCAGGTGGACTCAAGATCTGCATTAGGAAGAGATGTAAGTCCTACTCCGCTCTTGACATGATGGAAGTAATATATGGGCAGGCAGAAGTAAAATTAAATGTAGGTGGTGGGAAAGCCACAAGATTATGGAAAGCCCTGGTATCCTTATTGAAGTGGAAAGAAAGCTTATCTTCTGAGGCTGAAGGGATCAGGGACTGGGGGAGGATTGAAGAGCAAGGTGAACCTTTGGGATGGGGGGTCCTGCCCACAGGAGGTAGCTCCTCCCATGGGCTCATCTGAGGCAGGGCCCTAATGGGCAGGGCTGTCTGTTTGAGCCAAACAGAGCCCGGTCACCCAGGGGCGGAGCTAGCAGAGCAGAGAACGCAAATTCCCTTAGTTCCTCAAAGTCATCGTTTAACTGGACTCTTCAGTGAAGGATGGTTTCCAAGACAACTGATAAAGAGAGCGGATGCACACGGGTGAGGGAAAGAGGAGGTAACAGCTTGGGGGCGATGGCAGACCCGAAGGAGGAAAGGGCTCTCAAGTCAAGTATCACAAGGAGGCCTGAAAAATAGGGACAGTTGTGCAAATATAAAACACTTTTCTAGTTATGTCACATCTCTGAATTATTAGAGCACTTTAAAGAAAAAAATTCCAGCTAAACTCTCTTAACATCTCCTACAGGGGGTTGTAGTTACAACTATAATGATAGTTGGAGTAAAAGGAAAGATTGTGAAATTGTCTTCAAATCTCTAGTGAATGGTGGGGCAGTGGGGGGGGTCAGTATTTTCATTATAAGTGAAAAACAAATCTATGGAACCAGGATAATGTATTGTCTCATGTGTCTGAAATTTTCACTTCATGGATTAAGGGCTTACATGACATGGGGATTAAGTTTCTCTGCATCATTGAGTTTCTGCTTTGCTATTCTTTGCAGGATGACTTTAGGTCACTCTTCATGTGGCAGTGAAACTCGGTAGGATCTCAGCTTGATGTTGTATCATATGCAAGCCGGGCAGGCCTAGTGACTCAAAGGAAAGCTCTGGATGAGCTGTAAGGGACCCAGCGCGGAGCCAGCAGTGTGACCAGAGGCATAAGGCACCAGTTTTGCGAGTGCAGAGCCTCATGCTCACTACTGGGACAAGAGGAGATCTCCCTTAAACCAGAAAGATTGAGACTGGGGAACACACAGATTCCCCAGTGGAAATCAGGGTCTGTTGAAAGAACCAACATGAATGAATGACAAAAAAATTTTTTTTCAAGCCACATTCACTCTAACACATCTCATCTGTAAAAACCATATGGCAGGAATCTCAAGATATGACATGGAACAACTTGGACAGCTTTGTTGCTCCTGGAGAATAAGAATCTTCAACTTCCTAACCCTCCACATACACTCAAATCAGCCAAATTCACATTTTACAGTCCGCCATTCTCAAAACGCCACCATGGCACCAATTTGTTTCACTTAAAATTAGTTGCAAGTAAGAGAAGCCAACACTGCATACTTTATCAGAAAAAATGAAAGAAAATACTAAAAATTTGTTTTTTGAGGCCTCAAAAATCAATCTCCAAAAAAAAAAAAAGACAAAGATAATTCTGAACATTGGCTACCAAACACTCACCTTCTCATTCATGTATTTTGTATAACTCCATTAAAGATTCAAATTCCAGGGGGGAATTATTTCACTGGCCTAGCTTGGATGAGGCAAATCTTAGCTAACAGAGAGGTGAACACAGTAATTAAAAATCATGTTATAATGATCTAAAGATTAAGAAGATGTTATATGTACCAGGATACCAAAAACAACCAACCAACCAAACAATAACAGCACAAAAAAACAGCCACTTTAGTAAGAAATTCAAAATTCTGTTGATGAGAATAACAAGAAAGCAGACAGTTCAGTGGTTATTGTTTCACAATATTTAAGTGTATCAAATCAATATATTGTACACTTACAGCTCAATTATAGCTCAATAAAAAATAAATCAGTAAAAATAAACACTCAGCATGAGAAATTCACAGGGAGTGGGAAAAAGAGAATGGTAAAGCCAGAGAGGATAAGCTTCAAAAAAGATTGGGTGCAACCATCAAGAATAACGAAAGACCACACCCACTCATTCATCCAAAGAGTATTGGTGAAGAATCTGAAGGTGGTCAGGGGAAGCAGGAGGAGGGGCTGTTTCAATAAAACAGTGACCCCTCCGAGGAACTCCAGAGGGCAGTGATGTCTCTGTCGGGGAGCTGCAATTTATGGAGGAAAAGGGCACGGAAAGAGAATTCTTTGGAAGAATAAAAATGATCAGAATCTCAGGTAACAGGCCAGACGGCGGTTGGGTTTTGTGGAAGCCTGGGCAAGCTCCGGCAAAAAGTAGAAAATATGAAAGACATTATTCAACCCAAAATTGCCCTGACATATACCCTAGAATTGTTCTTGTGGTAGGTCGCTGGCGCATATGAAAGAAGTATAAGACACGCTCCCCAGTTTCAAGTCTAAGTGCCCTGGCATTTCATCACTGGTTAATAGAACTTTCGGCTCTGATGGAAATGCTCCATCATCCATGCTGCCCAAGGTGGCAGCCACTGGCCGCATGCGGCTACTGAGCACTTGAAATATGGTTAGCATGATGGCAGCACTGAATTTTGAATTGTATTTTATCATAGTTAATTGACTTAGGTTTAAGTGGAAATAGCCACCTGTGACTAGTGGCTACAGTATGAGACAGCACGGGTCTAGACCATCGTATCAGAGGAAATAAATGGTGAAATGTACAGGATAAAACAGCATTAAGTTACACAGTGTGAAAGCATCCAGACTGTGTCAAAGGAGATTTAAGGCCGGCTTTGGATTTATAAGTGCATGAATAAGAATTTAGAAATGATCATTACGGTCATTAAAATTTCCCAGAGGTGGCTGGTTCAAAAGGTGAACATAAGTAATTTTTTAATAAAGCAATTCCAACTTAGGTGCAACCAGCTCAGAAGAAGTAGCGGGTATTCACAGGAGAGAAACCTGTGTCCAGACAACCCAGGGGGAAAATCCCCTGAATTAGAGGCATTCACAGCCCTGAAGCTGACAACAGGGGGCGCTCACCCAACCAGGAGGCTATTCCAGTGGTCCCACAGAGCAATTTTTCCCAGGGCTCGAAACTAGACATCATGGGTTTTTTTTCCAAGTGGGAACTTTTGTCTCTAAGAGGAAAGAAGCTGCGGGTTTCAGTATCATTTTACTCCCTCGGACAGGTACTCTTCATACTGGCTTAGTTAAAAAGTGGTGCAATCAGATGCATTGGAAATTGCACACCTACTGACTTAGCTCATTTGGATAAAATTGCTTCATGGGTGATTGGCTTCCCCACTGACACCACTCCTACACAGGTCACTGGGTGACGGAGCAAATTGCACAAGGCTGTAAAGAGTTTCTCCTTCATATTCCACTGCCCCTCTTAAGTGGTTGGAAGTAAGAGAGTCCATTTGTTTAATTGAGACGTTTTTCTATGCACCAGCCTTTTTGCTAAACAACACATATTCATAAACTCACATAATCATCAAGGCAAGAAGATGAGCAAGGCTCTGCCATTATGTCCCTTTTAGAGAAGATGTAGCCAGTGCACTGAGTGGGTAAGCCACGGGCCCAAGGTCAAGAACATGATGTGGTCCAAACAGGGAAGTATGGCTCTAGAACGCTGGCTTTTCCACTTCTCACCATACTTCTCTCAGCTCACGCATGCGTGTATGTATACACACACAAGCCCCTTCACCACCACTAACAACCTCCACCACCAAAAGAGCATCTACACCGGATTTTGGAGAAGGAGAAGACTCATGCTATCCATCTCTCTGCCTACTCCCCTATAGTACACCCCTTTTCTAACCTACTGACATTGGCTAGGAACCATTAGGGGATGACCTGAGGGAAGATATTCAGAGTCACACATAATCCATCCATTTACTACAATACACAGTTCACAGAGAAAGAAATTATTCATGTAGGTAAAGCATTTTGCTGCCTATAGCAAACCTTCTTGGCGAGGGGGCATCGAATGGGCAATTTCTAAGTATGTTATAAATAAATTATCTTAGTAAAATAGGAAAATATCAAATAAGACCTCAGCGTGCAGAAGCCGTCACAGCGAGGCCATTACAGCCTATATTTCACAATAGGGGCTAAAAAGGAGACTTAGTTTTCCTTAAAGGAATGCCACAGGCATGGGCAATGATGGAACGTGACAAATGTCCTCTCTATCAGTTACAATGTCACACTGAAGCTAAGAAATTGCAAATAGGAGTGAGTATTTAACCAGGACACTTACTTTAGTGGGAATTTATGGAACAAGGAGTAAACAACTTAATAAAGCTCCATCGTCCTGGCAGCCTCTGTTGAACCCGAGACCAGTCATCTCTGCACTGCCGAACCACTTTTATGAACAGGCTGAATAAAGAAGCCACTTGGCTTCGGTATGACCAAATTCTTCATTTTGAAGATAATGCTGCTCACCTCGCCTCCCTTACAAACGGCAGTAAGCTCTAACCATGTTCCTACGGACTGCCACACTTGTTTGCATAGACATGCTTTTGTTTGCTGATTTAGTACCATGTCCAATTATACAAAAGCTATTGTAGTATCATGTAAGGGGAACCAAAAATCTCTAACATGCCTTGCTTATAGGGGTCAAGTGCCTTCACCATATTCAGTCTGCGTGTCATACATCCCCACAGCATTGCATCTGTTACAGACACTGTTACACGTGTACTTCTGTGTAATCGAGACTCAAATTCCGGAAGCGCAGCTGCCATGGCTGGCCAACCATCTCTCTATTCTCGGGGTCTAGTGCAGAGCTGAGGATAACGTGGAGCTCGATCCCCAATGTCCTGCCCCTGGGCCTTACACCTTCCACATTTCTTCCCTTCCCAATTCATTTATTCAAGTTTGGTTTTTAATCCTCACCTGAGGATATATTTATTAATTTTTAGAGAGGGAGAAGGTGGGGGGAAGAGAGAGGGACATCGATGGGTTGTCTCCCATACACTCCCCAGCTAGGGATCAAACACACAACCTAGGTGTGTGCCCTGAGCAGGGACAGAACCCACCCACCTATACAAGTTGGTATATGGGAAGATACTCCAGCCAACTGAGCCACCCAGCCAGGGCCATTTACTGGAGTTTTAAATCTGACTTCTATGCAAATGACCCCCCCCTCCCCGTTCTGATTCTACAATTCAAACTCTCCCTGGAGTCCCGGACACACATCTAATAATTCACTGACCACACAACCTGACCATCCACAGACGCCTTGAACTCAGTATGTTACAGTGGAACTCAATCCTTTCCAGGACTGTTCACCCCCTTTCCCCACACCCAAACCAACACCCCCCACTCCGTCTATACTGGGGGGTTGGCTAATGCCATTACTGAGAAATACATCACCAGAGGCCAAAGCCCCAAGAGCAAACTTTCAAATTCTCTCCCTTCACTCCATTTCAGCAGCTCTGTCCTATCAACGTTTATGTCCCAACTCATCTCAGACTTGGCCCCTGAAGTATATCTAACCAACATTCTAAACACACATCTCCCCACTTCTATCCATGCCACACAGGACTGTGAGGTCAATCTCCCTGAACTGTGATTATAACGGCATCGCTCACCTGCTAGGACCTTCCTATTTCTGCCCAGTGGATTAAAGCGGCCACCCTGGTCCTCAGAGCCACTGGTCACGTGTGCCTGATCCAACACCATGGTGCTCCCTTTCTCTGTGACAAGTGCTGCACTCAGAAACAGCTCATCATTCTATCTCGAGCAGGTCCCCCCGCACTCTATTTTCACCCACTCTGCGGCCCCTAACGCCCATCTGGAACAATGCTTATGTCATGAAACCCAACTAGAAGCGGTGCTTCTTCCTCAGGACGGCACGACACTATCCCTACTTCCCCTAGGGCCCTTCTCCTGTGTTCCTTTAGCAGGCGAGGCCTGGATAATAAGAGAAAATACAAGTTGGAGAATGCCTTTATTAACAGTACAAAAAACAAACGCATGCACGCCTTTGAACTACACCACCTGTTGTCAGGAACGGGAGCTAGGATTCTGTGCAAGGCTTTTGATGTCTGGATTTACAGAGGCGCAAGGAAAGGGAACACTAATGAGAATGGAGCAAAATATTAGGACATTTTTAGACATTTCTTGACATTGCTACTGTCTGGGAATAAAAAGGATGGATAGGGCCAAGGGCTGGGTCTACACACACATCACCCAAGACCTGAGAGGAGAGTGTGTGATTGCTAATCTGTCTCCATTCAGACAGGCCGCCTGGCAGAGAATGCTGCTCGGCTGGGCAGCCCTGCCTGTCATGTCCGTCTGGGAGGTGGGCCTGCTTGCTCTGGACCAAGGCCATGGCCACCAGATGAAGGAGGAAGGAACGGAGACAAAATCCTTCTTTGTAAGTCCTTTTGTACTTGTCTTATCCCATCTATTAAACAGTAAAATGTTGGAGAAAAGAGGGATCGTGGGTATATTTCTGCAACTGAGAGAAAGAATCTTACCTACAGTAGACAATAGGTAAACGTTCGTTGAAATCATGTTGAAGTTCTCATTTTGAAAAATAGAAATGTGATGAATTCATTTAGACAAGCTCTAATGGGCACATCGGAAACTGTGATGCACATTCTCCCTCATCACTCATCCAAACCTAGTCATGGAGCATATACAGCCTCTGGTGTCCAACACAGCCTGTCTGTCTGTGGGCGGTCCCAACAGAAGGTTTCTGTGTGTCTCCAGGCCAGTCGCGACTGAGCGCACGGAGAACAGAGTATCTGGAATAAAGCAAGCTCTGAAATGTCTCTTCAGCGTAGTTTATTTGATCCGCTAAAGAGGTTTCCCGTGTTTTTTCATTTCTTTTTGTGTTTCTCCCAGGTGCCTGTGGAGGATCTTAAGGAGACCTCGGGGACAACAGTTAGAGCTCTCACAGGACATCATCTCTCGAGAGGAGTCTGGAAGTGACGTGACAGACTCACGAGGGTTTGAAACCAGGGACGAAGGGAGTGAGGACAGAAACTAGGAGTGTGACACTGTGTGGCAGCCAGGGACCTAGTGGGACATCGTAGCCAGGGAAATTCTGTTATTGTCTATTATCATCATTACTCTGGGTTAAAAAAAAGGAGGTATTGTGAAATTGTTAGCATTGGGTCCCCCTTCTATGCAGCCACAGCCCTGTTTAATTTCAGGATCTGTGTTTCTCTTTCTCTGACATTGTCTGCCTGCCTGACGGTGTTAAAGCTGGTGTATCCATCGCTGTTCTCAGTGCCTTTATTTCCAGCTTTGCCTCCCTGGACCCCACACACAGTGGCCACCAGGAGATGACCTGAACATATTAAGGAGTGAGGGAATAATTGAAAACTTTGTATCTATATCTTCCTAAAACCTTCTCCTTCAAAAACCTTCACTGTAATATAGCTTCCACTATTACTATATCAATACAGTAGAATAGGTATGTAATGGATAAAAACATAGGCATAGACACACAAATACACAAACCATGTACATATATGCAATGACTTGTAACTGGTACTCTTGCGGCGCGTGATCACGCACCAACAGCGGGACCCTCCAGTTCTCTTAAGCCAGAGTGTCACAGTCCCTGATACAGAAGGAAACACCCAGAGTGCCTCTCAACGCTGTCAGGACAACTTCCTGAAAGTAACTGAATGACACACATTCAAGGTTTGTAGGACACAAGGTACCAGTGCTGTCATTCAGGACCTTTCTTACCAGCACGGTGGCTGCAGTGACCCTCCGCAAGGTGGGTGCCACCTGCCTTTACCACTGACAGCTACGCCAATATGAAGCAAGCTCCCACAACCACACGGTTTCCCCTCCTCTGTCCCATCGTCACCAAACTGACTAGCACGCCCCCGTCCTTCAGGCCCCGAGTTTCCGCCGGATTCCCATCAATTCCTGGCTGGAGGAGCCGAACAAGTTGTCTCGCCCTCAGAGCAACTGGCGGTAGTCCCAGAGGGATCGCGGTGCACAGCCAGGCTTGCCCAGGTGAGATGCTTTGGCCTCCTCCTCTGATCTGCACCTGGGCTTCGGCTCACTCCCGGCACCCCCAGGTCCCTGCCAGTGCTGGAGCACGGTCCCCCCTGCACTGATGACGCAGCAGCCTTGGCCAGCTTCTCCGACTGGACGGAGCATAACCCTTCAGTCCTGTCATTGGAGAGACCGTGCTCTACCCAAGCACGGCCACCACCCAGACTGCGAACAGCAGCTGCCTAGACATCTGCTGCCATTCCCTGCCTGCGTGCCCGGGGCACCTGGCGCGTTCTGCAGGGTCGGCCAGAGAGTCTGTTCAGTCTCTTCCACGAAATAAATGACACGTTGTTTTCATTTTCACCAATAACTGCATTGTTTTGGATATTTTGAGTTTGTCAGCTGTCTCCCACATGGTAGAACATTGATTGTTCTCAGTTAATGTCTCTATTTGATCGCTATCAACTTCAGCTGATCTACCTAACCGTGGAGCATTGTCCAGCGAGGAATCTCCACCAAGAAAATTCACAAACCACTTTTGACACATTCGATCACTCACAGCACCTTCTCCACGCACTGCACAAATCGTTTTTTGCATTTCAGTTGAGTATTTTTCTTTCTTGAAATAATAAAGCATAATATGCCAAAATTGTTCCATATTTTCTTCCATCTTCAATATTAAAATGAATACACAAAAATTCACCAATACTAATGAGTTTTTTTAATGCACACTGATATGAGAGTTGTTATAATACAACCTAACAAAAACTGTTTCAAATGAAGTTAAAGACGACTAAGAGCTACAAGAGCCTTCTTATGGAAAAGCACCTGAATGAGTTTTTTGACCAACTCATAGATACTCAACTACACACTAACAACACAGCAATGAATAAGCCAAACCTGTTTCTGGCACCGTGAAACTTATTTTTGAGCCCCCTATAAATCCCTTGACCTTCAATATTCTTTTATGAAAATAAGTCTATAAAATGAAAATTATAATAAACCAATGTATATACAATGAAAAGTTCTTCTTTCTCCAAAACTGGTCACCAGCCCTACTTCCCATAAATACGTTTAAGCTCACAGAAAATTCACTTATGTGTGTGTTTACATACATACATGGATATGCACATGCCCATACATATATAATTATAGTATATTAAGAACATAGCCTTAAAAAGCAGAAATGAGTACATGCTGTACATTGCTTGGGAGTCTGTACTATTTACTTCAACATCACATTTAACTGTCACATCAACACGTACAGATTTCCCCTAGTTTTTCGCAATGGCTGCATATTAGTCCATATAGGGAGAATAATGGCTACTTCCCTTAGGGGTCAATTGTCCTGCTTGCTCCAAATTCTTCCTCCTCTTTCCCACTAGGTGCACCAGAAATCTGAGGTAACTTCACAGTCATGGGCACAGAAACCGCCAGGCTCATACATACAGACACAAATACACAAAACTAAAAGTACTTTTTGAGAGTTGGGGGGAGAGTAGTAAAAGCTAAAGTGAAAAGAACACTCAAGAAACAAATAGCTCATTGATTTAAGTTCATGAAAATTCCAGGATAATTTTAATAGGGTGATTTTATGAAATGAAATGATTTAACTACCATGTTAATGTCATTTTATTTTTAATGCATTTTTGTTTTAAAGGAAAATAAGTAGAAGATAGAGTTCAAACTCAGGTTGTGTCTGGCTGGTCTCTGAAACTTCAAGGTGACACAGCCTCAGTCAGTATGGCATTCTGGAGTTGCTGGAGGCTTTCTTCCATCTCAGTGAAGCATTTGGCAATGCGGCTGGGGTGAGACCATTAGTTACTGTATGAGAAAGTGGATTTCCATGGGCAACACACTGAGAATTACACACCGTGAGCTCAGCACGCATGAACTCAGAGACATAACCTGGTAACATACCGGATGCTCATGAGTGAAGCAGAAAATTCTGATCTTAGGAAGCAACTGAGTCTACGCCTTTCAGCGGCCAAGGGCACTCCCCTGGTTGGGGGCGGGGGGAAGACCACCTGATTACGTTATTTTCAAAATAACATGCCTCAAACTTCAGAGGTGGCCTTTTTCTTGTTATAAAACACATTTAAGTTATAATATTATCATCATTTTATAGTAGCTGGGAACTTGAGCTTGGAGTCAGATGTCATTCCCATGATCTTTGGCTGGGTCCCTGAACATATGCTATTTTCTTATCTCCAAAATGCGAATAGTAGATTTGGTATACTCTTAAAACTTGTTCCTAATAGATACAGAAGGACGTTTCACTATGTGCGGCACAGGCACTGACTAAAATGTCCAAAAAAATGAGAAAGGAAGAGCAGAAGCCAGGCTGGGTCTTGCGTGTAGAGCACGAACGAGTGTTCTGTTCTTGACCCCCGGGCAGAAAGCTGAAATGAAACTGCTGGCTGTTCGCCCCACGGACAGGGAATCGGCACGCCCCCCACGGTGTTCGCCGATTGGGTGAGCACGAGAGCTCCCCGCGAGTGATCAGGGACCTAGTGGTGACACGTGCCAGGAAGTCTTTTCCCAGAGAAAGGGGCACCGCTGCCCTCCTTGGCGATCTCCTCCCAGCCTCACGGGGGCCTTGTATACATGGAGAATCAGCACTATTCTAACTGCTGTTTTGCTTCACAGTCAACAACTAGGGTTAGGACCGACTCATAGGTTTTCCAGAAGATGGAAAGAGTCAATTTTGAAATTTGGAATAAGCTAAGATTTTACCAAAATAAGGATGTTTCTAACAGGCAACATGATTGTGACCAAAAGAGCTTCACGACTACATACCAGAGTTTTGCATCAAGCACTTTTCTGTCTTTCCGGTTACCATCTGTCCAGACTTGAACATCTGCTTCACAACCAATGCCGCAGAGGGAGTGTAAGGTTCCCAGGCTAAGACACACATGTGGGGAGGATTCTGAGACTAAGGAACTAGTCCGTGGTCACAGACCTTGATACGTCCTCATGGAAACAGTCCTCCCTATGCTCCAGTCTGGAAGCCAGCGCCTGCGCCTGCCAAAGCCCCGCGTCTGTGTCTCTCCAGGTTCTCAGTAGACCTGGCTCGCAGGCGCCTTTAGTGACAAATGAGTCCAGGGTAGACTCGCTCTGGCATCGTGTACGGAGAACCCTACATTGCTAGCTTTCTAAATGTAGCTGCGTTAGCTATTTTTAACGTATTTGTTCTTAGAAATCAGTGGGAAATATTTGATACTATAAATAAAGTTATCAAAGACTATTAATACTCCTCAACTCCTGACCCCATGTAGTGTGGGCCAAAAGTGTTTAGAAGAAACAAATATCCAGTATATTTATTCTTAAAATCACATGGAAATTCAAGGGCCTGATGTCTGATATTTACATATATTAACATTTAGTCATATCCTACTGCTTTGTAATTAGAGTTGACTCCCAAGAGGTAGAACATAATTGCTCATTTTGTAGATGTGGCACTTCTGGATCCAAAAGTGATTAAAATATTTATACTGCACAGCTTGTTCAATTCACTTAGATTATCAGATTAATTTAACTTGATTCTCTGTGCCTCAATATTTTTTGCCTTTTCCCCCCCCCGTCTATAATGGCACTGGAAAGAAAATAACTTTTCATCCCCGTCTTAACACCTGGTTGTGCATTTGAAATAAATAAAGTGATAATAGATTAATATATTATAAATATACTTCCTATGTACAAGATGTAAAATACAAAAGGGGCTGATAGAAGGGAGGAGGGAGGAGGACTGGGTGAAAAAAGTGAAGATTTTAAGAAAAAAATGACTCAGACACAGACAAGAGTATGGTGATGACCAGAGGAAAAGGGGGTGGGGGCAGCTACAAGAGGGTAAAGGAAGGAAAAATGGTGATGGAAGGAGACGTGACTCAGGGTGGTGAACACACAAGACAATACACAGATGATGGATTTCAATGGCCAAAAAGTCTGTTCGGTGTCTTCCGTACAGAGGCGCTAGTAGTGCTTAGTTGTGTATAACTTCATTCAAATCGACATTGTCAGATTGGGTTGGGACAGCTGGCTCATCAGCATACATTTTATTAAAAAACGTATCAAAATGTATCAAAACTTATCAAGTCAAGACATTAATTGAGAACCATCAACGTTCTACCATGCGTGAGATGGCCAAGATACTCAACATATCCAAAACAATGAAGTTACTGGTGGAAATGAAAACTGTGTCTTTTATTTTACAAAAAAAAAACCTAAACAGACGTTTTGACCAACCCAATATTATAAAAATGTACCTCTGAAACCTATATAATTTTATTAACCAATGTCACCTCAATAAATTCAATTTTAAAAAAAGGTCAAAGGGATTAATAGTTAAAATCATGTTGAGTAGGACTCCCCGAAGGGATGAAATTTAAATTGGTAATTTGCTGGTGATACATGATTTTGAAATTTATCTGTTAAGAAAATTTATTTTCCATGTTTAAAATACTTCTAATTATGATGAAGAAAATTAGAGAATATTGTGATGAATACATTTATTGTCTTACTTCCTAGTAATGTAATAAATACTGTTCCATTTCCTTTCCGGTATACTTCTGTATATTTACCTTGGGGAATTTAAAATTCAAGTGGAATTTGTATGAATACTTTTTCTAGCTTTTCCAAATCCATTTCTGTATTTTACATTGGAGTTTAAGTACTAGATGCTGTGTTTGGGGGAATATTTTTGTTATTAGTTCTCCGAACAGTTTAATGAAACCAGCCCCCAAAATCACACTCAGGAAAGATCTATATCTGGAAACTGGCTTTCGGGGGACTGCATTTCAAATTATCCGTGTTACAAGGTCAAAAATCACCTAGGGAAATAATTACCCGGGATTCAGAATGCAGAGCCGTGGTCTCATCCACAACTAAGCAAATTAGCTTTGGGCAGTTCTGACTTAAGCTAAAATGAGGAAGTGGCTACGAGAGGTTTAATTAAGTGACCGAAACTCAAGTCCTCTTTTAGTAATTTCTACAAAATTGTATCACTGAAGGTCAAGTCTGTCCACAATCAACTTTAATATTGTGTTCCGACTACATTTAGGAAATACCAATGTCCGCCCAGGGGCCCGGGAGGTGGGGAGCTTCTGTCTGAGCCTCGCTGCCCGGAGGAGAAGTGCAAAAATAAAGCACTGTCAGACCCGGCGATCCCATTACTGTTAAGCTGTCGCTGCCTGCAGTGGCCGAGAACATGAAAGGGAAGAAAACAGCAGCCTGGCCAGTTCGACCCTGGTATCTCCTAGATGACACTGTTGTAGTCCCTTAAGCCAAACAAGAGTTAAGTTCGGAAAAGAGACACGCCAGGATCTGAGCGCACAGACTCTCTCCAGCCCGCACGAGACCTCCGTGGTCACCATTATTGATTCTACCTGGAGGCGAGATGTCTCTCGCTGTCACACACTAACCGAAAGAGTCATTTTCCAACAGAGAAAAAAGCTGATAAAGAGAAGGGGAGGGGAACCTCCAGAAAGAACGGGGGAAATCGAGATGGAATCCAGTGAAGCAACTTTGACAATCAGCGATAAAAAGTGGAGGGCTGAACGTCTTGTTTTTAAGATGCAATCTCACATTATTAAAAAAAAAAAAGAATGGAATGCAATTAAATTACATGTCACTACAGATTCCAGATGAACGCCAAGGCCACCCTGGAGGCCAGTATTAGGGTCTCTGAATCCCCAGCGCATGTCCTGGAGCTGAGGGAAGTGATTCCTTGTCCATGAGTCCTTTTTCCTTTTTGCTCAGTCCCTCCACCCCCACACGTCCCCCCAGAGCTGTCAGCCTGCTATCTGTGAGTCTTTGACTTCAAATAATTTATTTTTCAATTACAGTTGACATACATTACATTAGTTTCAGGTGTACAACCCAATGATTAGACATTTATATAACTTACTAAGTGATCACCCTGATAAGCCTTGTACCCACCTAAGCCTTGTACCCACCTAACACCATAAACAGTCATTACAATATTATCGACTATTTTTCCTAGAGCAGGCGCTTTTTTAAGAATATTTTTTAATACTAAATGCTTACAAGTGTAGCTTATACTTCAAAGCAGGGGAATACACTAATATTTAATTTAAAAAATCTCTCTTCCGAATCCCCGTAAGGAAGCAGATATGGTCAACAAAATTAAAAGTAAATCCTTTCACTCTCGACGTGGTGTGATTTTCGGTGTGGTGCTGCCGCTCCGTGAGCACAGGCGATACGCGGGGGAACCAGTGAGGTTCCCTTGGCTCCTTCCTCAGCCTGCTATCCGTGGGCTGAGGGATCTGCAGTCCTTCTTCCCGCTCTGAAGGAAACAAGGGCCGAAACCCCTGAGTATTTTTGCACCAGCTTTTATTGCTCCGCGGCCAGCAAAAGGATCAAATGAACTCACCTGGTGGCGTGTTGAACAAAGACTCCACCCAGGAGTCAAAATTTAACAAAATGTTTAGTGAACATCATCATCTAAGATACTTCACTCTCCATTTTACATACGTGTGCTTCTATAATTCTATCAACCTGGATATACTTCAAGTTGCAAAGAACCTTGAAGGAGTTAACACCAGTGTTTGCTGCTAAAATGCCCTTTAAGGGGAAAAAGTGAAAAGCCCTGATTTCCAGCACTGGTTTCTGTGGTGCAAATACTTCCACCGGCATCGACTTCAATGCACTCAGTTAAACAACCGGCTCACAAAACCCTCGAGTACAGGGCCCAGCAGAAGGGAGGCCTGCGGAGTGTGGTTGGTTGGGTAATAATATGGGTGTGATCATTTCCAGTTTTCATTTGAACATTGCACCTGAAATGGTATATGGTGTGCTTGAGTGTGATATTGTTGTTGCAGAATTACATGCTTATGGTTTTGTAATAAAAAGAGGGGCATTTTTTGTGCTGGACCCCTGTATTTGAAATGAGCCGGTAGCAGGAGGCCCCAGCACAGCGCCGACTTCGCTGCTCTGACTCTGCTCTACAACCTTGCTCCTGGGAGCGCGGTCCCTGAGCCAAGGACACTGGCAGAATCTGGGACAGGTGTTGGCAGTCTTCAGTGCCCCGGTCTGCCATCTTTTCTGCAGATAAAACTTCACTGGAACGAACCACATCTGCTCATCTACACGCCGTCTTGGCTGTCCCACACTGCAACAGCAGAGCTGAGTCGTGGCTGCGGACAGAGACCCCCATGGCCACGGAGCCTAAACTGCTTCCTATTTGGCCCTCTGTCGGCAAAATTCACCCACCTCCAAGCTAGGGGACTGTGGAAATGCAGACACCGGCCTCACCCCAGACTACTGAACAGAGCCTGTATTTGGCAAGCTCATCTGGTGATTCTTAGGCAAATGGAAGTCGAAGAAGCACCACTCCCTGGCACCCTTGGGTGGGAGGGAAACAGTGGGGACCCAGAGGATCAGTGGGCATCTCTATCGGGCAGGCCTCAAGGAGAGAAACAGAGCCAGGAGGAGGCAGACTTGGTAAGGATTCCGATTGTAAGGATTTGACTTACATGGTGGTGGGGCTGGGAGGGCAAGTTCCGACACTGGAGGGCACACCGGCAGAAGGGGCCAGAGAGAGGTACAGGCAGGAGGTCAAGGTCCCAGCCAAATTAGACTTCTTCTTCCCCAGGGAATCCTCAGTCCTACTCTCAGACCCTGTCTACTGATTAAACCAGATCCACTCAGATGATCTAGGACAATGTGCCTTATTTAAGTCAACTGCTTATGAACTTTAATCACGTCTGTAACACACCTGCACGGTCAAACCCAGATTAGCATTTGACGGAACTGGGGACTGTTACGCAGCCAAGATGACACATCCTGGGCTTCGCGGCAGAGGAGGGCAAGAATACAGACAGAACATAGCAGAGAACAAATGTGACAGAAATAACTGTCTCCTAATTCATAATGTTGCAGAGAATAGACATGGCCCTGTGGGTTTCAAACAGTAAAAGCAATTATCATAATTCTAATACCACAAAGTGATTTGGGATACAGTTTCTATAAACTCTAATAGACCTTGGTAAAATAATCTTTTCAAGAAATATCTATGGTCTCCAAAAGAATATTATTTTAATGAATGATATTAACTATCTCCCCCCTCGGACCTTAATATATAGTTTATTCAAAGGCAACACTGGTGATTGTTCAACTCCAAGGATTCCTCTTGGATTCAAGATCACCAAAAAATAAATAAATAAATAGTCGGAACTTTCAGAGCGCCGCCCCCCCACCACTCCACAACAGAGAAAGAAAACAAATCACACAACAACAACAAATCTCATCTGGCGAGTTAAGATGATACAGGTTTCCACTTCTAATGAGATGCTAGCCGAAGCAACTCTAGATTTCTCCTGGGGTCTTTACAGACATAATATTTCCTCATTAGCAGCTCTTCAGCAGAAAGGCGGCGGTATCATGTTCTTTTCCATCTCACTGAGGGAAGGACGTCTTGAAGCAGTAACTCAGAGCCCTGGAGTGAAGGGAAGACAGCCACAGGACGCCCAGGGACACTTCATCTGCTCCCGGGAAGAGGTGGCCGTGGACACCTCTGGGGCTTCTGCTTGGAGAGGGGCTCTCCTCCAGAGGGACTGATGGGGGGCAGGGTGACGGGGTGGGGGGTGGCAGTATTAGCAGAACAGCTCTGGTGACCAGCACAGACACCACATGTCTCCACTGGGTGCTCTGAGAACACGTGTGACCACCAACGGGAGCCGTCACATGGCCCAAAGCTATATTCAGACCTCAGTCACCTGACCGAGTTCATGCAGATAGTAATCTCTCCATACAGCATCAAAAAATGCGTACAGTTTGAAAGCCACCAACTGTTTTCATACAAAAGTTTGACCTTAGAAATATTCTACCTTTAGCTTAAGACAGAAATACTGACCCATGGGGGTCAAGCCCCCTGAAAGAAGCTGGGGGGCCCAGAAGAGGGGTCACTGCAGGGACTGCACAGTCGAGTCCTCTGGGGACCTTATCAAACCGGGACGTCTGGCTGTGTCACAAACCCACTGATCCCCTGGGAGTGAGGTCCACGCCGGTGAACTGAGAAGGTCTGCAGGGACTGCAAGGTGTGGTCAGGGTCGAGGAGGACCAGGAACCAGCCCCAAACGTGGGGAATGTCCCACTTTTACTTCATCGTTGTTGCTTCTCAAGGACAGTTACAGAAATCCTGAGGGCCTCTTCCTTAAGTGCTGAGAGTGCACCATCCTCAGAAGAGAAGCCGGGGTTTCAGAGGTGTGCTGGGCGAGCCAGGCAGACTGAAGGCAGACACGCGTCCCTGTCCCCGCTGGGCCACAGTGCTCCGCCACCCCCTCAGACTCTCCTGCACGCTGCACCAGGTGGCTCCCACCCCGCCCTGGTTTCTACGCAGTGAACTAAACAGCTCCTTTGGAAATGTGAATAGGACCACAGGCCACGTCCCTCTAACTTCCAATTTGCAGTTGCTCCCTTACTGCTCTCCCGAGACCCCCAGGGTCAACCTGACCTGCCACGTTCCTTGACAGAGCCTGAGGACACTGTCTGCCCGGCCTTGCCTCCAGCCACAGGGACCTTCTTTCCAGTCCTCACATTCAGCCACTCTCCTTCCCGTCCCGGGGTCTTCAGAAGTGGGAGTGCCCTAACCGGAGCCTCTTTGTGTACGGAACTTCCTCCCTGTGGGAAGCCTTCGCTCCACCTCTGCTTACACTCTCGTGGGACTTGGCGCGGTTCACAAGTGCCTGTTTGTTTGGGCGATACAAGTGCGCGTTTCTCCCACTGCATTTGAAGTCCCCTGAGTGCCCTGGCAGGGTCCCTCCAGCCTGGCTTCCACTCTGCGCGCAGGGCCACGCCCACCGTAGACGTGGTGAACGGATCAGGCAGGGCCACGCCCACCGTAGATGTGATGAACGGATGGATATTCCTGTCACACGTGATCATGCAGTTGTACAAACAAAGGGCTTCACTTAGCATGATTTGTTAACACAGTGCCATATGTTCTATGGCATGTGGAAATCTTTTGAAAACTATAAAATAATATACAGGCTCTGTACAGCAATGAACAAATATTCATAGTCTGGGCTACTGACAAAAATAAATGGCATAGATATTAGCAACTTTTATTTGTGATGGCATTTGTTAAATATTACTGGAAAATCCTATGGAGACAAACAGAGACTCACAAGACGACCTTTATTGGGTTATAAGGAAAGAAAGATTAGAGGAGGTTCAGGATAGACTACGCCGTGCTTATGTGAACTCTCCAAGTTTCGAATGTAAGAGACATTAAAAACAAACCGTCTAGAATAACTGTGATTTAAAATCAGGACAAGAAAATGAGGTCCCAGCCAGGAAGAATACAAAAAAGAAAAAGGCTCATGAATTCAAAAGAGCGTTCTGCTTGTGACCGGCTCTGGTTCACCCCCTTCACAGCACTGAGTCTCACACTGACGCTGACGTCTCAAGGGGCTTAGACGTTCATTCCACACAGTTTGTTTTGGTTTCAATTGGGCAAAAACTAATGATCATTTAGTGCCGTTCTTGCCAAAAATGTATAATATGAATACTAAGGAGCCATCAAACACACCAAGTGCAGGGACATGGTCTACCAATAACTGGGCCAGTGCTCTTCAGAACTCTCCAGGACTTAAAAGACAAAGGGACTGTCATAGATTTAAGGACACTAAAGAGACACGAAAGCTAAATGCAATGCATGATGTTCGTTTTGATCCTGGACCATAGAAAGAATATTGCTCACAACTAGCAGAATCTGAATAAATCCCAGAGCTTAGTTAATAAAATTTTATCAAATTATGGTTTTATAAGATGTTAGCATTTGGCACATCTAGATGAAATTTATATGGTAATTTTCCACAACATTTTTACAATTCTGTGTGAAGCCTGAAATAATTTCAAAATCAAAAGTTAAATATATATTTTAAAAGGTACAGCTCAACAATAAACCATCGCTTTCAAAATGGTCATAAGACACATCCCCAAAGAAGATATATAGTATATAAAAAGGATACTCAACATCATTTGTCAATAAGAAATTTCAAGTTAAATTGAAATACAACTACCTGGCTATTTGGGTAAAATAAAAAATACTGACAATACCAACCACTGACAAAGACATGGAGAAACCAGATTCTCATCTAGTGCTGTTGTAAACTGACACAGTCACTTTAGGAGACGATTTGGGCAGTTTCTTTTGAAACTAAACATAGGTATTTACCTAACAGATCTGAACTCATGTCCACATAAAATCCTGCATGAAAATGTTCATGGCAGCCTTCTTCAGAATCACCAAAAACTGTAATCAACCAAGATGACCTTCTATAGGTAAATGGATAAATAATCAATTTTTAAAATAAAATTCACCCGATCTGAAAGCCAGATCAAGTAGAGTAGGGGAAAAAATCAACAAGAGTCTCGGGGACTTGTGGGACATCAGCAAAATGTCCAACATTCAAATCACTGCATCCTCAGAAGAGCAAGTTGGAGGGCTTAAAGAGTATTCGAAGAAATAAAGGCTGAAAACTCCCCAAATTTAGCAAAAGTCATAAACTCATAGATTCACGAAGCTAAGTGAACTCTCTACTGAATAAACCCTAAGAAATTCATGCCAAGAATCATCAGAATCAAACTCCTAAAAACCAAAGAAAGGAAAAAAGCGAGAGAGAAACCAGAGCACAGTGACACATCGCTTCTAAGGAAACACCAGTTAGAATGACAAAGTTCTCGTCCGAAACCGTGGGCCCGAGGAAGGGGCGCAGCAATTTTTAAACGCAGAAAGAATTGCCGGCCATGAATTCTCCGCCCAGGGAAGCTATCCTTCAGGAGTGAAGGGAAAAGCAAACATGTTCTCTGGTGGGGAAAAACTAAAAATACATGGTCCTTACCAGACCTAGCCTTTAAAAATGGGAGTTTTCAGATAAGAAAGGATGGGGTACATTAGTTTAGTTTCCTAAAGGTCCACATGAAGCTGCATTTCTTTCCACAATCCTCTCTGGGCACGCCAGTGTCCGAAAATAATGAAATTCCGTGGCAGACAGGTGGTTTGTCCCGCTCGTTTCCAAGACACTGTAGGATGTAAATTGCTACCTATTCTTTCATATACACCCTATCTTGCCAACTACTTTGGAAAGCTATGATTATTGTAAAAATATTTGGCGTCTTTGTGAATGCTCAACCCTTGTTCAATAAATCTCTGATAGACATTTAATGAATGGAGGATAGTTCTTGAATGGAACCAAAATGTTATCTAATGAAAATGACTCACATTTCAAAGATGAGAAAACTGAGGCCATGGAATTATTCATAAGATCGCAGCATGAAAAGTAAATAATGTAAAATGTGTAAGACCTTAACGGTGAGAGAGGGTCTTGGAGGGTACCGCACGATGGTCCAGTTACCCTGAATTATGGCAATGTCAGACCCGGCGGAGGCTGGATATAAGATATGGCCTGGTGTGTGTCATGCCATCGAAGGCTTAGAAAAGAATAAAAAACATGAATTACCAGATAAGCATTAGGTGATGGAATCTGAAGAGACAAGTACAAATTATAAAGTGACCTTTTCTTTGACAGGTTCACCCAAACCTCGTTACATGATACATGTTCTATATCTAAAGGATGCAATTACATTTTGCATCTGAAAAGTATAGTGAAAAATTCTCCACCTTAATGCTAAATAAAAAGTTTTATCCATTTAAATCTAAGTATTAGATAATGCATTACATTATCCTTTAAAATGTACAGTGCTATCATTTTATAAATGCTTGTTATCAGACGAAAAAGATATCCCTCCACCAAATAAACCATATCTATTAATCATGAGATGTAAAAAAATATATAGATGAAAACATGTTTTTTAGTCATACATACATACATATTGCATCGAATTACTCAAGCAAAGGGCAATGAAAGATGGGTGGGGCCGAGTAACGCTCATTTCCATAACAAAGTGATAATCAACATGTACAATAGACCAAAACACATGAAATATTTTCTGAATGCAGAAGGCATCATTGGGGCTCATACTGAATTCCTCCGAAGGCGAAGAGGCTGCAGATTTACATTTCCCTTTACTAAAGGACTGACCTGGAGCCTTCCTTATAAAAGGTGCCGCCTGCCCAGCTCCAGTTTTCAGTCCGTGATGTGTTAAAGAGGGAGAAAAACCAAAGTGAAACTTGAAACCCTCAGAGTGAAAACATCTCCAAACCTGCCTTTGGAAAAACAGAGAAATGGTCACTGTGGGTTATATGTTGCATCACGTTTGCAGCTGAAGTTAAGGGCAAAGAATATAATGCTCCCTGAGAAAGAGCAAATGAGAAACTGAATCTGAGACGTAACATGTTTTTTAATATCTTTAACCAAACACATTCTTTCTCAATTTTTCATGTGCTTTGATCTTCAAAGCATGCAAAAGAATCGCTGTGCTAAAATCTCACCAGCAGAGGTGAAGACAGACAACCCAGAGGTCGCTAAGGAGACCAGAGGTCTCCCTCCCTGTGCTAGAGATGTTTAGATAAAGGCCACCGGAAAGATTCTTTGCAGAAAGTTAATTTCTATTAAAAAAAAAAAAAACTATGAAAAGGGAGTGACTGGCACGGGAAGTTTAGATATCCCTCCCCGTCTAAAAACGGGGTGCATTACTGTCTGATTTAAGCCGGAACCAACGCAGGTCTGCTGAAGCAGTCTGAACACCAGCTGCCCTCCCCGCTGCCAAGTGGTGAGCGATGTCACCCTGAGGCACGGCTCTGCACGGCCAGCAGGCACATTTACTGCCCACGCACGTCTCAGCAAGCAAGCACAAAAGGCGGTCTTACTGCCTATCCGTAAACTGGATCAGGTTTCCAGTCTCCATCCTCACCACTGATCTAGCACCAGCTTGCATTAATTATCCACTTGGGGCAATCACGGAAATCCCCAGGCAAGATTCTCTCGGCCTCAGGCTAGGATCAGGGAATCAGAACCTTGCAGATTGCCTGGCTGGCTGGCCACTGAGCCACGGAACAGACAAGGGTCTTCTTCTCGTATTTCCGCATTCTCAGCTGGAGAGTGAGTGGAAGGAGAGTGCCTGTGAGCCCTGCATTGTTCCAAGGCCTCTTCAGTAGCACCCCGTGCAGGCGTCACGTGCCCAGCCTTAGGTGAAGACGCCGACTTACCTCCTGACCTGCATGCTAAGGACGTCATACTCGTCTCCAGCAAGCCAAACTTGGCAGTCAGAAACTCCTCCTTAGGAAAGGTGCTCTTCTCCACTAGAAACAGTCTTCAGAGGTTCATCTGTGCACCCTCGAAAGGATCGCTGTTTTGAGAGGCCCTTACTAAAAGTCCCTTTTACAGGGTTAAGCCTTCTTAATATTCATCATAGGCTTAATGGTTTACCTTCCCTCTTCCCTTGAGGAAAAAGAATGGGGTGACAGATCAGAGCTGTTAACTATTATTCTCGATAAGTCCAATAAGACTTTTGCGCTTTTTCAAGAAGCAAGCAGTTGACATATTGCACTAAGTGAGCATATAATGCTAGCACTGCTGCTATTAGAAATCCCTTCTCAAAACGGTTGCCAGCTCACTGTTAATATTACTCTAAAGTACATCCATTCATTCATTACCTGATGCCAGGCACCCCTCTTAGCACTGGGGGTAATGCAGGGAACAAAACAGACAAAATCTGTTCTCTTCTAAATGATATCCTAGCAGAGAGAGGAAAGTGCTCAGGAATCTGTCTCCGATGAGGTAATCGGGGTCTGAGTGGAGCTCACAACAGGAAATCATTTAAGCCTAAAAGTAGGAGAGAGACATCTCTTAGCATTTGTTCCTGGTCCTCAGCTGGTTAGGGACAATGGGAAATCGGGCAGCATCCTGTCTGCCTCCAGGGTGGTCAAGTCCAACCCCAGGCCAGGAGGCAGGGATCTGCCGACTGCCACAGTGAGGGTGGGACCTCAGGGGGCAGGAAAGAAAAGACACCTGTCCCAGGTGCTCAGCTGTCACAGGGACAAACTAGAGGATGACCCCGGACAGAACCTTAAAGGGAGAGATTCTTCAAGAAGAGGGCGGATGACCGCAGGAGAACCTTATCAGCAATGCCACGCATATGACGACACCTCACCTGTCATGAAATGAAGGTTGCGGGAAGGTAGCACAGTGACTCCATCACCCACAGGACTGCAGCTGAGAAAATAACTGAGGAAGACTAACCAAAGCTCAGAAAGGGAACCTGAACTCGCAAGAGGGAAAACGGTGAGGAACGGAACTGGGTTACAGCAAAAGGGGTGACATTCTGTCTGGGAGTTAGTGCAATGCTAAAATAAGGAAGGGAGAGGGAGGAGGAGGGGGAGAAGAAGAGGGAGGGAGCGAGAGGAAGAAAGAAGGAAACATTGATCAGTTCCCTGGCATCAAGTTCCTCTTGTACACACCCCGACTGGGTATTGAACCCACAACCTCAGTACGTGCCCTGACAGTGATCAACCCCGGAACCTTCTGGTGTACGGGATGATGCTCCAACCAATGCAGCCACCTGGCCAGGGCCACTGTGGTCACTTTTAATCTTGTGTGGCCACTGTCATTCGAGAGTGACAAGAGCGAGCGAATCCACCTCCAGGAAAAGGTCCATGAGCACGCACGACTGGTGTTTCACCTATAATTTCACAGAGGTTGCTGACACTTGAAGCCCAGCCACTGACCCTCTGTGAATCCAGGTTAACAAACTCTGGATGGGTAAACTGATAAAGTTTGTAAAATTACCATAAAGGACAGATTAACGAGGAGACATGGAGTCAGTGCAGGAAGAAACGATAAACCTGTTACCCCAGGTCCCTTCTGTGTCTCTAATATAGGAGGCAAAACAGAGTTCAACGGGGCTGGCTTTGCACATATTAAATCAGGAGTGTCCAATCTTTGGGCATCTCTGGGCCCCACTGGGAGAAGAGTTGTCTTGGGCCACCCATTAAATACATAGAGACACGTCATCACACACACAAAAATCTCATAACGTTTTTTTAAGTAAATTTACGATTTCATGTTGGGCCCCATTCATAGCCATCCTGGGCTGCACGTGGCCCGCAGGCCACAGGTTGAACCCCCTGTATCAAATAATGGGGTTAAGTGGGCTTTTCTCCTTATAGTAATGAAAGAGCGATTTATTCCTCTTGTGCTTAAGTCACTGACCGTTATAGTCACGTACCTATGTGCTAAGCCAGATTTCAGATCTGGGATTCGAAGCTACAGTTTTGACCCTGAAGTGACAGATTTCCAGGGTGAATCTCAGAGGAAAAGAATACTGAGAGTTGGCTTAATCTGCTAATGGGACAGCCTTCTATCTGGCCCCAACCTTAGTGATACCACCAGGAGCTCATAAACATTTCCTCTGCAAGACCTTTCATAATGGAGACAGCAGGAAATAGGTCGATGCACAATGACCCAGGCAGGACAAATTACTGAGACAACGCTCAGTGGTGAGTGGCCACTGAGAGTGTCGGAAATGTTAAATCAGGAGAGGAACACAGAGTGGGTGACAGAGCGGTGTCACAGCATGTGGACGGGTCCCGATGAGACCCAGCGCCGTCACTGGCTCCGTCGTCAAGTGATGGCCGCGAGTGTCAGTTCTCACCTGCGGGACTGCCGAGGGCAGGTGGGCTGCACAGAAGCTGTAATTGCTAATGAGATGCTACAGCTCCTGAGTGATTCATTGTTTATGCAAATTAGAGTAGACCATCTCTAAAATAGCATTCCCCTAATTCCCTTGCATTCCAATATACTATCGATGCCTTAAGTTGGCAAGTATTTCCAAACATAACCTAGACACGTTTAACGACACCGAAGGCCCTTCCCCTCGCCGAGAGCACCGGCCTCCGGAGCTGCGAGGCTGGAGCTCAGTCCCCAGCTCCCCCAGGGAGCAGCTGCTTGACTCCTGGCTTCTCATCAGGGGACTCATGGTAACTACAGGGTTTACCTAAAGGTTTCTGAAAAATCTTAAAGGGTAATTAGGTAAAGCCCTTAACATAGTATCCGGCTTGTAGAAGACATTCAGTCGACGTATTCGGTTATGTTTTTATTATCATTATCGGCATGGATTTCACCAAGCCGTGTCAAGCAAATGTCTACACAAGTTGTGAATGAATTCAGTGGTTCACCCAGCTTCCACCACCGGACTCATGGGAGTTGGGATATATCTGTAGGAGTCTGTGAGCCCCTACGGCCATCACCTACACCTCGGGATGTGGCAGGAGTCAAAGAGGAGGTAAGCACTCCCCCGCGCCCCAAAGGATCAGGGAAACTGAACCCTGCAGGAGCTCAAACAAAGGGCAATAGGAATGCAGCTGAGGCAGGGTTCTAGCAGGACACTGAGCTCAGCCTCTGCCAGGACCTGCATGACTGACGCAAGTGCGTGGGGCAGGTAGTCAAGTGCAGCCCCACCTACCTGCAGGTGTGTTCATAGAAATGCAGCAACTTTTCCTGATTCTCACAATCAGCGAGCATGTCGCTTTACCTGGTCAATGATACAAATCTCATGAAAGAGCACTTGTAAATATAAGCATGATGAATTGCCAGGAATTCTCACGTAACACTCAGAACTCATTCATCGCAAACTGAATTTTCTCACACACAAAGAAATAGCCTCCATCCGATCGTTACAGGTGACCAAAAAACAGGATTGGGCACTATCAACATTTATATCCTGCTTATATGCCCATGATAAAGGGCTAACTATTCTGCATTGTTAATAAATTGTATGAAAATAGTTTTATCTTTCATCAATCACAAATCTTGAAACACAGACCAGCCACGAAATTTACAGATGAGTGGCGCCTTAACTGAAGACAACAAGCAAAACCTTTAGTTAACACTTTAGGCAACGGAAATCCTGTATTAAACAGAACTGAACAGGAACGACCACACAGGGGTTTCGGGAGCACAACGTAGAGAGTTGTACGCAGACCATTGTACTGGGACGGTCTCCACTCACATGAGTGATTCAAGTTATTTTTAAAGAAAGTTGGGCGACTCATCTGCCTTAGGAAACCATGAGAGCAAGAAGCATTCTCTGCACACTGTGAGGTCCCACCATCTCTCATGTTCTAAATCCAGGCAGTGGGCTCTCTGCTCTCAAGAGCAAGAAAACAAATGCCAAGCTTTAATCAGAGCAGCCAAGGCTGCGTGGGACTTGCAGATCCCCCCATCCTAACAATGTCACTCGGACCTTCCCAGACTACCGATGTCTGAACTTCGCAAAACACCACTGATGAGCAGCAATTCTGGGTTAACTTAATGTCCTTTTTCTATGTTCAGGGAAAAAAAAGGTAACAACTTTGATCTACTTTAATTCTGAAGCTAGAATTAAATAATGAAGCTAGAAATTAGAATCCCTATGGTATTCAGCTAACCTTTCTCAAGAGTCAAGTCTTTATTTTTCTTTCCTTTAACTGCATCTTGGTAACCCTGAGGGCCCGAGACTATCAGAGGAACAGCAACAAAAGTTATCAACATGAAAAATACTTTAAAATCTCTTGAACCTTAAAAAGCTGTCTTTTGACCAGAATCTTTGTTTTTGAAAATATTCCAGTCCTAATTATGTTTAAACACCAAATTCTGATCTTTTGACTCTGTAGCTAATCTTTGTGAAATCAGACGAGTTTCACAGCTGTAGATTAAGACATAACTCCTGGTTCTCCATGGTGACGAGGGACTCAAATGCTGGAAAAATTTTAGTTTCGAGTAAATACCTAATAATAAGCTTAGTAACCAATGTATGTATGTAAAAAGCTACTGTTTCAGGAGCCGCAGAGATGACCGACCCAGACTCCAGGAGACCACCAGCAGGTCTACCTCGGGGCCTCGGGAGGGCTGCAAGCCATCAAGATGGCATCTGGGCCACTGTGCTCCAGGGTGAGATGCCCACCGCCCAGAACACAGAAAAAGACCACCGCCCGGGGCACAGATGGAAAAAATGCTGTAGCTTTTTACCTGATTAACTTTTTCCCTGAATTCCGGACCCCTTAGCTATACTTTCCTTCTCCTTATAAAAAGGGTCAGTTTAAAATGGAATTTAAGATGATCTGTTAGGGTGTAACCGGAAAAGATACCAGCATTCAGGCTGCCTGTCACTACCAAACCCAATAAGCAATGACAGCGATTGAATCTTTTATGGGCGCTTTATTCAGACGGCTGGCGATCCCAGAAGATGGCGGGTTCATACCCTAACAAACCACCTTCCCTTCTCTTTCCTGGCCAGATCTTTTATAAGGGGGTGGGGGAGGACAAACAAGGAGTGGTGAGGGCTTTGACATTCAGGGAGGATTAGGTGAGTGAAGCTGCAGCATTGCTGTTCTTGGCAGTTAGCTGTTCCCAAGTAGGGGGTGGGGGGCCACACAAAAGGCCCGGATGCCTCCAACTTGTCCCCAGGCAGTAATCTCTAGCCAGTGCCCCAGGAGGTCAGCTGCTTTTCCCAGGAGCCAGGATGGGCCTTATCTGTAGTTTCTGAAACAAAAGCTTAACATACACATTACTTGCTAGACTTATAACTTTTTACCTTAAGCTAAAATTTTCCAAGTCTTGAGTCTCCTATCAAGGGTACAAACCCGCCATCTTCTCAGATCACCGGCCATCTGAATAAAGCACCCATAAAGATTCAATCCCTGTCTCTGATTATTGGGTTTGGTAGGTGGCAGGCAGCAGGAACACTGGCTTTTCCAGTTTCAACAGCACTTAATTCTGAATTCTAATGCTATGAAGTGGGAGTTTTGCCGGGGGGGGGGTGTATTATGTCTCCTAAAACTATATTCTTGACTCCCAGTGCAATATTGGAGTTCCTATCAGAATGGAATTTAAACAATATTTTTCTTATTGTCAAAGAAAAATTGCACTGAACGAGTTAAACAGGCGAGGAAGACTTTATTTGAAATGATAGCAACAGGGGAGAGAGACTGAGCTCCACTCTGAGAGAGCACAAAGGAGGAGGGTTCAGTAACAGGCAAATAAAAATGCACCTGGGGTGGGGGGCGCTCAAGGTGAGGAGACCAGCGGTGTGTACTAACCGACAAAGCCAGGCTCCTCCCACCCCCACCCACCCAGACCTGGAGAGAAGGACTGTATCTTGAAGACTGAACTTCAAAGAGAGGGCTCCCAGGTCCTGGAGAGAGGCATTCCTGGGATGTAAAATGACAGAAAGGCTTTTTAAAATTTACATCTCAAAGGGGCAGCAGAGGATTTAAAATTGCAAAACTACTTCTTAAGTAGATGGACTAAGAAAGGGGAAGTCAGGGGCCCTAGAGCCAGGAAGCAGCCCTGGTAAAGTTTAGTCAAGCTGAGGGGCACTTCAAGGTCATCTTGATCCCTGCAGACACTGAGAGTAAAGAGATTCTGCTTCAGTCGGGTTCTATGTGCTAAACTGTCTGTTAGACCCAGCGATTCAGCAGATGCTACAGGTTTCGGAGACAACAAAAGAGACGTCCAGGTATCTCTGGAGAAGTGGTCGAGTCCCATCCGTGGCGGGAAATACACAAGGTGAACAGGGCGTACCGTGTGGTGCCAGAAAGGAAAGTGCTCAAACGTAAATCAGCCCCTCCACTGATGGGACCCAGGAACCAGCGGAAAGAACTCCCTATGGCCAACGGTGGAAGAATTTGGGTAAGAAAATAAACTAGGCCCTGGCCCGGTGACTCAGTGATTGGAGCATCCTCCCATACACTGAAAGGATGCAGGTTTGATTCCCAGCCTGGGCACATGCCCAGGTTGCGGGTTCGATCCCCAAGAGGGGACCGTTCAGAAGGCAACGGGTCGATGTTTCCTTCTCACATTGATGTTTCTCCCCACCCCCCATCCACCACTCCTCCCTCCCTCCCTAAAATAAAAAAAAATCAATAAATGTATCCACAGGCGAGGATTAAAAACAATTTTTTAAAGAAGATAAACTAGAATTGAATTATAACACAAAGGAAAAAATCTATGAGAACATAATACAGACATAAATCACTGAATAAACAGGCAAGCAGAGGTAAATGTCCCTTGCAGAAGAATCCCAAATAATTTATGTGGGCACTGCACACCCTCAAGGAAGTGGGAGCATAAATCTCCACTCCTTAAGTGTGAGCAGTGCTTAGTGACTTTGCTGTGGGCAGGACAGCACACACAGGCGCGGGAGGAGGGCGGGACGAGGCGATGCCAGAGTGGAGAAAGCTGGCCAGCACCACCTTGGCCAGGTGAGCAAGGTGAACGTCAACAGTGATAAACCATGTTGATAACTAAGCATCCTAGAAGCCAAACGGTAAATCGGCCTTATCCCTCTGTAGTACTGCTCCCCAAAACCTATACTCCTAGTCTCATTGTGAGGGGAAAAGTCAGACAAGTCCCAACATCGGACAGCCTACAGAATTCCTGCCCAGTCCTCCTCAAAACTGCAATGTCATCAACACAAGGAAGGTCTGAGAAACCATCACCTCCCAAAGGAGACGATGGAGACAGGACAAGCACAGGTAATGGGATACCCTGGGTGGGACAATGGTGAGGTGGGCGTGGTGGGGAGACATTAGGTAGAACAAAGAAAATCTGAATAAGACGGAATTTAATATTTGTCCGTTAACTGTAACAAACGCACCGCACTGATACAAGGGGCTCATCACAGGGGAGATGAAATGGGAGATATAGTACAGGAACTCTCTGTACTATCTTTTCAATTTTTCTGTACCTCTAAAACTGTTCTAAAGTCTACTAAAAATAAATACACACAGTGCTCAAATCAACACTTTCCAAAAAGGAGCAGGCCAGTGCTCTGCCCCTCGGTGCTGCCTTCCTTCGCTCTTGGCGCTTCGTGCGGACGACAGACTGGTTAGCATCTCTGCGGGGCCCATTTCGGCGCCATGGTGTCCAGCTTGGACTCGGCCGGCTCGGGGATGCAATTAACAGGTGTTGCTCTGGAGCTCTAGCTTCGGCAGGAGTGCAAAATGATTTGTTCCCAAGGAAGAAAGGAAAGATTTTCTTATCTTAAGTATGAACTAGCATTTTACCTCAATAGAGAGTTGTGTCAAATATTTATTTTTACAAGAGTGATAGCTTAAGTATGATGGCCAGTAGGAATTTTTCCATATTTGAGGAAGTATCAGGGTGAAAATATTTTGTTATCCACATTGCTTACATGACAAAAATGGTTATTTTGAAGTAAATTCTTCACTCTTCTTCCTCATCGCCAGACGATATTTGCCACCAACAATTAATATAAACTTTTTTGGTTTCAGTACACAAGTTATTAAGTGTGATTCTAAATATCTCTTCATTTGTAATTAAGTCAAATTCTCACATTAAAGCAGCTGCACTTGTGTTAAAAAGTGTGAAAGGATTATTCAATACAGGAAAAGAAATTGTCAATTAGAAAATGTCAAGAGGCAGAGTTGTCCTTCAGGGGAAAAATTTAATTATGTTGCTCAGGTAGTAAACACCCCTATATATTATTTTCCCTTACTTCACAATATCTTCCTCTACGAAAGTAGTCCTCTTTTATTCCACAATTTCCATTTCTTTCTTGATGATATCATTAAAATGATTCTATTTAACTTTATATCCTAGTTGTTCCAAGCCAATAATTAGAATACAGAAAATGAAAATAGGTATGTCTTGAGTATGCATAATTTTTAAATTCAAGATTGCCCGAGTTCAATCTTACAGTATATTTAAGGGGGAGAGAGGTGCTTTCTAAAGGCCTCAGAAATAAATGGTCTCCTGCCTGTTAAGTACACCAGATAATTTAGGAATATCACAAAAGAACCTCCTCCATATTTTGTTTTGTGACTGGCAGCCAATTACATAAAAACGAGAGTAATTCATAACCTTTTCAAGGCATTCCTGAAAACATGTATTTAACAATGTTTAAAAGAAAAAATAAAATATACGTACAAACACCTCATAATAGATAAATTAGAAAAGGGATACATGAGATGAAAATAGGAAGTAATTGATATTTTTTAAAAGGTATTGTTAACTCAGTCTTCATCCAGTGCTTTTAAATTTCTGCATCCAGAAAAATCTATCCTGACAAGGCTTGTACACATTGCTGAGCCTGGGAGGAGCCAAGCAATACAGGGAGTGTAAGGTGGAGGTGGGGACACCCCAGAGCAGAGTGGCCAAGGCCAAGGTGACAATGGAGAGGCCCATGTGCAACTTGTTCCAGAGCTCTGGAATCAGAGCAAGTCAGAATCACTAACAAGCAAAATCTCAGCCCTCAGAATCGAGTTTGAGATACACTGTGAAGTCCCTCGACACCCACAGCAATGAGCTCAGAAACACAGAGGTCCCAGATGGAGATCCAGGTAAAGCTACAAGTGTCACACATGGGGCATAGAAACTGGGGACACCGGAAACTTGGGGAAAACAAATCAGGAAATTCACAGGATCTGAAATGGCAGGAAAAGACAGAGAAGGAGGGACACTCCTTCTAACTCCCAGTTTCCTGCCCCTGTAAGAGCAGGCCCTACGCACACCCCTTAGAGGACCGGACCTCAGAAGGGAAGCAGGGAAGTCCACACCCAACCAGAGCAGGGGATGCACACGACAACACTTCCCCTAAGTGTCACCCAGAATGGGCCCCTCCCCACCTCACACAGATCATCCCAGTGCATCCGGACAAGGGGCCCCACCAGGAGCTCAGATGAGCCCACCTCCAACGGGAGCTTATACCCACGCCCCTTTCCCTCGTGTAAGTAAAATTACATTCCTAGAGGAAGAAAGCGGTTTGTTCCTCGTGCTCTCACCACGTAATTTTTTATTTTATGTTTTATGCACAAACAAAATAAATTGAAAAATTATTTTTGACAAGAGCAACTCCTACCAACGTACTTTTCCACAGCACATCATCCGGAAGGACATGGAGAAGGACACATTGTGGGTGCTCTCGGTGCCAGGTGAAGCATTTCGTTCTTTCAAAGGTAAATGTTTCAATTTGTAACAAGTTTTTAAGATGGAGGACAGACACTGCTTGCCCTCCACAAAGATGCCTTCTTTGTCGTGTGTGTGTGTGTGTGTGTGCGTGCACATGTGTGTGTGAGTGATGAAGCTGGTGGAGGAGCACTCACTGTGGACCGTTCACGTCAGCAGGCCCCGTGGTCAGGGGGACCCAGGAAACCAGAGTCCTTCCGCTCCGCAGGGCTCCCCACGTGGCCTCCCGGCACACGGCTCAGAGCTCTGATTTGTCCCCATGTGTCATAAACAGTATAAAGTCATCTGCTTTCCATTCCAGAGATGTAAAAGTCTGGGTTTCCATCTCAGTGAAGACGAGTTTACCAAAACTTCCAGACAAGAGCTTTCCATCAAGCAAGCCTGCCACCCCCTCCTGGGGCTCACGAAGGACTCTGTGACCCTCCAGAGCTTTGTGGCACCTTCTCATCATCAGTTTTGAATCAGTTTGTTATTTCAGTACACATTCAGTGGCCGTCTGCTTGATCAGGCACTCTCCTGTTAACTGTACTCCAGAGACACTCAGAGTTTGGGGGACAAAGTATGGCTTAATAGACAACAGCAATACAAGGCGATAAATATTTCAAAAATGGTGTCCTAAGAGTGGGGACTCAGGGAGCTCACACATGTTCTGAGGGTCCCCCAGAAAAGCTGTCTAAAGAAAGTGATAGCTCAGCTGAGGTTTGAAAGTGCAGAGCTACACAGATGTAAATGATCCAAGGCATTCTGCATCAGCTAGAGCTTTCTGTGGTTGGTCCAGCTAGAACACAGAACCAACACATGGAGTTTGAGATGACAGTGAAGAAAAGGAGGTTGCAAATCACAAGGCTATTTGGCTAAGGGCAAAATTAAATAAACAGGCAGAGAACGAGTACCCCTGCCCCCTGGAAAAAGAACATGAAAGGGGACCAGAAGTAACCCCAGGAGGGTTATGGTATCACACGTTAAGGAAAGCGTGTTTCGAGAATGGGAGAAGAGGTGCACAGTGGGTATGAGGGACGGAAGAGACAGCAAGACTATGGATGCAAACAGACCTCGGCCCCACAGTCTGCAACTCCCAGCCCTGAAAACCACACCGCAGCCTCCACAGCAAGGGGCCCACTCAGCCCAGCCCTGCGGCCTCCCTCACTTCCGCCCAAGCCTCCAGTTCAGCAGCGCCGGGCAAGGCCAGGCACGCTTCCTGGAGCAAGCACACGGGACGCCCTGCTTCCGGGCAGCCCCCCCTCCACGGTCCCCAGCCCACCGCCTCCAGTCCCACCTGGAGTCAGAAACACCTGAAGCTTGACCAAGGAAGAGTGCCCCTCCCCAACTGTTAGAGAACTCAGAAGCCATCGGGCAGTAATCCCTGTGCCGGCCGCCACCAGCCTGGTCGTCTCTGAATTTCATCCAAGTTGCTTTGCCTCCTTCGCTCCTTAATGGACCTCTACAGTGGGCCTCATTAACTCTTTCCAACATTTAGTGCCCACTGAAATGCCACTGTCACCAAGAAGACTTGTCCCTCACGTTTGGCTTAACGGGACTTATTACAGCTGCCGCGAAACTACGAGTTTTGTCCGATGCCCATGTCTCCTACTAGGCTCCTGGCCTCGGGAGAGCAGCATCTAGCCCAGACCGGGTGTGTGTCAAAGGCTTATTGTGTAGCTCTGAGAAGGCCAAGGAAAAGAAAGGAGGATGTGGAAAGATGATGACAGATTATGGAACAATATTAAGGGTCGGCTTTGGCCTTAGGACATAATTTAGAATGAAATCTATATGGCTTAGCAGTTAAGACTAGAGGGGAGGAAGGATTCTGGTAGGAACAATACTAGAACAAGGTAGTTAAAATCTGTCAACATTATTTAAATTCATGGTATTAAAGAAGGAAGAACAACTAAGATAATTTATTTCTGGTCTCCTGCATATTAAGCTTGATAGTATACACAGATTTATAAATAAAATATTAGAAATTCTAAACTTGATTTCAAGTTACACCAGAGAAAATTATTGAAGAAAATAATTTCAGTTTTGAGACTATGTTTTGAGCATCTATTAAATCATGGCACAAACAAGTATAGCAAAATCAATAGGAATAAAAATTACTAGCAAAGAAAAGGATAGTGATGATCAGATTATCTGTTTACCTGCCTAAAACAGCAAGTTGATTAATATAGCTCATTATTAAAATTGTAGGTACGAGCATTGTTAATTTTTTTCCTCCCATGTAGTATATTTTAAAGAAATGGGCATAAAATAGTACAATTTACTTTCAGGTTTTTATTTCCAAAAAGAGATGCATAAATAACTATGCAAAAGAACATTCTGGTTGATGTTAATATTTTATTAATTGCTTTTACCACTAATAACATTAGTTCAACATATTTTAAAAGATTTTATTTATTTTTATAGAGAGAGGAAGGGAGAAGAGCAAGGGAGGAAAACATCAGTGTGTGGTCGCCTCTTGCACACCCCCTACCGCGGACCTGGCCCACAACCCAGGCATGTGCCCTGACTGGGAATCGAACCAGCGACCCTTTGGTTCTCAGGCCAGCATTCAGTCCACTTAGCCACACCAGCCAGGACAGTTTAACATTTTTTAATAGTTTACTGGATACTAAGAAAATGCTGAATGGGTTATCCAATTACCCGAGGCACTGATGGTTGGGAAACTAATTTTCCTGGGGCAGCTGATAGACAGTTCACACTCATTGGAGAAAGCCGCAGGACAAGCGGGCCACCCGGCCGGATGTTCTGTGTCAGAGAAACGGGCTCTGCTCTGTCTTACCTGAACCCAGCACCTCTTCCCAGGCGTCGGGGAGACGACTCCTCCAGCGGGGCGCCAGATGAAATCAGGTGTTGAGCACAGAGAGTACAATTTACTGGGAAGGGTTTCAACCGTCTCAGCAAAATTCATTTCATGAAGAAAAACAAAGCAAAACAAAACTGCAACCTACCTCTCCTCACAAGGGAGGGTTTTAATAAATTTGCAAGGTGAAATATTTGCCTGTCTTAAGACCTGATGCCATGACTGCACAGGCTTTGCGAGATTTACAAGTGGGACTTAAAAACAATTTTCTGCATCTCTGATGAGATAACCCTGAAGCCCCTCCCGAAACATCGCAGACTGAGGGTGTGGTGGCCGGGTAGGGAGGGTGGTAAGGAACACGGCCAGTGCACACGACTGTTTCCTGATCCTCAGACAGTAGTGCCAATATTCCAGGAGATAATTTTGTAGGTGTCCCTTCCCCAGCCCCTTCCACTTTTTACAGCCGGGCTCCTCTGATACTTAGCACTTCGACTCTCGGAAAACCCCAGAAAACCGACATCTGCCCGGACTACGTCAGCACCTCGGGCAGTCGGGTTATCAAGCTGTTTACAGGACGACAGCAGCTGCCCAAATGCCTCAAACAAGTCATCGCAAGTCAGCGCGCCATGCTGCAGTTCTGTTTTTTGTGGGGGCTTAGAGGCAGACGTGAAGCAGTCTGGCAAGAAAAATCACAAACGATAACAACGCTTTTACGTTACTCAGTCTGGCTCAAATTTACTGCGGGCGGTCAGTAATCCCGTAGCTCCTGGGTCACTCGTTCTGGAACTCTCCAAATGCAGGACTGTACCAGCAGTGGGGTAAAAAGCGTACCCCGAGAGGAGGGCCTAAATGTTTTTGGAAGATTGGAAACTCAGCCAGGTGAGCAGGCATGTTTTTAAAAAGGGGCATTTTGAGTTGGTGACGATAATTGTGTGTGCGTATCCAGGCAACTGTTCTCCCAGTCGCCATTCTTCCCAGTCTGAATGAGAAAGCATTTTACACTGATTCATGGACAGTGAATGTTTAAATGTGTTCCGTATTTAAATTTGCATGTTATTCTCACCGAAACTCTTTTGTAAATTCTAAAAGGGAACGTGGTTGGAAAGGAAGGAATGGTAGGACCCTTTCTCTGTGCAGCTCACAGGCAAAGCCTCGGGGGCCGGCCAGCATGCAGCAGCGCCGCAGGGGTCAAGGGCGTCACAGGTGCGGAAGAACAGGGGTCACGTGCTCACCCTGACAAGCTCAGAGAGTTACCTAGTGTGACCACACAGGAAGGTCTGGAATTAAAAACGCTCTCACTAAAAGCAGTTTACGGTGAGTAGTCATGTCCTCGGCCGGCATTTCCCCCTAATGAAGGTCAGCCTTTAATTGAGCCTGGCCATTGCCTTTCTGCATCTATAACACACCTGTGCAATGTCAGATTTCCTTTTTCCAGACCCCTCAAAACACAGGCATGCACCAGGGGGAGACCACAACCCCCATCATTGCTACTATCATGTAAACTGTTGATTGTTCATTACCCCGCACCCACCCGTGTAAAAGCACATGTCTATCATTTGACTCTTTATCCAATCCCAGAGGTTCCCCGGCTTTGCTTTCTCCCATCTCCCTAATGGAGTTCACAGAACCCCCTTACACCTGCTCTTTTGACTGTAATGTACAATATAAAATAAGGTGCAAAACTGTTATTCTCTGGAGCATTTTCTCAACTCGTTGAGGTTTTGCTCCTCGGCAACTGTCAGTCTGGCTCGAATAAACTCATAAAGATCCCTGCAGGTTAGGCGTTTCTTTCCCTGACTCGGGTTGTGTGAATGTGGAAGTGTGAGCCCCTGCACCTGTGAATGTGACCTGTGTGGAAATGGGGTCTTTGAAGACGTAGTCACGACGAGGTCACCAGGATGGGCCCTAACCCAGTAAGACTTAGAGGAAGTGGAGGAGAGACACAGGGACAGACACACACAGATGGAGAACGACATGAAGCCACACACCCAGAGAGAACACCGTGTGACGATCAACACAGAGACCCGAGTGACACGTGTGCAAACCAGGACCCCCAGGGGGGCCGGCAACACCAGCAGCAAAAAAAGACATGGGCAGATCCTCCGCCGGAGCCCTCAGAAAGCGACGGCCCTTGTCACCATCCACGGCCGCGGAGGTAAGTCGGTGTGGCTGTAAGCCACCCGGTGGGTGGGACTGTGTTATGATCAGCTTTAGAAACCAGGGTATGTGTTCAGAGGGAACCCGTGAAGAGAGGTCAGGGGAGCAGAATGGGGCAGAGGGAGAGGCCACGGTCAGGTGGTTCCTGAGGCACCACCGCTGACCTCGCTCGGAACCCGGGGACTGCGATGACCCTTCAAGTCGCCCCCAGCTGAGGCCACGGCTGGGCCAGCCCAGGACGGGATCTTCCCACCAAGGAGGGCGAGGTGAGCAGAGAGAGGGGGAGGCTTGGCTCCGAGCCCTGCACAGGTCTGCGCTGGCCACTGGGACACCCGCTACCCTCGCACACGCAGGAACCTCCCTGTGACCCCGGTGCCGAAACATCTGCATTTACTGGATATTGTGTTGTTTTCTGTTCCTTTTTTCTTGACATATGCATGTCTTTTCTTTCCGTTTTATTTTTTCCTCGGTATTTTGGAAATTAAACATCAGATTTCTGTTTTTCCAAGGTTTGTTCTTATATGAAAACATAGTTCAACTTACATTTTCCTATGAATTACTGATTCCAAAGCAAGATAAAAACACTGGGAGGAGAGAACACTACAAACCAGTATTCCCGATGAATATGGATGCAAAGTGTGTCAGCAAAGTATCAGCAAGCCAAATTCCACCAGTGCACCAAAAGAATCCTATACCTAAATAAAGTAGGCACGGTATGTTGGCGTTTCTTTTATTGGTCCCAACTTTACTTTAATCTTCTATTCTGGAGGTTGGCCCAGATTTTAGTTAATATTTTAAAGAAGCTGGAGCAATACAGAACATAGAAGATATTCACAATCTTATTTAGACAACAAATATTTACTATAACACCCCAACAATGGTTCTTATTGCCCTTTGAAGACTTCATTATGAACCAGCACATGGAGAGTAGAAAGATAATCATGACCAATTATTTCATTAGAGTATGTGCTTAAAGAAACATGTGTGTATGAATAACTGAGATACAATAACGTGACTGCCATTCAGCCCTACGCTTATCAAGCTGACTTTACCCCTAACACATTTTAAAATGCATGGTACACAGTTCTTCCTACCTGACAAGCATGGATGGGTACTAACCGGACATGAGTTCTTTCTAGATGTAACTTCCCAGTCACACAAGTAATTTTAAATCATTTAGAAAAGAATGCAATATTAGACATCACAAAACCAACTTCTTTTTCCATGGATATGTAAATATACAGTAAATAAAAATTGAATCCAACATTGGCTATGCTTTGAAAAATCAAATGACTATGAAATACCTGGAAATGTTAGAACTAAGTAAGAGTCTGAGGGTGGAAGTGGCTGCAGGGAACCCTCCCACTGTCCATCAGAATCGCAGAACAACCACTCTCCAGAAAATCATTGTGTGGAATGAGAGTTGGAACTCCCCCTCATCCGCCCAGCTCTACCACAAACCCCACCCAGCTGACGCTATGCTCACAGCAGCCCCCATAGAGCTCCAGAACCACAAGACAGTGGTCCGGGAGCTCTATGTGGTTTGATGCACTTGGGAGTTCAGTCTAAGGGGGATGGGAAGCCTGAGCTTTGGCCATGATCTGATTTATGTCACAGAAGGGTCCTTGGAGGCTCAGTGGGGAACAGGCGGTAGTGAGGCAGAGGCAAGGAGACCAAGCCAGAAAACAGACCAGGCAGTGGGCTTCCGCCTCCCACATCAGCAGTGAAGACAGCCTTATAGTAACTGCCCGGCTACCCCCACAGCTACCCAAGTTCAGATCGCTGCGACCAATCCCTCACGTGCTCTGTGTGACAGAGAGGGAGCTGGAGAGGCGGAGTCAGAGGACTTATACATACAGGGTGGGGCAAGAGTGGGTTTACCATTCTTCCTAAGGAAAATACTGCCACAACTAACACTAATACAAGAATAAACTGTGTTTCGCATACTGAGCACTGTAAACCTACTTTCCCCCACCCTGCATTTACACATCATTTTGTATACAATGTGGGTGTCTCCTTCTCTGATCGGCTCCTGTATGACTGAGCAAAGTTGATGAAATGAAGTAGAAACAAACTAATCAGTGGTTGATGGGATGGGGAGGTCGCCAGGAGATGGAAGAATGGGAGTGGCTGTCATCGAGACTGACGGTGTGAGATGCACCCAGTGTAGGTGGGAAGGCCCAGGCCCGACTGAACCTAATGTTTGGTATTGCAGTACGTTCAGTCAAGGTCTGTTCAAGTCCTGGAGAGAGAACCAAAGGCGGAGCTGGGGAATGAACTACGAGCTAAGAAGAGAACCTGGGAGACATGGCGTCCAGAAGCCTGGGAGGTGGAATTCGAAGACAAAAGCAGCAGGAAACTGGCAATCAGCAGCAGAGGGTTTAAGGAAGAAACTGACAAAGGCCTTTTGCACATGTCCCAAGTAGGAAGGCATCCATGACCTCAGCTAGAGCAGTTCACATTGACATTTCTTTTATTAGCAGCCTGTAATGAAGAACGGTCCCCAAAATGGATATCAGTGTGTCTTGTTGGTGATTTTATGTGCATTGCTTTTCTTCCCAGCTACATTTTATGTATCTTAAAGGGAAAAAAAATGAGGCTGATGGTTCCGCATTCACCCTGGAGAGCAGCAAAATGCAAAACACCTAGCGCGTGCTCAATAAATATTTGCGGCCTGACATTGTGAGTCATCCTCCGAGCTCTCCTCCGCATCGGCTCTGCAAAGCCTTTGTTCTCACCTCGCTGCATCTCATCGGCCACACAGGAGGCTCCTGGCCCATGATTTTATCTCTGTATTTGCAGGTTCTTCCACAATTTTTGAACAATTTATTTCACCACTAACTATTCCAATACAAATACCTCTTCAAGATCTACTGAGAACTTTGAGAATGTTATTTCTACAAGCATTTGTTCTCCTTGTTCCCCAGAGTCGTTTTCCTCTACACGGTTCAAGGCTCACCCACCCACCACATGTTGAAACCGACACCCATGGAATATTGGACAGGCAGAGACTTTCTTAAAATGTAGTGATGGTAAGTTTTGGGATTTTTGTCTCATGGAATTGAGAGGAAAAAGTACCAATGTTAAAAAATAGTGAAATTAATATTTGAAGCATGCACAATCTATACCAAAAACTGTTGCAAATAATTTATATGTGTCACTATCTTTTTTACGAACAGTCCTATGAGGGTATTATCCCAAAATTACAGAGTAGCAAACTGAAGAACAGAGAGGTTAAACAAACTTTCCCACATTCACACAGCTAGTAACTGTTGGGGGTGGGGAATGAGTGACATCTTTCTGACTGCAGAACCTGAGCTATATATTGCTATGTATTCTAGTGTGCACATCAAGTAACAGGTAACTATCTTAGAATTCATGCAAAGGCCATAACTCACTCAAGGGCATGACGTATGGCACCAGTAAAATTTTTAAGTCAGAAAATGTTGACATTTTATTGTCATCAGAAAAACAGCTGAATTTTCTAAGGTGGCAACATACTCCACACATTTTAAGATAACCTTTGGTCCCAGCCCTTGGTACTCTCATTAAAAAAGAAAAAAGTCATTTTAGACAGTGAAATCTGAACAGTAACCAAAAATGTTCTGGTTATAAAATATCTCTCTCCCATTACCAACATTTTTGAAATTCCCAAGGTAATACACTTGTGTGACTAGATCAAACTCGACCACACATGATGAAACGGTGTTTGAGCGTGGAGGAGATGGCGAGGCAAGGACTCGGAGAAAGGGCGGAAGGAATGTGAATTCAGAAGAACAGGTTAGAAAATTAACACCGGAGGATAAAATCACCCCCTGGAAAGCGAAGGGAAGGACACGGGAAGTTTCCCCCGGGGGGAAACTGGAGAGGACAGATGTCACTTTCTGAGGGGCTTCCGAGAAGGCAGGAGCTCCAAATCCACGATTGCAGAGACTGTTATCCGCAGGTGCCGCCCAGGACCAGGAAGGCCTGGGGCTCCCAGGGTGACTCAGGTGCTTATGAATGACAGGGCCTCGAAGCCCCGCCCCCGTCCGTCACCCACAGCAGGAACCTTTGGTAGCGCCTGGAAATCTAGGGCTCCCTGGAAACCCCCAGGAGCCCAGAGCCAGGAAGAGGGTCCGGACACCGCAATCGCCTGGATAAAGTCTAGAGATGTGGTCCTTGGCGCTAATCTATTGACAACGAATGAAGTGAGCAGACACACACATTACAGCGACACTAGTCCCCAACACCTCGCGTTAGCTCCTGCTTCAGTCAACAGGCTTCCCGCCATGTCGCTGTGGGTGCCCACCTTCCGGAGGAGAAGGTGAGGCAGGCTGAAATTTTGGAGAACTGCGCAGTGCGTCTGGGCGAGGGGAACACACCGGCGCGGCGCAGAGGCGGCCCTCCCCCAGCAGGGCCCGGGATGCTGTGCCAAGGCAAACGGCGTCAGGATAATGTGTTGCCGTAGAAAGGGTTTGTTTGGGTCGGCAGAAATTTCCAAATGAAACCTTGGCTTAAGGGAAAGAAAAACGTCTGGTGCCCCAGGAAACACCTTGGAGCCCGGTTTGACCACAACGGCCATCCCTTTCTGCCTATTGTGAAACCTACAGTTAGTGCAGGGACTGCGCCCTTGACCTCAGGTGAGAGGACGCAGCTGCCCTGGGCCTGCCTGACTGCGCAGGGAGGAGGGTCCAAACCTCAGGCATAAAGAACCAGGGAGGGGGAGACCAAGCCTGGGCTCCCTGCATTTTACACCATTAGCCATGGAAGGAGACATGTCACCTCTCAAGTGTCTGCCCCAGTGCCATTAGGAAAATTCTGCTGTGCCATGTTTCCTGTTTCCACGTTCATCTTCTTTCCGGAACAAATGCCTTACAGAACGCCGCACCCATCACATAACGCAGCCTGTCCCGACCTTGACTCACACAACGCTGCCGTGGGCAGCACGCATCCAGCAGACGTGTGTGTTCTGTCTTCTATATAAAATGACACCGAGAAGTCGCTTCCCAGCCCCAGACTAGATTTTGCCACTAGGCCTGACCACGGGTGGGCTGCTGCTGATAGAAGGTGACCAGGAGTGACGTGAGCCACTTTCTGGTCTCGCCCGAGAAACATCCCACACAGCCCTGCTCTGTGCTTTCGATCTCTCTCTGGCCAGAAGTGGATACACCCCCAGGGGCACCTCAGAAGCCAGGTGTTGAAGATGGTGGGTGGGGCCCCACGCTCCAGGGCCAGCACACCCTGCTGACCTGGTCGGTCCCCTGATATTTTAAGTAAACAAGAAATAAATTCCATTGCGGGAGAGCCAGGAATCACTCAGAGATGGACATCTCACTGGGTCTAGCCCCTGACTAACGGGAACCCCTAGGGAAGCAGAGCATCCCACTGCGGGCAGGCTGCCTCCACACTCCGATGCCAGAGGTGGACCGCCCACCGGCGGTGGCTTCCGTTCCTTTGTGACGGGTCCTCGCCTGTTCAGCCGCCAGCACAAGCAGTTAGAGATAATACACTGAGGAAATTCAGCAGTGCTCTGGGGGCGATTTCGGGGAGATTAAAATAGCCCAGCGACAAGCAGGTATTAGTCTCCTCTCCCGCCGTAAAGGACAGTTATTAAAACCGACGATTATCAGCGAGGACAGCTCTCTGACCCGGGGGAGTTGGGAAAAATTGTCCGGGCTTCACTTCCAACGATTTGGGTTCCCTGCCCCCCCAGGGACTTTCCCGAATCGCCAATTAGCTCTGTGGGAAATGTAACGGGAGATAAAGATAGAAGCGTGACAAAAAATTGAGAGACACCTTTCATTTCCATCAAGTTAAATGTCGCTTTTTGTTCCCAGCAATATCTTCAGTCTCAAAGGGAGAGAGGCAATTTCAGTGGTCCCTAAAAAATGCACTTCACCACAGGGACATATGATCACACTGTCTGACAATGGCTTTTCTCTGTCATTCCCGGCTCTTCCCTGTGTCCCACTCAGTGTTTAATTTGCTTGCTATACAGTCCCTGTAACCTTGCCTAGAAACGGGAAAACCAAAACAGCTCCCAGCGTGACAGCATCGCTGGGGTGTGCTGTACCCCGTGTGCAAAAATCCCCGCTGCTGTGGCTGTGGCTCTTCATGAATTTTTAAGCCCAAGATGCTCTCCTTTCCATGATCCAGGCTTAGGGCATCCAAATGCACAATCCACTTTTTGAAATGTTCAGCGTCTCCTGCCCCCCTCCTGAACTTCACCTTAAGTCACCCTGTCACAAGTCTCAGCCACTTCAAAGACTGACAACTTACCCAGCGGTGTTTTCTGCCCCATAAAATCCCATCTGCTGTGAACCCCGGGCTACGTGGGCTCCCTTCCCCTTGTTCTGCACTGATCTAGTAGCTGTTACACTGGCTTTAGGGTCAGGATTCTGGAGCTTGCAGGGACGTTATAAACCCTATAGCACAGCCCCCTGGGGCCTGGAGGTGAAGTGACTTACTGGAGATCACCAGACCAAGCAGTGGGGAATCAGGTGTATTAACCTCAGGCTGCTGGTCCCTGCTCCTCACCCTTTAACTGTGCGGGGCTGGGAGACTGGTGTCAGGAAACCCCCCAGTCTGCAAGAGACTGGGTAGAAGGCCAGTGCTCACCTGGGCTGCCCTATTCCCAGGGTTAATTAGGGAGCTCCTCGTGTGGCTCATCTCAGTGATGCTCCCCAGCCCATTCCATGCTGTTGGACTGGCAAATTTCTCTCAAGTTCAACTTCCAGCGGGAAACGCAGGGGACTCAGCCCTGGACACTGCAATGTGTCATGCCAGTTTACCACTGTGCAAACTCGTGACCAATCGTGAGTTGAGAGAACATTTTATGGGAAAGATCTTTAAACGTGTAAACATATGTACCTATTTGAATGGATAAAATCCAAAACACTGGCACCACCCAGTGCTGGAGAGGCTGTGGAGCGGCAGGGACTCTTGTTCACGGCTAGTGGGAGTGCAACACGGTGCAGCCACTTCGGAAGACAGTTCGGCAGCTTCTCACAAAACTAAGCATACTCTGACCATACGATCCAGCAATCACGCTCTCTGGTGTCTCCCCACAGGAGCTAAATGCTCATGTCCACACAAACCCTGCAGACGGATGTTTATAGCAGCTTTATGCATAATTGACAAAACTTTGACGCAACTAAGCCGTCTTTCAGCAGGTGACTGGTACGTCAAGAGTGGTACTTCCAGACAACAGAATACTACGCAGTGTGGAAAAGAACCATCAGGCCACAAGAGTGTGAGGGAGAACCTTAAGTACACAACGCTAAGTGAGAAAAGCAAGTCTGAAAACCCTGTGTCCTGTACAATTGTAACTGCGTAATAAAAAGATTAGCAGTTACCATGGGTTCGGGAGGAGGTTAGGAGGACTAAAAGCTGAAACAACAGCTATTTCTAGGATGGTGAAGTCGCTCCGTACAGTATTTGTGAGGTTAGATTCATGACATAAATCTGTCAAAACCCCAGAACTGTATGAACCAACAGCGAAGCTCAGGTAGACGGTGGGCTTTAGGTAATACTGATGCACTGATACAGATTCATCCATTATTGTGACAAATGTACCACACTGATGCAAGACGTTACTCGTAGAGGAAACTGGGTTGGAGACGGGGTAAACGGGGTTCCTTTCCACTCAATTTCCCTGAGAACACAAGACTGCTCGGAAAAATAAAGGCTATTTTTAAAAAGCAAATGCTGCATATTTAACAAGCATTCCCATGTTGATCTAGTCCTTGCTGACAATTTTTCAACTACTAATTTTTAGTTCCACTCAAGTCCTGAGACAGCTCCCAAGGCTGCTGACTCATGTACTCAATGATTCAGCAAATCCTATTCAAGCATAAGTCCATGCCTTCGTGGATAGTACTTTCTAGTGACAGTAGTATCACACACATTTGTGTTTCCCTGACACACTTGCCAGATAGTGCTCTCAGTTCTGTACGTGTGTTAGTTCATTTAACACAACAGAACTTCAAGGAATGGGATTATTTGTATCATCCATATACAGACATGACAACCCAGCTCCGAGGGGCCAAGTCACATGCCCCGAGTTACACAGACAGAAAGGTGTGGAGAGAACGGAGATCTGACTCCTGCCCCCGTGGCAGGTGAACGTAAGGCAACACTTAGGAAGCTGACAAGTGATTATAGTTCGCCCAGGAATGCTCAGAACTTGGTAGCAGAAACCAAGGAAACAAAAACGAACAATAAAATTAGACACCTCAAGGAATCCGTAGGTAGTAACTACGGGAGGGCTTTGTAGGAGGGCTAAGGACAGCAAGAAGGAAACCTGAGTGAGACCTTGGGAGGCCAGACTTCCCAGGGAAGACTTCAGCTGAAGGACCCTTAAAGGTGGAATGTGGAGCCCAGAGGCATCTGGGAACTGCAAAGAGTTTGATGAGCCCACTTGAGCGTGAGGGAATGGTCGAGGTGAGGCTAGCCTCAGTGGGATCAGGGACAATGTGCTCTGTCAGCGGGTCTTCAGAGGTGGACCCTGGATGAGCAGCATCCCTTGGGAACCTTTGAGATGCGAAGTCTCAGGCCCCACCTCAAATGGACCGAACCAGAAACTGAGCACAGGGCCCTGCAGGTGACTCGGGTGCATGCCAGGTCTTGAGGACTCCGGGTCTAAGTCGTTCTCAAGTATTTGGACGTCACAGGCCAGGGAATGGGAAGTTATAGAAAGATATTAGGACCGGGGAGACCTAGCAGGTGTAGCAAGTAAAATCCTTACCTAGGTAAACAAAACGAAGCCCCAAGCTTGTTCTTAAATGCTTTGAAAATATTTTTAAAAAATCAGTGTCAGCTGTGATTCTTATTATTGCATCTTCTAATTCCAAACAGCTGTCTCTCATGCTATTAGTTACTGGGGGGAAAAAAAGACTTTTGATCCCAGCTAATGCCTCACACTATCCCCACCAGAGACATAAACACGAGACACACATCGTACCAGAATTGTTCTGATGTGACCCCAGAGAACACATCTGGGCTGGGGAACTAGGAAATAAAGCCCTTGGGAGCCGATGAAGAGGCCATTGTCTGGTTCCCTTTCATATTTCTCCCCTTCGAGGCCTCAGTTTAAAACCGGCTGGCTGGGGCTACCTCCATTTGGCGATGAATCCACTCCCTTTAATGCCCAGAACCTCTGGTGGGCCCATGAAGCCAGGGCTGGGTTTGGGGGGAGCAGGGACTGTGCCGTTCACCTCGTTTTCCCTACCCCATTGGGACAAGGGGGCTCTTGTTTCCCTCCCACTGGTGGAAGAGTTAGAACTTTGGAGCTTTCCACGGCTCACACGCAACACCATCATCACCTAACACAGAGTGCAAGTAAAATCTTTAAAGAACAAAATTGGTTCACAATAAAATATGGAGAAATGGAAATAAGGCTGGGATCGTACAAAAAATGGAACAGAAACTCATATAATAGGACCACCCGGTTGTGGGCCACTCTAAGATTTCTGGAGGGAAATGAGACTCTGACCCCTGGGACACGCCTGAGCAGAACCTGGGGCCGACTGTCATCGTCACCCTCAGAAACCGGGTCCCCTCTGCTGCTCTTCGTTAGCCAACGTTAGCAAGTTACTGGAGCCCTGCACCTTGAGATGGCTGTGCATCTAGGTGAGTGACTTCCTCGCATGGTTTACCCCACTTAGGACTTTTCAACTGATATGCCTAAAAGATTATGGAGAAATGAAAGCGCTTATTTACTATAAGTATAAATAAACCCATCAACTGTCTACATCACTTACAGGCCCACTGGAACTGACCTGCTATTTTTCCTGATAAGCACCCGGAAATTTCCGCCCGCGCCCATGGCTGCAGCTGTCTGGCACTTGACATGCTCCAAGCCCATGAGGCTCATCTTTCAAAGTCGGTTATTCAAAGTGCAGTAAACTTTAGAGCAGATATTAATACCAGTTTGTCCCCTTGCCTCTGGCCTGCCTACTAAAGAACCATCCATCCCACTTCCTCCTGGGCTATGTGGGGTTTTTAAAAACTATATACACACTTCACTAGTTTTCTACTTTAATAATTCATTCTCCATGTGAACAGCAAGTAAAATGACCTACCATCAAAATAACTGAGGTGAGTGATCTGCAGTAGTAACCACTACTTTTTAATCAACCATATTATTTTAGATATTATGACAGAGCAAATATATGATTTTTCTCTGGGAATATAGGTTTTGGAACACTTCCTTAAAATTCTAACTGAATAAAATGTCCATTATTAGGATCTCTCAGAGCAATGTATAAATAACTTTAAATCAAATTACATTTAAGAGACTAACCAATTATGTTCATTAAAGCTCAAGAAACATAATCGATGTCTTCTCAAAACACCCTCTTTTCTCTGGTTATAGAAAATCCAAAACTAATGCCAATGTTAGATTTCTTTGTTTTTAATAACAACACAATGAAAGTTTGTAAGTCCATCAATTTTAGAGATTTGGAGACCAATAAATAATCCTATTAACTATATTTCTGAAATATGATTTTGCAAAACAGTACTATTGTTATTGCCTTCATTGAATCGGTTCTCATTTCTGTTGCACAGACATGAAAGTCCAGGCATGGAAGGGACTAGCTTCCGAGTCACACTGAATATGCTCCCGAAGAAAAGTTATATTACAGAGCAGCAGCACGGTTATACAAATGATCACATTTACCACATTCATCCTCTCATCAGAAACGCCCCAAAATTTTCAATAAAGACATTAAAAATGCATTAGTTCTCACTACACATTTTATATTTAAGTCTGATTTGTAGAAAGTTCTTCCATATTGACTTTAAATCACTTAAATTTCAACCTGGGTCATTTCTAGCTCTCCCACTTGAGACTGAATAGTTTGCTTTGTTTATTTTCCCCTCCGACAACTAATGACTTTTCACAGTTCTGAATATGCAGAAGTTTTAAGCCCTTGTACATCCATGCCATTCACCTAAAAAAGTCCTTTTCAGAACTACAGCACTGAGACAGCAGTACATAATTTTCTCTCCGCACCACGAGGAGCGACAACAAGCCACACTTTGAGCTGGAAGGTCGGGTACAGGTTAACAATCCAAGGACTCAGGCTACCAGAATTGAGTCGGATTTTTCTCAGAAGCTCAAGGTCACATTATCTGAAGCTCAAGGTCACATTATCTTTCCGCCAGCATTTTGCACCAATCCTCACACTATTGGGTTGGCCAAAAAGTCTTATGTTTTTTTCTGTAAAATACACTTTTTCTTTCATTTTCACCAGTAACTTTATTGATGTGGGTATTTTGAGTATGTCGGCTCTCTCCTGCTATTGGCTTCTAGTGAGCAGAGGCCAGGGTGCTGCTGAACATCTTCCGACGCATAAGACAGCCTCACAGAAAAGAATTATTTGGCCAAAATGTCAATAGTACTAAGAAATTTCCCAAACTACTTTTGACATGTTCTATTAGTCATAGCACCTTCTCCATACACTGCAGAAGCCTTTTTTTTTTTGCTTTGTGTTTTTACCTTTCTTGAAATAAAGCATAATATTCTGAAAATGTTGTGAATTTTCTTCCATTTTCAATATTAAAATGACTGCACAAAAATTCACCAATTCTGGTAAGTTTTACTAAAATGCACACTGATATGACAGCTGTCACAATACAATCTAAGAAAACTGTTTCGAATCAAGTTGAAGACAACTAAGCACTACTAGAGCTATTGTTCAGAAAAAAACATAACAGACTTTTTGGCCAACCCAATAGCTTCTGCTGCAAGACAAACAAGACTGACATGGGTCACTTCTTGTTAATGCTTCTAAAAATCATTAACAAATCTTAAACTGTCCCCAAAACTAACAAGAAATAACCACTAACCAATCCTCTATCATCAAGAAAAAGCTAATATTATAACCACTCACTCTGCCTCCTCTATCAGCTGCTTAATAACAAGAAGTACCTGAGCCTCATTCGTGTTCGGCTTACCTGCTCCCGGTTCACAAACTGTCTTTTTGGTTTGTGCACAATAAACATTCTTCATTAGTATCTTGGCGATTCAGTGGTTTTGCATCTCCTATATCTAAATGTGATACAACAAACAAATTCTGGGTGGAAACACACGAAAGTCCGGACGCTAAAACAATCATAACACATGTATATTGTGTCGTATCTTACCGTGGGCTTTTAGTGCCTTCTACAAAATTATTGTCAAGTCATCCAATAGCTGTAGTGCTTTACTGCATTTGTTATTGTAAACTTGGGTCAGCCCTGGCTCTCCCATTCACTAGTTGAGGCCAAGGAATTAAACTACTTTAAGCTTTATCTTCTTCATGTCTAAAGTTCAGCTAACAACGCTTACTTCCCAATGTTACAGTAGTTAAATATTTTTGTTTCTCAAAGTCTAAAACACGATGTCAGCATTTCCCAAAACAGTATCAAACCAACTCATGCGATTTTCCTCTATTTTGTTTTTTCCCCCTTCAGAAGCGACTACATAAATATTGTGCTACAAAGAAGACAACTGGTGTGTCTGTTAACCGTCTGTGTCTCTGAAGGTTCCAAGGAAGGGGAAAAAATGAAATACAAAGGGAAGCAGAAAAACATAACAAGGCTGGAAACACCAAGTCCAGGACAAAGAAAACAAACTTACAGAAAAGATAAAAACCAGGAGAAACACTCACCCAAGGCAGCTGAGGAAAGAGTGGTTCCCCCCAAAGAGCTCTCCACAGACTAGGCAGAGGGGTAACAAATACAAAGACCAGGCGTGGACCTCGGGGCCACGGGCCTGGTAATTACCAAACACTTCCATTTGTCACAGCTGGCCAGGTGGGCGTTCCCTTCTCTTTCCCCGGGGTCATGGGACAAAGTAATCACTAAAAACCTTCATCTCTAAGAGCTGGCCACGTGGGAGTTACCTCTCCCCTTTCCTCGGGATCATGGACAAATGACTAAAGCTTTATGTCTGACAGCTGGCTGGGAGGGAGCTCCCTCTCCTCATTCCCAGGTAGTGTGGGCAATAGAGAGAAACTTCAACTTCCTCGATATAACTTGAGAACCACCCTCAAGAGGAAATGGTTGGTCTAGGTTGCAAACTAGTGCAGGTTGACAAGCCTCAAATAAAAGAGCAAAGCTTGAGGACACTCTGGACTTAATATACAATGCAGATGGCATTCTGGAAAAATGGGCAGAAGCCCGCAGGGGTTGAGGATTCTCACCAAAGTCAGCTCTTCATAGGGTCTGGGTGAGAGAGGGAGGCAACATTTCATGTTGCCCCTTCCTTCCCAAATTTAGTTTGGCAGGAAAAACGTTTGTAAGAATTAGATCTTTGAACTGTGACTCATGAATCTGCTGTTGGGTACCCACTGGTTGTCCTTTCTCTCCCAGGGACAGCTGTTGCTTCCTTTTTGGTCTGGTTTGTGTCCTGGGAACTTGGCTTGGCAACCACCAGGTTGGGGGCCCCAGAAAATATGATCAAAGAGGGCTATGGGCTGCAACCTACGTGTGCATAGTCCTACAGGCTGGGTCGGCTCTCAGCTTTCGTCGGAGACTTTCTTCTGGTTCTCTTTGGAGTGGCTCTGGGTCTTGTTTCCTCCAACTGGAATTAGCAGGAAGCATTCATGATTCACGATTAGCTTCCTTGAGCAGGTCCTGAGTCTCTGGCTAAGTGCAAATGAGGTTATCATCAGGAGCCTCTCCTTGGCTCTGGAAGATAGAGCAAAATCTGCTTCTGAAGGATGGCTGCCCAAGGGAAATCCCTGGACACCCTGGCCAGCACTGTGCATGGTAATAGGAAAGCCCCCGATTATCATTTAGCTGCACAAAGAGGTGTGTGTGCTGTGGCCAACTACTGCTGTACTTGAACTGACCCTTCAGGGAAGTGAAGACTCAGCTACTTGAGATCAGGGGACAAGCCAGATGACTTAGGAGAGTGACTCCTTCAGTGGGGTCTTCCTTTGACTGACCTGATGCTGCCTGGTTTGAATCTTGAGGACCATGGCTCCTAATGGCACTCCAGACGTCATCCTGCTTAAAATAATCATAGTAGTCTTGCTTCTACAAGTGTGTGTGTGACCTAGAATAACATCACCCAGAACAGAGAAACAGATTGGTCGTTAAAGAGGTCAAACCCTATCATTTTACCGTGAATCCAAATAGCTAGATCTTCCTCTTCTGAGCTTTGTAAATGAAAACAGAAAAGAGACAAACAAGTAAGTAAGTAAATAAATTTGTGGTGTTGTTAGCATTTTGGCCTCAGCTCATTCGGGACACAACCTTCAGATGCCCTACGATCGTGTGTCAGCATCCTCTGCTGGCCCCTGAATCTAGAATCCCTCCATGTCTTCTCCATCTGGGGCACATGCCTTCAGAAATCAGAACTTGGAGGGCTCCTGCCCCAACGACCACATGAGCATCTTTAGAAATAGCACCCTGTTCATCACACGGAAGTTAAATAATTGCACACTGAGTTGCATTTCAAAAGAAACCCAACCCTCTCGAGCCATTTCTTTTCCAGAAACATGTGCTTTGAAATGGAGCTGACATTTAACTTACCCAGCTTTTGATACCTGCTATCCTACAGAGCAAAGCAGTCTGGTTATTCTCAATTCCTTCTTCCTTGACTCTAATACGTCCTTGGATAAAATAGTCACGTTTCCTTATGTTCCCTCACCAACTTCTGTTAGATTGCATTCAGAGGACCAGTTCGGTCCATTGTTTCTTACATCTTTGCAGTTCTCAGACTTCCTGTGTGTATAAATGTCACTAAGGATCACCCGGTTTTCAAAGTCAGAAACTTCACTATCGCATGCAGAATTTACTGAATTTTTGGGAGCCCAAGAATCTGAACTGTGAAGTATACGCTGTAAGGTTTTGGTGTGAGTGTTGCATATTTGTATTTTAAGAAACAATGTTCTAGCTTGTAAAAAATGAAATTTTCAAGAAGATGTCAGGATTTTCCCTAATTCTCTACATTTAGCCAAAGACGTGACCCAACTAACGCCTACAGAGTGGACACGGTGTCTCTTTAGTACTTGTCATCAATATCATCCGTGTGTCCACCTGGCGATGTAGTTCAGTCATTTTCCTAAATAACATTTATTTTCACGTCTCTTTGGCTTCCTGATATGTTCACTGATACCTGTAATTTTCTGTAAAGGGAATATTTTTTGCATGTAAAGTTATTTTGCCTTCTCCTTCACAGTTCTTCTTTGTATAAGGTATACATTTTCATCATGGTCGAATCTCAAGAGCTTAGGACCCTGGCAAATACTGGTTCTGCAAGTATTTGCTTGTGGCTGAATAACCATCTTTAATCCAAAACTCCATCCATACAACTTTATTGATACCGCTGAGACAGTCCTGCTTCCTGGGTCAAAATCTTAAGGTCTTTCTCCAGCTCGTATTCTACATGTTCTAATTGAGTAGCAAAGTGCATATTATATAGGTCATTGCAATGAAATAAGGCTAGAGCCGGAGCTAGCAGAAACATTCAGAAGTGACTGCTTTCACAAAAACTATGTCCCAACCACCATTAATTCTCTATTTTCCTTCCATAAACTCCATTCAGTGTATGTTAGTAACTCAACACAATTTTGCATCAATAACCAACACAATGTATAAGTGGAAGGGAATTCTGAGGCCATCATAGTTTCTAGTTATAGCCCCGATTTTTTTAAATGGGTATTATAGCTATCTTTTTATGTAAAAATTATGTAAAAATTAATTCTAATTTTTACTATATAGATTAGAAATGGAGGTTCTCAGCCCATCCCCATGTGCACTGGCTCAAATGTGTGAAGTTGTACATTATATTTTCTAGTTTTTAATTACAACATGAAATGGAAAGTTGGTTCTAAAAGATGTCTGGAAAGAAATCAAAATTGAAGACAATATTAATAATGCAAGAACAATTTCACAGCAAAAAAGAAATTAGATGTGATTACTATATTGTCCTAGTATTAGCTCTTTGATTTTGTGAATTTAAAAACAATGGTGAAATAATTTGGTGTGATAAAAATTAGACCAAAAATTTGTATCAAGAAAGCCATTTATCATTTGTAATATGCTTCTGTCTGAATGTATATTGTGAGCTATTAGCTAATAATCAGTAATTCATTTGAAAAATAAGTATCAAGAACATGGAAACACCTCTTCTCAATTTTTCAGCAAATGGTAAATAACGCCTTCCAAAATTTCACTGAGCTTAATAGCAAGTGCTGAGAAGCTATTTTTGAGGTTTCTTCCTTAAAATAAAAGACAAAACCCCCACCAATCTGGAAAACACCTGCTCTTTTGAGTGCATTGAAAAACTACAGAAATAATACATGAAAGACAGTGTAACAGCAAAATAAAACCCGTTCCTCTGTCAGCAAATACCACTAGAAGACTTGGGAAACATTGCTGAAAAACCGAAAACAGTGTTACAAAAATATGCAGTGTGAGGCAACTGTCCCACAGTTGGGTGGAGATACAGATGTTGCTAATGCATCAACCTTTAGTGTTTTGGAATAGTACAGATTCTCTTTCAATAATGAAACACTACTTTTTGTGAGCCAATAGAAGGAAAAAAATGACAGAAAAGACACAGCCTCCACGCTAAATTATTTCTTAATTAAACAGCAGTGTTTTGCGGGGGAAATGTGTAAACAGCCATGGACAGCACAGCTGCTCCGGCTGGAATAGAGAGGACGCACTCCAGAGTCAGTCTGTGAGCCAGCGGCCACGGCGGCTTTCCTTCACTGCATTATTCATGAGCACGAAAGCGCCGCAAATGCGTCCGTCGCGTTGCGGAGCGTCCTGGATGAGGCTAATTTGAAACAAATGGCACCGGGAAAATTCAGCTCCGTTGCTAAATGCCGCTGTAGATGCCACTGCCTGTGCCTGGTCATGGTTCAACTCTTCCGCAGGCTCCGCATGACTTCCGGAACCAACCTCACATCTATCGCATCATCGGTTTTCAGAATCTCCGTCTACTGCTCGGAGTCGGGGACCCAGGTGCGGCTGGGACTGTCCGCAGTCGCGCTTGGCCGCGCGTTTCTGGGCTCTTGCCCACATTCCCCTGTGTGAAGCACTTCTCCCCCTGTGATGGTTTCTCCTTGCCTCCCAGCAGGCCTCACAGTTCGCACTGGGCACACCCCTGGCAGCCAGTAACAATGTAGAGGGGAAGTATGTAATTGATGATAGGGAGATGGATGGATAGATCAGTAGATAGACAGACAGGCGTGCTTATGAAGTAGACTTCTTGTGTGAAAGATTTCTGGGGACCATAAGGAAAATGGTAAAAAAAAAAAAAGTCTTAGTAAAGTTAGAAAAAGTAACAATTTTATCAAGGGGAGGAGAGGGGAGGGGAGGGGAGGGGACATAGTATGCAGGAAATATGCTACAAACTATTAAGCCGGATAGAGGAAATGAAAGCTATGTTCTATACAGAGGCCGCTAAGTTGTCATGAGGTGAAGACTTGGTAGCTTGCTCAACGCTGCTACCTGGAGCAACCTGAAAAGGGGCCGGCTCTGTTTCTGAAAGCCGAGAGCGTGAGAGATTGGGCCGGGACCCTGTGGGCGCCCCTCCCTCCTGCCCCACCCTTCGGGTCCCCCGTGGCCTACGATTCACTTTTGAGACCTGGCCAGCACCCTCTATTGGTCTTCTCAACAGCACTGCCCTTGGAGTTCATCCCCAAAGCCAGCCTGCAGACACGCTCGGGAAGGGCCCTCCTCTCAAGCACCAGGCGCACTGGAGGAAGAGGTCGGCAGTGCCTAGCGCACAATTAAAGCCCCCAAAACAGGCTGTGCCGCTGTTCGTCCTCGTTAAGGGAGGGGGGGATACAGGTGGAATTACCCTACAGCAAATTAGATGGGAAAGCAGAGAACATAATCATATAATAAAAGACCTCATTAACTCCTCCCATTTGTCAAAGTATACCACGAGTTGTCATTCCCGCCTCCAGAACAGACTAATAATACTCAGGTGTCAACGCAGGGGATGCTTGCAGAATTAGAAGCCAAATTTTCTTTTTCTTTTCTTTTAAAGATTCATAAAGTACGTTGATATGTGTGGAATACAATTTTTTACATTCAGTTGTGCTTCAACAAAAGTCCAGCTTAGAACATCCAGAGTGAGGTACAAGCAGGTCACCACGCCTGATTTTATACTTCGAGAAATAGTCACAGCCCTGGCCAGTGTGGCTCAGTTGGTTGGAATGTCATCCTGTACACGGAAAGGTCACAGGTTCGATTCCTGGTCAGGGCACAGACCTAGGTTTCAGTTCGGTCCCCCATCAAGGCATGTGTGGGAGGCAGCTGACCGATGTTTCTCTCTCTCTCCCCCTTTCCCCTCTGTCTAAAATCAGTAACCATGTTTTGGGCAAGGATAAAAAAATATTCACAAATTTTATGAGGTGTCCCTGCGCATCGGAGAATCTTCTCTGTTTCCCTACACCGGAAATTTCCTGTATCCTAGATGTTTCATGTTCATTGATTGATAGGAGTTGAAAAGAAAGCATTCTTCTTTCTTCTATTCAAAGTGCTTGAAAAACTAAACTGAAATACATAAACTTCATTGTTGATTAGAATACATCACAATAACATAAGGCTAATAACTAATAACAAATTATTAGTCTTTAAAGGTTCGATAATTTATTTTGCATGACCTTTTGTCAGTGGAATGTGATTTATTTGTATGGTCCAATCGAGAGCTACATGTTAAAATCTTTTTGATTAAATCTTAAAGAATATATTGATATTTACATTTTAAGCTAACCCTATGATCAAAAGGGTGTCTCTGACACGCACTTGGAGAAAGACTTCCTGTAATCTATTAATTCAGAGCTCCTTCTTTGTTTGTTTTCTTAGTCAGGCTCTGGGCTCTGGAACAAACACTCCCTCCCTCCCTCGAGGGCGTTTTCAGACAATAAAGCAAAGAGCAGGTCACAGAATGGGTTACTGACTCTCCAGGAAGCTGGAGAGAGGGCTCAGGGTTGGATGTAAGTGGAGGGTATATTAGCTCTTCAAAAGTCACTCTCAGATGGATGTTGTGGGCTCATCTCCTTACCTCCAAATCTGCAAGTGTCAAGGATGGATAAGAAATAAATTCACTGGATTCAGTGACTGCTGCGGGAGGCTCGGTTCTTCTCGCCAACACAGTGAAGAGTCAAGGATCAGCAAGTGGTCAGCAAGCAAGCAGGGCTTTATTAGCAGCACCTTCTCCGGGAAGAGAGTGGGCCTGGCCGAGGCAGGTGGGAAAGGCGTGGGCACCCGGGCTCTTGGTCCTGAGGATTCACATTGTGTGTGGGATGGGTGAGCTTGAATTGCACATCGATTCGGTGGGAAATGGCATGACTTGCTCAGCACAAGTATGGATAAACATGTGTTAACTCAGATTTTTATCTTGTCCCAGACCACCCCTTGTTATCCTGTTAAAAACAGATTATGACGGTGCATAAAGTGGAATGCCCTGAATAGGTAAATTAAGTGGTATGATGAATTAACCTGTTTCGTACAATACACAAACTTGAAAACACCTCTAAAATCCAGTATACCCTTAATCAGCCTTCTAAGAGTCCTGGCTCAAAACCCAGTGGAGCAGAGCTCTTGATTATCCACCCTACAGCGCCACCTACAGTCAAGAATCCCAAACAACAGGCAAACCCTCCCCAAGGACATGGAAATTTTCCAAATTGCTAAGGGAGGCACATACAAACACAATCCAAATGAGGGAGGTCCGTGATCAAAAACAGTCACTTTTAATTTGTAGACAGCTGAGCATCAGTTCAGTATTCCATGCATCGCGTGGGTTTCCTTCCTGTATACTTACTAGCCAAATCACGCAATGCCCGGCTCCTTAGGAGCTGTCTGAAGGGCTGAGGCAAGCTTTGCCTCGGGCGCTCGGACATTCGCTCCTGGCCTGGTTTTGCAAAGCAGAGGGCTCAGAGCGCCCTAGGACACACTCGGACTCAAGCCCGCTGCGCCCTAGCAAAGCACTGGCACCGAAGTCATTCTGGAAACAGACATGCCATCCTAAGAAGCAGCATGATTTGAGAAAATAAAGAGCAAGATTCAGCCCTTATTCTTTTTTTTCTTCCAAGACAAGTACCACCAAACTGCATTATTCTGATACATGCTGGTCACTGTGTTGATAGAGTCACTAACAAGAAGCTCTTTGACTTCATTACAATAAAACAACTTGCCTAATCTTGATTCCTGGAGCAATTAGTCCTCAAATTACCCTGCAATGAGCCGCAAAGAGGTGTAGCCTAGCAGGAGAAATATATTACTGACAGAAGGTCGGAGCAGCAGCCGGAAATGCAGCCGGTCTGCACTTCTGCAAGTTGGGCTCGTCAGGTTTAATCACGTAAGTGAGTTCACTTCAATCTGTGTGGCAAAGACGCTTTTCACTTAGAAAGTGATGACAGCTAATGAACACTAACATAGGGTTGCTTAACTCCAATCAGGAGTCCAATTGTGTAAAATGTGAAGGACGTTCCCGGTTCGGTGTCTGTGAATTTGTGTTGTGTAACTGGAGTTTTAGTCCTTGGAATGTTGTGCCGTTTTTTAACATACTTAACAGAGCACGCAAGCAAATACAGCTGTCAGTAAGAATCACAAGGTGAGCAAAGAATTTAAACAAATATGTAAACGTGTGTAAAATAAAATATTAAAATTATAAGATAAAAATACGTAACATATTTACAAATATGTAAAATACATACAAAGTAATATGTTGTGAGGTTTTGTTTTAAAAGTAAAATGTATCCCTAAATTGTCATTTATCATACTTAATGATTACAAAGCCTGTTTAATAAAAATAAATAGAACTAGGACAAATAAAATAAACCATCAAAAGACCTCTAACCCAGACATAACTTAGGCACATATGCAGAGTCCAATATTGAATTATATTGCACATTGTCTATTACAATCTACTTTGTTCTTCTAAAATTCCATCTTTTAATTTATGATAATTCTAAAACATATTCTAAAACATTGATCAGGAAAACCATTAGAAAATAATAATACATCTTTCTAAGTGCAAGGAATTTAAAGCAGGGGATGGTGAAAAAACTAGAATACGCTGATTGCTTTATTCATCATTCTACTCGATCTCTTATGCATTCTATTTATGCATCTCATTCACTTAGCCACATAAAGCGTGGATGGCGTGGATGGAGGTGAAGAATGGTATTTTAGAGACATTTAGGACTGAATAGTGACCCACTGGGTGTGCCTGGAGAGGGCAGGTCTTTTCTTCTTTCTGAACAGAATTGAGTTCTCATCTCCACCTAATTTATGTGCTTCTTCTTCAGCCTGGCTGCACATTAGAATGACATGTGCTTCTAAAATGTGCCAAAACCTGAGCCACAATCCACTTAACTCAAGAGTCTTTCGGTCCCTGACAGCCTTTAGCAGACTCCCTGGGTCAAGAGGTAGCGAGGGTTAGCAGGCAGTGATGATCGAGTGGGGGAGATCGGTGACTGCTGGTCTACATGAGGTTTAAACCAGGAGAGACGGGCTGTAGACGGGAACGAGAAGAGACCTGAACAGTGAGCCCTGGGCTCTGCCCACATGCGGGGAGGTCGGAGAGAGAAGGAAACTGCCCCCTATATGGGACGTGGTTCCAGGAATCCAGGGGGATGGAGTCCAAGCAGCCCTGTGCAAAGTGGCGCGAGGAGGAGGGGGTGGTCCCCAGGACAAATGATAGGTCAGGGACCATCAGGACTGGAACTGACCTTTATTCATTTAGCAAAAGAGAGGGCGCTGATAACCTTGACAAAAGCAGTTTGGGGTGACAGATGGGGACAAAATTTGATTTGAGTTTATGGAAGCGAAAATAGACATTTAAAAAAAACTTTCAAGGATTCCTGTTATAAGCAGACCAGATAAATGGGATGGATGACGGAGATATAGTGGCAGGGGAAAGACATTTTTAAGGGAAAATGACACCAGCCTGTACTCTGGTAAGAATGATCCAGGAAAGAAAGAAAATGGTGATGCAGAGGGTAAAGGGATTGGAACTGTTGGGATAATGTCCTCCAGTGTCTGTGGTTCCCGATGGCTCAGTGACGGCTCACGCATAGGACAAGGATGGGCAGGGTTCACCATACAGATGCAGGGAGGCCAGAGGCTGGAGCAGATCTTGGGGAAAGGTCTTAGACGATTTCTGTTTTCTCTGGGGCAGAAGAAATGGAGTCATTGGCTTAGAGTAAACCCTGGCGCTGAGGGGGGTTTGAGTCAAGAGGAGATGGGAAAGAGTCCCTAGTGGTGACCGTCCCCTTCCAGAAGTATTACCATAATAGTTTGCACATAGTATTTGCTCAATAGCTTTTGAGAAATAAATTTGTTTCTATATGAAATGTTGACCCTTGATAATCTAGGTTTCACCTTGGTTTCCACCAAAATCATCAGGAAAATGATCTGCACTCCCTGGCTGTGCCCGAGTGGCGACAGGTTATCACAGCCTTGGTTTTCAGGGAGGGGCAGTAGGAGAAACAGCCCCTTCTTCAGTCGAGACTTTATACAGTGTTCTCGCTGGGAAGATACTATCTCTAAGTCACTGAGCATCTCCTCTCTGAAGCCCCAAGTGAAATTTTTATTTTGGAGAAATCAAGAGAAGCTATTCAGACCCCATATTCAAACAAGCTCAGTGTGCCTCATTAAACAATGAGGTCTGTAGAAATGAATCCCTCCCTTTTTATGTCTGCAAGCAACTCAGACCCAAATGTATCTCTCAACTGTAACCATCATTTCGTGCGCATGGTGCAGTTGGGATCCAATTTTCCCCTGAAATCTGCTTCCTCTTCTAATTTACATGTTTCCGAACTCTAATTTTACTCAAATTTACATTTTACCATTTTCTTCTAAACTACCAAGAATTTATTGATGATATAAAGCAGTGTATAAAACAGAAGTAAGATGCTGCGGAAACACATCAAGCTGGAATTGCACACACGATTTGTCTACAAAGTGTCAATCCGTTACCATATTTACACAGTGCTCGGTACTGTTGTATTTATGCTGCAACAGTGACACTCCCCTTCATCCTTGAAGTTCAGCACAAAACAATTCAGATCGCCTGAGCTTCCCCGCGGTTCCCCGCGGTTCCCCGCTCATGAACTAAGCTTCCCAGGGGCCTAGCATCCCACCCACCACTGCAACCAGAGTGTGCTGGAATTCACACAAAGCCGAGGGGTCACACCACGTTCTTCACACGGCGGCACCCCCTTCTCTCCGTCCCCCCAGGTGGAATGCTGTTTCCTGAAAAGTGTTCATATTTCCATTTTTTTAATGATTAATAACCAGGTAGCTATCTCCTGTCCGCACTCACCTATCAATAAACTCTTCTGTGTATTTCCTTCTCTGTATGGACAAGTCCTATTTCTCTACCTGTAATTTCAATGCCTTTGTATTTCTGGCCCTCGATGCATTTTGATATTTGCATCAACATCACACAAATAGATTTGCAAACAGGCTCCCTATGCACCAATATGACTTGCCGATTTTTACAGGAATATCTGGAGGAAGAATGAGAGAGCTTAGAAAAGAAAATGTCCCCCATGCACAGGTATATATAAATAGACACCAATAGGAAATGACAGTGTCCTTTCCTTTTGTTGACATTTAAAGGACTGTCTTTCTTTCAGTGACCCCTCAAGGCTTCCAGCCCACAGGTTCAGGGACCTTGATCAAAAGCTGTTATCTCGTTGTGCCGGCTGACAAAAATAGCAGCGTCACATATAAAATCGGTGGCACAAAACATGCTAAGCCTCAAAGGCACAATAAATCCAGAGCATTTTTAATATTTCAAATTCCAAAACAATATTTTCATCTCAGGCTTGAAGCATCTATTTTTTCTAGTCCCTGGTTTAGCACGTCTTCTCACAGCTCACACAAGCTGTCTTTGTCATTTCCCCAAGGGGTCGTGAGGCCAGGGCTGTCAAAAATGCTCCGTGGCTGTTCATTCTGAATGCCTGCAGAGAAGGTGCTGCTGGCTGCAGGGTGAGTTCTTGGACTTGACCATGGAAAATGGCTAAGGAAAGAAGCGGGAAGCGGGGGCGGGACAGCGGAGCAAAAGGGAGGACAAAGCACACGCAAAAATTAGTATCAGAAACAAGAGCTGGAAGGAGGTTCCATTCTGTCCTCAGTCAGCTGCGTATGCTGAGACCCAGATGGTTTCCAAGACGGCTCCAAGGTCCCAGGGCTCATTTGTGTGGCAAGGCTGGGTCTGCTGTGCCGTCCCCGACCGGGCTCATTGTACAGCACACTGTCATTACAGAAGGAGTTAACTCACTGCAGAGATTAAAACACGGAAATTCTAGTGTTGCCATCATTATGATCATTGAAGTTTCATGGTGTAATTAACATTTTATCCAAAACACCGTTGTTGAGTGATAAGTCATTGTGAGACCACATTAAAACGGCTAGATTTTTAAATGAAGAGAAATTTTATTCCCGATGAGAAAGGTCTCTATAATGAACAGCAATTGAGAGCTACACCATAAATATCTCTGTGTAAAGCAAAGACACAACATAAAACACTAAGTACAAGCCAAGGAAATACCACGCTAATCAGAAATGCAAAAGTGAGAGAGCAGTTCGGCAGGTAGGAAAAAATGTCATAAAGGTGTGTTATAATGAAACTGCCTTGACGTCAGCATTGTGAACTTTGGTTCATTCTCATACTCGCGCTTCTCCATTCGTGGATGTTAGTTTATGTGTCATATTCTTATCATCACTAACAAAAGAAGAATCACACAGAAAGGAAAGCAGAAGAGCTTTCTTTTGGAGACAAAAGAGCTTCCGGAATGAAAACCAAATCCCACGTGACCATGTTGCAATGGGATGACAGGTAACATTTCTGCACACGTGCAAAAGGTGGAGGTCTAAGAACCTTCGGTCACAGGGGGCAAGCTTCTGCGCTTTCGAACGTGCGTGACGACAGAAGCTCAAAGAATGAAAATTAAGCAATACATGAACAGCGTTGCATTGTGGAAAACCTTATTACCCAGGAAAATGAAGATTTGTACTGAAAAATCCAATATTGCACCGAGTTTAATAAAGGCAGCAATCACCCCAACTTAGCAATAAAGAAATCTCATAAAATGATGAACTGACAACACACAATAGTTGTTAGCTACTTACACACAAGAAAAACTTTTGGGAAGGTAAGATATTTATATTCCTTGATATTATTAATAATAGCAGAGGAAGTGTGTAGCTTATGGTTAGCACATAGATCACCCTGCTAAAAAACATGAAGGACTTTCGTGTAAGTGTAGCTTTGCTTGTGTAACAAAACAATGATCGGGAGCTCACTGACTACACGATGATAAACATGCAATGATAGGTGTCATTTGGTCCCTGTGTGACATCTCTGACATAGGGAAAGCGCTAGAAAAGTGTAGGCTTTTCTCATCACTTCTACTGGTGCTAGCAGGATTTCCTGTGCACGAGAACAGTGAGAGCAAACAAATGCGTACACCTCCGCTGTATGCAAGAGAAATTGCCTCCTGTGGAAATGGGGCAATATCATCGCATTGTGTTGTACTAATACGCTGATCCTCCAAGCAACCCAGGAGGGGAATCCTGTGTTCTCAAAACAGAAGGATCGAGGTAAGTTTTCTTATCGTTCACTCCGGAGTCCTGAAGTAAGAGCAGGCAGTCGAGCGCGATGAAAACTATAAAGTAAGCTGACAGCACTCTGCCCTTTCTGCTCTCCGCCCTCCCCGTCGACTCCCGTAGCTGTAACTGCCAACTGTCTGCAGACGCTGCCCCCACGTTGCTCCAGCCCTGTCCCTGAGCTTCTCTGGGCTCCAGGGCCCAGCCACATCTGGGTGCGTCAGCCTCGACCACACCTCCAGCTTCCTTTGTTTAAACAGAACACACCTCCCGGCCTCCTTTCTTCCGTAGGCCCTCACTCAAGTCACAGCATCCCCATCCAAGCTGTCATTCAAGCTAGAAACCTTGCCCTCCCTGAGGACTCCAGCCTCTGCTTCAAGCTCCAGACCCAATCCACCAGCAGGTCCTGAAGGCTTTTCCTCCTAAAAGCCATTCGGCTGCTGCACCCCAGCACCAGTTTCCGGGTGCACGCCCTCGACATGTGGGCTACTCTAAGGGCTTCCTGCCATCTCTCTGCTCTTCCTCAAATGAGCATCAGAGGGTCCCCCCCTTGTTCTAGCTACAACTCTGGGCACCTCTCTGTTGTAAAAAGCCAACAACGCTTCCCCTTACCATGGCCACACACCTCAGCACGGCCCGTGTGTTTTTATAACCCTCCCTGCTGTTTGAGGAACTTCGTCTCTGTCCCTCCCAGGGACACTATCCTTCACAGACTTTACTCTTTATTTTTTTTTTACCCTTGTTCATGCTCTTCTCACCTGCCTCCTCTACAAAACAACCTGTGCTCAACTCGTCCAAAAAGCCATTTCTGAAACCAGAGTCACAGAGATGCCTGAACCAACAAAGCTGCAGGACCTTACTGTCACTCCAGACCCAAATGAGCTCAAGAGCTTATCTGTTAAAGGGTTTACTGCTCCTGTCAAAGAGACCGTCAGTCGAGAAGTTCGGACTAAACATGGGGATGTCCGGCGTTTCGGGGTGCTCCCAAGTCGGCCCTTCCTGCTGCAGACAAGGGTCCCAGGGCCTCACTTCAAAGGTATTTCCCCGCATTGCCACTGTGCAGGTTTTGAAACGCATCCGTTTTATACCCAGCTACGTGGCACTATGTTAGGGAACTTATTCTATGAGGCACTTTTTAAACAGAGACCTCCCCTTAAGAACGTTCTACAGATAAGTATATTCCAGCAAACACCGTTAATCTATCTACGGGGAGGTCCATTGAGCATGCTGGCAGTTACCCAGGCTCCTGTCATTTTCTCTTTCCCCATAGAGTGCACACAGACACCCATTCCCACAGTGGGAAAGTGTGACTAAAAATGGTGGGGCGCTTGGTTGACCACGATCCTCTCCATGGCCCCTGTGTGATGTTCCAACAGGAATCCCTGAAATTTTGTCAGAGCTATTTCCATGTGGCTGTGCTCACAGGGCTGTTTTTCACACAATCTGTATTTTAAAAAATGGGACAGTGAATGTTTTTCACACAGTCTATATTTTTAAAAATGTAAATTAGCCTTTTAAAATATTCATTATCTTATAAATGCAGATAACAGATACTGATATCCCATCCCACCCTTCCACCCAATATACCGGCTTTCTAGATGGATGAAGGCTTAAAGAAGAGGAAAGAGTCATCAGAAATGTCCATTGTACCCACTGCCACTGACAATTAAAACAAACGTCATCAAAATAAATACCAACAAAGTCATTTTTTATTCAAACATAGCATTTCCATGTTGCTATCTTTAACAAACTTTCATTGAAACTTTCTGATGATGCATCTTCACAATTAACCTGTAAGTTTCTGAATTTCAGATATTTCCAAAACTCCTGAACTCCTTCAGTGATATTTCCCCCAGCCCTTTTCCTTAATTAAAAATAGAAATTTCCTCTGTTAGCGAATTTTCCCAGCTGCTGTAACTAAGGTGATTCATGTCTCACACCCGGGGCCCTCCAGTCCCAGAGCGGGTGGTAGACCCTTGCCCGCTCCACAGTGCTGGGCAGACTCACGCTCGCAGGAAGCACTGTTCCCTCTGTCTCAAGCTTCTCAAGTGTAACATCCTATGCCCTTTCAACTTGTCCAGACCTACTGAACTTCTAGACACTCCCTCTCTTTCCGTTTATAATAGATTATGTTACTGACGGAGTGACTCCAACTTTCTTCACTTGCCATTTCTGATAAAATACATTCTTCTTGAGCTACCCCCTTTTCGTCAAATTAAACATTTGTTGTCATAAAGTTGTTCGTCATTTCCTCTCACATTATTGAATATTTGTAATTTCTACAGGGTTGGTAGTGATGTCCTTTTAAGGTTCCTAACATTGGTCATTTATTCTGTCAACGTTTTTTATCAGTCTTACTGTGGGTTAATCAATTTTCTTGGTCTATTTAAAAGCCCAGATTTTTTTTGTTTGTTTTTTTTGGGGGGTTGTCTCTATTGTAATGTTTTTCTCTATTTTATATTTCATGATATATTTATCTCATTTTAATTTTTTTCTGTATATGTGCTTTCAACTTAATTTTTTGTTCTTTTTCTAATTTCTTGGGACAGATACAGAGGTCACTGATTTTCAACTTTTTTCTCTTCTAATAAATTAAGGAAATAAACTCCTGTCCAAATGAAGTTTTAGCTAGATATCACAAGTTTTGATGTGTCATTTTTATGATCTTTTAGCTCTAAATGTTTTCTAATTTTCATTACATTTTCTTGAATTATTTAGGAGTTGTCCAATTTTAAAATGTTTGATTATTTCCTAGTTAGTATTTTTTTTGTCTAGCCTATTTCATTGTGATCAACGCACATACTCTGAAAGAGTTTAATTGTTTAAGACCTGCAGACTTGCTTCGCGGCCCTAAACGTGGTGGGTGGGGTTAAATAACGTCTGGGTGTCTGAGAGGAGCATGCATCCTCTTTTCTGGGTGAAACGTTTTACACATCACTGCCTATAACAATGGTGTTGCTAATCAAGACATTGAGTTCTTTGATAGCCCTTCCAATATTTTATCTGCTGTGTTACCACCTTCTGAGACAAGTGTGGGTTTGTATATTTCTCCTTTTATTTTTTTCAATTTGGGTTCTATATATTTATATTTATATAGTTACCTTATTTGAGCTGTAAAATTAGGTTTTAGAAGTCCAATGGACTATCCATTGTGCTGACAGTAGTTATGCTTATTTTAATTGAGAATTGTTAAATATTCCTGGCTGAATTATCCTTTAATCATGATAGAACATCAGTTTCTATCTCTAGTAATGCTTGTTGGCTTAATATCAATCTAATATCGGTGTATACCTACCAGCTATCTTTAATTAGGGTCCCCTGAATATGCTTCTCTGTCCTTATATGTTCAACCTTTCTGGCTTCGTCTGATTAAGCTATATTTCTAGTAAACAGCCTAGAGTTGGACTTTACAGTGTAACAGTTTTTTAATCTGCTCATATGTAAAATAAAGCATCGTATAACTGCGTTTAAACCTGCATTCCCACTGTTTTCTATTTGTATCCATTCCTCGCCCACTAGCTGACCATGCGGGACATGTGACTTCCCCAGTCACGTCCCCAGGGGAAGAATGGCATGGAGAATTGTAACCTGACTCTTAAATTCTTTCACCTGGAAGTGACCTGTCACTTCTGATTACGCGTCACTGGGCAAAGGCAGTCGTGTGGCCACGCTGAAACTCACAGGAGCCGGAGCAAGCAGTTTTCTGTTTTCCCGGGGGGAGCAACGAGCCACGTACAGGGAACACTAGCAACGCCTCGCACACCCTACGTGAATTTTTAAAACTTCTGTGTGTCAGAGAGCATCGTAAACAGCATTAAAAGTCCAGTGACAGTTGGGTGGAACCTATCCAGGATGTAAAATGAAATTCCTCTTTCATTTCAAACAGATTCAACTACTTAAATAGATACAGAATTTTTCAGACTTCCTTCGTGCCAGGTTCAGGGAACTGCATTTTTCTTTAACTTCCTCCATTTCATCTAAAGTGAGAAATTCGTTGTCATAGATTTCAGACATCTAGGTACTCAAAATATTTTCCCCTCCTCCCACTCCTCTGCTCAGAAAGTTACATGAGCACTCCTGCAACCCTAGAGACAAATCGGATGATCCCACCACACGACAGGAATCAAGGAATTTATATTAAATGATAATATGGTAACATATTGACATAGTATTATGACGCATTCATTGCACCCCTTGTCAGTGAAGATTTGGAGAGACAGGCATTATCATACACTCCATGACAGAGTATAAAGCTAACAAGTGTATACACTATCACCCAGAAACGCCACTCCTAGAGATGAGAAAAGCGTGTGCAGGAAGAAGTGTACCATGAAGTTGTGCACAGTGACTGCCAAATTGCTCTGAGACACATTGCCAGGCTACAAAGAAGTTGCGCCGTAATATTTACAGTGGCCTACTTATGTTCAAATTACGCTCTCAATTAAAACAATATCATACGAGCTGTTCTGCGCACAGTTCCATGTAACATGAGAGTGCAGAGAGTGGTCTCATAGGACCAGCCACGGGGTGTTATCACCAGAGTGCTGAACTGAATTGAAACGTTCACTTTATTGATGTTGTTTCAACATTCCACAAACATTCAGTAGTTTTTGTATATGTGTAATAATACACTGAATATTAAATAAATGACACACTAAATAAGGTAACATTCTAAATAATAACCACACTGTTTTCATGTTTATAGAATGATTTATACTCTATTTTATTTTTTAATGACATTCTCTTTTTTTTAAGATTTTATTTTTTTCTTTTTTTAATTTTAGTTTATTCAGTACAGTTTCTATCCTTTATTCCCATTCCAGCACACCCACCCATCCCTCTCCTCCTCCCTCCCATTTCCAACCCCCCTAGTTTTGTCCATGT